>PVHT020000066.1:14356170-14405093 GCA_004024745.2 Catagonus wagneri | reverse complement strand
AATTGGGAAAGAAGAAGTAAAACTATCACTTTTTGCAGACGACATGATACTATACCTAGAGAATCCTAAAGACTCTACCAGAAAACTCTTAGAGCTCATCAATGAATTTGGCAAAGTCTCAGGATACAAAATTAATACACAGAAATCAACTGCATTTCTATATACCAACAATGAAAGATCAGAAAGAGAAATTAGAGAAGCAATCCCATTTACCATCACATCAAAAAGAATCAAATACTTAGGAATAAACCTGCCTAAAGAGACAAAAGACTTGTACTCTGAAAATTATAAGGTGCTGATGAAGGAAATCAAGGATGACTTAAACAAGTGGAAAGACATACCATGCTCCTGGATTGGAAGAGTCAATATTGCTTTCCCTTTCTGACTTACTTCACTTAGTATAAGAATCTGTAGTTCCATCCATATTGCTGCAAATAGCATTATCTTGTTCTTTTTATGGCTGAGTAGTATTCCATTGTGTATATGTATCACATTTTCTTAATCCATTCATATGTTGATGAAATTTAGGTTTGTTCCATGTCTTGGCTATTGCAAATAGTGCTGCAGTGAACATAGGGGTTCATGTATCTTTTTTAATGAAAGTTTTGTCCAGATATATACCCAGGAGTGAGGTTACTGGGTCATACTGTAGTTCTATATTTAGTTTTCTGAAGTACCTCCATACTGTTTTCTGTAATGGTTGTACCAATACATATTCCCACCAACAGTGGAGGATACACTCTTCCCCATACCGTAACCAGCATTTGTCATTTGTTAATGATTGCCATTTGGACCAGTGTGAGATGCTAGCTCATTGTATTTTAATTTGCATTTCTCAAATAATTAGTGATGTTGAGCATTTTTTCATATGCATACTGGCCATCCATTTGCCTTCTTTGGAGAAATGTCTATTTAGGTCTTCTGCCCATTTGTTAGTTGAGTCGTTTAATTTTTGTTGTTTAGTTGTATGAGTTGTTTATATATTTTGGAGATTAGGCCCTTGTCTATAGCATCCTTTGCAAAGATTTTCTCCCATTCTTTCATTTTTTGAATGGTTTCATTTGCTGTGCAAAAGTTTTGAGTTTAATTAGTTCCCACTGGTTTATTTTTATTTTTGTTTTTATTGACCTTATTCTAGGAGGTGGATTAAACAAGTTGTTGCTATGATTTATGTCAAAGAGCATTCTGCCTACGTTTTCCTCTAGGAGTTTTATAGTATATGGCCTTACATTTAGGTCTTTAATCCATGTTGTTTATTTTTGTATATGTTGTTATATAGTGTGTAATTTCATTCTTTTACATATAGCTTTCCACTTTTCCCTGGACCACTTGTTGAAGAGACTATCTTTCTTCCATTTTATGTTCTTGCCTCCTTTGTCATAGATTTGTGGAAATAGGTGCTTGAGTTTATTTCTGAACTTTCTATCCTGTTCCATTGTTCTATTTTAAAATAAGTTCATTTGTATCATTTTTTTGGAGTCCATATATAAGTAATATTATATGCTGTTTTTCTTTCCCTGTCTGGCTTACTTTTCACTTAGTGTGATAATCTCTAAGTCCATCTATGTTGATGCAAATGGCATTATTTCATTTTTATGGCTAACTTTCCATTATACATATGTACCATATCTTCTTTATCCATTCCTCTGTCAATGGATATTTAGGTTGCTTCCACGTCTTGACTATTGTAAATAGTGCTGCAATGAACATTGGAGTGCATTTATCTTTTCAAATTTTGATTTTCTCCAGATATATTCCCAGGAGTGGGATTGCAGGATAATATGGTAGTTCTTTTTTTAATTTATTGAGGAACTTCAGTACTGACTTCCATAATGGTTGTACCAATTTATATTCCCACCAACACTGTGAGAGGGTTCCCTTTACTCCACACCCTATCCAACATTTATTGTTTATAGACCATTTGATGATGGACATTCTGACCATTTTGAGGTATTACCTATTACAGTTTTTTTTTTTTTGGATGAACTTGCAGCATATGGAAATTCCAGGGATTGGAATACAGGCCAGGGACTGAATACTAGCCAAAGCTATGGCAACACCAGATCCTTAACCCTCTGTGCCACAGCGGAGGCTCTATTGTAGATTAGAATTGCATTTCTCTAGTAATTAGCAGTGTTGAACAAATTTTCACGTTTTTTTTTTGCCACTAGTCTTCTTTGGAGAAATGTTTATTTAGGTCTTCTGCCCATTTTTTGATTGGGTTGTTTGTTTGTTTAATATAGAGCTGAATGAGGAGTTCCTGTTGTGGCTCAGCAGAAATGAATCCAACTAGGAACCATGAGGTTGTGGGTTTGATCCCTGGCCTTGCTCAGTAGGGTAAGGATCTGGCATTGCTGTGAGCTGTGGTGTAGGTTGCAGACGTGGCTCAGATCTGGCATTGCTGTGGCTGTGGAGTAGGCCAGCTGCTGTAGCTCTGATTAGACCCCTAGCCTTGGAACCTCCACATGCCATGGTGTGGCCCTAAAACAACAAAATACAAAGAAAAATGAGCTGCATGAGTTCTTTGTATATTTTGGAGATTAATCTCTTATTGGTTGCTTCCTTTGCAAAGATCTTCTCTTATTCTGTGGGCTTTTTTTCCTGTCATTTTATTTTTTAAATTAATTAATGAATTTTATTACATCCAAAGGTATACAAAAATCACCACAACCAAATTTTATAACATTTCCATCTCAAACCCTCAGTGCATCCCCCCACCCCCAAACGTGTCTCATTTGGAAAACATAAGTTTTTCTTTCAAAGTCTGTGAGTCAGTATCTGTTCTGTAAAGAAGTTCATTGTGTCCTTTTTTTAGATTCCACATGTAATAGCATTTGATGTTGGTGTCTCATGGTCTGAACTGACTTCAATTAGCATGATAATTTCTAGGTCCATCCATGTTGCTTCAAATGCCATTATTTCTTTCCTTTTATTTTTATTTTTTTATAATTTATTTTTCTTTTTTTTTGCATTATAGCTGGTTTATAGATTTCTGTCAGATTTTCCAAACCTTTGGCAAGACTCAAGAAGAGGAGAGAAAAAACCCAAATAAACAAAATAAGAAATGAAAAAGGACAAATTACAACAGATATTACAGAAATACAAAAAAACATGACAGAATACTATAAACAATTATATGCCAACAAATTTGATAATCTAGAAGAAATGGACAAATTTTTAGAGACCTACACCCTCCCAAAACTGAAACAAGAAGAAATAAATCAACTGAACAGACCAATCACTAGGGAAATGAAATTGAGTATGACATCAAAAGACTCCCTACAAATAAAAGTCCAGGACCAGATGGCTTCACAGGTGAATTCTACCAAACATACAAAGAGGAACTCATACCCATCCTCCTTAAGCTTTTCCAAACAGTTGAAGAAGAAGGAACACTCCCAAAGACATTCTATGATGCCAACATCACCTTAATTCCAAAACCAGACAAAGATATTTCTTTCCTTTTAATGGCTGAGTAATATCCCATTGTGTATATATGTGCTACCCACTCCTTTGTCATTGGACATTTAGGTTGTTTCCGTGTCTTGCCTATTGTATATAGTGCTGCAATGAATATTGGAGTACATGTGTCTTTTTGAGTCATGGTTTTCTCTGGATAGATGCCCAGGAGTGGGATTTCTGGATCAAATGGTAATTCTATTTTCAGTTTTCTGAGGAATCTCCATACTGTTTTTCAGAGTGGTTGCACCAATTTACATTCCCACCAACAGTGTAATAGGGTTCCTTTTTCTCCACACCCTCTCCAGCACTTATTGTTTGTAGACTTTTTGATGATGGACGTTCTGGCCAGTGTAAGGTAGTACCTCACAGTGGTTTTGACTTGCATTTCTTAATAATTAGTGATGTTGAACATCTTTTCATGTGCTTTTTAGCCATCTGTATGTCTTATTTGGAGAACTGTCTGTTTAGACTTTCTGCCCATTTTTTTTTTTGATGGGGTTGTTTGTTTTTTTGGTATTGAGCAGCAGGAGATGTTTATAAATTTTGGAGATTAATCGCTTGTTAGCTGCTTCATTTGCAAATATTTTCTCCCATTCTGTGGGTTGGCTTTTCATTTTCTTTAGGGTTTCCTTTGCTATGCAGAAACTTTTAAGTTGAATTAAGTCCCATTTGTTTATTTTTGTTTTTATTGTCAAATGTTTTACTCTAAGTGGTGGGTCTGAGAAGATGTTGTTTATGTATGAGAGTGTTTGGCCTATGTTTTCCTCTAAGAGTTTTCTAGTATCTGGTCTTATATTTAAGTCTTTAATCCATTTTGAGTTTATTTTTGTGTATGGTGTTAGGAAGTGTTCTAATTTCATTCTTTTACATGTGGCTGTCCATTTTCCCAGCACCACTTATTGAATAGGCTCTCTTTTCTCCATTGTATATTCTTGCCTCCTTGTCATAGATTAGTCAACTATAGGTGTGTGGGCTTAATTCTGGGCTTTCTATCCTGTTCTACTGATCTATATTTCCATCTTTGTGCCAGTACCATATGGTTTTGATGACTATTCCTATGTAGTATAGTCTGCAGTCAGGGAGCCTGATTCCTCCAGCCCCATTTTTCTTTTATAGGATATCTTTGGCTGTTCTGTGTCTTTTGTCCTTCCAAACTTTAGAATATTTTGTTCTAGTTCTGTGAAAAATGTCCTTGGTACATTAATAGGGATTGCATTGAATCTGTAGCTTGCCTTGGGTAGTATAGTCATTTTGATAATATTGACTCTTGCAATCCAAGAGCATGGTATGTCTTTCCATCTGTTTGTTTCATCCTTGATTGCTTTTATCACCATCTTATAGTTTTCAGAGTACAGGTCTTTTGTCTCTTTAGGTAGGCTTATTCCTAAGTATTTTATTCTTTTTGATGCTATGGTAAATGGGATTGTTTCGCTAATTTCTCTTTCTGATCTTTCATTGTTAGTATATGGAAATGCAGTTGATTTCTGTGTATTAATTTTGTATCCTGAGACTTTGCCAAATTCATTGATGAGCTCTAAGAGTTTTCTGGTAGAGTCTTTAGGATTCTCTAGGTATAGTATCATGTCGTCTGCAAAAAGTGATAGTTTTACTTCTTCCTTTCCAATTCAGATTCCTTTTATTTCTTTTTCTTCTCTGACTGCTGTGGCAATCCTTTTAATGTGTTGTTGGATTTGGTTTGCTAGTATTGTGTTGAGATTTTTGCGTTTATGTTCATCAGTGAAAATGGCCTGTAATTTTCTTTTTTTGTGGTATCTCTGTCTGGTTTTGGAATCAGGGTGATGGTGTCCTCATAGAATGAGTTTGCTAGAGTCCCTTCCTCTGCAACTTTTTGGAATAGTTTCAGAAGGTTAAGTATTAGCTCTTCTCTAAATGTTTGATAAAATTAATCTGTGAAGCCATCTGGTCCTGGACTTTTGTTTGTTGAAAAATTTTTTTTTTTTTTGGACCACATCTATGGTATATGGTTGTTCCCAGGCTGGGGGTCCAATCAGAGCAGTTGCCTCTGGCCTACACCAGAG
This sequence comes from Catagonus wagneri, assembly GCA_004024745.2. Lineage (NCBI taxonomy): Eukaryota > Metazoa > Chordata > Mammalia > Artiodactyla > Tayassuidae > Catagonus > Catagonus wagneri. The sequence continues at coordinate 14,399,592 of PVHT020000066.1, read as the reverse complement.
CCACAGCAACACCAGGTCTGAGCTGCATGCCTGCCACAGTGCATGGCAATGCTGGATCATTAACCCACTGAGTGATGCCAGAGATTGAACCTGCAACCTCATGGTTCCTAGTCGGATTTTTTTCCACTGTGCCATAATGGGAACTCCCTGTTGAAAGTTTTTTAATCACAGTTTCAATATCAGTACTTGTGATTGATCTGTTCATTTATTCTTTTTCATCTAGGTTTTACATTTTATTGACATATAGTTGCATATTGTAATCTCTTATGATCTTTGTATTTCTGTGATGTCTGTTGTTACTTCTTTTTCATTTCTAATTTTATTGAGTCCTCTCTCTTTTTCTCTTGATAAGTCTGGCTAAGGGTTTATCAATTCTGTTGATCTTTTCAAAGAACCATCTTTTAGTTTCATTGATCTTTTCTATGTTTTTTTTTATTTCTATTTCATAGACTTCTGCTGTGACCTTTATGATTTCTTTTCCTCTACTAACTTTAGGTCTTGTCTGTTCTTCCCTCTCTAGCTGCTTTAGATATAAAGTTAGGTTGTTTATTTGAGCTTTTTTCTTCTTTCCTCAGGTAGGAGTGTATTGCTATAAACTTTCCTCTTAGAACTGCTTTTGCTGCATCCCACACATATGTTTTTGAGTGTTGTATCTTTGTTGTCATTTGCTTCTAGGTATTTTTTAATTTCCTCTTTGATTTTTTCAGTGATCCTTTGGTTGTTTAGTAGTACATTGTTTAGTCTCCATGTGTTTGTGTTTTTTGCAGTTTATTTCTTGTTGATTTTCAGTCATATAGCATTGTGGTTGGAAAAGATGCTTGACATGATTTCAATTTTCTTAAAGTTACCAAGGCTTGATTTGTAGCCCAGGATGCGATCAATCTTAGAGAATGTTCCGTGTGCACTTGAGAAGAATGCGTATTCTGTTGCTTTTGGATGGAAGGTCCTATAAATATCTGTTAAGTCCATCTGGCCTAATGCTTCATTCAGAGGCTGTGTTTCCTTATCAATTTTCTGTCTGAATGATGTGTCCATTGCCCTAACTGGTGCATTAAAGTCCTCCACTACTATTGTGTTATTGTCAATTTCTCCTTTTAAGGTTGTTAGCAGTTGTGTTATACATTGTGGTGATCCTATGTTGGATGCATAGATATTTAAAATTGTTATATTTTCTTCATGGATTGATGCTTTGATAATTATGTAGTGTCCTTCCTTGTCTCTTAAAATATTCTATTTTGTCTAGTATTGCTACTCCAGCTATATTTTTTCTTTTTTTTTCTTTTTGTATTTTTAGGGCCACACCCACAGCATATGGAGGTTCCTAGGCAAATTGGACCTGTAGCAACTGGCCTAAGCCACAGTAACCCGGATCCAACCCATGTCTGTGACCCACAGGAGAGCTCACAGCAACACCAGATCCTTAATCCACTGAGCGAGGCCAGGGATTGAACCTGCGACCTCATGGTTCCTAGTCAGATTCGTTTATGCTGTGCCACTATGGGAACTCCACTCTAGCTATCTTTTATTCCTGTTTGCATGGAATATTTTCTTCCATCCTCTCACTTTCAATTTGTATGTGTTCCTAGAATTAAAGTGGGTCTCTTGAAGACAGCATATATATGGGTACTGTTTTGTATCCACTCAGCCAGTCTATGTCTTTTAGTTGGGGCATTTAGTCCATGTACACTTAAGATAATTAGGGATATGTATGTTCTTATTGCCATTTTATTAACTATTTTGGATTTGTTTTTGTTGGTCTTTTTTCTTCCCTTCTTCTCTTGTCTTTGCCTCTTGTGATTTGATGACTATCTTTAAGGTTGTATTTGAGTTGATTTTTCTTATTTGTTTGTGTATCAATTGTAGATTTTTGGTTTGTAGTTACCCTGAAGTTTTGATGTAGGAGTCTCTTTCTCTCTCTGTATATATACACAGGATTGTTTTAAGTTGTTGGTCTCTTAATTGCAACTGCATCTCCAGTCTCCTTGATTTGTACCCTCCTCTTCTCACAATTTCTTATTTTGGTAGCATAATTTTGCATGGATAATTTTGTATCTTTACTGTATATATGCCTTTACTTGTGAGCCTTATCATTTGTTGTATTTTTGTTTGTAGTTGTGGCCTTTTGTTTTCTGCCTAGAGAAGTTTCTTTAGTATTTGTTGTAAAGCTGGTTTAGTGTTGCTGAATTCTCTTAACTTTTGCTTATTTGTAAAGCTTTTGATTTCTCCTTCAAATCAAAATGAGAGCCTTGCTGTGTAAAGTAATTTCGTTTGGAGGTTTTTTTCCTTTCATAACATTAAGTATATCATGCCAGTCCCTTCTTGCCTGCAGAGTTTCTGCTGAAAAAATCTGAACTTATGGGGGTTCCCTGGTATGTTATTTGTTTCTTTTCTCTAGCTGTTTCAATATTTTCTCTTTGTCTTTAATTTTGGTCATTTTGATTAACATGTGTCTCCAGGTGTTCTTCCTTGGGTGTATTTTATGTCGTACTCGTTGTGCTTCCTGGATTTGAGTGAGTGGTTCCTTTCCCATGTTAGGGAATTTTTTGGCTATTATGTCTTTGAGTATTTCTTCTATCCCTTTCTCTCTCTCTTCTCCTTCTGGCACCTCAATAATGCAGATGTTGGTTCATTTAAGATTATCCCAGAGTTCTCTGAGACTCTCTTCATTTCTTTTCAATCTTTTTTCTCTTTTCTGTTCCGCATTAGTGATTTCCTCTAGTCTATCTTCCACCTCACTTATTCATTCTTCTGCCTCCTATATTCTGCTGTTGGTTGCTTCTATGGATTTTTTATTTTAGTTATTGTATTTTGCATCTCTTCTTTCTTAATTTTTATATCTTGCATTTCTTTGCTCAATATTCACTGTAAATTATCAGTCTTTTCCTCCGGTTATTTCCAAAGCCTTGCATCATCTTCAGCATCAACAGTCTAATAATGTCTTTTTCCTGGAGGCTGATAATCTCCTGATCACTTAGCTGTTTTTCTGGTTATTTTTTTCTTACTCCCTTTTCTGAGCTATTGTTCTCTGTCTTTACATTTTTATAGGTTTTGGTGTGGTGACCATTTTGCAGACAATAGAGTTGTAGCCTCTCTTACTTCCGGTGTCTGCCTCCCTTGTGGCTGAAGTTGGTGTGGGGGCTTGCTGTAGGCTTTCTGATGGGAGGAACTAGTGCCTGCCCACTGGTAGGTGGGGCTGATTCCTATCCATCTGGTGGGTGAGACTTTTTCTCTGGGTGAGATTAGAGGTGGCTTTGTGCTTGAGGGTGTCTTTAAAAAGCCTGTTTACTGATAAGTGGGGCTGTGATTCCACCTGGATTATTGTTTGGCCTGGAGCCTCTCAGTGCTGATGGGTGGCACCAGATTTTACCAAAATGGCCACTTCTGGAGAAATGCAGACTGATGAATATTCCCAAGGGCTTTGCCTTCAGTGTCCTTCCCCCACAACAGGCCATAGTCACCCCGTTTTCCAAGGGTATCCTCCAAGAGCTGTAGTCCAGTCCAACCCAGATTGCTATGGAGCCTTTGCTTTGCCCTGGGACCCAGTGCATGTGAAAGTCTGTGTGCACCTTTCATGAATGGGATCTCCATTTTCCCCAGTCCTGTGGAGCCCACTGACTTTCAATGCCAGATGCTCCAATGGCTCTTTCTCCCAGTTCCAGACCCCCAGGTGTGGGGATCTGATATGGGGCTCAGAACTCTTAGTCCTGTAGCTGAGTCTCTGTGATACAGTTACTTTCCAGTCTGTGAGTCTTCCCACCCGGAGGTAGGGGATTGCTTATATCACATCATTGTCCCTCCTACCTCTTGATGTGACCTTCTCTTTGTCTTCCAGAGTAATATAGCTTTTTGAAAATTTCCAGTCCCTTTAGTTGAATGTTGCTCAGCGTTTCATTGTAATTTTGTTGTTTTTCAGGTTTCTTTTCATTTTGTATGTTGTTACCTTTACTGTGCAAAATCTTATGAGTTTGATGAGGTTACGTTTTTATTTTCATTTCAATAGGAGGAGGATCCAAGAAGATATTGCTGTGGATTATTGCAAAGAGTGTTTTGCTTCTGTTTATCCCTAAGAGTTTTATAGTATCTAGTCTTAAGTTTATTTCAGCTCTGTGAAAATGTTATTGGTAATTTGATATGGATCACACTGAATCTGTAGATTAGCATGGGTAATATGGTCAATTTGATAATATTGATTCTTTCAATCCAGGAACACAATATTTTTTTTTCATCTGTCTGTTATCTTTGATTTATTTCATCAGCATCTTATACTTTTCAGAGTACAAGTCTTTTGCATTCTTCAGTGGATTTATTTACAGGTATTTTAGCTTTGTGGATGTGAAGGTAAATGGGATGTTTTTCCCTGATTTCTCTTTTTGATCTTTTGTTTTTAGTGTATAAGAATGAGTAGATTTTTGGGTATTATTTGTATCCTTGCAACTTTAACAAATTCATTGATGAGCTGTAATCGTTTTCTGGTATTATCTTTAGGATTTTCTATGTTAGTATCATGTCATCTGCAAACAGTGAGAGTGTTACTTCTTTTCCAATTTGGATTCCTTTTATTTCTTTTTCTTCTCTGATCATCCTAGCTACGTCTCCCAAAGCTATGTTGAATAAAAGTGGTGAGAGTGGAATCCTTGTTTCTCATCTTAGAAGAAATTCTTTTTTATTTTTCTTTTTAGGGCCACACCTGCAGCATGTGGAGGTTCCCAGACTAGGGGTCTAATCAGAGCTACAGCTGCCAGCCTTTGCGACAACCACAGCAATGCCAGATCCAAGTTGCATCTGCAACCTACACCACAGCTCACAACAATGCTGGATCCTTAGCCCACTGAGCAAGACCAGGGATTAAAACCACAACCCCATGGTTTCTAATTGGACTTGTTTCCACTGCACCATGATGGGAACTCCTTGGCAGAAATTCTTTACACTTTTCGTCATTGATAATGACGTTAGGTTTGTCATATACGACCTTTCTTATGTTGAGGTAGGTTCTGCGGATGCCCACTTTCTTGAGAGTTTTCCATAAATGTGTTGAATTTTGTCCAAAGCTTTTCCTGCATCTAGAGAGATTCTTCAGTTTGTTAATGTGGTGTATCACACTGATAGATTTCCTGATATTAAAGAATCATTGCACACCAAGGATAAATCCATTTAGTTATGACGTGTGATCCTTTTATAGTATTGGATTCAGTTTGATAATATTTTGTTGTTATATCTATGTTCATCAGTGATATTTGCTCATAGTTTTTTTTTTTTTTTTTTTTTTGCGGTGTCTTTGTCTGGGATCAGGGTTATGGTGGCTTCGTACAATGACATTGGGAGTGTTTCTTCCTCTGCAGTTGTTTGGAAGAGTTTCAGAAGCCTAGCTGTTAACTCTTCTCTAAACGTTTGATAGAATTCACCAGTGAAGCCATCTGGTCCTAGACTTTCATTTTTTGGAAGTTTTTAAACCACAGTTTCAATTTCAGTATTTGTGATTGGTCTGTTCATGTTTTCTATTTCTTTCTGGTTTAGTCTTGGAAGATTGTACCTTTCTAAGAATTTGTCCATTTCTTCTAGTTTGTCCATTTTGTTGGCATATGGTTACTTGTAGTAGTATCTTATTTTTTTTTTCTTTTTGCCTTTTCTAGGGCTGCACTCATGGCATATAGAGGTTCCCAGGCTAAGGGTCTAATTGGAGCTGTAGCCGCTGGCCTACGCCACAGCCACAGCAACACAGGATCCGAGCTGCATCTGTAACCTACACCACAGCTCACAGCAACACCGGATCCTTAACTCACTGAGCAGGGCCAGGGATTGAACCTGTGACCTCATGGATCCTAGTCAGATTTCATTAACCACTGAGCCATGACAGGAACTCCCTGCAGTAGTATTTTATGATCCTTTGTATTTCTGTGGTGTCACTTGTAAATTTTCCTTTCATTTTACTGATCTGAGCCCTCTACCTCCTTTTTTTATTTATGAATCTGGCTAAATGTTTACCAATTTTGATTAATCTTTTCAAAGACACACTTTTAGTTCCTCAATATTTCTATCATTTTATTTGTTTCTATTTATTTACATCCTGAGCTTTATGATTTCTTTCCTTCTAACTTTGGGTTTTGTTTGTTCTTTTTCTCTAGTTGCTTTATGTGCAAGTCATGTTGTTTATTTGAGGTTTTTTTTCTCCTTACCTGAAGATTATATTGCTATAAACTTCCCTTTTGGACCTCTTTGGCTACATTCCATAAGTTTTGCATGAGTGTGCTTTCATTGTCATTTGTCTCTAAGTATTTTATTTTGTTTTATTTTATTTTATTATTTTATTTTATTTTATTTTATTTTATTTTGCTTTTTAGGGCTGCACCCCAGGCATATGGAAGTTCCCAGGCTAGGGGTCAGATTTAAGCTGTAGCTACTGGCCTATACAACAGCCACACCGACACCTGATCTGAGCTGCATCTGAGACCTACACCACAGCTTGTGGCAATGCTGGATTTTTAACCCACTGAGCAAGTCCAGCGATAGAACCTGTGTCTTTATGGATACTAGCTGGGTTTGTTACAGCTAAGCCATAGTAGAACTCCCTCTAGGTAGTTTTTGATTCCCTCTTTGACTTCTTCAGTGATACATTGATTGTTTAGTAACATTGCTTAGCCTACATGTGTGTTTCATTTTTGCCTTTTTCCCCCTGTGATTTATTTCTAATCTTATAGCATTGTATTTGGAAAAGATATGTTGTATCAATTCAGTCTTATTAAATTTACTGAGGCTAGCTCTGTGACCCAGCATATGACCTACGTTGGAGAATGTTCTTTCAATTTGCACTTGAAAAGAAAGTGTACTCTGCGGCTATTGAATGGAATGTTCTATTAATATCACCTAAGTACCTCTGGTCTGATGTGTCATTTAAGGCCTGGTTTCCTTGCTGATTTTCTGGCTTGATGATCTGTTCATTGATTTAATTAGGGTGTTAAAGTTCCCTACTATTTTTGTGTTACTGTCAATTCCTCCCTTTACAGCTGTTAGTATTTCCCTTATATATATTTAGGTGCTCCTGTGTTGGGTGAATATTTATTTACAATTGTTATATCTGCTTCTTGGGTTGATCCCTTGATCATGATGTAGTGTTCTTCTTTTTCTCTTTTAAACACTTTATTTCAAAGTCTATTTTGTCTGATATGAATAGTGTTACTACAGCTTTCTTTTATTTCCATTTGCATGGAATACCTTTGTCCATCCCTTAATTTCAGTCTGTATGTTTCCCTAGATCTCAAACAGGTCTCTTATAGATAGCATATATGCAGGTCCTATTTTTTTATCCATTTGGCCAGTTTATGTCTGTTGGTTGGGGCATTTGATTCTTTTACATTTAGGGTATTTACTGATATGTATGTTCTTATTGCCAGTTTCTTAATTATGTTGGATTTCTTTTTTAGGTCTTTTTCTTTCTTTCCTCTTTTTATCTTCTCTTGTGTTTTGATGACTATATTTAGTGTTGTGTTTGGGGTGATTTTACTTTTGCCTGTATGTGTTTATTGTAGTTTTTTCTTTGTGATTCCAATGATTTTTAAAATTATGGTTGATGTACAATCTTTTGCCATTGAATAGACTGTCTGTTCTCCCATTTTATATTCTTGCCTACTTTGTTGAATATTAATTGACCATAGGTGTCTGGGTTTATTTTTTGTCTCTATATATTCTGTTCCATTAAATGTATGTCTGTTTTTGTACCAATACCACCATGCTTTGATTACTTTAGCTTTGTAATATTGCTTGAAGTCTGGGAGAGTTATGCCTTCTGCTTTATTTCTTTTTCTTTAGGCTTGCTTTGGCAATTCTTGGTCTTTTATTGTTCCACATAAATTTTTGGATTATTTGTTCTGGTTCTGTGGATAATGTTATGGGTAATTTGATAGGGAACACATTAAATCTATAGATTGCTTTGGGTAGTATGACCATTTTAACAATATTAATTCTTCAAATCCAAGATCATGGGATATCTTTCCATTTCTTTGAATCCTCTTTAATTTCACTTATTAATGTATTATAGTTCTCAGTATGTAAATCTTTTACCTCATCAGTCAGATTTATTCCTTCTATTTGGTGTAATTTTAAAAAGTAGTTTTTTATATTCCTTTTCAAATATTTCATTTTTAATGTACAGAAATGCAACTGATTTCTGAAGGTTAATCTTGGGATTGCTGAATTCATTTATCAGACTGAGTAATTTTTGTGTGAAGTCCTAAGGCTTACTCTCTAAGTCAGTTTACCTGTGCTTATATTTACTTCCTCATCCTGCAAATGCAATTTATGATATTTTTCTTTTCTCGTCCCATAGGTTTATTGTAAGAATCTGATGAGAGGTGTATGAAAAGTACAAAAGACTGTAAACTGTTAGGACATATTATTTCTTTTATAGGTTGCCTGACCTGCTATAATTGATTTGATCAACCATGTCCACCTGTGGAAATAGTCAAGTTCTTTAGAAAACCATTTCCTGTGTTGCTTTCCTTTCACTGATTATTAGCAAAGTCAAACAGTAACTAAATGATATATATATATATATATATATATATATATATGAAGATTAAAAGAAGAGACATTATTCAGCCCATAAAGATGATTTATGATGTACCTTTAAGCAAATACAGGCCTTGTTCCAAGAAAACCCAATATCTGGACACTGATGTTTACAAAACCCAAACAAAGGGATAATCAATCACTCCACAAGAGGACTCCTCACCTCCCAAACAGATTCTCTTTACACAGGGGATATCCCAAATAGAAATCAATTCATTTTATAAAATTTAATTTGCCTAAAACATTTCCAAAAGAGGAGGTCCATCTGTCTAAATAAATGCCTCTTACACTAAGGATAGTCACCATCTGTTTTCTAATACCCACAGGACAGCAAATTAGAAATCAAATTCTAAATTGTGAAATTTAAATTGACCTCAGGAAGAATTTAATATCTTATTATTAATCACAAGTGCAGTCTAATGAAGGCAAGATATGTTCTTTACCATGTCTTTAAAACCAAAATGACCTTCTTTGCTTTCTCCAGCAAACAGGCTTAGGAGTTGGCCTATCTAAAGACTGAGGAGATGAAATGAACTTTAAGGGCCTGCAGGTCCTAGGAAGCCATGACTCCTCAGACTGCAGATAGTATTCAGAGATATCTGTGAGAAACATTAGGAGAGATTGTGCCATACGGAAGAGATTCACCATTTGAGATAATGTGTAGAAGGCAGTGTAAATATAGAGGCAGCTGAAGGGCTGGAAGACATCGCTTTAGCAATATGCTTTCAGAAACCCAGGACACCTGTTTTGTCAAGTTGAGTAGTCTGGAGAGAATACACTTTCTTTAAAGATTTTCCTGGATATTTACACTTCTTCCCATCTTCCAGTTTAGTAAATAAGCACAGAGAGGTACAGAGATTACACATCAGAAGAGAAAATCTTAAAGAATAGCTTATGCACACTTAATGTCTGCAACTCAATTTTAATTTGACTTTATTCAGAATTGGAGGATTAGTTTAGTATGATGAGATGATGAAATTGAGATCTTTGATCTTTCCCTCCTTAAAAATCTACTCTTATCATTGCCTACCTCTTGTCCTATGCTGGTAAATATATAATGATATGCTCTCTTAGGGAAAACAGACACACAAATTAAAAAGCCCTGATTTGTAGTGCTTACCAATTTCCTTGGTGTAAATTGCTGTACCATGGACAATTTCAAGCTATCAACAGGATGGTGTAAAGGCAGAGCTGTGTAGAGTGGCACATAATCAGTTATCCTGAATAAACTACAGTATATATTGTATCTATTTTATGACATTTGTCACATTCATCTTTGCCCTATAGCCTGATACACACCCTATCTTCTCTGTTTCATTGTGAACATGAGTCTCTGCCTCTACTACTTAAGTGCTTTTATCTTTTTCTAATCAATCTTTTGCTCTACCACCCCTACCACAATACATGGCATTTGTCGAGTGCTTGAATAGTGTCTGTTGAGAGGATGACTGACTAAATGGATGAGCATTTAAATTCCAAATTAACCTGAAGGACAAGGATGAGGAGTCAAATCTTATTTTATTAGCATTTTCATGAATTATTAAAGTTTGCTATATGGCAGATACCATATAGTATCTATATGGCAGATAATATATTGCAGATACCATATTGCAGATACCATCCTCTCTCTCTCTCTTTTTTTTTTTTTTTAATCTTTTTAGGGCCACACCCACGGCATATGGAGGTTCCCAGGCTAGGCGTCAATCAGAGCTGTAGGTGCTGACCTACATCACAGACACAGTAATGCCTGATCCAAGCCATGTCTTCGAGCTACACCACAATTCATGGCAATTGGTCCTCACCGAATGAGGCCAGGGATCAAACCTGTGTCCTCTTCGATGCTAGTCAGACTTGTTTCCACTGTGTCACAACAGGAACTCTCCATGCTTTTCTTTCTTGGTATCCAAACCCCACTTTTGTGCCCATACTGGGTGATAGTTTATCAATAAATGTGGCATTCCCCAAGCCAATATACAGTAACTCCTGGTGTTCTTTAGGGAAATCCAAGATAATCAGACAAACCCATCTAGAACATTAACCCATTTGACCTGCTGAAATGGTAAACCACGGGCTGTCTGCCCCTTGACTTCTTGTTATATGAGATAATAAATCCATATCGTTTCACCCACTTTTTATTAGATATTCCATTATGTACAGTCTGAAAGCCTTCTAACTAATCCTCTGCCTTATAAATTCCAAAGACTCTTTAATTTTCTCATGATATGCACATTCTCTATTGGCTGATTTCTACCTATCTTTGCTTCTTATCCTCTGCATTATAGTCCAAGCCACACAAGATCTTCTAAAAGCCCCATGGGGCTTCTCATCTTTGCTCAAGCATTTTCTTCTTTTTGGAACATATCACCTAAATTCTCTTACCTTAAATCTTCCAGTCTCTTAATTAAACCATGTCTACTTGGAAAATCATTGCTAGCACTTCAATATACATATTCTCAACCTACTTCATCAAAGTTTCCTTTAATTTCGAATATTCAATTATTCCATTAACATTGCCTCATATTGTACTATATAGGTACTGAAGATGTATTTAAGATATTGATTTTTTGTGTGTCACTCTTTTGCTAATCTCTCTCTTGCCTCCTGCTGTGCATATAATGTTTTCACTCTCTATCTAGTGTCTAGTTTGGTGCCTGGCACATAGAAAATGCTCTAGAAATGCTGGTAATTTAAAATTAATTGACATTCACATACATACATAAATGTTATATATTATTGAATGTAAGATGCTGTTAATTGTAAGCTGAACCCCTAATTTGTGGTTGACTAAAGCAGAAAAGAATACATCCAAATGAACAATCAATTGCCATCAGCTGCAAAATGCATCCAATTTGAGTCAATGAACATGAAAAATAAAAAAAAGGAGTATCTTGGAATCAAGGAAAACCTTGCACTTGAAAAATGTCATAGAGGAAGAATAATAGTGCTTATTTTCAAAGTATGATGCAAATGGCACTAGGTTTGAGACACAAGACATCTCTCACTTCTTTTAAATAAAGTTAAACTTATTTTTTGCATTAGTTTGCTAGGGCTTCTGTAACAAATAATCACATGCTGGGTGGCTTAAACACAAATGTATGCCTCATAATTCCGCTGGCTAGAAGTCCAAAATTAAGGGCTGTAGGAAAGGATGTTCTATAGACCTCTTTCCTTGGCTTGCGAAAATGGCCATCTTCTCTCTAATGTCTCTTGTCATTTTCCCTTTATGTATGTTTGTCTCCAAATTTCCCCCTTTCTTAAGGATATTAGTCTTACTGGATTAGGAACCACTCTAAATGATCTAGTTTTAACTTGATTACCTATATAAAGACACTATCTCCAAATAATATCACATTCTGAGATACTGGGGTTTAGTATTCCAGTTTATGAATGTTAGGGGGACACAATTCAACCCTTAACTGTTAAATGCTTTTATTTAAAAACACTTTTTTCTACTGTGTCAGATATGCTTTTTCATGGTAATATTTAAATATATTAGATGATACTTAATATTGTGAAGAGGGCCCCCTGGCACATCCAGAAAAAAAAAATGTAGTTGAAGACTAGCTTCCAGATTATGGATTCACTTGTAACTTATGAGGGAAAAGAATCATAGACTGACTGGAAGCTCACATTCCATGGCCTGGCTCTCAAATTTTTTTTTAGAATAACACACCAAGAAGAGAGACAACTGACATAATAGGGCCATTTTTCTGTAGGGCAGAAACTGGCACAACATTGTAAACTAACTATACTTTAATAAAAATGTTTTTTAAAAAATACCCAAACACGTCACAATTTTAAATAATTAGGTTAATATACTGCTGAAGTGAGTATATATTAATATAACTCTTCTCCAGACAAAAAATTAGAAAAATTTTAAAAAATCACACATTCTTTAATTAGACATTCTACTTCTGAGACTGCAGTTCATGGAAATGGAGATGTGCACACAGGTGCATATGCCATGATGTTTATTGCAGTGCTTTTTACAATCACACAATTACTACTAATAAAAAGAAATCAATTTAAAATGTCTAAAACAGGGGACTGTTTATAACATTGTATATGTATACAAGTGACTATTACAGAATCTTTAAAAATTATACCGTAAAAATATTTAGTATCATGTATTGCTGTATATGTGAAAAACAACTGAAACTATTTTATAAAATATACTTCTATTTTTTGTTTAAAAATAAAAGTAACATTTTTGAAAGGGTAATGAATTAAAACATTGCTACACAGATCTGTTAGATTAGGAATGATTATTTTTCTTGAGTTTTTGGTTTGCTTGAAGCATCTATTATTCTTTTAATTTAACTAAAATGTAGATTTATATAGTAAGTGACCATTTACAATGAGTAATTTTATCTTGTTTATAATCATCCTGTATGCCCCCCACAATCACATTATTTCGGGGGGAGGACTTCTGTTTTAAAAGCTGTTCCTATCTACTTTCTAAAATATACATTTGTGTCCATTTTGTCTAGAACTTTCATGAAATTTAATATTATGGCAATAATGAAAATGCTGTAAGAGAATGGAAACATGGACTAGAATAACCAATTTCAGAGAAATCTGTGGCGACACCATGCCACTTAGAGGGAATCTCAGACCACCATCCTCTCTTATGAAAATGCATTTTTCCTCTAATTTCCATTTTCCATATTCAAAAAGGAACACATTTTTCCAAATTTTATAGCCTTTTGTTACAAAAGATATGATGTTCTTCAAAATTCTAAAAATTCCAAATGCAATATTATTTAGTGTCATCACTTTTCTAATCTCCATGGCAGTGTAAAACCTAAAGTGAAATAAATGCACAGATACCACATTATAATGAAAATAATAATGATACTTCATACATCTTTGCATTTTATGAATTACAAACATGTTCACATTTATCTTATTTTCTCCTCATCAAAAATCCCTATGACCAGGGAGGGAAGAAACTAATTTAGTTTCAGTTCACATCCAAGGAAAACAATGCTCAGAAGGACTAGATGATTTTCTTTAAGCACAGAGTTGACAAGAAGGGCCAGCTGTATAATTACTGGGCTCAGTGCAAAATGAAAATATTGGATTCCCTGATTAAAAAAATAAACAGGAAAAGATTGCCATTAAAGGTAAGCACTGAAGAGTAAAACCTTTTACTTTCCTCTGTAGTCTCTCAGTCTTCCCTAAAGTTTGTAGTTAATACTATGCTTCCTCTAGCATGGGGACACTCAAGGTGAGTGCACACCCTCACAGGTGTTTGGGGGCCCACCTTCTATGATCCCACCTATAGCTTGGTTCCCTCTCCTGTCTGCTGGCTGTATGTCCACTGTTCCAATCCACCATGGACATGGACATGCAACTTCCAAGGAGCTTTAAGTTTCATACTAGAATGTGTTCAATATGGTACCTGGATCTGGGATGGGTGAGAGGCTTTTCACTGAACAATTACCTGGCAAACACACTGTCGCACTGTTGCTTCAGGGAAGGGATGGCCACCACTATGCCTTGCCCACGATGCTGCAGGGAGCACAACAGGTCCTCCTTTCATCCATATCCAGGTCTTAGTGGGGGAAGAAGGTGACACAGGGTAAATGTAGGGAATGAGATGACAGGCTGGGTCCATGGTGGCAAAAGGTTGGTAACACATGGCCAAGAACCCATCTTAGGGAGGGAGTTGTAGGTGGGGGGGCACATGTGATTCTATATTCTAAACCCAGGGCACATGCCTCATTATCCCATCCAACTTCACTTAAGACATAAATTCAAAGATTAAGTACTAAGGACTTTAAGAATGTGAATGTAGGGCACTAAACCCCAGGCACGGGGACCTTTTGAGTGTGGAGCCCTGATGACTGCATTGGTCACATGTCCATGAAGAAGGCTCTGCTGGAAGGGGCAGGGCAGGAAGTACAACTTGAGTCCTTCAAGACACCATCAATTCCAGCTAGACTGCCGAGTCTTACCATGTGCCAAGCACTCATTCAATCCTCATAACCAGTCTACTGTAGATGTACTATATATCACATCCATTTTCCAAATAAGGAAACATCCAAATATAATACGACTTATAAGTGGCTGAACTTGAACTTGGAGAAAAGTCCCTATTCTTAGCCCCTAGGATATATATATTGCCCAAGAAATATAAAATTACGTAACTCATCTACGGAACAATTTTAATATTAGTCATTCTTATTTTGATGAGGAAAATCCATAAGGGTTTGTATCTTATTTCATTTGGTGACATTTAAAGTACATCTTGAGAATACATATAAGAGTTTCCTCCAAATCCTTGTCACTGTCCACATGGGGCTAGATAATTATTGAATTTTATGTTTTTGTTTCCTTCTCTCTTCTGCAAAAGTATCAGAAAGACAAAGCAGTGTCTCACCCCCCATTCCTCCAAGCTCTTTCCAGCAGGGTTTTGATTCCTAGAAAGCTGGCACTTTATTAGTCCTCAGGGCAGAATTAAGGCACTTTATTGTTAGTCTTATTTTTAATGAAGAACTGAGATCCTGAGTTTAGAAACTTAGTAGGTGCAGTGAAGAGGACCTTTGGAACTCCAAAATTCAAAGCTGTTGGATGAGGGAAATTAGTTTTGGGAACAAGGATCCAGGATTTGCTTTCCTCTCTGATATGCAGAACTCTAGAGGTCAATGGGTACTATACTTTGTACTCACCTTCAGCCAAGGTTCTCTCTGACCACTTTTGGATGATAATACAAGACCATGTAGTCTTGGATACTGAGCATTCCAAGTGACTAATGTGTACTGAAGATCAGGAGACTTGTCCTGAATGTTCTAGATGGTGTTAGGATTTTAGGGGCCACTTTGAGCAAGGAAAAAAGCCTCAACTTGAGACTAAGGCAGGAGGTAGACTTAAAGCAGATTAAATGAATATATACATTTAAAGTATGGTATTATTTTGCACCCCAAGTTCCTTAGTACACCAGAGTTACAGGAGGAAACAAATCAGGTCAATTGCAGTATATGCAAACTCATACTGTCTTTTTGCTTCAAAACTAACTGGTGTAACTGTAGCCCTGTGAGGATAAACCTTCAGGTAATAAATCCTATCTGGAAGATTTGAAGGATGAGTTAACCTTTTCCTTCAAAGTTTTCCATTTTTCTCTCTACTTCTTTATCCACAAAGAAATGCAAACAAAACAATACATAATTATGTAAAAGAATGAGTAAAATGAGAAGAGAAGGATGGAGGAAATTTGTATTACAGTGCTCTTATTCTATACCAGACACCTGGAATGCACTATTGTATTTAATTCTCAAAGGGTATCTGTGATGGCAGCTACTTGTTATTATACCCACAGATTAAAAACCTGAGTCTCAGAAAGATACTAGAGTTTGATGTAGGTTATTTACCTAGGATGTTGAAGTGATAAATTCCTTTCAGAAGCTAGTGGATTTCAAAAACTAAGTTCTCTCTTCTGCTACAAAAGGAAAAATAAAGCAAAACAAAAGACAAAGAAAAATCTCTCTGTGTGTCAGTGACTGAAAGCCAGGGAAAATCTTGTGTGAGGGGTTTAGCAGAATGTTGTTAGGGAAGCTGAAGTTTGTTGACTGACTTAGCATTCTAGTCTATTACACCATTCCCGAAATGCCATCTCTAACTGATTCACCATATGTATGACTAGTCCTCCATATCTGTTTTGCTCAAATCCTTCAACAACTTAATATTTTCTTCCACTAAAAAATGTGAACACATGCACTTCTTACAGGTAATGTTAGCAAAGGAATAAGGTGAAATTCAGCTTCTCTCAGACATTTAATCTTGATCCAATTCAGCTTAGTTATAACCCAATCCAAGTGCATAAAAGATGACCTTACACACACACCTACTTCAAAACAACCTGAGGGGTTTTATTGTGGCTCAGTGGGTTAAGAATCTGGCATTGTCACTAAGTGTCTCATGTCGCTTAGATTTGGTCCCTGGCCTGGGAACTTCCCCATGCCGCAGGTCCAGCCAAGAAAAAAAGGAAAACCTTGAAAAATTAAGGAAACCTACATACAGAATAGTAATAACCTTCTTCTTCAAGTCATTTCAATAATTCTTAAAGAGTAGACAGCTCTCAACTCAAAAGGCCCATCTATAAAATAGTAAGCCCTTCCCAAGTGACTAAGAAATGTGCATGGAAAAGAATTTCAGGCAATTATGTTCAGGGAATATTAGACCTTAATTAATGCATTGGTGATTTCAATAATAAAATGCCCAATGTTGTCTAAGAACAAATGGAAAGCATTAAACCAATGGTTAGATTTATGGCTGAATAAATCAAGTACGTTGTCAAATTCATCAGGGAAATTTCTCCACCTATACGTGTCCTTGGTTCTATAGAGCTCCCTCCCAGAACTCCAGGAATTCTGTCAGTGATGTTCTGCACTCAAGAATTGTGACTCTTGCAATACATTTAAATTATAGATGGGGTATTTTCTGGTGATCCATGTGCCTGTAAAGTGACCTGAGGTACAGAGTCCCTGGGTTTGCCTAATCTAGTCACTTGCGTACATCCGTGCATATGCTTCAGGGGTATTAGACTGGAGATGAGGTGGCTTTACAGAGGCTAGGGTGCTAGGTTTAGAGAAGAGAAGCAGCTGCACTGAAACATCTAAAAAACAAAGAGCCAAGAAAAAGATTTTTTTATGAATAAATTTAACGTGTTAAACAGATTCTGGCAATTTCCTGATGGTTCCCAAAGAAGCCTGAGCTGAGATTTTCACAGAGTGTTCCAGGCTCTGAATCCTGTACCTCGTGTATTGAATCACATCTGCTACAGAGAGGAAGCAATGAATAATTAACTCGGCCTCCACATCACCGCCATAGATTACAGTCATCTTGACTGCTGGACAGCCTGCACAACATAAACCATTTACAAAACTCATTCACTCTCTTTCCTTTTAAATTTGTCTTGCTATCACTTACCAATATAAAGGGTAAATCTTTCTCTAGTTTTAATTAAAGCATTTAAAATAATTTACATTGAAATCATATGTGCTTGGGTCTGTCAGAATTGATGCTTTAATAATATGCCATCCCTTTCTCCATTGCCCTGAAATCTGTTAAAATTACCACTAATCTAATTGGGAACAAAGTTGTCAAATGCATGCAGCTCTGACAGTTTGTCTTTCTGCAAACTGCCGACAGATTGCAAGTTACGCATGTGTTGAGCAGATGGGTAAGTTAAAAGGAACACCAAAAAAAAAAAAAGCAATTTATTAAATCACCTGGAACCAGCAGCTCCAGTCCAAAAATAGTGAGAATGAAATATAGCAGGAGCCGGGAGAGCTGGCACTAGAATATACCAGAAGGTACCGGTTACAAAACAAGATAAACATTTGGAGATGCCTCAGCTGTGTTACAGAATAATGAGGAGTTATTTAACCCGATATAGATTACCAGCCAAAATTAATTTAGGGTGCAGCTTTTTTGGAAAATGGTTTCCAAAATGATTGCTTTAACCCTTTAATGACTTCTCATTATCATAGGAGGACAGGCGCATTTTCCTTCTCTTGTTCTCACAGGCATCAACACACATTCACATACACATATGCACCCACACCTTTGCACACACAACACACTAGCATACATATATACACATACATCCAAACTCACACATACGCACACATGCACATCTGGGTATGTGCATACATATGCACATGCATACATGTGATCTTGTGTGTATATGTACACACCTGTGAGATATATATGTACATATACATCAGACCCAACTCTACTACCTATCTATCTATCATCTATCTATCTATCTATCTATCTATCTACCTATCTATCATCTATCTATCTATCATCTATCTACCCATGTATTTGTTTATCATCTCTAGCAATGCCCATGAGAGGTTGCTTGTTCTTCATCATCTGAAGCAAGGTTCTGAGCCATGCATGCATGGGTTACTGAGCCTGTAGCTTCTCTTATGGTAAATGCTTTCCAGTGTTTCATGGGGAAACTATCCAGAGAGGATGTTGAGAAGAGCTGAGGTAAGCTTAGAGGAGGGTTTTTTGGAGAGGCATGAAGGAAGTGGAGCCTGATGGCCTCTTTTCAGTGGGGTTCCAAACAGTTATTCTGTGTGATCAGAACTTTTGAGAGGTGTTCTTTGAAGACTTAGGGGACTTAGTGATCAAAAAATAAAGAGTATGTGTTTTAACTAATATTTGTTTCATTTAGGCAAACTGGGCCTGTACAAAATCATCAGTTCAGTTTTTAAAAGGCAATACATCTAAAATAAAGATATATTATATCTCTATAGGAGCTCTTGACAGACCTGGAAGCCCAGAAAATTAACTCTTACTGTTCCTTGAACAGACCAATGTAATTACTTTAAGAAGAGTTTCTTGCTAGGAATTTAGGTGATCCATCTGCATTAAAGAGCCAAGAATAAAGAGTATACACAAGTCCCCAGGAGCAGTGCAGTGAAATTTAGAGATTAAATATTGCTTTTTGCTTGGCTTGCTACCCTAACCACTTGGCATATTTGACCCCCTAAATTAATTTTCATATTATTTTTTTCTTCCTCTTTTTCTTCCTTCCTGCCTTCCCTCCTTCTTTTCTTCCCCACTCTCTCTTTTTACGCTTCTTCTCTGTTTTCTTTATTTCTTTCTTACAGTTTACTGTGTTATCTCATTTAATTTTGATGATTTTATAAGTTCTATTATGACCTTTTTGTTTTAACTTAAGAAAGTGGAAATTAAGGAAATTGAATGTTCTATTCAACAGTAAATCCACTAGAAAATAAGAGAGTCAAGATATCAAAGCAAAGATTTTCACTCTAGAATCTGTCCCCTTGATAATATTAAGGGCAAGAAGTAGTTATGTCTTGATATTACATAATGTATGTGTGAATAAGTATATATCATCCTCATGTATTAATAATAATAACTATGTAAGAATTTCTCAAAAGTTAAGAGCCAGACGATATGTTTTGTTTAATATATTAGGTTAAACTTAGTATTCTGCATGCAAGCAAGGGCTAAATTGAGAAGTCTTGAATACCACCTCTGTGTGGCATTTCAGATCAAACAAGTTAATAATATTTGCTCAGTAGTTCCGTTTTCAGTGTGTCACTTTCTCACACACAGCTTGGGAGTAAAATAAATACTAAGGTCCCCAAGATAAGTATAGAAAAATTCAGAAATAGTAACCATATATTTTTTAACTCCACTCCGTATACTTTGGACAATGTGGTCTTAGCCAGGGAAACTCAGTGGTCCATGGAAAGGAAGACAAAGTCACAAGCAGGAAAACACAGCTCTTCTGAGATCCTTGAAGGAGAAAGATTATCTGTTATCATGATGATCATCATTATCAACTAAGCAGACGATTTTTAAGAGAGTGGACAATGGGTGGTGAGGAAGAAAGTGGAAACTATCAACTCACATTAATGGTTTGTCTTCAATGCATTGATAGACACTATGCCCACACATTATTATCTACTAATGTTTTAACAACTAGATAAGATAAACAGAACAAAATTGCTTGTATAAACTGAAATGCAACAGGTAATTGTAAGATTTTATTATGTTATCCACTAGGGTAATATGCAGTTAAAGGTCTGTCTTAAGGCCATCTTGTCACTCATGAGCCCACTCACACACAGACTTCTAGTATTTCCTAAGCAAGAGTTTATACCAGAATCACCAGGATTGCATTTTAAAAAGACAGAAATCTGAACTTCATGCCAGAAGGATTTTTTTTTTTTTTTTTGTCTACACCTACAACATGCAAAAGTTCCTGGGTCAGGGACTGAACCTGAACCACAGCAATGACAATGTTTAGTCTTTAGCCACTAGGATGCAAGGGATCTCCCAATACCAGAAGATTCTGATTCAATAGTTATGGGATAAGGACTAGCTTCTATTTACTGGAAAATCTCCCAAAGTGAATCTTATTTCCACTCATCTACTACATAAGATGGGCTAGGTTACACTGCAGTAACAAAAACTCCCACCAAAATCACAATGGTTTTACATTACAAAAGTATATTTTTTTGCTTATGTCACATGGAAAGTGTGGGTTAGCAGGAATATTAATCATCCTGGTCACTCAGAGATCCACACTGACTGAAAGTTCATGAAGGTAAATCCTACTATGACCATAAGAGCAGTGGGAAGGGGATAGGGTATATCATGCATGGATTTTTAGAGCTTCTTCATGGAAATAACACTTCTCACATTCCATGTTCAAAGCAAGTCAAATGTCCACATTTAACTTCAAAGTAGTAGAAGACTGTACTTCTGCCATGTGCCAGAAATGAGAGAGACCTGGAAATATTTGTGAATACTGTTAATGGCTGCCCTAAATTTCTGATTAAGAACAATTGATCAAGTTCAGCATCTTTAGTTTACAAGGAAAGAAACATAACAGAGAAATTAAGTGAATTTCCGAAATCATACAGCTGATAGACATTGAATTAACATAATGGTCTCCTTACCGCCATTATTTTCTTAAAATATCCCAACTAACTTAATCTACTTCTCTTGCCATACATTCTTTTCTTTTTTCCTTCCTTTTGCTAGAAATTTTCAAAATTGAAAAAAAATTCTTCCCTTAACATGTAACTTAAGAGTTTGTGATTTATTCGAAGGCAATTTTAAATAAGATGTTTTTAACCCCACTTAGAAACAGTCCACTTTCATGATTTATTACAACTTTCTTTCCCTGGTTAATTAAGCTCATTTCTTAGGAAATGAGTCATGGCTAATCAGGCTAAGAATAAAATTAGTTATATCACCCTCTTTGTTATAAAATGAGTGTAAATAATCTTTAAGGCAATTTTTCTAAAATCAAAAAAGCATGTAATAGCCCTTGATTCAGCAACATTATGTAAAATAGCAGACTCAGGGAGTAGTAAATCCAGACACTGTCCTATTATTGCATGAAACAAGGCAGAAATTTTCATTCCTTTATTATTAAAGCAAACTCTAGCAGTTGAATTTCTTTATGGAAATACTCTATTTTAGAGAGTTAAAATACCATTTAAAAAATTCCTAGACTAAAACCTGTTGTATGGTTTCTTTGCCCATTGGAGAGATATAAAACCATTACATTTAAGTATCATAATAGCTAGCATATGCTATTTCTTAGAAATGACACCACCATCTGGATTAAGGTCCACTGATGATTCCATACAATACTCCAGCTTTCTTCGGGTAGAGAGAGGCCAAACTGTTCCAACTTTACCCTGTTGTACTAATGAAAAATAATAAAAGGTTGCACGTATGCTTGACCTACTTACTGGAGATCAGATAGTACTTTATTAATAAATTATATAATTATCATAGTAGCTGGGATGCAGAAGGCAAGCCAGATGCTTTTGTTAAGGAAGTGAACTGGGGCCTAAATGCATATACCAATATTATCCATTTCTATCCAAGCAGATCCTGCATTTTCCTGGTTGGTAGAAGCATTACTCTGCAGTGGAAAGCCCACCACCTTTTGTTCAGATCCTCACGTCTTGTTTGCTAAATATGGGACCATGAGCATCTTACTGACTCTCTGATCTTCACTTCTCTCAGCTATAAAATAAGAATAATTTTATTAGTGATAATTTTGTTAAGAAGTTTAAGGATTGTGAGTGTAGAGTCTCTAGCAAAGTACCTCTTTCAAGTCGTAACAGATTTGGAAATCATCATCATTATCATCATAATTAACCTTTCCTCTATCTAGTCATCTTTATTTCCTTCCACGTGGGCACAAAGAAGCAAAACAAGACGTTAGGAGCAAGGATGGACTCAGGATATAGAAGGAGAAACCAAATTGAAAGACTGATTAGCAAAGATCTTATTATCTCCATGTATCTGTTCCTAGAACAATTTTCTAATGTGGTGGAATCACCAGACAATAGAAATATACTTCTGTGCACAAAACGATAGCACTGTCACTTTGTTTTCAGATGAGCCATCTCATGGCTGGCTATCCTTAAAGGGCATTTGGTAAACCCTCACTGATAAAACTAATTTAATCCCTTTGGCCTACTGAAGTCATTAACTATATGAGTGAGGGTAGGGGGCTGAGATGGGGAGGGTAGTGAGTGGAGGAAGGGGACTTGCTCACCTGACTGCTTCCTCACTAACCCCTTGCCTATTGTCATGCACACAGCAAACCTTCTGGGCCAATCCATCTGACTGGCTGTGCAGGGAATGGGGCAGCCTGGATAATTGATGGACTCAATCTGACCAGGCACAGGTGGCACAGAGACGGCATACAGCAGCTTCTCGGATTTGCCAGTGCCATCTGTTGCCATAAGAACATCTGTCGTCAAGGTCACCCTGTCACCCTCTGTTAAAGTTACAGGTTTGGTGAGTAGGATAATGTCACCTAAGAAGAAGGGGTATGTAGGTTGGGGGCTGGGAGGAAAGAGCAAGGGAGACCAAGATACACAGACACAATGAGAAATCTTATGAAAGATTAATATTCATCATAGGGAGAATTACTGGGTCAGAGAAATGAAGGAAAGTACGCAGGATTTTAAAAGAGAACCTCTTTGCAAAAGGTTTGCCAAAAGATTTCTGTCACTGTTCTCTCTAGCTAAAACATTAGCTCATTTTAAAGAGTAAGAACATTTTAACCAGAGGCATGACACACATTTGTAAAAGAAATATGATAAGTGATTACAGTAGGATTTAAAGACAAGCACTTTTCTCTCTGCTTGCGAACTCTAAAAACCAATTTTTGATATGCTCCTCTTGTATAAGTACATCTGATTAAGCATCTGTGAGTGCATGTGTGCGAGCACATGTGTGCGCATTCACAGTGTGTTCAGGGAGGGAGCAGAGTGGAAGGGGGCATTGCATTTATCAAAGTATTTAACTGGTGTTTGAGCTTTGCACTGCTGCCAGAGAGAATGACCCATTTGTTAATAAAGAACAATTAAGTTAATAGACTCAAATGAGCTGATGGACCAAGTACTGTAATGAAGCAAATGCAATATTGGATTTTTAAGCGGCAAGCATTACATGAGGCTGGACTTCCGGCAGCAATGGTTCAGTTTTCCCTCCCTATGTTTGTTGCTGATGCTTTTTAAAGCAATTTCACCCAGTGGCAAAGAAACATCATTCCCATCTGTTTAGGAAGCATGGCTTTACTTATTGGACCAATATTGCTGGCACTGTAGGCTTTCAGGGACATAATGATTATCATCGAATGGTGTGATGAGAGGGGGGAGATAATCTGCTCAATTTTATGAAACATACTCACATCTGCCCCATCAAACCTAAAGGGCAGTCAATAGAAACAAAATGTTTTTTCAGAAAAAGGGAAGGTCAGGGAGGGAGTAGACAAAAGAGCAAATGAACACTCTTAGTTTTATCTGTACCTTTTAGCGCAGTCACCAAACACCACACCAAAGATTAAAAGGGGGGTCTTGGAAAGAAGCAAAATTTTTATGGCCGACTACATTTCTAGCTGTTGAATGTGTGGAGGGTGTGTCCAACTTGGTTTGTTCCATGACTCAGTTGTTTCATGTTTTAATAGTAGAAATAGAATGACTCTTTGGTAGCAATTAAAGGTAGTTCTGCTCTACTCTGTCCTCTAGTTGGACCAGAAGGACAATGTCACTCTCATCATTTCTTTCTGATCCTCTTTTCCTAGTCTTATAAGGCTGGTAATGTTAAGTATAAACCAAAATTCAAGCAAAGAAGTAATCACATTGATTTGCATGGTATGCATTTCAAAATTATTTAGTGATATACACTTACTTGCATCTGTACTCCAAATATAGCAAACGGTTATTTCAATTACTTGGCTTCATAAGCTTCACAAAAATTAATTTTCCTTCCTAGGAAAATTAAGTTTTACGGTGCCAAAGTTCTTAATATTATCACATTAATTTCAAGGGGACTCTTTCCCTTCTCTTTAAGATGAAGCTTAAAAGCAACTGGACTTGGACTGCTAAAAAACCATATGATCCTAGTAAAGTCACTCAAATTCTTTTCGAAATTTTGACCCAAACTGTCCATCCAAATCCAGATCTTTAAATGCAACCGATTTGCGTATGCATCTTGCATCTTCTAGTACGTGAAAGCAAATCCCATTCCTAGCTTTCCCATTTGATCCCGGTGTTCTAGCTAACTCTTTTCTTGCCAATTCTATGCTTCTAGTTCTGTAAGCTAAGTTTGTCTTTAATCTCTCTAGATCTGTTGGCCTTAGCATTTTATTCTCTAGGACTTTATACTTTGTTAATGTGGAATAGTGGGGGAACAAATGATCACTGTTTGGGGGCATAGATTTCAGATCACTCTGAACAGCTGTTTACCAGCTGAGTGATCTTAAGGAAGTTTCTTAACATCTCAAGCCTTGGATTGCTCATCTGTAAAATGGGATTTAATGGTAATTATCAGATAGAATTTCCTTTTTTTTTTGTCTTTTTGTCATTTTTAGGGCTGCACCTGCGTCATGTGGAGGTTCCCAGGCTAGTAGTCTAACAGGAGCTGTAGCTGCCAGCCTATGCCAGAGCCACAGCAATGCGGGATCCGAGCCATGTCTGCAACATACACCACAGCTCGCAGCAACACCAGATCCTTAACCCACTGAGTGAGGCCAGGGATCAAACCTGCAACCTCATGGTTCATAGTCGGATTCGTTTCCACTGAGCCACGACGGGAACTCCTAGAATTTGTAAGGATTAAATGTTTGACATATTGCCTGACGTCTAGCAAGTGACAAATAAGTGGTAGGTCTTAATATTAACCATCTTTAGCTTATACTATTATTAAACTTAAATGACATTATTTCTTGTATATAAATATTCTAAACTATTGACTTAACCCCATGTAGTTCCTTCCCCAGAGCAAGAATTGGTTCCGTAATACACCATGGCTGATTTAGATAAGCATATCTTCTCACCTATAAGCCTAGAAAATGAGGGGGGAGTATTCTCCTTCAGAAGTTCTCAGCCTGCGCTCTAAAATGTCCAAAGACCTCCACAGAAAGGATATAATGATGGTCATGCTTCATGGAGGAAGGGCAAGACTACAGAACATCAATTCTGTTCCCAGTTGGAGCTGCCCTCCCACAACTGTTTGGCTTATACATAGTAGACCAAGTGAAATATTGTTCTGTGGCTAAAAGATTAGATGGTTCCCAAAACCCCTTTCAGCATTAATGGTCTGACATCTAGACCATGACTAAATATATTTCAATTAACCTATTAGAGGAAGTAAATATAATAAAGAACATAACATATTATTTCCTTGATAATTCAAGTTCACTAAGAGTATTGAAGTCCTGAAGGGTTGTGAGGAGAGGACTTTAGGCCATGGCGGGCTCCTTTTTTTCCTATAGGAAATGACATCAGACTTTGTATGTCTTTGGACATTCATGTTTATCTGCGTCCCTTTCACCATCTTCCTTGTGCCTTGCAATTTGCTGTTTCTAGTGTGCTGTCAAACAAGACACTAAATAACACAACTTGTTAGTTGTACATGCAAACTTAGAGTAAAGAAGCTGTGAAGGAGGACATCAAGATTTATCCTTAGTAAAACACTTGCATGGGTTTTGTTAATTGGCTGCACAGTAGCTTTATTTAAGGGATTCGTTTTCTCTATAGGGAGAGTGAGCTGATAAATATTTAATGCCAGCTGGGAATGGAGAAGCCCTGGTTTGTAGAATCTGTTGATTTTTGTGAGAGACATTACCCCATCATAGCTGATTTCAAGCTGCCACTGTGGTGTCACTGAATATATACTTTGTTGCACACAGAATGGGGAAGAAAGGGGCACAAACTGGCCCACCCCAGCACACGGCTGTGTTGAGGAGACTGTCACCTAACATCTTCATAAAGTAACCTACTATTTTGCCCCCAGTAGCATTCATCAAAATACATAAAACTGTTAAATGTGTGGGACCTCAGAAAGACCATAGCATTCTTCTACAGAGATTTCTTCTACAAAGATTTGCTTCTTTTTTAAATTTAAAATTTATTGATAGCTTACACTCACTAGACACTATGCCAAGATTTGTATGAGAATTGAAGGAACCAAGGTTCAGGACGGTTGAATAACTTACCCAAAGTCCCACAGCAAGTAAGGGGTAGATTGGGAATTCATATCCAGACAATCTGGCTTAAAACACCACATTTTAACTGTGAACTAACTTCTGAAACAACATAGCTCATTTGACTGTGGTCAAAAAACATATGGGGGAAAAAAAGGAGTTTCCATCATGACTCTGTGATTAATGAACCTGACTACTATCCATGAGGACACAGGTTTGATACATGGGCTCAGTCAGTGGATTAAGGATCTGGCATTGCCATGAGCTATGGTGTAGGTCACAGATGTGGCTTGGATCCCATGTTTCTGTGGCTGTGGCATAGGCCAACAGCTTTAGCTAGGATTCGACCCCTAGCCTGGGAACCTCCATATGCCACAGGTATAGCCCTAAAAAGACAAAATAAATAAATAAATAAACAAACAAACAAACAAACATGTGGATACCTGATTGATGATTTCCCAGCCATTACTAGACCCAGTTTCAGCACGAAACTTGTAATGATCTCATTAGTATGGGTCCATGAAAAAGGCCATACATAAATATTATTTTTTGGCAAATAAAAAAAGATATTTAAATATTCAAAACTTTATAAACTATATGTTGATCCTTTCAACTTCCTCATCCTTCTGTAAGTCCCTCTTCACTTTTTAAACTGAACTTGCATTCTCAATTATCATGCAAGTTACACAGCATACCCAGCCTAAGTCAGTGGATGTCACTATGGAAAAATGAAAAAGAAAAGAGAAAATTAGAGAGTTCCCGTCGTGGCTCAGTGGTTAACGAATCCGACTAAGAACCATGAGGTTGCGGGTTTGATCCCTGGCCTTGCTCAGTGGGTTAAGGATCCGGCATTGCCGTGAGCTGTGGTGTAGGTTGCAGACGCGGCTCGGATCCCGAGTTGCTGTGGCTGTGGCTAAGACCGACGGCTACAGCTCCTGTTATAGCCCTAGCCTGGGAACCTCCACATGCCGCAGGTGCGGCCCTAAAAATGACAAAAAGACCAAAAAAAAAAGAGAGAAAATGAAAGTTTGATCATTTTCATCCAGGTTTCTTCATTCTAAAGCACCGTCATAGAATATTGGTCTGCAGATTATGCTGGTGACCCTCACACAGCTACATAATGTAAGCAACCATAAATGCAATGTCACATTATAGAGGGCTTCTAATTTAATTGCGTTTAAAGTAGGCCAAAGTCGGTCATTTATACCTCTCTGCATAGATTATACTTAAAACTACTTCCCAGAAAATAAAAACAAAATACAGTACTCAGAAGTAAGGGCCAGCCCTTTCTAAAGATAAAACTATTTCCCCAAGTGACTTATATCAGTGTGACTCTACTGGAATGAAAAACTGATGGAACTAAAGGTTATTCATAAATCGGTGGGTAAGGAAGAGTGTAAGTTGATATTCAACAAATTAGTTCCTTTTACAGGTAGCCCAGCAAAATGGTTAGCTTTTGCTTGATGTAATTTTTCTCACTTGCAATGATTCTCAATAACCTGTTTTTCTCAAAAACTGGGCTAGATTGAATATTTTCCACATATACTACAGCCATTTTTAAATAAAATGATGGCTGTGGTGTGTGTGTGTGTGTGTGTGTGTGTGTGTGTGTGCGCATGCATATGTATAGGTATCACTTTTGCCAGAACAGTAGAACTCTAGCCTCAGAGGCACATGCCATTTAGCAGGGTCTGTGAAAGTTCAGGTGGTAAAGGAATACACTTTTCCCCACTTATCCCACCTCCTCCCAGCCCCAATTAAAAGCAGGTAACCCTATAATCTGCTTCTGGAAGTCTCAAGCTAATTAAACTTTGACAAGAATATAGGCAATGCTCAATTGCAGAAAATTAACATACACATTTTTCTACATGTACTTAGGGAGAAGGGAGAAGTAAAGCCACATGCAAAATCTTTCCAAAAACTCAGCCAGAGCTCATTCATATCCTCATACTTCATGTCACATTAACTCACCCAGCCTGACGCCCAGGGCTACACCCTCCAGCTGACTGGCAAGATTAGGCTTTAGCTTTTTAATAACCTTATACATATAGACCTATATATCCAGGATCTATGAAGTACATAGATGATTATTTAGGATTAATGGATCATCCAAAGTGCCAGTTGGCACGTTTTGAGTAAAAAGTGTAACAAATGCAGCTGTTTAATAATAAATAAAGCCTCAGCTGTAAGAGAAATAAATTAGATGCATTTAATTGGTAGGCTGCAAACCTCCCCTCTTTATTATAATGCTGCTTCTTGTTATTTTATGATGTCAGGGTAGATGGCAGACTGACAGAGTGTTTATGAATCACAGTTTGCAGATGGCACTCTTGGTTCTCGGCAGCTATGAGCACAAGTAGCATGAGGCCTCAATAGTGGATTTTGCCAAAGACGACCCCCTGAGAATTAGCTGTCTCCATTTCTCTTGTGCCAATCTTTCCCTGGCAGAACACTACTTCACAAACCCATCTTCAATAAATTGTGGCTGCCTGGCAGGAATTAAAGAGTGTTCACACCCAAGAACGCCCTCACCTCGAGGTGATCTCTTTGTCATTGCAGCGGGGGCCTGTGCAGTGATTCTCTGAGCAGGCTTCCTGCAATTTCTTCCAGGAGATGATGACCACGGAGCTGCAGGACCCGAAACCCTCCCCCTTCCCACTCAACTTGGCTCTCTATACCCACCCTCCCCCAGCTGACAGGAGTGATTTCCCATCTCTTGAGCACAGCATAAGGTCCTTGCACTTGGGATTGCTAGCTCCCCTAACTAATGACAGCTTTGTCATCACACAGCTGGGGATGGAGAGGGGGAGGGGTCATCCAGCCCCTGGAGCTGAGGCTTCGCAGCTTCTGTACTCCCTGCCTTCTCCCTGGTCACTAGTCAAGTCTGTGGCTGGGGAACAGCACACAGGAGACACACAGTCTTAATTGTCAATAGATTTGTATATTTTTGTCGCCCAGTTAAACTCATAATGGATTTTATTCTAATTTTTTTTCTTTAGAAAAATGGAAATAACCAAGTCCTTTTGGAGAGAACAGAGTATATATAATCTGAATACATATTAATAGTAATGATAAGATTAATGACAGTAGCAATAATATCAGAAGCAACCATTTTTTGAGTACTCACTATAAGACAAGCTAAAATCAACTATTTTAGCCCACAGACACAGAAAACAAATTTATGGTTACCAAAGGGGAAAGGTGGAGGGAGGGATAAATTAGGAATTTGGGACTAGCATATACACAATACTATATATAAATTAGACAACCAACAAGGACCTATTGTATAGCACAGGGACTACACTCAATGTTTTGTAATAACCTATAAGGAGAAAAAAAATCTGAAAAAAATATATTTGAATCACTTTGCTCTGCACCTGAAACTAACTCAATGTTGTAAATCAGCTATGCTTTAACAACAACAAAAAAATCACTATCTTAGAAGTATATTATGACGATTTAAAATATGAGTACCATTCCCTTATTTTCTTTTCCTACCTTGTGATGTCCATTCACAGGAGCACTGGCCATATTCCATGAGGGCCCTGAGAGAAATACTAAGGTCGCTGCCATTCCCTTTCCTCTTTTTCACTGCGTTTGGTAGGGACCTGATGGACAGGGCCTGAGCTCTCCATCTGTCTTAGGATACTTGAACAAAAAGTGCTCCTGGAGATCAAGTTGGACTGCGTAGAGAAAGCACGCAAACAAAAATAAATTTTGCTCATTAGTTGGCTGGTTTCAAAAATGCTTTTGGAAACCTTAGGTGTGAAAAAAGTTTAGTTTAGATTTTTCACTTTAGATAAGGCCTCCTGTCATTCCGAAGCGATTCATTTAAAAGAAAGGGAAAGTCATCTGTGTTATCCATAGTGTGAGTACATTCCTCTAAAGATCAAGCACAAGGCAAGTATTTCTGTGCCCAGCATTTTGACATTGTAGTGGATTTTCTAACTTGCTAAACAATGCAATATACTAATATATACATGCATACAAAATAGATAATATGTAAAATTGGAGGCATCCAAATTGAGAAATAAGTTGTAAAATTGTCTTTATTTACAGATGACATGACTCTGTATGTAGAAGATCCTAAGGAATCTATAAAAAATTATGTTTTTATATGTTATCAGTGAATATTCTGAAAATGAAAACAGTTACATTTATCATGGCATTACAAAGAACAAAATACTTAGGCATGTATTTAGCAAAAGATGTGTCAGGCTTGTATGCTGCAAACTACAAAACACTTAAAGAAAAATTGAAGATCTAAATAAAGTGACATTTGTTCATGGGTTGGCAGACTTAATATTGTTAAGATAGCATTTCTTCTCAGATTGATTTACAGATTCAGTTTAATGCCTGGCAAAATCCTTAAACTGGCTTTTTTTTGTCAGAACTTGAAAACTGATTATAAAATTTTGTAGAAATGCAAAAAAAAAAAGGTGAAAGACTCACCTTTACAATTGTATTTTGCATTACAAAATTTCTATTTGAGGTATGATAACTAAGACTATGTAGTACTGAGGGAAGACTAGAATACAGATCAAAAGAACAGAATTCAGAGTTTAAAACTATACCATTATATTATGTTTAACTAATTTTTGACAAAGATGGCAAATCAACCATATAATCTTTTCAGCAAACAGTGCTAAGACACTTAGATATAAACATGCAAAAAGATTAATTCAGATGCTTACTTTATACCATGTAAATATTAACTCAAAAATGGATCATACACCTAAATATAAGAGCTGAAACTATGAAACTTCTAGAAACAAGCATTTGAAAAAAATGAGTAACTTGAGAGGGAGAGAGTTTTCCTGAGGAGGTGACATTGAACCAAAAGCTTATTGAAATGAAGGAATAAACTATGCAAAGATCTGGGGAAGAGTATCCATACATCAGGCAGGTAAAAAAGCAGTTGTAGATGCCCACAGGTGATAGTAAATTATGCATTTTTAAGGAGTAAGGAGACCAGTATGGTAGGTTTCGTTGTGTCCAAAACCAAGCAAAAGATCTCTTAAACAAGGCCTAAATAGCACTACCTATTAAGAAAAAACTGACACATTGGACTTAATCAAAATGAAAGGCCTCTTATCTTGGAAATATGCCAGTGACAAAACGAAGTGTTAAGCTGCAAACTGGGAAAAAATATTTACAAGTCTTATATTTGTCAAAGACCTTGTGTCCAAAATATAGAAAGAACACTTACAACTTAATAATCAAAAGGCAAATAGCCCAATTAAAAAATGGGCAAAAAATTTAAACAGATTTGTCACAAAAGAATATATTTGTGTGGTCAATATGTACATGTAAGATGTTTGAGGTCATTAATTATCAGGAAAATATAAATTAAAGACACAATAAGCTGTGACTATACATCCACTAAAATGGCCACAACTAAAATGGATTACAAAGCTAAGTTTTATAAAGGATCTAGAGCAACTGAAACTTTCATAGATTAGTAATGAGAGTATGAGATATTGTAGGTACTTTGGAAAAAGTCAGCATTCTTTTTTATAAAGTTAAACATAAACTAACACTTATCCCAGTAATTCTAAAGCTAACTAGTTTCTAAAGACAAATAAAATTATTTTGCTCACAAAAACACTTGTACACAAATGTTCATAACCGTTTTATTCACAAAAGCTCCAAACTTAAAATATTCCAATTATGTTCATCAGACAAATTGAAAAAAATATTGTCTATTCATACACTAGAATATTACTAGTAATTAAAAGGAACTACTGATTCATGCAATAGCATGAATGAGTCTCAAAAAATAATTTTCCTGAGCAGAAGAATCCAGAACACGCACCATGTAATTTTATTTATATGAAATTCTAGAATAAAAAAAAGTAATTTACAATGACAGAAAGTAGATACGTGGTTACCTAGGGCTTGAGGAATTGAGTACAAAGTACCTTGAACACGCTTCTTGGGATAATGTAAATGTTCTGTATTTTGGGAGAACAAGTAATTATATGGGCTTTTTCATTTGTCAGTCTCATCAATGTGTACACTAAAAGTGTTGTATTTTATTACATTTAAATTATACATCAATAAAGTTGATTTAAAAGTAAAATTAAAAATAACCAACTTGAGAAATATTAAACATCTAAAACAGCTGTAATAAAAATAAAATTTTATTACAACTCCTAATAAGCATTCATTGATTAAGTATTTCCTATATTGAATAAAATTTCAAGATCATATAAAAAGATATAAAACTTACCAACTTGTTTCATGAGCCCTAGTAAAATTCTGATACCAAATATGAATAAAAGTAGCTAAAAAGAAAAAGAAAAAAGTAGGTCAAACTTTTTTATGAACATAGGGTAATACTGAACAAAATATTACAATGTCAAATCAAGCAATCGAATAATACTAAGATTAGTACCA
The DNA here is from genome assembly GCA_004024745.2 of Catagonus wagneri. Taxonomy (NCBI): domain Eukaryota; kingdom Metazoa; phylum Chordata; class Mammalia; order Artiodactyla; family Tayassuidae; genus Catagonus; species Catagonus wagneri. Next base: position 14,366,618 of record PVHT020000066.1, on the reverse strand, counting down.
ATAGGTAGGACTTACCACAGAAGTGCAAAGGTTTTTCATATCCTAAAACAGTCTTAAAATATAACTTACTCCATTAAACAATTTAAAAAGAAACAACCAGATTATCACCTTAAAGGATACCAGGAAAGCATTTGATATAATTTAACACTGTCCTGTAAATTATTTTAGCAAGCTTCCCCCTTCATTCCTGAGACAAAGTAACGAGACAAGAAAAAGTGAAAAGATGTTTAACTTTTATTAATTTGGTGATATGATTATTTATAGGTACAAATTTAAGGGAGCCAAGTGAAAATTTGTTAGATGTAATAAAGAAGTTCAGTAAGTTAGCCTGATATATGATAAGTAAACAAAAGTTACAGTTTTCCTATTATCAGCAAAACAATTAAGGGAAAAAAATACACTAAAAATCTAAAAGCTAAATGTAATCTAGAATACCTAGGAATTAACCTAGCAAAAATATATGATACCCATATGAAGAAAATTGTAAAATTTTAATAGAGGCTATTCAAGCAGAGCTGAATAAATGGAGAGGCATTTCTTCAATTTTGCAAAGTTATTAATTATTACTCAATTAATATCTGATTTTAAAGTTTCTCCTAAAGAATTGCTACACAAAATTTCAGAAAAAAATTTGAAAAGAATATGTGAAATTAAAATTTCCTACCAGATTTTATACACACACACACTCTTAGGCAAATCAGATTAGTTGCCTAATCAATATTTTTTTCTCTTACTAAGTTTACCCTCTGCTTTACTCAAGACAAAGTAGTCAGAAAATAAGAAAAAAAACATTTGCTAACCTATCTTGCAGTTAGGAGTGCCAATCTATTAATTACTATAAGTACTAATATCACTAGTCAAGGATTTGGGGAAAACTCCTTAAAAAAAGTCATGCTCAGCTACTTTCCTGCCTTCTCTTTGTTTTGTTTTTTTTTTGTTTTTTTTTTATCATTCTTGTTTGGAACATGAATATGATGCTGGAAGTAAAGCAGTGATCTTGCAACCATGAAGTAATGGAACATAAGGATGAGAACCATACTTGAGTTAGTTGAACAAAACATGAAAAGGCTCTGCTTTTAATGTCAATAAGGGCCATATCTGCCCTGGATTCTCAAACTTTTGATTTCCTTTTATGTGTGCACAATAAAATTCTTATATCCTTAAGTTACTGTAGATAGTGTTCTGTTATCCCATGACTTCAAGAAAATTGCAATCTCTAAGTGTAAAATGCTTCAAAGCTACAGTAATTAAAATACTGTGTGACACTAATGCTAGAATAGACAAATAGGTGAGTGACAATCCATAATTTACATGTGTAAATACATAGGTATGTATGTGTGTATATACGTGTGTGTGTGTGTGTGTGTGTGTAAAAACATAAATCTTGGACAAAGAAAGCACTGAAAACTTGTACCATGTGTGCAGCGGGTCATTTAAAGTAGCCAGCAGATGAAGAAAGATGCACCAGGACTAACGTGACCATCACTGGAAATAGTCCCACATTCTGAGAACCAGCCCCCTTTGTCTGTGCAGCAGCACAGTAGTCTCCCTTTCTGGACTTTGGTTGCTCTCTGTGTGCTCTGCCCCTCACCTCGCAGAGCATCCCCAGGCCATTGCCCTCCATAACTGAATGTGCTCATCCTTGGTTTTCATCACTATCTACCCATGGGAGTCTTTGTCTTCCTCTTCCTCAAGCTGCTGTTATATGATCACTAACACTGGGCCTTTCACAATTGGTAAATTCTTGCTGATTGACTCCTTAACTCCAAAGTCAATTTTCCTGATAATGTTCACGATTCTATCCTCTGCTCTCCTTCCTGCCACCCATTTATGTTGATTGATTAGGTCAGAAAGCCCAAGCTTTTCATTTAGTTCTTCTTAACACCCTTGTCATTTAAGTCCATTAGTATTTGAATAGTGGATTTTAAAATATTATATTAAATTTTATTGCTTTTTGACAAAGGCAGTTCAAGAATAATTTCTGAATGTCTTATAGAAACCATAAAATGTCAGAGTTACAAGGGCCCTTAGAGATCATCAGCTATTACCTCTTATTTTACAGATGGAGAAACTACAGCCCAGAGAAGGGAGTAATTTGCCCATTGCTGCATATCTCATTAGTGAAGATATGGAAGATGAAACCCTAGAACTTTCTTGATTTTCATATTTACCTCCAGTTGTTTGGGTTTTCTTCTTTGCTAGGGGAGATCCTGTTTATCTTCCTTTTGCCATTTAGAGATTACTGTTTTTCACTGTCAGCATAAAATGGGCTGATACAGAATCATTCCAGTTTCTTTCTCCCTCCTCTCACTTGCTTTCACCAGGACATGAGGAATGATTTATCTAACTGACGAAGTGGCAAGCTACCTAACAACTCTGAAGGTAGGAGCAAAGTCATTGAAATTGCATTTCAGCAGTGTTGGCCTATCTCTCCCATTCTTTTGAACCACCAGCTCTACACAGAGTGGGTTCCCATGCTTCTACTCTCCGTAATTTTAAAGGGTCAAACAGAGACTCTTCTTTGCTTCATCACTGCCAGATTCAGCTAGGTCAGAAAATCAGTTTCCCTTGGGGTCTGATTTCTGTGTTTACTATGGAGGGAGGGAGCCTTATTGTAATTCCTTTTTTTTTTTAACGCTTAAAAAAAATTATTGAAGTATAATTAACTTACAGTGTATTAGTTTCTGCTGTACAGCAAATTGATTCAGTTATATATAGATATATATGTTTGTTTTCATATTTTGTATTACAATTCTTCAATTCAACTTTACTGGTAATAAAACTGTATTTCAATCCCTATTTTATTATTTGTGTCTGTTCATGAAAGATTAAAAAGGTGGAGGGGAGGAGAAGTGATGTATTAGTCTTGCCCTAATAGCTAATATTTGTTTCTATGTTTTGAGCAACTAGGCATCAGGTTAAATATAGATTTTAGGGCAGAGTGTCAGAGAGGGCAAGTAATTTGGAGCACTGAAATGGGCTGTATTACCTGGTTAATTGCAACAGCATTCTAAAATGTAAATATGGATAAGTTATTCTACTCGAAGTGACTCCACATCTTCCCATGTCCTAGTGTTTTCCAAATGATGTGAATACCCCCAAGATGTATAAGATGGTAGCAAGAGATAAGGACATGTTAGAATATCTATCTCTCTATTTTTCATAATAAGCTTTGTAATTTCTTTTTGCCTATCCTATAATATATATATAATCTATTAGAGCAATATGTGTTAAGTTTATATGTTGAGTGTGAATGTGTTGGGAAAGAGTCTGCAGAAGTATTGACTCACTAGGGTAACTGCTTGAACAAAAGCTTGGAGACCACTGATCTTGGATTTCAAATTCTTCATGTGAAACAGAATCCTATCTGCTATCAAATGTCTGTTTGACACTTTAGCCAAATTTCTTTCCAAACTTCTTTGCAATCATTCTTTCAATGAATATTAGAAAGCTTATTCTGTGTCAGGCACAGGAAGAGACAACAGAGAACATTACTGAAGAAAAGTGGCAAAGTCCCATCCCTCATGGAATTTACTTTCTACGTGAGGCTGCAGGGAGAAATATGATCTTGCCTGGAGGCCCAGGGATGACAGCCTGGAGGCCCAGGGATGACAGCCTTCTTTTAAAAGTGGTATTTGAGTTCAGAAGTATGAGTTATTTCTAGCCATAACAAATTACTCGAAGTTTCTAAAATCTGTTAAAGTGTTCCACATCACACTTCTTGTATGGATAGTCCTGCTGATTTGAAGCTCTTTCTCCAGCCCTCTCACCCATTCTTTTTTTCTTTTTTTTCCCTCTACCCCCACACCTGTGGCATATGGAAGTTCCCAGGCCAGGGACTGAATCTGAGGAGCCACAGCCTTGACCTATGCCACAGCTGAGGCAACACTAGACCCTTAACCCACTGTTAATTTCTGTCAGGCTAGAAACTGAGCCCTCACCTCAGCATTAACCAGAGCTGCTGCAGAGACAGTGGGATCCTTAACCCACTATGCCACACATATTCTTTCACATAAATTTTCATTCTCATGTTAGATTCTTAAGGAAACGTGCTCCTTCTCTGTGCTACTTGCATTGTGACACTTACTCCACATATCCAAATTTTCTGTGTATATTGGCCTTTGACACTAAACTTGTTTCTCATTGCACATTGCTTGGAGTATTACAGTATGTTGAATTGGATAGAGGCTCCTTAGTATTCAGTTATATCAAACTATTTTCTATGCTATTTGTACAAAATGATCTCTATGCCTGGAAAGTTCTTCCCTATTTATTTACCTGTTTAACTCTGAGTTACTTCATACTTTTTAAACCTCTGGGGGAAACCTTCTTTAGTGCACAGGAATGGTGTTCTGTAGACTTTGTAGTTTGCTAGAATATTTAAACATCCCACAGAACAAGTGATAAATGGTATTTTAATTATGTATTTAGTGGTCAGTTTCTACAGCAAAATCATGAGCAAATTGATGGGAAAAACATTGGTTATTACCTTTTCAAATTTTTTCTAACACCCAACATTGTACCTAGCACGCAATGTATCTTCAAACGTGATGATTTGAGTGAAAGAATAAAAGAATGCATGCAGTATATCATAACCTATAAGGCATCTTGTTCCATACAAAAGGGCAAAAAGTACAAGGCGAGAAGCTGGTTCTCTGCATGTGCATGTGTGTATGTATAGGTGTATCTTAGTGTATGACTAAAGGTTAATGAAAGGGAGAGTGGCAACTGATGGTATACAATCTGTATTTAGTTTTTGCTTGCTTATTGTCTGTCTCCCTTTCTATAATTTAAAGCACACTGTGAAAAATGCTCTTTCTTTTTTTAAATTTTTATTTTTATTTTTTTTGTCTCTTAAGGGCCATACCTGCAGCATATGGAAGTTCTCAGGCTAGGGGTGGAATCGGAAATGTAGCTGCTGGCCTATGCCACAGCCACAGCAATGCGGGATCCAAGCTGCGTCTGTGACCTACACTACAGCTCACAACAACAGCAGATCTTTAACCCACTGCGCGAGGCCAGGGATCAAACCCACATTCTTATGGATACTAGTCGGGTTCATTAACTGCTGAGTCACAACAGGAACTCCCAAGGCTTTGTCTTATTTACCACTATGTCTTAACTCCCCAAAATGTCTTGCTCATAGTAGGGGATTGGTATAATGAGTTAAATTATGTATAAATAATACATATTTAAGGTTTTATATGCACAAATAGTTTGATATCCTGCATTTACTTCTCATTCAATACTCACGATAATCTCGTGCTGCTGATGAGTCGATTGAGGTTGGGGAAGTGAAGCAACAAGTCCAAAGTCCCCTGGTTCTAAGTGCTGAGGCAGGCACTCAAACCTGGGACTCTCTGGCTCCAAAGTCTACATTAAAAGTGAAGCCAAGTTATCCTTACATTTTAAAAAATTGCCCTTGGGTACATTTCTTAATTAAACCCATCCCTGTTTTTAGAGAAAAGAAAGCTGTGAACCAAGAATATATTATATTCCCTTGTAAACTAAGAACTGCAAACTTGTGGAGTAAGGGTAAATTAATTGTGACCAGAACACAGTCCCAGCCCAGCCATGGATGACTCTTACAACAACCTGGAGATGATAGAGGAGGAGAAATGTGTCCACGCTGAGCCCAATCTTTCTGCACTTCATTTCTGGAAGACTGACAGCAAAGCAGCCTTTCTTATGCAGCTGGCTAGGCTGGGAACTTATCCAAATGCTTGAAGGTGACTTTGATTCTCAGTGGTGTGGCTTCTAAGGTGGCGGGGGGTAGGACATGGGCAAGAAAAACCAGCTCCTTTGACATAGCCTCACAGCACATGGCCCAGCCTCTGTCTGACTTTGGCACTTTGTGCAAGAAACTTTTTCTTTCCAAACAACACATCCTCCTTCTGACCTCATGGTCAAAACCAGATTTGTTCCAGAGTAATAAGTTTCTCCATGCTCCCATGGCTGCTGACTCTAACGGAAGGCAAATGTGAGAGACAAATGGACCCTGGGTGACATGTCCTGTCACTTTCTTGGCTATAAACAATGGATGGTGTGAGGTTATATGTGGTTTACTTGGCAGCTTTTGAACTTGGTCTGTGGCAATGGAACTGGCAGATGAGTGACTGTGAATATTCACATGAGAGAGTACAAAAGGAGGAGAGCTTTTGAAGCAAGGAAAGGAACTCTGATTTTTTCCAGCCTTGATCATTATAGACATTGTCTGATTTGGATACTTTTCATATGTTATTTTATCATGTTCCTACCATACTGTATGCCTATGCACCCAAGGAAATGTGTGTAGTCTCTGGGAACATATGTTTAACAGAAACCTAACTGGAACGAGATGAGTGAAATTTGGGGAGTAATTGCCAGGCAGGGCAAATGTAAAGGCTCTGAGGTGAGAGCATCTCTGTGTGTTCTAAGAAGAGCAAGCAGTCCATTGAAGAGGGAATGAAGGGAACGGTGGTAGGAGAGGAGGTCTAAAAAGAACCCGGGGTTTAGAGAGCCATTGTGCATACCCCTTGGACTTGTTTAGTCCATGTAATGGAAAATCAGTGGGAAGATCCTGAGCAGAAAGGGGGCATGCCTTGACTTCTGTGCTAAAAGGAGCTCTTCACTGGGGAGTGAAGAATAAACCTCGGGAAGGTTAAAAGAGAAGCTGACAGACAAGTGAAGAAGCTCTCACTGCATCAAGGAGAAAATGACACTGGCTTAGATAAGAGAGTGGAGAAGTCGATGGCAATGAGGATTAAAGATAACTTTTGAAAGAGGAGCCTGAAGGATTTGCTGATATACTGGGTATGGACTGGGATGGAGAAAGAGAAACTGATGACAACAAGGTTTGGACTTTAACTGAGTTTGTTAAAGTGGGAATAGGGTGGGGATGGTGTGAATCTGGTTTGAAATGCAAAGTCAAGAGCTCTCTTTCAACATATTAGGTTGGAGAGGTCTACTAACCATACCGAGGAGATACTAAGTAGGCAGTTAGATATAGTAGAGCAGAATTCATTTGGGGCTAGAGATAAAAATTTGTAGTTAGTATCATAAGTTTAAAGTGATGGAACTGGATGATGTCATCTAGAAAGTAAATTCAGGTAGAGAAGAGAAATCCAGGAAAAAAAGGACTGATCTGTAGGAACTCCAGTAATTTATGGATAAAGGTATTATTTAACCTCCAATAATTCAAGCTATCCTTTGGTGAGCCATTTCCTATGGCCTAATAGAGATTTCCAAATGTGTAAGACAAAGACCTTGCCCTCAAAGAAGTGAGGTTTTTATACTGCAAAGAACTTTGCCAATGAGCACTAAATCTGCCCTACCGCTTACCAGATATGTGGTGTTGAGCAAACTACTTAATCTTTTGGACTTTCGGTATTCCCATCTTACAGGTGAGGTGCCACGTATCTATGTTTTCTGAGAATGAAATTACGTATCAAGTGTCTGATAGTCTATAAATTCTAAGTTCTTTCTCTTCAAGGAATGCTCAGTTGGAGGCACTGTTCCCCCATATATCCTCCACCTAGTCCAGACTGGGAGCTACATAAGTTCAGGCAACACTCTTATCTTGTTTTTGTGCCTAGCATCATAGGTTCTCAATAACTATCTGTGGAATAAGTTGTGAAACCAGTAAGTGCATTTGGATAGGATTTAGGTACCTGTATACTCAGATGGATCACAGTAAATGCAGCCCCTCAGCTCACAGAGTTTCCATATAGACTAGGCATGTCAATAGAATGATACTCAGGGAAAAGACAAGCAGGATAAAATGTAAAATGTAATCTGAAATGAATGACACAGAATTTTTTTCCAACTCTGTACTTGCATGTATTTCAAGCATGCTGGATTACTTTATGCCATTCAGAGCAAAGCAATGCATCCAAATAAAACCAATATCTAATTTTTAAGATGTAGAAATTTACTGATTTTTAATATTTTAATTACCATCACAACTACCACTAATACCTAATACTAATAACTAATACTTACTGCAAATAATAACAATTATGTATTATGTTTTCTTAAAAATTCCGTCAGTGGTGAGGAGTATATATCAACAACACATGGCAGGATTTCTTAGGAATGCTTACATATCTGCAATACACTCATCGAGGTCTCAGGGACTAAGACAATGACTCCCTTTTCAGTCTCTTTGCATGCTTTTCAAGCCTGAAACTCTTCTCTTTGGACCAGTGCCTCCTATCATCCCTATATTAATATGCATTGTGTTTGTTTAAATGAAAGTTGATTTAGCATCTCTCCATTTCCCTGAGTGCCCTGACCTCAGGTCACACCCCTACCCTTACTCTCCCTCTTGACATAGGCTTTCTTTCTTAGGAATCAGAGCAGGGAAGCTGTCCAAGCAGGGGAGGAGTAAGATGGCTTAAAATTGCTGCTATAATCCTTATATGTTCAAAAGAGTGATTACAGAAGGAAACACACACTTGCTAAAGAACTGTGATCTGAATGGAACCTAGGGCAGTATCATGATCTCTGAGAGGAAGTTGAAAGGGCAGAGGATGTGTGAATGGGCTTTCTGCACTAGCAGGGCTTCTGTATTCTTTCCATATTCTCACTTCTATTCTTTCTCTCACTTGCATTCTTTTTCTCACTGTATCAGTCTGCTGGGAATACTGGGACGAGGACCACAGACTGGATGGCTTAAAAATTTACTTCTTACAATGCTGGAAGCTCGAAGTCCAAGACCAAGGTGTTGGGAGGGCTATTTTTTTCTGAGATCTCTCTCCTTGCCTCATAGATGGCTATCTTCTTCCCATGTCTTTATGTGGTGTTTCCTTTATGTGTACTGTTTCCTAATCACCTCTTCTTATAAGGATACTAGTCATATAGGATTAGAGCCCATCCCAGTGACATCATTTCAACTTAATTGCCACTTTACACAGATACTAAGGATTAAGATTTCAACATGTAGGAGTTCCCTTCGTGGCTCAGTGGGTAACGAATCCGACTAAGAACCATGAGGTTGCAGGTTCGATCCCTGGCCATGCTCAGTGGGTTAAGGATCTGGCGTTGCCGTGAGCTGTGGTGAAGGTTGCAGACGCAGCTCGGATCCCGCGTTGCTGTGGCTGTGGCGAAGGCCTGCGGCTACAGCTCCTGTTAGACCCCTAGCCTGGGAATCTCCACATGCCGTGGGTGTGGCTCTACATAAAGGCAAAAAGACAAAAAAAAAAAAAAACGATTTCAACATATAAATTTTAGGGGGACACAATTCAGCTCACATGACCTGTGTGGGAGATTTTTCCCACTGCTGTTTCTCTCTGCTTTTCCATCTTGGGAAGATCTGGAAAGCCTCAAAGGTACAGTAAATTAAAAAAAAAATCACAGAATTAGAGTTAGACAGAGCATGACATAACTACCAGTTGGGCATTGTAGTGGAGTTTTGAAAAGAGCTTTAACTGTACTTCTTACCAACTCTAAGATCTGGTATTTACACTTCTTATTCACAAATTATGAATGGATGAATGAAGGGAAAAAAAGAGCCTCTAACTATCTTGGCATATATTTTTCTAAACAATTTATTTTTATCTTATTTGTCAGGAATTCTTTCAAGAGGCTAACAAAAACTTCTCTGTTGAGTTGGGAAAAATTTCAAAATTGAGCAGCTAGTACCTTGCTTTCACCATGAGAAGTTCTGAGGAAGAAAATAGGTCAGTATAAACTAAGGCAATATTTTCAACCTGACAAATTGCTTTCTTTGCTTTCTTTGGCTGTACGCAATGACAAATTTAAGAAAAGTGTTCAAATGAAGAAGCTAATAATCTGCCTATGTCAAGTTTGGGGCTTGGCTTGGTTCTGTGTTGTTTTACAAAGGTGACATTGGCATAGAAAGACATTTTCAGAAGTTGATTGACTGGAATAGGAAAAGACTAGAAATCAGGGGACATTTAGAATGGTAGAAGAAATCGAAAATATTTCACCTGTTAAAAGGGGGGGGGCAAAAAATAAAACTATCTTTTACATATTTAAGAGAGTCACCTGGAGGAAAGTAGGGATGGATTTCGTTTGTCTGCAGAAGGCAAGTCTCTGACCAGTGCATGGAAATATCAGGGCAAACTGTTGATAAGGAACAATTTCCTAAGTGAGCTGCTCAGTGTTGCTTCTAAAGGTAGAGGAAGGTTGTGGTTAATGTTCATTGTGCTTTTCATGTTTTTCTGTATTTTCCCATTTGTTTTTTCTCTAAAGAATTATAATTCATGCTATAGTCAGAGAAGAAAACAAGTACATGCTATAATGTAAAGAGAAGAGAGAACTAACATTTATTGAGAAAATATTATTTGCCCAGTACTTGACGTGTTACTGGATAAAACAGTAAGTCTAAACTTAGTTTGTTATATACTACTTCCATCTGTGCCACTTTTACCACTTTCTATTAACTTATGTGATGAGTGCTATGACTTTATGTTCACTTTCAATTTTTTTTTTTTTTTTTTTTTTTT
>PVHT020000066.1:14305570-14355170 GCA_004024745.2 Catagonus wagneri | reverse complement strand
TCTTTGGGAGTGTTCCATTTTCTTCAACTGTTTGGAAAAGCTTAAGGAGGATGGGTATGAGCTCCTCTTTGTATGTTTGGTAGAATTCACCTGTGAAGCCATCTGGTCCTGGACTTTTATTTGTAGGGAGTGTTTTGATGACATACTCAATTTCATTTCTCGTGATTGGTCTGTTCAGTTGATTTATTTCTTCTTGATTCAGTTTTGGGAGGGTGTAGGTCTCTAAGAATTTGTCCATTTCTTCTAGATTATCAAATTTGTTGGCATATAGTTGTAATTCTGTCCAGTACAACTGATTAACCAACACCTCGTCACCTTCTGGTTCAAGCTTGACCCACGGCTCTAGGGAGCTGCAGCCATGTGTTGTATATGTATGTGTATGGGTGTGATCTATGCTTCTGCACTTTCATTCCTTGTCCTTCCCTCTTCTCTCCATCTTTCTCTGTGTCCACAGGAGGAAGGGAATAGGGGAAGTAAAAAACGTATTCATATTTCACTGGGTCTGCAGGTCTATCTTCCATTAGATATTGCCACTTCTCTGTAGGATCCAGATTAGTCTGGATTTCAGTACCCCAACAAAGGCTCTTTTATAGGGCTCATGTGTATGCTTTTGCACAGTTTTGCACTTGCTCTATTCCATTCCTACCCTAATTAATTTATTCCTTAAAACTACACCAATACCATTGGAAATACACCTCACCCCCTTGCCGCCAGGGTTCCCATGTGGGTGTAGAGTTGCTCTCCTTGGTTCCACTGGCAAGGTGACTCCAAATTACCTTCTCTGGAATCTTGATCCTCAGAAGAATTACCCTTTTTGTTTGTTTGTTTGTTTGTTTGTTTATTAGGGCTGCAGCTGCGGCATGTGGAAGTTCCCAGGCTAAGGGTCCATTCAGAGCTGTAGCTGCTGGCCTACACCACAACCACAGCAACATGGGATCTGAGTCTCATCTGCGACCTATACCACAGCTCATCGCAATGCTGGATCCCTGACCCACTGAGTGAGGCAAGGGATCAAATCTGTGTCTTCATGGATACTAGCTGGATTTGTTTCTGCTGCACCACAATGGGAACTCCAAGTTATCCATTCTTATCACACCAAGTGGTGGGCACAAACCTGCTTGAAATATCTCTTCTCTATACTACCATCTTCCTCAATCCCTCTTCTTTGCTCAAATAGACACTGGGTAAATCAAAACTCTACCACATAAGCAGTTGTCTACCCAGGGAATAAGATGTAACTCTCTCCTTGGTGATACACCTATTCTTTGGCATTGATTCTCTTGGGGTCTCTCTTATTGGCTTTGGGATGAAAAGGGAAGGCAGCAGCACTTCCCCTCCTAGGTCAGCTACTCATAACTCTTATGATGCTCACTTCCTCCTCTGTCATTTCCTTTTTTAAAATTGAGGAAAGTGAGGACTGGTTGACCATAGGTGGTACCAGAAGGTTTCCCTACTTCTTACTCAGCATGAACATTGAGAAAGGCCCAGCTGATTGGAGATTTTTGGTTGTTCTTGCTCTGTAATATTGAATATTTTTTCCCTCTATTTGGGGTCCTACTTGCCTCTTCAACTCCAGGGAAACAGGAAAAAATCCTGTTTATCACCTCTGATATATACCTGATACCATTTAACCCTCATTAAAAACCATAAAGAAATACTATTGCCATTTTATTGACAAGGACATTGAGACTCCAAGAGCTTAAGAAAGAACCTGCTTCTCTCTATAAGGGGAAGAGCCAGGGAATGAAGCCAGGCCTGGCTGACTTTAAGGCTTTTTCCTGTCCACTCCACCATTGGTGGCCATCTATGTAGAGAGTTTAAGAACATGCTTTTGTCTAGAAGCCCCAGTTTTTCACTATGATCAGTCAACTTCTCCTAGACTTAGGTTCCTAGAGTTCAAAAGAGGATTGTATATAGTGTCTATCCTCGGAGGACTCTTTGGAGGATACAGTGTTATAATAAATCTATAGTACTTAGCTCGAACGGGAGGTACATGTGAGCTGTAGGTTATCATTCTGCAGACAGTTGGCTCAGACAGACAGTGCTACTGGATGCATCATATAAAGTGTTTGAATTGATAAGATAGTCCTCTTCCTATGCAAAGGGAAGTGTGGTAGGGATTATTTGACCGACTTTCTGCTTATAAAGGATAGATCTTCCATATGTAGCCTCTGGCATCAGCCTGTTGCTGTAGAGCTCAGCAAGGTGTCTTCCTGTAGAACTCCCAGTAAGAGTAAGGAAAGGAGATTTCACAGCCATCCCAGCTTTGTCTCTCCTTGAGAGTTATAACAGTTGCTATAATTTTGTTAAAAATAGTAATGATCCACGTGGTAATCACAATAATTATATACACAGAGGATTATATACAGGTCTCTACACAAATAATGAGCTCTCTGCCTGGAAAACTTTCAATTGAAGGCTGGATGGTCATTTTCCAACCATCTGAAGAAAGGATTCCTGCATTGGGTTAAAGGCTGAAGAGATGACCCACAGGTTTCCATTTTACTCTGAATTTCTCTCAGACAATGACTGATTGAGCTGGTTGCATGGATCCAAGCCTTCCTTCTTGGCTTACACCACTCCATGCTGTTTCCATTTTGAGTCAATCAGTGAACCCCATTCCCAAGGGTGGCTAGTTCATCTGCATCACAGAATGGTAATACTGACAAGGAAGAAAAACAGAGCTCCTTCCTTGAGCGAAACATACCACGTTTGTTTTTCCCTTCCCCAAATAGGCAGACAGTTTATTTAGAGAGCCCAGTGGCTCAGCTCTTGTTATATATTATTCCTAATAGACATGTTTGCTCCCATCTGTGAGACTGCACTGTGGGGGAGCTGTGAAATTATTTCTTCCATTTTTCTGGATCGTATTTAATACAGATGCAAGCCAGATTTCTGGTAGTGTGGCATAGTCTCATCAGAATGATCAATTCCTTCCGTTCCAGAACCAACAGACATTCACCCTTGCCTGCGAGGAATACTTATTGGATATTTTTGGATTCCTCCATCACTATTTGTTACCAAAAGAAACATTGCTCTAGGGCCAGACTCACACAGCCTCATTTCTTTGGGTTTACAAAGACTTTTCAGGTCGGTTTAGTGTGAACTTCTGGTGAACAACTGCATCTGTGAAAGTTAATGTCCTGTACCTTAGCCCAGATGAATAAATCCTTCTCTTTATTGGCACCATGAAGACTTTCTGTTTTTTGAACACTTAAAGTTCTTTTTTATGCATTAGAAGCCTTTTTTAGCCAAGACCATCTGATTTCTGAAACAGAGTTTTTGTATGTTCCCAGTTAAGTAGAAATGGCAAAGATGAAAAATTAAAATAATAAAAAGAAAGTAAAAAAAGAGAGAGAGAGAAAGCCAACCAAGTACACACAAAAAGAAAACATTTAAATCCATTACTCCATGGGCTAAATTTCCTCAAACATAGAAAAAGCCAAGAAGTTGGGAGCTTGTTTTTTTATTTAGTTTTTAAATATTGCTTTTTTCAATTTATTTTTATATTGGTAGATGATGTGAGACTCATTATATTTTATAGGCCTGAACAAAATCTTACAATTTCTTACTAATATTATGCAATGACATAATGCCATTTGTAGAGGTGTCACATAAAGCAATTGACTTTTACTGGCTTCTGATGGCAGGACTTGCCGTTTTATATTCTGTTTTATGTAAGCGTTTTCCAAATTTATCGACCTCACAGGATTTCTCAAGTTGCTTAATTACGGTAGGAAGACGATATCTCTGTGGCCTGACACAAGAACCTATTAAAGCCCCTTTTAAAAAGGGAATGAAGAAGTAGGGAGGTGAATGCAGTTAACATTTAATAAATGCCTACTATGGGCTGGATGCTGGAATGTAGGGATGAAAGAAGAGGCACCTACCATGAAGTAGGCACTGCCTTGATGATATTCTGAAAGGTATATTTAGTTTCCTAATTGCACAGATGAGCAAAATGAGGTTCAGTTGTTATGCCCAATGTCATGGTAGCTAATAAGGGAAGGTTCTGTGATATCTACTCATTTTGAATTCAAGTCCAAGCCATAAAGTCACAAAAGAAAGCATTGCTCACATCACAGTGCCTCAGCCTCTCAGGTGAACACTTTGAAAGTGGGTAGGTTCTCCCTTTGAGAATTCCTACCTAGAGGATGAAGGCTCAGGAGGACATCTCCAGGGGATTAAAAATTGAAACTTTTTGTCTATTCTATTACCATGAAAATGTTGTTTATTGCTCATTTGTTTCCAAAGTTTAATTAAAGGAGCTCTACATCACCCAAGGAAATGAGACTTAATTTTTTTAGAATTTTTTACAAAAGTATGCAAGCTATGAGAGCTCCCTAAATCTTGATGTTCTATCCAAATGTTACTGAGTTTCTTCCCTGGAGAGTCTGTCTTTTTCTTTGCACCTAGTCCTGCAGCCTCCATGCCTGGATCAAGCAGTTTCCTAAATAAGAGAGAAAGAGTGATGTAGCAGAAATATTAGCGGGAAAAGGAATCCAAGGCACACCGAATAACAGAATAGTAATGTTCTACCAGAGACCATCTAACAGATTCCCTGGTTAAACTTTTGATTTTTATACTGGAAAATTTTGAGGCCCTGAAAAGGGAAATAAAAATCTATTTGAAGTTTTTCTTTGTAATCTCCCAGTGATACATCCCAATCAGTTGGTAATAATGCTTGGCCATGTGATCAATATATATAGTTACAAACTGATGGTCATATTGTCGACCACAATTTCTTGGGAAAGGCCTTGGTTTCTAGCACCCTGAGCTCACCAGTCTCATTCTGATTACCATAAGGATGTTATGGGTCTATCTTGCTAGCATCGATCTCGTTGTTTTCAGTATGTTTCCCTCACCTTCTGCTCTCTCACTGGTCCTCAGGACCATTTTTCTTCTTCCTAGTCCAAAATGAAGCAAAGATCAAGATTGGAAGAAATTATTAACTTCTGTAGTCAAAGCAGAGTCTTAAATTCTTGAATGCATGCATTCAGAGTCCCTAAGATTAAATAATTCTCAGATTCGGAGAAAGGAAAGTGGAGTAGTGATTTAGATGGGAGGATAGGTGGGAAGAATTGGATGAAGGCCCCTTTAATTGAGGGACAGAAAGAGAAACTTTCATTTGAACCCCAGGGACCAAGTGATAGGAATACAGAACAACCTCTCCTTGAGCGTGACTATTTCACCTAATAGACAACTTGCTCTTCAACATGACTGGGCATGGTTAGTCCCAGTCAATGTGAACTGATTGAGCAGAGAGGGATGCCGGACAACGTGGAGGAAGAAACTGGCTTCCCGATGTGAAAGACAAGTAGATGGAATTGTAATTTCCCTAAGAGTGGTGCAGTAGTGATACCAACACCATCATATGGGATATGGGACTTTTCTCCCGTTCTCCTTCCACTCTAATATGAGCAACTAGTGGGAGAACTGTGTCATTCTGTGTGTCTCTCCAGCCAGCTGTTATCATTTCTCATGTATGGCAGGCACTTGGAAAAAGTGAGCCAATGTATGAAGTAATTTCTCCAAATTAACACAGCGAGTTTAATGATCTGAATGGGATAGAACCCAGGGCTCCAGAACCAAGTCCAGTGGTTCTTCCAAACATTTCCTATCTTTTCAGAGGCACAGATGGATAGATAAATAAAATAAAATACAGAACTTCTCTGATAGAAAGAGGGGTTACCTAGAGCATGGTTTAAAATGCACTTTCCTATTTTAACCACTGATTCTAACCAAATAGCAAGGATTTTGATAACTTTGGCTTCCAGGAAGTGTAATTTCTTGAGCACAGAATATCTTTATTCCATTTACATTGACTATGTCAAAGTTGCATTACAACAATATTGAAGACAGAGGGACTTGTGACTTTGAGACTTAAGATTTGAATTTTTCTCTCTTCAGTTTAGGATTGTTTCCATACAAGCATGTGGCTGCAGAACTGTGGTCAGCTCTATGTAACTACAATGCCAGCTGAGAGAAATGAGTGTTCCCTAAGGACAACAGTCATGCCAACTAGGCCACTAGTTCAATTCCCAAAGATGGAAGGAACATTGAAGACTGTCTAGTTCAGTGGTTCACAGTTGGGAGAAATTTTACCTCCAGGAGCAATTTAGTAATAATATCCGTACACATTTTTTTTCATTTTAGGGATGCACTTGAGGCCTATGGAAGTTCCCAGGCTAGGGGTCAAATTGGAACTGCAGCTGTCATCTTATATCACAGTCACAGCAACACAAGATCTGACCTACACTGAAGTTTGTGGCAATGCTAGATACTTAATCCACTGAATGAGGCTAGGGATTGAACCCATATCCAAATGGATACTAGTTGGGTTCTTAGCCCGCTGAGCCACCAGAGGGAACTACTGTAGACATTTTTGATTGACAATTAGTGGGTGTTCCTGGTGTCTAGTGTATAGATGCCAGGGATATAAAACTATCCCACCATACATAGGACAGTCCCCTACAACAACAAATTATCTGGTTCAAAATGTCAGTAGTGTTTCTATTACAAAAACCTGACTTAGTCTGCATATATGTTCAGAGTAGAACTCATCTGCAGTGACTTGGATATGGAATTTTCTAGCCTCTAGTGGATTATGTCAGGTTCTAGTGCTTACTGTTTCACTGGCAGTTTATTTCCCTACTAGACCAATGCTAGTTTAATTGCTTGTTCTTGGTGCCCTAAGAAGCTGAATACATATTGCCACATTGTTTCAAAATTATCTGATTAGTATGAGTCTGTCTCACCAATTGGAGGGTGAGCTGTTTGACAAGCTAGGCCTAGTTCATATTTATCTTTATAGTCCCAAATTCTGCACAATGCTAGATAACCCCCAAAATTACTAGATAGAGATTCAGTGAGTAAATAAATGAATTAAAGAACTGGAAAACTTGCATTCTAATTTGAGAACCGAAATTCTCTTGCCTTAGGTTCAAGGCAATGATGCTCTAGGCAGTGAAACCTGTCTCTTGTACAGGAGGAAGAAGAAACAGACCACACATTGCATCAGGCTCTATCTTGCTGTTTGCCTCTAGGCAATATTTGTGCGTTTGGAAAACTATACATATTCTTACTTTGCACTTTTCTTTCACTAGAAGTAAATTTTCTATAGAAGTGCTAACACTGGGGGCAAATGGAAAATATTTCATAAGCAACAAGTTTAATTTGCTGAGTGCTTTGCATTAAAATCACTGAAGTAAGTTGGGCTGGCCAGTTCCCAAACTCCATTGCCAAACTGAGAAACAATTTTTCAATTTTGCTTTAAATGGCCATGAGCCATTGGACCACTGAGCTTGGACCAATTTTCAAAGGAAGAGAAGAACATGGAAACCAATTCTCCCATGGGGTTGAGAAGACTAGAATAATTGACCCACACTTTTTCCACTTCACTTTAAAGCTGGTAAATAATAATGATAACTCATTTGTAAAGTGCTTACATAGGACTTTTACATCTGTCCCACCTTCTCAAACAGTAATGAATAAATGTCCACCTAGGATGTAGGAGTTCCAGGAAATATGGGAAACCACAGGACTGCATGATGGATTTTTTAAGAGACTCAATTCTTTTTAAAAGAATATGTGGGACAATTTGTTATATTGAAATACTAATATGTTGTCGAATAGAATATGCCACTGGCATGATCTTTTTAGATGCAACTATCTTCAAAGAAACTCTGCAATCATGGTGGGGATGTTTAGAACTATATTTCTAGACCATTCTGTCAATTACATTTGTTAAAAAAAAAAGCAGTGGAAAAGTTAACACAATTTGGCACACATTATCTTTTTAATTTCAAAACTTTTTTCCTGCTTTTTCAAAAATTTTATTTTATGCTAGCTTGTTCAATGTTCAAACACAATTTAGACATTCTCCACGTCTCAGCTCAAATATTTGTTATATTCATCTGAAGATTTCTTTGACTCTTGGCAGTGGCTCCCT
Source organism: Catagonus wagneri (assembly GCA_004024745.2). NCBI lineage: Eukaryota > Metazoa > Chordata > Mammalia > Artiodactyla > Tayassuidae > Catagonus > Catagonus wagneri. The sequence goes on along the minus strand of PVHT020000066.1, from coordinate 14,347,219 downwards.
TCTCCATGCTCTACCTGCTTACATTCAGTCACTTATCAAACTATAATTTAATTAGCTGTTTATATGTCCATCTTTCCTGATAGACAGGAATCTTCTGGTGGGAGAAGATCATGTCTTAAGTCCACTGCCATCATGGCAACATTTCTAAAGCAACAACTTAAAACTACTTAACCTCATAATCAGACCACAGTAAGAAATTTCTTTCCAAATATTTCCAAGAGACTCTGATTATGTTTTTTCTTTTCCTTTATAAATTATTATTATTATTATTATTTGCTTTTTAGGGCCACACCCAAGGCATATGGAGGTCCCCAGGGTAGGGGTCGAATTGAAGCTGTAGCTGCCGGCCTCCTCCACAGCCACAGCAATGCAGGATCCCAGCTGCGTCTACAACCTACACCACGGCTCACAGCAACACTGGATCCTTAACCCACTGAGCGAGTCCAGAGATTGAACCCACAACTTCATGATTACTAGTCAAATTCGTTTCCTCTGTGCCATGGTGAGAATTCCTCTTTTTAAATTTTAACACAATTTGTAAATCTTTCCTTTTATAGTTCTTATAAACATTGGCTATTTGCCCTGTGTTGTGCAGTTCCTACTCGAGTCTATCTTACACCCAAGAGTTTGTAACTCCCACTCTTCAAATCCTGTAATGCACCCCACCTCCCCACTGGTAACCACTAATTTGTTCTCTATGTCTGTAAGTCTGCTTCTTTTTTTTGTTGTTGTATTTACTAGTTTGTTGTGTATTTTTGATTCCACAAATGAGTCATAACATATAGTATTTGCCTTCCTCTGTATGACTTATTTCACTTGGAATAATGCCTTCCAAGTCCATCTATGTTGCTTTAAATGGCAAAATTTCATTCTTTTGTATGGCTGAGTAATGTTCTAGTGTATACCACATCTACTTTATCCATCTGTCTTTTGATGGGCAATTAGTTGGCTTCCATATCTTGGCTATTATAAATAGGCTGATATGAATATTGAGATGCACAATCTTGTCAAATTAAAATTTCCATCTTTTCAGTGTATATGCCCAGAAGTGGGATTGCTAGATCTTATGTCGTTCTCTTTTTAATTTTTTGAGAAATCTTCATTGTGTTTCTCAAAGTAGCCGTACCAATTTACATTCCTACCAACAGTGTACAAGGGTTCCCCTTTCTCTACATCCTTGCCAACATTTATTATTTGTGTTCTTTTTGTTGATAGCCATTGTGGTTTTGATTTGCATTGATGATTAATAATGCTGAGCATCATTTTACAGGCCTTTTGGCCATCTACATTTCCTGTTTGGAAAACGTCAATTCAGTTTTTCTACCCATTTTTAAAAATCATTTTTTTTATGTGAAGTCGTATAAGCTTTTTACATATTTATACATGCTGGGTATTAACCCCTTACTGGTCATATTGTTTGCACATGTTTTATCCCATTCAGTGGGCTATCTTTTAATTTTGTCAATGTTTTCTTTTGCTGTTCAAAAGCTTTTAAGTTTAATTAGGTCCTATTTGCTTATTTTCACTTTTCTTTCCTTTACTTTAGGAGACAGATCCGAAAAATGTTGCTACAATATATGTCAAAGAGTGTTCAGCCTAGGTTTTCCTCTAGGAATTTTATAGTTTCTGGTCTTACACCAAGGTCTTTAATCCATTTTGAGTTTATTTCTTGTATATGGTAGAGAATGTTTTAATTTCATTCTTTGACATGTAGCAATTCAGTTTTCCCAGTATCACTTACTGAAGAGATTGTCTTTCTTCCATTTTATATTGCCTCCTTTGTCATAGGTTGACTTAAAGTGCATGAATTTTAACTAAGTGCTATCTTTAATCTCTTTTACTGTCCTTGATTAATATGTTTTATTTAATCAGTATATACTTACTTACTGAGGTGTGTGAATCTAGTATGAACATGGCCCTGTGGTTGTATAAAGAATATTTTTAAAGTGTAAGAAAATGACTGAAGTAAAAAGAGTATCTACTCTGTGCCAGGCACCATGCTAGTATTTTATAACTACCATCTCATTTGACCCCTGCCACACTTTGTAAGTACTAGTGATTCTATTTTGCAGTTTACGAAACTAAGGTCTATGCATTTAAATCATTTGTTCAAAGTCACACAAGATGTAATCCTTATGTTGGATGGATATTTTAATTTAATTGAGGCAATATAATACATACACATATACACTCACAAATAGTTTATATGCAAAGAGTTATTTCTTATGTGCAAAGCTGTAGCAAGGTAAAAAGAACAAGTTGTGGGTCCTGGATCATGACTCTGTAACCTAATAGTTCTATGAGTTTAAATGTGGAATAAAATAGATTTTCCTCTCTACGTCTGTTCTCCAGCATAGAGCACACTCCCAACCCCATGCTCTGCCTGAATCTTGTGAGATGGGCCTCTATGGACTGTTTTCTTAGACTCTCTTACTGTCTGTCTTCTAGTTGGGTTTGGCCAATGAGAAGCATCAGATGGGAAAAAAGAATTCAAGGCATTTCTTCACATCCTGCTACCTCACTTGCTCATTGCTGGGCCAAGTCTTGAGAGCTCCCTGCTCTTGGAAATTGATTGTAGGGAGGTGGTCCTTTCATAGTACAGCTCGTAGCAGGTTCTGGTAGCAGCTCCCTTCCCTTGTCTCAGGCAAGAGGTGACCATGCTTTTGCATTATGGGGATCTTCTTGAGTTTTAATATTTCTTTATTTCCCTTAACCCTTCCCATACTCTGTAGTTCAGTGAGGGCTTTCATTCAACTTGCTTTAAACAGCCCATCAAGTATACCATATTTAGGACAAAGACTGACACATCAGACAGCTCCCTTTATCGGGCCCTCAATTTCCTCAATTTTAAACTGGGCATTACAATATGTAATCAACAGGAATTTTGTGAGGGCAAAATTATATATGTTAAAGGTAGACATAAACTTCATAAATATAAAAGTGCTACTGAAATATTTGTCATCATAGAGATTGTTCTTTTTTTTTCAATTAAGAGTAGGCACTTTCATTTACCAAATATCTACTAAAGAGATATTATCAATAAGGTTCTATGCTAAGTGCTGAGGGAGTTCCTCTAAGCAGGACTTTAATTAGAAATGGGAAGTGTCAATTTAGACTAAGAGAGGGGCAAGGGATCCAAATAGAGAAAAACAGATGACTTGGCCCTTAAAGAATAGTAGGATTTTTGCTCAGTGAAGTTGGGGAATGATGCAAAAGATTTTAGGGGAGGAGAACTAAGTGGAGGGCCGTGCAGAGTTTGGAGAGAGCAAGGCATGTTCAGGGTGAGTGAGTAAACCAGTTTCATGGGAGATGAGGCTGGGATGGAGTGTTGGGCTAGATTTTCAAGGTCTTTTTAAAGTAATTATATCTTTTAGGAGCCTGGATGACTATGAGGGAAATAAATTTCAATATTTCTTAATATCTTTTTCCTACTATGGCATCTGTCCTATGAAAAACTTTGCATTGAAAAATAAGTGATCCAGTGGGATTTGGATGTCTTCATGACATATTTCAATTGATTGCCCTAATGGATTTTGCAGCAGATTGAATATTAAAGTGGCCAAGAAAGGATTTTTCTGAAAATAGCTAATTTAGACCAACTGGTACATTTTTCAACAAATATTTATTGAATCTCTACTATAGGACTTTATCTTAAGACTTGAGAAAGTAAACACACAGAGTTCATTTATTTCAGGCCCTCCCCATGCCTTTACTCCTGCTTCTTCCCCAAGTCCTCACAATGCTCCTAGGGTCCAGCAAAGGACCTAGCATATATTTGGTAGAAGTACAATGTGAATGTATTATTTTTACTGTTTTTGGTTAAATTAAAAAATGAGGTAGTTCCCATCACAGCTCAGCAGTAACTATCCTGATTAGTATCTATGAGAACGTGGGTTTGATTTCTGGACACGCTCAGTGGGTTAAGGATCTGGCATCGCAGATGAGTCTTGGATCTGGCATTGCTGTGGCTATAGTGTAGGCCAGCAGCTACAGCTCCAGTTCAACCCCTAGCCTGGAAACCTCCCTATGCTGTGGGTGTGGCCCTAAAAAAAAGATGAAAAAAAAAAGAATGAATTATTAAAGATGAAATTTAGAGTAATGCTACCTAACAGAACTTTCTGTGTTAATAAAAATGTCTGCATTTGTGTTGTTCAACCTGGGAACCACTAGCTACATGTGGCTATTGAGAACTGAAAACCTATCTAATGCAAATGAGGGACTAAATTTTAAATTATATATACTATGATTTAACACAAATATAAATTTAAGTAACCACACTTGGTTAGTGGCTACATGTAAGGTACAGTGCAGGTATAATAGAAAGAGGTGTTAACAAGGAAGAAATCCACGTAGGAATTCCCTTCATGACTCAGTGGTTAACGAATCCGACCAAGAACCATGAGGTTGCGGGTTCGATCCCTGGCCTTGCTCAGTGGCTTAAGGATCTGGCGTTGCCGTGAGCTGTGGTGTAGGTTGCAGACATGGCTCGTATCCTCTGTTGCTGTGGCTGTGGTGAAGGCCTGCGGCTACAGCTCCTGTTAGACCCCTAGCCTGGGAACCTCCATATGCCGCGGGTGCGGCTCTACATAAAAAGGCAAAAAGACAAAAAAAAAAAAAGAAATCCACATAAAATCCATTCATCAGGTCTCCATAACACTCCAGAGTTGATGAAATCCTTTTCCGTAAAACCTAATTACTACAGTGTTTGAGCCATGATGTTGGGTAGTGTTCTAGATTTCTCATGAATTCCTACCATGTTCTTCCACTTTAAAAATATAGTTTAATCCATGTTTGCTCAACTTTTCTCCTAAAGGTGAAATAGGGGTGGCAGGAGATAATTTCCCAACTGTAATCATTGTGATTCATTGAGGGTGTTTAAACCCACTGGGCTTAAAATAGCGCAGCCTTAATTTAATAGCACGTGTAGTCAATCTAAGTAATTATAAAAAGGCTTGGCAAGCCTGTGGCATTGCTGAGAGACAGTTGCCGAGAGAGGCGTCGGACCAAATGACCAACTTGCTAAGAACTTCTACTCAGCAGATTTGATGGGTAAGCAAAATGTGCTCATTATTATAATTATTTGAAAAATCACATGCACATATGCAAGACAGAAAATATTGATGGTTAAAAACATTCTCATTTGAAATATAGCATCAAGGAAGCCTTTCCTAATTAAGCATCCTGATATTATGCAACCTCAAATTATCTGCGTTTGATATAGGTCAGGATCAAAATCTAGGTTGCCTTGAAGTAAGGCCGAGGTAAGCTAAGGAAAGGAAAATATGTTATCTAGTTTTTCGAAATGTGCTGATGTTATTTGTGGTTCTCTAGATACTCTAGGGTCTTCCACACTGCCACTCCTGGGGAGTCCTCTTTCTCCTGCTAAGAATACCCTTCATTTCCTTTTTGACTGATGGTCATTAGTTTGGGTTGTCCTTCAAGAACCAGCATAAATAATACTTCCTTTGTTGAGATGTCTCTGACTTCCCGGTAGGTGCTGTGAGACGCTCTCCTTGGGAATTTCCACATACCTCAGTAAAAGCAAATGAGTTGCTATGGATATTTGCTTTTTATGTGTGTGCACCATACGAATGTGAGCCCAGTAGGGATAGGAGCTGTATTTTATTAACTTTTTTTTTGTCTCTTTAGCCTGCACCTGTGGCACATGGAATTTCCCTGGCTAAGGGCCGAACCAGAGTTACAGCTGCCAGCCACAGCCACAGCAACATGGGATCTGAGCTGCATCCATGACCTACACCGCAGCTCACAGTAATGCTAGATTCTTAACCCACTAATGAGGCCAGGGATGGAAACTGCATCCTCATAGTTACTAGCTGGGTTTTTGCTGAGCCACAACAGGAACTTCCTACTTTATTAAGACTTTATATTCCCAAGAATTTTTACAAAGATCAATGTTTAATTCAAGGTTGTTAAAAATGAAAACGTGAGTCACCATTCATAGCGGGCATGTAATTTCAAGTTAGTTTTTGTTTATATATATTCATACAACAGTGTGTGATTGGAACAATCTAGAATAAGAGAATCCCGAAATGTTTAGGATTATATACTAGAATGTCATATGAATTAAGAGCTTTTGTCTCTTTAAGTATGTTTGGTTTAGGATGTTAAAATTTTCCCTCCACTCATTAGCAATGTTTTGAGCCTCCATTTATCTGATTAGTTTGAAATCTTTATCCCTTACCACTAGTACCATCACCTGTGAGAGATCCTGATATTTAATTATCCTCTTTGAGTATTCCAGAGGGGTGGGGTTTTATATATAAAACACATGACTGAAATGTAAATTCCATGAGAACAAGTATTCTTTCTTTCTCTGGTTTTGATTTCTGACCCACAAACTTAGTTACTTTGTATCAGTAAGAATTCAATATGTATTTTATATTTTTTCATATATTGGTGTTTTTAAATTTTTATTGAAATATAGTTGATTTATAATGGTGTGTTGGTATCAGGTGTATGGAAAGTACTTCGGTTATATTTATATATTTTATATTTATATACATACTTTCTTTTTTAGAATTTTATGTTAAAAGTAGTCAACAAATTAAACTTTTCCTATGCTTTTACACCCCCACATTCTATCATCCAATACAGACATCATTCTTCTTAATTGACCACTATCACTCTACTACTCACAAGTTGCTGCCTATGCCATTACCTGACCCCCTCCTGACCTCCTCCAGACAATAGCACTCCATACCCCTAGGCCACTGTGCAGCCCAATGATGACCTTCTTTATGAACCCACCTCTAGGATTTCATCACACCAGGTCCACTCTTTCCACTTTACATGGCAAGCTCTTTCAGTGGGGGTTCCTATAACAGAGCTGATGCTCCTTAGTGACCCCATCCGTCTCTCCAAATGACTCTTCTTTCCAGAACACCCAGGTGACTCTGGGATAATGGGGGTGGGCTTATCTTTGGATGAGAGAATGCTCAAATGGAATCTGCTATGTAATTGAAAATATAGCTGTCTCCAACAGTTGGGTCCATTTGGTCTGGCTCATTCTATGAGAATCTTACTGTGTTTTTTCTTCCTCTTAGGAACTTTATTATTCTTTAAATCAAGCCCTTTCAGAAACCTCCAGTTTACTGTATAGCTATGGATCTAGGTTTATGACCTTCACCTAGGTCACTTGAAAATCAAGATATGTGTTTGGATATCTATTTGTGTCCTTTCCAAAAGTTGGTCTTCCCAGAGAAGTCAGGTTATCTCAAGTGTGGCTCATGGAGCAGGAGTCTGATGGGAATAAAATTGAAAGGAGGTTGGTAAGGTGATCACTGTTGTTAAAGAGATCAGTATTGAGGCCAGAGTCAAAAATTGAGTGGGGTGGGACCCCTTAGACTCCCAGTTAGTTTGTTATAAACCAAAGAAAAGTAAGACTAGGTTATTGGACACAACTTTCCATAATAGTCATTCACAAATCCTGTGGAGGTATTAGAGTCACCTTGGAGTCTTGAAAATAAAGACACTTTTATGATGTACCTCAGGATTCCAAAAACTCTTTCACAGTGATGGAGCTCACTTTGCATTTCCTGGGCTTTGGAGGGCTGGTGCTAGAGGGCTCTCAGGGCAGTGGCTCCCAAATTTTGCCTATAAGGAACTCAGAGAAAATAATAACACAATATTTACACAGCAGACTAGCGAGAATAAGCACAGTAGCCTGTGGCCTGAAATAACCATTCCAAGGAGATCCAGTCACTCCAGAGCCAGTATGGTGCTTAGAGTCCTGAGAAGATTTACCTTGGCACGTTTAAATGCCTGTGCAGTTGCACATGACCAGTTGGGAAGCTTTGACTTGGAGGAAGTGTGACCTATCCTATCTTCAACCCTCTAGTCTGTTCAGTATCAGATCTGAATGAGGGAAAATTAGCTTCTTCGTTTTCTATTCCCTGAACAATATTTCCTTAAAGAAGATGGGAGAGAGTTGAATAATTGTGACTCCCAAATAAAAATTTCCATAAGTCCACAAAAAGGTAATATGCATGGAGATAATAATAACTTAAGTTGTTATGATAATACCTTATTTTCATGTTTTACTCAAAAGTCTTCCAAGTTCACATTCTTTATATTGGCATTCAAAGTTCTCTTTGTCAAGGCCTCTGTTTCTAAGTGTATCTTCTTTAGTCTTCAAATAACCTAAATTCTAGCCAAAAATGATTCTATGTGTTTGCTGATGGTAGTTTGATATTTTTAACAGTGTTTTAGATTCAGAATTGCTTTTCTTCCTAAATCACTCATGCTTCATGAACCAGTTCAAATTTCACTACGCTTACTGAAAATTTTCTGATTTCTCCAGCTACAGATCATATTTCCTTTTCTTGAATTCTTTGAACTCTTATCTGGGCCCCTATTATTCTACTTATCTCATGCTATGTTATATCTATTTATATGTGACCTGATTAGTGGGAATTAGATAGGCTTAGGTTGAAATCTAGTGTCTAACGCTAGATGGATGACTTTTTGAAAACTGTTTAACTTTTCTGAACCTCAGTTTCTTAATAAATTATAAAATAGTGTCTATCCTGTAGTTGACTATTGGGAAACAATGGCCCCATTCTCAATCTCATATCCTTGCCCTTTGCAAGTGACTTTGTATGTCATGCATCAGTAGGTGGAGTCCATGTCCCACGCCTTGAACTTGGGCTACTCTTGAGACATGCTTTGGCCAAAAGAATGTGTGAATGCGAAGAGTGTGCCTGTTGTTGTGAACTTAGGCTTCAACAGATCTTGCATTCTTCCACTTGCTCTCCTAGAATACTGCTTAACTAGCATTCAAACAAGCCAAGGGTAACTTCTAGAGCATGTGAAACCACTTGGAGCAGAGATGAGCTGACCCAGTTGAAGATATAGATCAGCTAGCAACCAGTGGACTTGCCAACATACACGTAAGTGAATACAGCTGAGATGAAGAGAATCTCTCTCCACTAAGTACAACTCACATTACCAAAACTTAGACTTGTGAACTTATATTATATGGCTGTTTTAAGCTACTGGTTCCCAACTTTAGCTTGCCTCAGAATCACCTTGACGTTTTAATATACATCCTGGAGATTTGATTCAAATGTCTGAGATGGGGTCCCTAAATTACATTTCTAATAAGTTTCTATGTGATTTTAAGGCAGGTGGTCCAGGTCTTACGTTTTGAGAATGACTGTTTTAACCAGCTAAATTTTGAAATAGTTAATGTAGCAAAAGCTACCTGATAGGGATGTTGTAACACTTGGTTATTATGAATTTAAAGTGTCTGGTAGATAGGAGGCATCCGATAAGTAGTCCAGTTACTGATATCTGTTATATTTCTTTGACTGGACTATAATTTCCCTGCGGAAAATGACTATAATCTATGGAGTATATTCTACTCTTATCTCTCAAATTGCAGTACCTTGCATGTGGTACACATATTTTGATTCAGTATCCTACACAGATAGCAAGTAGGTGTCAGAATTCCTTTGCTTTTTATAATGGTTACATGTTCTTTTGTAATTTGGGAAAATTTTAAAATACTCTTTAATCCTAAAATTCTGTCTTCATTCTTAAATTCATATGTCTATGAACTTCTGTTAAAAATAAATCCTAGAAGGTCAAAGTTTTATCATGAGATGGCTGAAGAATATGTAGTGCTACAGTTGCTTGAATGGTTGAGGATTCTGGTAAGAAGGTAAGTTAAGTAATCACTCAAGGGGGGAAAAGCAAGGAGATAATCAATAGATTGGGAAAAAATGGGAAGATTACTGAACCAGAGATCTCTATAAAGTCTAAAGGCAATTAGTGTGGGAATAAAAATGTAAAAGAATAGGAAAGGAAAGAGCTATGGTCAGAATGTAAGCTATTGAAAGTTAAGATTTGGAGAGTGAACTTATTAAATAATGCCCAGGAGTATGTATTTTAAAACAAATCCCAAAATGACTCTGATATGCAATGTTGGTAATGAATATTCTACTATCATATGTTCTTACTGTCATTGAAAGCCGAGTTAAGAGGTAAATCTATGATATCTACTTCTGCAAGGCTGAAAATAATGCTGAGACATTACCCATTGTATCATTCACTGTTCCCTAAAAAATTCCATGTAAAGAATTTCTTTTCAGTTTTGGCCAGGAAAAATAAAAGGCCAAATTTGTCTTCCCTAAGGAGTTGCTCTATTTCTTCCTTTATGACATTGAAAATTACAAAACTCATCTTTGTTTGTTGCCTCTTCCTCATGGCTGCTAAGCAGCTAAGGGCCAAATCTGAAGCTCAATAATTTCCAGGTTGTGTTAGGTTCCTTCCTCTTTACTCAAGGTCCCTTGTGAGTACTTCTGTGTTAACACTGACACATCATACTTAAGATAACTCATTAAATGTATTTGTTCATCATTTTATTGTAAACCCCTAAAAGGTGTCATATTGCTTCATTTGTAATTACTAGCAATGCGACTGCTGTGAAATAGATTATAGGGTATTTTTTTTAGCTATGTTATTTCCTAAATACCGACAATTATTAGATGCATGAATTATATTAACACTAGTGGTAACAGTAATGGTAATGTTCTTAGCTTCTTTCATGGCTCTTAATAATACACACATACATATTTAAATTTACTTATATGTGTTTCATTGCTGGGTATTAGGAGGAAATATTTTTTTTATCATTTCCTGTATCCCCCTTTATGTAGAGGGGGCCCAGTTAGTCGTACATCTCTGGCTTTTCTCTGTCCCTTTATGAGTCTGTCCCAAGGGAGAGTGACTTATCTGACTGTTAAACCTGAAAATCAACCAGATATAGCAATCCCAGATCTTCATTTTTATAGTTTCATCATTTAAATCAGTTAGATCTGTGTTTATTTAATATACTTCCTTTGATTCTTCTATTCATACAGATGCAATTTGTCCTCTGAAAACTCAATTCCATTTGTAAATACGTTCTTTTGCTCTTTCATTTTTTGGTGCTTTAGTTTATCCTCTGCCATTTCCAGAAGTGGAAATGTTTCCAAAATCCCCGTTTTCTACTCATCTATAAAGTACTCTTCCTTAACTTTATCTACTGCTTTTGGCCCTCGCACTGTTTCTGAGCCAACTTGTTTCACAAGACTAAGACATCACAGTGTACTTCTTTAATGAGTTTCTGATTTATTTTTCCTATTTTCTCTGTATAAGCAGACTTGCATCTCTAAATTGATACTGTCCCACATTTATTTTATTTGCCAATTAATAAAATCTAATTTATTCCAAATGCTAAAATGACTGATTCTCCAAAATTCACATATATAATTAGCAGGTGTTACAATGAAGAGACACAGACATAATGTAATAGTCATGTAACTTCAGACTATCCATGGCTTGGTTCTGAATGAAGGTCAAAGTTTATAACGTAAAGGCCAAAAATATCTTGGAATGGTTTATAGACCTAGCTGATAAACATGTTATATGATATGCAATTAAATTAGATGGTATAATTCTAATGTCTGAATTCAGTGTATGTAAGAGCTATTGTAAAGGGCTGTAAGAAAAATAAATGAAAATAATCTAAATCAGAGATTTTGTGATCCCATACTCAACCCAGACATTTTTGGAGTCCCCCAAGTAGCACTTCCCTTTGTGGCTCAAGTTCTTAATGATTCAGCAGATGGGGGGCCAAAATATGCTGATTCCTATCTTTACTTTGATAGGACTATGTTGAAGATAGTTATACTTGAGACAGTAAATCCTAATATTGATACAGATTATATAGATTTATTCACCTAACTACAGGCAGTGCAAAATATCCACAGGTTCCCTCAAGTGGGTCAGGTTCCCATAAGATATGTAGCAAAGTGGCAGTAAGGACCAGGAACAGTATATGCTCCCTGGGAGTTACATGCTCCAAGAGGATAAAGGGCTGCTAAACTGCTCAGTGTACACTTGCCAAATTTACCATCATATTCACATATATGTCATTCCACTTTTCCTGAACTGGAGTGTATAGAGAGAGAGAACATTTAGAGGTGTTAGAGAAACTGGGGGCAAAGAGACTAAGATTAATCAACAAATTTAATAAAATAAATTTGACAATAAATGGTAAAAATAATTGGGAAGATTCCACTGGGAAAATATATATTATTTAAATACTCTATAATATGTATTATATTTATATGTTATATACTTATATATATAGAGAGAGAGAGAAAGAGAGAGAGGAGAGAAAGAGAAAAGTCTGCTCTGAAATCCCTAGATATTGTCATTAGGATACTATTTTGAGTACCCAAAAGTAAACTCTAAGATCCAGGCCATTGCCTGAGAGTAGCTGAATACTAACTCTCAGCAGTATACAGTCATACCAAGCAGTACCCACCCAATAATAAATTTAGAACTTTCCAGTGAAGCACCATGCTATTATGACAATAAAAATAGCAGAGGGTTGACACATATGAGCTTTTTCTTTGGCCCAGGCATATGCTAAGCACTATGTACATTACCACACTTGATCCTCAAAATAGTCCTGTAAGTTAGATATCAATATTCTCATTATATAACTAGGGAAAACAAGACAAAGTAACACACTAACCAAAGCTCATAAAGCTGAAAGTAGCAAAGTCAGGATCTGACCCCAGATTGGCTGACTGTAAACCTAGTGTTCTTCTGCATATGCCAAAGTAAACACATCTGTAAATATTATGGGGCTGGATTATGAGAACTCTAGGATTTTTGACTTTCTATGTTTCTATAACCTGATGGTGTGAAAAGTTCCTGCTAGTTAAATACTACCCCAGATCATCATTTTTCTTCTTTCCTCTTTTCATTCTTTTCTGTTTCTTCTTGTTCTGAAAGTTCCAGTGGGCTAATTGGAAAGGTCTTACATAAATACAGTAAAAGTCATTTTGAGGTTATCCAAAGGACAAAATGAGGAGGGAAGGTGTGCTATAAGCGGAAAAATGTTGTAAGTTTGAATTATGACCTGTCTGGCCCTGATTAGGGCCCAGTAGAGGAAAACATTATTTTCCAGGACACTGCTAAATAGATTTTACTTTAAAGTGCTGAAAATTACTAAAGAAGATAATTTTAAAATGGGAGATATATTTTACAAATATATTTTTGATCTCACAATTTGAAAAACTAATCTCTGAAGAATTATGTAGAATCTACATCATCATTATTGGAAATATTTCATACAGTTCTTAAAAAAACACACATAGATATAAATATATATCCCCAATTTAATGTTATTCTGGAAAGCACACTGGACATGGAAGAAAAAGTTTTGGATCTTACTGTGTGAAATGGGATATGTTTCTGTCTCTCTGAGCATCAATTTCTCCATCTGTACAAAGGTTAAGTAGTACATTTCACAAACCTATAATGAATAGTCAAGAAAAAACTCTAAATTGCCTAGCTCAGTGCAAGGTCTCTAGCTGGTGTTAATGATATAATTTAAATCAGTGGAGGTACATTATTACATTACTTCAAATTCTCAGATTACTTTCTTGACAAATGCCATAATCTTATAAAATTCTGAAAATAATTTGAATTTATTCAATCCTTCAAATACCAATCATTTTTTGAGTGTCTATGATATGCTGGATACTTGGTTAGGCTCTATGGATGTAGGCTCTATGGATGTAGAGATTAAAGTAATGTCTTCAAGTTGCTTATATTTAAGTCAAGAAGACACAAGAAAATAACTATAAAAACAGTGTGAAACATCCTGTGGTAGAAGGAATTGCTCCAGATAGAACCCCTCACCATAAAAAAATAAACTGACCCTAAATCATATTGGTAAGCAGATCCTTTCTTCAGCAACTCGGTAGATTTCTACTTCTGGCCAAATCATATGTGGTTCTCATATGTGTCTCTGGCTCTCATAATTTGAAGACATTGTCTGCAGTATTGAAATGCACACCGGGATTGGGAACAAAAGAACTAAATTTTTGGTCTGGGTTTGTCATTTACCAGTTCCCTGGATGGGCAAGTCAAAACACATCTGTGAATTTTAGTTTTTCCTTTTGGGAATTATATCTTTATATCAGTGTGTTTGTGTGTGTGTGTGTGTGTGTGTGTGTGTGTGTGTGTGTATTAAGCAAAATAATATTTCATATAGGTAACACTGCAAAATGGCTATTCAAATGGTTAAGTTCAGAGGGTCAATAATAGTATTAGGGTTTGGCAATTGTGAAAGGACAAGAAAAATCTACAGGTTTGCTTCACATGTAACCGTGAGCTGAATGGTCACTGCAGGTCAAAAATTGATTATTTGTACCATTACTTAATACCAGCTGTGGACCTGATTGTATCTCCTGGGGCTAATGATGGTGTTTCAGGCAAAGATGATTAATACAAGGTATACTAGCTGACACCCCCACAAATGTTAGACAAGTCACACCTTTGAGTAGAGTCCTCTCCCATGAGTTCAAATACAATCTCAAAATCCTGTCTCAAAACTTTTGTTTCAGGTAGTCACCACCACATCTATCAGGGCTGGCCCTCGGGTTGAAGCTTATTTGTCATTCCAGATTCATAAGTGGACTCTGGCAAACAGCCTTTCTGTCAGGGCTTAGGGAGCTGCCTTTTAGCTGATCAGCATACTGCCTGGAATTTTGCAGTGAGCTGGGTGAAATGGGAAAAAGAAACATTTTACACATCCATTCCAAAAACATTCAGAAATTAAACTTAAATATGTACAGTGGCCAAAGATAGGGCCTTCATGTGTCGTTGAAGCTCCTGAGCTGCATCCCTAAGCTTCCTTAATTTATTCTGAGTTTTCACAACTGTCTGCTACCTAAAGTCATCTGCTTATGTATTTCTAATAATATACAAGGTGAAAGCCACCCATAATAACTTAGTTGTTGAAACTATATATATGTATTTTTTTAATAATGACATATATATGTACACATACACATTTACAATGTATATGGGTATATATATATGTGTGTATGTGCATACATTTGTGTACATTACATTTATTTCTAGGCATTTTATATTGTTGACACCATAGTAACTGTATTGTATTGTGTTTTTGTTTTTTTAGGGCCGCACATGCAGCATATGGAAGTTCTCAGGCTAGGGGTTGAGTCAGAGCTGTAGCTGCTGGCTTACGCCACAGCCATGTGAGATCCAAGCTGCCTCTGTGACCTGTACCACAGCTCATGGCAACGCTGGATCCTTAACCCACTGAGCAAGGCCAGGGATAGAACCCGAGTCCTCTTGGATACTAGTCATGGTTCTTTAACTGCTAAGCCATGACCAGAACTCCCTGTATTGTTTTTATTTCAATCTCTATTACTCATAGTTGATGTACTAGTCATCTCAAGCTACTATAACAAGATGCCATAGATTGAGTAGCTCAAACAAGAGAAATTTTTAGTTCTTTTGCCTCTGGAAGCTAGAATCCAAGATCAAGGTGCCAGCAGGGTTGGTATCTGGTGAGGACTCTTTACCTGGATTGTAGATGTTGCCTTCTTGCTGTGACTTCACATGGCCTTTTCTCTCTGTATACACAGAAATCTACGAGATCTGTGAGATGGTATATTTTCTTTTTCTTTACTTAAGGACAATAGTCCTATTAGATTTAAGACCCCATGCTTATGACTTCACTTAATCTATATGACCATCTTAAAGTGCCTGTCTGCAAATATGGTCACAGTGAAGTTTAGGGCTTCAACATATGAATTTTTGGAAGGGGCATGCTTTTGTCCATAACAGTATATTAAAATACAATTAATTTTTACATATTGACTTTGTATCATGACACCTTGCTAAACTCAGGTATCGGTTTAAGTCACATTTTTGTAGATTACTTAGGATTTAATATTTAGACAATCATACTGTCTTCAGATAAAGATAGTTTCACTTCTTTGTATTAAATCTGGTAGCTTCTGTTTTTTGTCTAGACTTCTTTCACCGATTAGTATCTCCAGGATATTTTCTTATTCCTGAAGAATAAGAAAAATTTGTTATTTTTCTACAAAGTGTGGTATTAGTAGTAGATTTTCATAGTTACTCTTAATCAGGTTAAAGATTCATTCCTAGTTTGCTAAGAGTTTTTAAAATAAATGTGTTTTAAAATTTATCAGTAATTTTTCTGCACATGCTGAGATGTTCATATGGTTTTTCATTTTACTCTTTTAATAAGGTGATTGTAACATACTGATTTTTTCAGTATTAAACAAATTTGCATCCCTGTGATGGATTCCACAGATTATATTAGCATTTTTACATATTGTAGTAATAGATTTAATAAAATTCTCAAGGATTGTATTTATAAGGGATAGTTGGTCTTTAGATTTTTTTCATTATAATGCTTTTGGTTTAAACATCTGAATAATGTTTGCTTCATAACTTAAGTCAGGAACTGTCCCATCTCTTCAATTTTATAGAAAAGTTCTTGAGCAATTGATCAAAGGATATATTTACTTGAGCAATTGATCAATTGATATTAACTTGATTTATTAATTTAATTAGCTTTATATTTTGTTTTACCAACTGAATTTATTCATATGAACAATATTTCATAAGTGGTTTAGAATATCAGATTCTTATCATTTGCAAGTTGTATGCTTATATTCTTTACCTGTTTTTCAATTGGATTTTTTTCATTTTTAAAAGTTTTATTGAAGTAAGGTTGATTTACAATGTTGTGATAATTTCTGCTGTACAACAAAGTGAATCAGTTATACATATATAACTATTTCAGATTCTTTTCCCATAAAGATTATCATAGAATATAGGGTAGAGTTCTCTGTGTCATACATATATTTTTAAAATTGTTGACAACTGTATTATCAGGACACTCAAGATGGTTGTTGTCTTGCTCCTGTACATCTCCTGCTAGACCAGGCCGTGCTTCACCTCCACCTATTCACATGATTATCCAATCCTCTTAATCATAGGACTTGCCTCCCTACCCCAGCTGCTGGTTTCCATAGTAATTGATGAGCCAATCTGATGTCCTTTCCCCCGTATGTGGTAGCCTCCTCCTCCCCAAAGTGGAATAGAAAGTAGCCAAGACTGCTGTGTCCTTCCTGATGTCTGCCAAACACAATGGGGTGTCGCTCTAGGACGCTGCTTCAGAGTTTGTAAGATTCCTTATTCAGCAAATCAATGATGTCTCTCGGGCTCTTTCTTCAGTCTCATGACTGTTACAAGGTTTGCAGGCCTGTGGAGGGAGCCCAATGAGTATTACCAGTGAAGCGATCTGCGCTTGGGGATTTCTTTGTGGGGAAGTTATTAGCTACTACTTTAGTTTATTTAATGTATTTGGCTATTAAATTTATCTATTTCTTCTTGAGTGATATTTGGTAGCTGTGTCTTTCAAATAATTTTCCTATTACATCTAAATTGTCCAACTTATTGGCAAAATGTTCACAGTATTCCCTTTCTTTTAAATGTCTTTGGGCTTTGTAGATATGTTCTGTATTTTTTGATATTAGTACTTTTTATTTTGTCTTTTATCTCTAATTAGTCTGGTTAGAGTTTTATAAATTTTACTTACCTTTAATATAAATAGTTTTGGGTTTTTTACCATTGTTTTTCTGGCTTTCTTAATTGATTTTGCTCATTTTTATTATTTCTTACCTTAAACTTCTTTTGAATTTGAAATTATTTTAATTAATTATTTTTCAATTTTAAATTTTGGTCTACTTGTCCTATCAATTATTGAGAGGGGAGTTTTACTATCTAGCAATAATTATATTTTGCCTGTTTCACTTTTTTTTATCAGTTTTGCTTTGTTTAGAGTTATTGGATGTATACAAAAGTAGGATTATATCCTTAACAAATTTATCTTTTGATCATTATGAAGTATCACTTCTTAACATTGGTTTTGTTGATCTGATTTGTCACCTTAACAGGCTTTAGGAAAAGGAAATTCAATAATGAATCAGTTTTAATGAATTAGTTTTAATGAAGTGAGAGAATCTTAATCAGCCTTCTTCAACTAACCACAGAGAAGCAATCTTATAATAGATTGAAAGAGGCTTCAATATGAAGGCATAGGAAATTTTGACATGAGATAATTATCCTAGAACACAGATTTTTTTGTGCTTAAAACAGTGGAACCACATTTTCTATAGGGAAATAAAACCATAGACATTTTCTGTAGGGCACTTCTAAGGCTTTCCAATAGAATGTCCTTCATTGACATAGAGACTTGGTCTATCATGTTCATCAGTGTTGCCCGGAATCTAGAAGAGTATCTGGCACATAGTAGGTGCTTAATAAGTATTTAATGACATGATAGCTAGAATCTCAGGGTGGCATTGAAAAAACCTTTTACAATGGGCCTTAGTCTCATTCATCACCACTCTTGGCCTTGTGAAACCTGTCAGGCTATGGATGAGAGAGAATTAAAATGAGTCATCAATATCAGATCCTCAAAGATAAGTGCTGCAACCAAATGTGGTTTGAAGATCAACCTGTGAGAAAAAGAAAACAGGAAAAAACTGGATAATCTGGTAGGAACGTTTTTATTATTGGGCTATACCAAGAGAAATGTCAATACTGGATCAGTGCACTGAAATCCATTTGGGGTTTGGGAGGGGCGGTATCAAGAAGTAAATGGAAAGATAGCTGCAGGTTATAACTGGGTGTAGGAAATTGACACATAATTTCCTTTGACATTGATTGTGGACAACATCATTTATCCTGCAGGCTCTGTCTTGACTTCAACAGACTATTAATGCATCCTAAAGGCTCTCTGGGTTTGGCCCTAGAAACTTCATCATTACATCATGTGGCATCTCTTGCCATTTCATGACCTGTGTAGACATCATACCACCTTAACTTCGTGTCTGCTCTTTCTTCTTATTAGAACTAAACTCTCTCCTCTGTACCTCCTTTC
This sequence comes from Catagonus wagneri, assembly GCA_004024745.2. Lineage (NCBI taxonomy): Eukaryota > Metazoa > Chordata > Mammalia > Artiodactyla > Tayassuidae > Catagonus > Catagonus wagneri. The sequence continues at coordinate 14,328,402 of PVHT020000066.1, read as the reverse complement.
TGACCTCCTGTCTGGGTGAAAGCTTTTCTTATCCTTTAAGATTTCAGATAAGTTAATATCTTCTCAAAAATCTTTTCTGTTCCTCTTCAGATAAAAATAATCTCTCCCTTTTCTGTTTTTCAAACATTTTATATATGATACCCTTCTAGCAATTACTCTATTCTGTAACAATTTCTATTTATTTATCTATTCTCTCTATATAATGGATTCTATTTATAAGTAAAAAACATGTCTTTAATCCCTAACATTTTTATTTAAGTATAGTTGCTTTATAATATGTTTTAGACATATAGCAACTCAATAATTTTATAGATTATATTCCATTTAAGGTAATTGCAAAATAATAGCTATATTTCCCTGTGCTACACAATATACCCTTGTCACTTATTTATTTTGTCCATACAGTAGTTTGTATTTCTTAATCCACTAACACTCTCTTGACCCTCCCTACCTTCCCTCTTCTCACTAGTAACCACTAGTTTTCTATATCTGAGAGTCTGATTCTTTTAGATATATACATTTATTTTATTTTTTAGATTCCACATGTAAGTGATATTATATAGTATTTGTCTTTATCCAACTTATTTCACTAAGCACAATACCCTCTATGTCCATCCATGTTGCAAAAGGCAGAATTTCGTTTTTTTTTATAGGTGGGTAATACTGCATTGTGTGTGTGTGTGTGTGTGTGCATGTGTGTAACATATATTCTTTATCCATTCATCCATTGATGGACACTTCGGTTGCTTCCATATCTTTGCAAGTGTAAATAATGCTGCTATGAACACTGGGGTGCATATAACTTTTCAAATTATTGCTTTTGTTTTCTTTAGATATATACCCAGGAGTAGAATTGCTGGGTCATTTGGTAGATTTTAGTTTGAGAAACCTCCATACTGTTTTCCATAGTGGCTGTACCAATTTAACTTCCTACCAACAGTGTACTAGGGTTGCTTTTCTCCATACTCTCACCAACATTTGTAATTTCTGATCTGTTTTGATGATAACCATTCTGACTTGTATAAGGTGATATCTCATTGTAGATTTGATTTGAATTTCCATAATGATTAGTGATGTTGAACGTCTTTTCATATGCCTATTGGCCATCACTATGTCTTTACAAAAATGTCTATTGAAGTCTTCTCCCAAACTTCAATCATGGTGTTTTTTGATATTGACTTATATGAGCGATTTATGTACATTAGATATTGACCCCTTATCAGGCATATCAATTGTAAATATTTTCTCCTATTAAGTAGGTTGTATTTTTGTTTTGTTGATGGTTTACTTTGCTGTGCAAAAATTTTTACGTTTAATTAGGTCCCATTTGTTTATGTTTGCTTCTGTTTCTTTTGACTTAGGAAACTGATCCAAAAAAATCCATTTGCTGCAATTTATGTCAGAGTGTTCTGCTTATATTCTCTTCTAGGAATTTTATATTCCAGTCTTATATTTAGGTCTTTAGTCCATTTGGAGCCTACTTTTGTATATGGTGTGAGGCAATGTTCTCATAGCATTCTTTTACATGTAGCTGTCTAGTTTTCTCAGCACCTTTTGTTGAAAAGACTGTTTTACTGTTGAGAAGGATGTTAATTAGAGCTTCTTCAAAAATTGACCTTATTAGGATGTTCGCAATTTTGAGAGTTTCTATCATTGATGAATGTTGAATTTTGCCAAAATTTTTTCTGCATCAATTTTGATGATCATCTGCTTTTTATAACCTTTCTTTGTGTTAAAGAGATGCATCACATTGATTAAAAGATATTGAACCACCCTTGCATCTTGTAGAATAAATCCCACTTGATCATGGTATATGATCTTTTTACTTATTGTTGGATTTTGTTTCTTTAATGTTCTGTTGAGGATTTTTATGTCTATAGTCATCAGAGATACCGGCATTTAAATCCTTTTTTTTGTATAGTATCTTTGGTTTTGGTAGCAGGGTAATGGTGGCCTTGTAGAATGCATTTGGGAGTATTTAATCTTTTTTCTTTTTTAAATAGTTTGAGAGAGATAAAAAGTAGCTCTTCCCTATATTCTATTTGATAAGAATTCTCCTGTGAACTTGTCCAGTCCTGGAGTTTTGTTTGTTAAAAGTTATTTTTAATCACAAATTTAATCCCACTGCTAGTCATGGATATCTTCAGAAAGTCTATTTCTCTGTGATTAAGTCCTGGTAGGTGGTGTGTTTCTAGAAATTGGCCCATTTTTTTCTAGCTTGTCCAAGGTTTGTAGCATTCTTAAGACTTTTTATACCTCTGTGATATTTTTTGTTAATCTTATTTCATTTCTTAAATTGTTTGAGTCTTTTTTCCTTAATAAGCTTTGCTAAAAGATTTTTTTAATCTTGCTTATCTTAAAAATCTCCTCTTGGTTTCATTGATCTTTTCTGTTGTATTTTTGGCCGCTCTTTTATTTTATTGAGTTCCATTTTGACTTTCATTTCCTTTCTTCTGCTGATTTTGAATTTTTTCTAATTCTTTTGATGTCAGGTTAGTTAGGTTTTTCTTGTTGTTGAGATTTGTCTTGTTTCTTGCAGTAAATCTATATGGCTTTAAATTTCTCTTCGAACTGCTTTTGCTTCATCCAAAAGATTTTTGGAAAGTTATGTTAACAATTTAATTTATCTCAAGGTAATTTCTGATTTCCTCTTTCATTTCTTCATTGACTAATCAGTTTCATAGCATCATATTTTTTATCTCCATGTATTTCCCATAATTGATTTTTTAGTTTCATGCTTTGTGGTCATAAAAATGGTTTACATTGTTTCTACCCTCTTAAAATTTTTGAGACTTGTTTTGTGGCCTAACCTATAATCAATCCTGGAGAACATTCAATGTGCATTTGGAAAAATGTGTATTATTTTGTTTTGGATGGACTGAACTACAGATCTCTAACTCTAACTTGTCTAATGTATAATTTAAGACCATTGTTAGCTTATTGATTATCTATCTGGATGGTCTGCCCTTTGATGAAAGTGGGGTGTTACATTTCCTTACTGTTGTTGTATTGTTAATTTCTCTCTTTTGTCTGTTAGTATTTGCTTTATATAAATAGATACTCCTTTATTAGGTACATATGCATATGATGAATGTTGCTATCCCTGCTTTCTTATCACTTCAATTTGCATGAAATACTTTTTTCCTATCCCTCTCTTTCAGTCTGTGTATGTCTTCAGCTCTGAAGTGAGTCTTTTGTATGTAGAATATAGTGGGTCTTGTATTTTTATCTCATCAGCCAAATTTATATCTCTTAAATGGACCATTTAGTCCATTGACATTTAAAGTGATTATTTATAGGTATGTACTTATTGTCATTTTGTTATTTATTTTCCTGTTTAGTAATTCTTTTATATATTAGTTTACCTTGTAGTTTTATAATTTTCTTTAGTAAGACGTTTCAGTTCTTTTTTATTTTTTTGTATCCATTGTAGGTTTTTTATTTGTAGTTACCATGGGGTTCTTATATGTTGACCTATATCTACTGGTTTTTAATTGGTAGTCATTTAAGTTCAAACATATTCTGAATAATATATATTTTTTGTTCCCCTCCTAAGCCTTTTGTGTTTTTAATGTAAGATGACATCATCATGCTTATCCCTTTTAATGATTATTGTAGTTACAGATAATTTTACAATTTTGTCTTTTCATCTTTGTATTAGCTTAAGTGGTTGATCTTCACCCTTTTATTTGCATTTATTGGTAGGATTTTTCCTTTCCTGTTCATATTTATTTCTCATAGCCTCCTCTTTTTCTATAAAGAAGATACTATAACATTTCTTTTAGGGTAGTTTTAGTATTTGATGAACTATTTTTAGTTTTTGCTTAACTGAAAAGTTCTTTATCTTTTCCTCAACTTAATTTTTTTATTTTTTATTAAAGAATAGTTGATTTACAATATTCTATCCATTTCTGCTGTACAGCAAAGTGACCCGTCATATATATTATGTATATAATTTCTTTTTCTCATATTATGTTCTATCATATTCTATCATAAGTGATTGGATATAGTTCACTGCTGTACAGCAGGACTTCATGTTTATCCATTCTCAATATAATAGTTTCCATTTATTCCCAGTCTACCCCACTCCCCTAACAACAACAGACTCTTTTCTATATTTATGAGTCTGTTTCTGTTCTGTAGATAGGTTCATCTGTGCTTTATTTTAGATTTCACATATAAGTAATATCATATGGTATTTGTCTTTCTCTTTCTGACTTACTTAGTATGAAAATGTCTATGTGCATCCATGCTGTTGCAAATGCCATTATTATGTTCTTTTTTATGGCTGAGCAGTATTCCATTGTGTATATATACCATATCTCCTAATCTACTCATCTGTTGATGGACATTTAGGTTGTTTCCATGTCTTGACTATTGTGAATAGTTCTGTAATGAACATTGGGGCACGTGTATCTTTTTGAATGAATGGTTTTGTCTAGATACATGCCCAGTGGCAGGACTGCTGGATCATATGGTAGTTCTGTGTTTAGTTTACTTCAATTTTAAATGACACACTTGCCTAGGTTGCAGGTTTTTCACTTTCAAAACTTTGAATAAATAATGCCACTTTTTCTGGCCTGTAATGTTTCTGCAGAAAAATCAGCTGATAGTCTCATGGGATTACTTTGAATATGACTCTTTGTTTTTCTCTTGCTGCTATAAGAATATTTAATTTTGCCATTAATTATAACATATCTTAGTGTAGATCTGTTTGGATTCATCTTGTTTGGGACCCTCTGTGCTTTATGTACCCGGATATCTGTTTCCTTCTTCAGTTTGTGTAGCTTTCAGCCATAATTTAAATAAATATATTCTTGGGCACTTTTCTCTCTCTTCTGTTTCTGGGATCCCTATAATGCAAATATTTTTATGTTTGATGTTTTACCAGATTTACCTTAACCTGGTCTCACTTTTTCTCTTTTTGCTAGTGTTACTTGATCAATTATTCTGTCTTTCAGAACACTTATACATTCCTCTGTATCACTTAGTTGCCTTTTAATGGCTTCTAATGTGTTTATTTAAGTTATTGTATCCTTCAGTTCTGACTAGTTCTTTTTTGTGTTTTCTAGTTCCTTGTTAAAATTCTCACTATTTTCTATTTTCACTCTAAGTAAGTTAGCATACTAATGCTTTGAACTATGTATCTGTTAAATTACTTCTGATGTATTAGTTGTTTTTCCAGAGGTTTCCTTGTTCTTTCAGTTTTCTTGTTCTTATACTTTGTCTTCTTATTTTGCTTAATTTTCTCCGTGTCTGTGAAATTAGGCAAAACAGTTTCCCATTCCAGTCTCAAGTATCTCCTGTGGAAGCATCCTTAAATAGTCTGTGCCCAGTGACTTGGTAAGAGAGCTGGATCTAACATGAATATTAATCACATGTTCCCCCAGTGTATTCTGACAGCTATTATTTTACCTTTCCCTTTGTAGACGTTAATGCAAGAGATAGAAGGGAGAGGGCTGGAGCCAGGTTGAGCTTGGATTTTTCCCTTTGCTTAGTTCTCAGCATCATCCAGTTGGGGATGAGGTTATGTCCCACATTTCTGGATCAGAAGCCCTAAGAGAGGATCTTAGATGGCTCCATTCCCTTTAAGTGTTTTCTTTCCCCTCTCTCAGGATCAACTCCCACAACCCAGAGGGGAAGAGTGCTAGAGCAAGAGCGGCTTTTGTGGGTGCTTTGCATGCTCATGGTATGTAGTGTGGTAGCCCCAATCATAGTCAGAGACTCAGACCTAATTTCTGATGCTCTTTCTTTGTAAGCATCAATTATGGCTAATTACACCCTGCTCTGGGTCTGAGAAACCTTTGCCCTTCAAAATTGAGCCTTCTCCTCAGCCATGGCAGCCCTTACCCCAGTGGAGCTATCCCATGAAGTAAGTAGGATCAGAGAGGGTGCTTTGCTCGGTCTGGGGCATGTGCCAGAGTGGTTGCAGGTAACTCGCCATTATCCCTTGCTGTTTCAATCTACTTTCAAACCAGTCAAGGGAACTTTTCTTCCTGGTGCCAGACCCTAGGGCTGAGGTGCCCAACATGTGGCTTGGACCTTCATTCCCCTGGGAGGATCTCCAGTCATGTGTTCCCACCTCCTTTTCTGAGTCCCCTCCCAGAATCCAACCTAATCACTTTTTTCGCTTCCTACCTGCTCTTATTTGGATCTTGCTTACAGACAGTCCTTGTTGTATAGGAGTTTTTCTTCTACCTTCAGTTAGTTTTCAGGGAGAACTGTTTTGCATGTAGATGTGTTTTTGGAGAGGTGAGATCCAGTTCCTCATACTATGCCATCTTGATCTCACCCCCTATATTCCTTCATATTTTTAGTTCTCTGCATCTCTAGTGCCTAGAATAGTGTCAACCACATAAATCGTAAGTATTTTCTAGTCAGTGAATGTAACATAATCACAAAGTTTCCAACTTGAGCATTGTGGGCTCTGTGGCACTGATGGTTACTCTGGCCTTAAACTTTATTTCATATACATCCTGGAACCTAACAATTTATTCTACCAAAAAAATTTGAGAGGATACAATGTACATAGTGAGAGATTTCTGGTTTTATTTAAATGGCATAACCTGAATAAGCAATCCATAGGACAACAAATCCAAAAAGGCCAAAACCTGTAAAAAAAAAAAAAACAACTTCAGTTGCAGTTAGAAAAATGTAAATTAAATGAATCATAGGATTCTGTTTCACACTCACTAAATAGGCAAAATTTTAAAAGAATTATAATAACTAGTGCTGGTGGGGATGCAGAGGAAAGTCACTTTGAAATACAATTTAACAATAGTTGCTATTATGTATCTACCATTTGACCTAGTGATCCTACTTCTGAAAATATATTCCATAGAGAAAAATATATTTTGTATATATAGAATGGTCTTTTCAGCATTAGTTGTTTAAAATACCCTGGTTGGGAGTTTCAGTCGTGACTCAGTGGTTAACGAATCCGACTAGGAACCATGAGGTTGCGGGTTCGATCCCTGGTCTTACTCAGTGGGTTAAGGATCTGGCATTGCCGTGAGCTGTGGTGTAGGTTGCAGACGTGGCTCGGATCCCGTGTTGCTGTGGCTGTGGTGAAGGCTGGCAGCTACAGCTCCTGTTAGACCCCTAGCCTGGGAACCTCTATATGCCGCGGGTGTGGCCCTAGATAAGGCAAAAAGCCAAAAAAAAAAAAAATTAAAACACCCTGGTTGAAAATAGCGTCCATTGCTAGTTGTTGGTAAGGTTTGGTTAAGGGAGAAATGTAAGAAGAAGGGGATAGTGTGTGATATGACATTTATTTTAGAAAAAAAAAACATATAAAAAGTACTGATTGCTTAGGACTTATGCTTGACTATGGAGGCAGGGAAAGACATAGATTCCAGGTGGTTCTATATTTTTCTGGGGTTTGGGGTGGTGATATAAACTGAAAAGAATAAGCATAAAGAAAAGAGATGGCAGAAGACCCCAGAAGAATGATTGGTATTAGATTAATGGAAAAACTAGAATGATCCATGATGTCATGAAAGTGCATTAAAAAAGCAGGTTCTAGAAAATAACTTGGAGAAACTAACATTGACTTTAAAATAGAACAGAGCTATAAGTCACTTTCTTCCAATGTTTTTGTAATTTTGATATATCCATAAAATGTATTAAAGCCACATATGCAACAGATTTATTTTGAAAAAAACTTCTGACAGTTATAAAAATCCCTTTTACTATATGTTTTTTTAAAAACCAAAGCAAAGAAGGGAAATATATATATTTCCTTTCGTGGCTCAGTGGTTAACTAATCCGACTAAGAACTATGTGGTTGCGGGTTCGATCCCTGGCCTTGCTCAGTGGGTTAAAGATCCGTTGTTGCCGTGAGCTGTGGTGTAGGTTGCAGACGCGGCTCAGATCCTGCATTGCTGTGGCTGCGGTGAAGGCCGGGAGCTACAGCTCCTGTTAGACCCCTAGCCTGGGAACCTCCATATGCTGCGGGTTCGGCTCTAGATAAAGGCAAAAAGACAAAAAAAAAAAAGTATGAACTCCATCTGCCAACACCATGACACACAGAAAGGTGTCCTTGATTTAGCTGCTGTTCTACTTCTGCACCTTCCTACACCTACTCCCTACACTGACGGTAGGAGCAGTATCTGATCCTCTAGGTTGTAATCTCCTTGAAGACAAACTCTTCATCTTTTTAATCATGACACTTGTTAATGTAGCTATTTAGTCACTACATGATGAAAAGAAAGGAATGCAACTAAATAAGTAACATTTGAGGAATCTATATAGTAAATATATTTCTGAAAAACAAAATTGGGAAACATAGCCCAACACATAGTTATTTAATGCTTGACAGTTAAAAATAATTAAATTCATTAAATTTGTATTTTCTATTGGGGGTAGAATCTAATGTCCAAGATATGTATAAATAAAGATTGCCTTGATGAATACAATCACACTGAGTCAGTAACAAAAAGATTGTTGCATTCTAGAAATGTAAAATGATAACAGACTTTTGATAAAGCAGTAGTGTCCAAGGTCACAACATATGACTGATCTACAGATAATACAGTCTTTCATATAAAATGTAGGTATTAATTCACTTTCATTTAATCCAGTTTTTTTTCCAGAATTGTGAAGTGCGCTCTAGATCTGCCTTTCTCTTACTTTAATGAGAAAGTGTTCGATTTGTTCTGCTGCTCTCTTTCCACCATCTCCACCCGTAGCCCTGTGTCACCCAGGGCTTTCTCTTAGCTGGCAAGCACAGGCCCCAGATACCAACTGTGGAATATATTTTATCTGCTGCATCTGGTTCCTTAGCAGATTCAACAGGCCTCTGTGCTGGCAGCTTTAGAAATGCCTTTGGGCTTGTCACATGGTGAAAACTCTCAACTGGATGAATTACCAACGATGCTTTGGCTCACTAGAGAGAGGGGAGAAATAGCACTTTTTTGCCCGTCTACTTATAACCTCTTCTATAAGTGATCGATGGTTTCTGATCTGAAAAATATTCCCAAAGGGCAGAATGGACTTGAGGTTAAAATTCATCCTCTTGATAGAAACCTGTAAGTAGTACATAACTGAGTTTTGTTTCTTTAGCCAGAGAGGAAATCCCCAGCAATTTGGACTTTAGCATGTTTATTCTGAAACTAAATTCAGGAAACATCAGCATTTTGGAATTGTAAGGAAAATTAAGTCAGCTAATCCACCCCCTTAATTTGTCTGATGAAGAAACTCAGGCTCTGGAAACACAAGGAATTCAGCCAAGGTACAAAGCAGGATGAAGGAAGAGACTGACCTCTGGTGAATTCTTGGGGAGGAGGAGTATGGAAGCCAGCGAGATTAGGAAGTTTTCTTGTAAATGGCAGACTGGAGGAATGGGAGATACAATTCCCGTGCAAACTCTGACACTGCTGAAGGTCACAGAGATTGGATGTGGCAAGTCATCTAACCTCTTTTAGGCCCAAGTTCCTTTATGTTGGAAAAAAAAAAGAGTGACTCACAGATCCCAACTTGTTTGGTTGTTTCGAGGATTAAATAAGATAATGCGTAATGTATCTGACAAGGATTAAGCATATGCTCACTTTTGTTCCAATAAATATTTATTGCGAGTTTATCACGCCTTGGATCCTATGCAAAACACTTGATAAATAGTGATTATTATTAATGTAGTTGATTAAACTGGTAAATGAGGACAGGCTTGTAAAACTACGACAAGAGAGTGAATCTTGCAAGTGGTTTCCTGTTGAGCTGTGTGTAGGCAGGGAGCAAGAGCATATTCACATAGACCTTCCTTCTACTGCTGCCACGCTACTCTAATTCCCTCAGCTGCAGTGAGCTCTGGTTTCCAGCAGGGGACATCCACGGCTCAGACAAGGAAAAGCCGGGCCAGCTCAGCACTAGGGATGATGAATGAAAATGATAAAAGTACTGAGATAAGTATGAGACTGGTCTGTTATGATGCTCATTCCATAAAACAAGAGTTCTAGAAGAGATGAACTCCACAATTTTCTTGAGCACAGAGCTTACAGGAATGTTAGCAAATTTCAAATTCTCTTAATCCTTTTATTTACAAGTTTAGGCCCTGACAAGGCCTTTTGCTTATGTTACAGGGACTAATTCTTTTTTTTTTTTTTTTTTTGCCTAGAGCAGTTCAAGAGAGCTAGGTTTTGGTGACTCTAGCTCACACAAGGTCATTCTGGGAAAATACATCCTGAGAGGTATGATAGGACTTGGGATATGCATTGGCTAGTATTTGAACCCTAGAGTTTATGTTCTGTTAGGAACCAGAGAAGTAGTAAGTAGAAGGTAAATGTATTTTGGGGCAGTGGTATGCTGTTAGGTAGTTAACAAGAAGCTCTCTGAGAGAAAATGTGTGCCTATGTGTGTTTATGTGTGTACACACACATATTTACTATAAATTTTACTGATAATACAGGATGCATATCACATAATTTAGACCTAATAAAATATATAAGAATCTTTATTACAAATCCATATAGCCATTGGATTCTCGCAGAATACCTTAGTTGACTTTTGCTGAACTCCTATTTTTGTAATTCAGTCATGATTTCACAAAATCAGACTGCAAATATACGCTTGATTTCTATCTGGTTCAGCAAAGTCACTCACTTCACCGAAGAATGAGTGTGGTAGTGACATGGATGTTGCCTAATATTATCATTTATGTTAACAAGGAGGAAGAAAATGAAGCAATAAAGACATATGTTGAAATTTCATATGTTTGTTAATGGCATGAGCTAGATCTCTGGTGGTATTTGAGTACCGATATACATTTCCCCAATTATTTGTGTTTACAGTGTTATAGAAACTGTACATTTTTAATTTAGCTTTCTTTATTAACCTATCAATTCAAGCCTAGAAAAATCAACAAAACAATAAAGCAAGCTTTGATTTATAGCATTGCCACTTCCAAGGTCTGCCACCATAGACTTTAAGGTATCAAAGTAGCATCACTGAACAGAGTTGGGAAGAGATAACACAGTAGTACACCATTATGTAATGTCTCTACTGTACAGTTATAATAGACATAAATAACTTAAGTACATAGATAATAAAATATAGCAAATTAGGAAAATGAATTTTAAGTATTTTCCTTTTTATTCACAAAATCCAGAGACTATCTGTCTTTATAATCTTGTTTTTCAAAAATACTCGCTGTACAGTATTTAGCACATAGTAGCACTTTATTTATAAAGACCAGAGAGGCATTTTGAAAAATACTCTATCTAAATATTTTTTAAAAGTAATTGAGCAATTATCAGATGAAAACCACTGTGATAAAAAGCTTTATATGGATTAAATAATGTAATTCTCACAACTATTATAAAGGTTGTAATACATACACACATATTATATGTATGTATGCATTATTTCCCCCAGATGAGAATTTCTAACAGATGAGAATCTGAGGCTCAGAGAAGTGACTAGTTCAAGTTCACCCAGCAAGCAATTGGTAGGGCTGGAATAAGAAAACAGTCCTGACTTTAATGATTTTGCAGCAAACAAAGCAGTGACAGTAATAAAATGTCAGTCTGAAAAAAGGCAATGGAAATTTATTGGTCTGGGAAGAACCCCAAACTTGAATGTGAAATCCAGGCTTGGCTATTCTCTGTGAATTTGAACAAATCATTCTACTTTTCAAATTTGCTACTTATAGACTGTGAAATGTGCCTCATTCCATTTTAAAGCTGGGACATAGAGGCAGAATGGGTTTCTAAAGAATATGGCACAATTCTGGCTTCCAAAAATATCACGATGGGAATCAACCACTGTGTTCAAGCCTCGCTTACCCCAGCCTCCTGTCCCTTTTCCTTGTACTCTTCATCCCAGCAGAAGTTCTCGTATTAGAAAAAAGGGACAAAGGGGCTAAATTTTCTGTTCAATTTAAAGCTCTATAGTCAAGATGTAAGATCGGAGGTCCCTTCATGGATCAGCAGTTAATGAACCTGATTAGGATCCATGAGGTTGCAGGTTTGATCCCTGGCCTTGTGCAGTGGGTTAAGGATCTGGTGTTGCCATGAGTGTGGTGTAGGTTGTAGATGTGGCTCACCCACATTGCTGTGGTGGTAGGCCATAGGCCAGTGGCTACAACTCCAGTTTGACCCCTGGTCTGGGAATTTCCATATGTCATGGCTGCATCCCTAAAGAAAAAGATGTAAGATCAAGAAATTTGGTCCATTTCCCTTGACTATCTGAAGGTTTCACAGTCAGGTAAACATGTGGGCTGAAGTCAACTGTGCAGAGGGCATTTAGGATATTTGGTGGCAAATATTCTGTGGTTGCTGGTGCTAGAGAGCAGCACAAAACCATGTGAGGGCTTTCCGAGATAGCATTTTCTGTTTAAGAGAGTACTGCACATTACTAAAAAGATAACTGAGTCCTCTCATCATGATCAGATAAAGATGGTTTGCTTGAAGAATCTAGATAACTGACCACTATCTAGTAACATATCACCCCATCAGTCTGTTCAACCACAGAGACAACATTTTCACCCATTTCCAAAGCTCCAGAGCACTTGTAAATCCCTAATCTAGTGTGAGGCCCTGGACATAGGAGGATGACCCTTGCCAAGGCCAAGCAGGACTAGACAGGAGCAACTTGAGCTCTATTAAGAGCCCAGATAATGGTGGAACACATCACATATACCTCAGCCTAGCCCCACCTCCACCTCTCATCTAGCACTTATGCACTGATACCACGTGTATCCCTTCAAATGTCCTAAATCCCATATACTCTCTGGACATGTCTTTATCATAGTAATTCTTACTTTATATGCCTTCTTCCCAATAGGCTGTGAGCTAATTCAGAGAATTTTTGTCTTAATTCATATGATATCAGCAGAACTAGCACAGTGACTGAAATATAGAAGGTGTTAAATTATCTATAGAATAAATGCTATAGGGCAGACATATAATCAGCAGTTCCATCTCTGGGTATTTTTCTAAAGGAAATGAACACTCACTCAAAAGGATATATGTATCCCCATGTTCAGTGCAAGATTATTTACAATAGCCAAGACAGGGAAGCAACTTGTGTCCATTAATAAATGAGTGGATGACAAAATAGTATATTACATATAGTGAAAAATTATTCAGCCATGAAGAAGGAATGGCTCTTGAGTCATTATGCTAAGTGAAATAAGTCATTAAGAGAAAAACTGTATGATCTCACTTACATGTCTAATTTTTAAAAACAAACAAAAAAAGTTAATTGATAGAACAGGTTGTTGGCTATTAGAGGCAGTAGGGTAGGTGTTTGAATTGGGTGAAGGTGGTCAAAATATATAAATTGCCATTAATAGAAGTATTCAGCATAGTGACTACAGTTAACAATAGTATATTATATGTCTGAAAGCTAAAAAAGTAAATCTTTAAAGTCCTCATAAGAGAAATTTGTAACTATGTAAATGATGGACATGTACCTAAACTTCCTGTGATTATTTCACTATATATATATATATGAATATAATATGCCTTAGAACTATTGTTATATGTCAATTATACATTAAAAAAATCTTTATAGGGTAGTAATTATTAATATACTCTTAACAAATGAGGAAATTTAAGCCTAGAAAATATGGAAATTTCTCAAGAGTGGCTAGTTAGACTTAAAGAACGTCTCAAATCCCAAGTATATGATTCCCATTTCAATACCCATATTTCTACACTGTTAACTTGATAAGTTGATGTTGGTTAAATTGCTCTGATACTTTTATTTTTACTTTACAAGTTTCTCAACACTTAAGTATGACAGGATTAACTTTTTTTTTTTTTTTTTTTTTTTTGCTTTTTATGGCCGCACCCACGGCATATGGAGGTTCCCAGGCTAAGGGTCTATTCAGAGCTATAGCCGCCGGCCTATGCCACAGCTACAGCAACACCAGATCCTTATGTCCCTGAGCAAGGCCAGGGATCAAACCTGCAACTTCATGGTTCCTAGTCGGATTCGTTTACTGCTGTGCCATGACGGGAACTCCATGATTAACTTCTTAAGGTTTAGGATGAACCTCAGAATTTTCATATAAGAATTATAGATAGCAGATAGAGAAAGCTACTCATTGAAAAGGGATAAAAAACTTTTAATAGGGTTTTCATTCTTTCCTCCAAAAGCACGTATGAATTTTTTGAGAATGGGGGTGTGCTAGAGTATGCAGGCAATTCTTGTGTATACCTTGGATTATTAGGAAAAGAAAGTATGGGGTGTGTTGTTGTTGTTTCTATCCTTCTAACCCTGTAAAGAAATATTTTAGGGCAAAATGCTTTAGTTGTAGGAGTTGATGCTCGACAAACAGACCTATCCAACCCAATTTTAAATCACTTTGTGTCTTATGAATTTAAGCTCATGTTCCTAGATCTGCATATGTACTTAAATTTATTTACCATGCATTCATGTTTCAAAATAGATTGACATTTACTTTCTTCTTGAGAGAAGAACAATGTTAAATTATTTCTAAGGATGAGTCCATGGAAAGGAATGGTTTCACCAAATTTCTTGTAGCTCAGTACTTATAGCAATGGCAAGTAACTGTATTTTTCAAGATGCTACTTAAAGGGCCTGTATAGAAGAAAGCAGCATGGGAATGCATACAGTGTTTAGAGATACTGCTACATATTCCAAGTTAGTCCTTTAATCAAATATATTATGGCTTTGACCATGATATTTCTATCCTTGTGCAAAAAACCATAATAGGATGAAAATGATAATAATAGCTAATATTTATTGAGTAGATATTTGACCTTGGAATTAGGGTAGCCATTCTACATTTCATTTAATCCCCATCCCAAAACTATGATGTGATTACTATTATCACAGTTTAAAAGGTGAAGAAACAGAAATTTAGAAAGCTTAAGCCACTCAAAGTCATTCAAAATTCTAAAGCTGAGACCTGTCTTCTGGCCACAGATCTTTGACATTCTTACCACCTTTCAATACCAGTCTAGAAAGGCAAACTTTAGACCCTAGGCAACATGTTGAAATGTATTGAAGAGGGCATCCACAGAAACAGAAAACCTGGAATCAGCTATCTGCATGGCTTAGAAAATTTGATCAATTATTTGAGTCTTAACTTTCTCATGTTTGGAGAGCTTAATGATATACGTGTCACAAGGCTGAAGGACTGAATGAGAAAATGGGTAAATGTATAGCATAATTTTCCATAACGTATAATTTCCTTTTATAATCTCAGCTCCTAATATCAAATTCTGACATATTTCTTTTGGTTCTGTTTTAACTAGAACTAGAGAACTGTGTCCAGAAAAAGAGACCTCTCTCCCTACAGTCTCTTTACCTCTTGCCTCCTCTTTACACACACACACACACACACACACACACACACACACACACACAGCTCTCTTTTGTCCTAATTCCATGGCCTTCACATATCCTTTGTTTTTTGTCTCTCTATGGAGTTACAGTTTCTTTAGGGGACAAATGCTGTGGATCACTTTGATTGTGGGAAAATACGTCCCAGAACAATGATCTAGTAAGTAGAGTTATGAGGGTAGGGGAAAAATACTTGCTGTCATTAATAAACTAAGAAGAATCTTGGAGTGGTCAGATGAGAAAGGAGAATAGAAAGAGAAAAAGATGAAGCAGCTAAGAAGTAACATGAAAAAAATGTTAAAGTGATGGAAAAAGCCAACATTTTGGAGGGTGAAATATAGCTATTGAGAAATTCTCAGTGTTTTGTAGGGCTCAAAGACTTTAAAAACAGAGAGATCTTCCAATTCAAGGTGAGGGAGTATACACTAAACATTTGCTTCTATCTCTCTTAAAACTTATCCCACTGAGATTTAAATATAAGAGTCCAAAAAGGACAAATATATTACAGCAAAGGAAAATGGAACAAAGTATTTCAATACATTTCTTTTCTTTTGTCCATGCCCATGGCATGTGGAAGTTCTCAGGCCAGGGATCAAACCTGCTCCACAGAAGCAACCAGAACTACTGCAGTGGTAACTCAGTCAGATACTTAACCCACTGTGCCACAGGGAACTCCCTTAATACATTTTTGAGAGGAGAGAAATTGGGAGAAATTTAGTGAATACAGTAAATGGAGATGTTGCTGCTTATAATATAGTACTCTGGGATTACAAATGAAGCCTGTAGCTAGACTAGTCAGGTGATGACCAATGGTGTTTCTACTTTCTAGCATACTGAAAGGTTTTTTTTCCCTTTCCATTGTGGTTAAATCTGGGTCATTGACTGGGTGCTTAACAAGAGAATGAGGGCTGAAGTGATGTTTGCTGCTTTGCAGCCTGACCTTGAAGTGCCCTAGCAATCCTCCATGGACCTTTGCTTTCCTTCCGTCTGAGTACAGAAATTTCTCCAGAGGATTCCAGATGTAATTGTTCAATAGCAAAGGAAACCCATATGTGTTACTCAGGTCTTCCAGTTTAAATATCAGTAAGCAATGAAAGACCAAAAGATAAGAATCAGTGACATGAAAAAAGCCAATCAGAATGAGTAATATGCTAATTAACATATTAAACTAAATGTAAAGAAGATTACACTTATTTATCATTGACTTAACAAATATTTAATAAATACCTTCTATATGCCAGGCTTTTCCAGATGGTGAGATTGGTTAAAAAAGAAAGAAAGAAAAAAAGACATGTTGTTTGTCTTCACAGAATCTAATTTTCAACAAGTCATGTAAAGAAGTAAATAAAAATCAATAAATATAATTACTTTCTGTAGAGATAAAATCTCTGTTTTTTTAAAAAAAGTAGTGATTCGGAGATCCACTGGAAGGGGCCACTTGTAATCAAGGAGAGAGTTATTGATTCAAAATTTATTTATTTATTTATTTTGTCTTTTTAGGGCTGTACCCAGGGCATATGGAAGTTCCCAGTCTAGGGGTCCAGTCTGAGCTGTAGCTGTCGGCCCATGCCAGAGCCTCAGCAACGCTGGATCCAAGTGTGTCTGTGAACTACACCACAGCTCATGGCAATGCTGGATCCTTAACCCACTGAGTGAGGCCAGGGATCGAACCCACATCCTCATGGATGCTAGTCAGTTTCACTAACCACTGAGCCACTATGGGACTCTCTGATTCAGTGATTTATTAAGTTGAAAGTTTAATGATGAGGAGTTCCCATTGTGGCTCAGTGGAAATGTACCCAACCAGTTCCATGAGGATGTGGGATTCATCCCTACCTCGCTCAACTGGTTAAGGATCTGGCATTGCCATGAGCCATGGTTTAGGTCACAGATACATATCAGAACTGCTGTGGCTGCAGCCAGCAGCTGTAGCTCTAATTTGACCCCTAGCCTGGAAACATCCATATGCCACACCTGCAGCCCTAAAAACCAAATAAAATAAAATAAAATAAAATAAAAAATTAAAATTAAAAAAAAATAATGATGAGAAGGAGCCAGTCCTATAAAGATCCTGGATCACTATATTTGGAGATAGGTCAAATAGTACAAAGTTCCTAGAGCAAGGGAGGACTTGGGATGTTCATGAAACAGAAGATCATTATAGTTGGAGAATAATAAAAAGCATTTTTAGAAGAAAGATGTTGCTTTGGGGTGTGCTTCAAAGGCCCCACATAATATCTTGTTTTTTGGAGCACACTAAATAAAATCAGCAATTGGTTCCTTATTTACTTTCAGGAAATCTTGGCTCCAATACTGGGAAGAGTTCTTAATAAAATACCTTGTTTATCTTACCCAGTTTACAGATGAAAAGACAGAGACCCAGAAGGGGGGTGAGGAATTATGTATTGTCATCCTTCCTGATAGGAACAGAATGGGGAAGAATCTCTTGAAGCCATAATTAGATCACCAGAAGAAATTCTTTAGCTGTTTCCTAACCCTGGATGATCATGATGTGAAGAGCTAGATAAAAAGCTAGATACATCAATCCTACTCTGGGAGATGCCAATTTAGAAGTTTTGGCATGGTGTCCAGGAATTTATATTTTAAAAAGAGATCCAGGTGGTTTTCAAGAACTATGAAGATATAATGGAAAGAGCCATGAGTCTGCACTCAGACAATGTAGATTCACATTCCAACTTCCCTGTTGGCTAAGAATGTGACAACATCTCTAAGCCTGGGCTTCTTTATCTTAGGCTGGGATGACATTATCCCCATTACTATCTTCTGGTATTTATAGGAGAACCATTGCCCCCGGTTCTCTCACGATTTTGATAAAGAGATAATTTAGTAAATAATAGCTATGATAACTGTTTACATATAGGATATAAAGCATTTTCACTTTGATCCTCATTGCGTTTCTTATTATTCGGATAAAAAAAGCTGACTCAGTTCCCAGTGTAAATCCTACTTCTCTCTCCATTCCATATTCCCTATCACTTTTTATTACCTAACTTCATAATACTTTATCAGCTGTTTATTTTTTAAATAAAACTCATTCAGAAGTACTCAGTTGTCAATGAAAATACCAGCTGAGGTACGGTTCAGGTAGAGAAATGCAAGACATGGACACTGATTATTTCACACGATGGTAAAAGAAGATTCAAAATAAAACCTCAGGTTTACAGTATGATTCTTTAAGAGGAGATTTTGTTCCCCTTGAAGAGAAATAATTTTAAAAGATAGTGCCTCCCTCTCCCTACCCTTTTCCAAATTTCCCTACAGGATATATGAAATACTGTTTAAGAGCTAAACTTTTCCCCACTGCATCGTAGATTCGGGCAAAACTCCAGGCTGGTAAGAATGGTGCAAAGTAAATTCAGCACAAATGATGCTGACCAATCTAGTTCTATAATCTAAACCAAGTGAAAAGGGCAAAAAAGTTAACCTGGTTTTAAACTACATAGGCACTTTAGTCTAAGGCAAAAATGACAACCATTTCATTACCAATGCCAAACAGATGACAGCAGCTGCTTCAAGGCTATTCAGAAAGGAAACTTGAGGCTGATACAGGCTTTATCTTAAAGAAAATCCTGACTGGTGATAAAGATTTGCTGTGGACCCAGGAGGAGGGTGAGGTTGTGATGTGCTAGAGATTTACTCTGGCAAGGGTGGGAAGAGGACTGTGCTAGACATGAGTCACATGACTTAGAAGCCAGAAGGATTTTATTCTTTTTAAATTGAGGTGTAATTGACATATATTATTAGTTTCAGGTATACAACATGATGATTTGATATCTGTATGCACTTCAAAATAATCACAATAGTAAGTCTAACATCCATCATTGTACACAATTATAAAAAATTAGTTTTCTTGTAATGAGGGTATTTAAGATCTATTCTCACAACAGCTTTCAAATTTACAACACAGTATTTTTAATTATAGTCACCATGTTATGTATTACATCCTCAGACTTTTAATTACTGGAAATTTGTACATTTGCACCCTCTTCACCCATTTTACCCACCCTTTACACCTGCCTCTCTCTGGCAAATACCAATCTGTATGAGCTCATTGTTTATTTTTTTAAATAAATTCCGCATATAAGAGATCATACAGTATTTGTCTCTTTCTGTTTGATTTATTTCACTCGGAATAATACCCTCAAGTTCTATCCATTTGTTGCAAATGGCAAGATTTTATGGCTGAATAGTATCCATTCTGTATATATATCACATTTTTAATTTAAAGGTAGTTCTTTTCTTTTTCTTTCAAGATCATAGAATTTTATTTTTATTTTTATTTTTCCATTACATTTGGTTTACAGATTGCTGTCAATGTTCCAACTGCACAACATGGTTACCTGGCTACACTTACATATATGGATTTGTCACAAATGATTAGACAGAGTTTCCAGTGCTATACAACAGGATCTCCTTGCTTTTCCACCCAAAAGGCAATAGTCTACAACTACTAAACCCAGACCCCCCTACCATCCCACTCCCTCCCCAACCCTCTTGGCAACCCCAAGACTGTTCTCCAAGCCCTTGCTTTTCTTTCCTGTAGAAAGGTTCGTTTGTGTAGTATATTAGATTCCAGATATAAGTGATATCATATGGTATTTGTCTTTCTCCTTCTGACTTAATTCACTCAGTATGAGGGTCTCTAATTCCATCCATGTTGCTGCAAATGACATTATTTTAATCTTTTTATGGCTGAGTAGTATTCCATCATGTATATATACCACATCTTCCTAATCCAATTGCCTGTCAATGGACATTTGGGTTGTTTCCATGTTTTGATATTGTGAATAGTGCTGCAATGAACATACGTACACAAGTGTCTTTTTCAAGGAAAGTTTTGTCCAGATATATGTCCAAGAGTGGGATTCCTGGGTCATATGGTACTTCTATGTACAATTTTCTAAGGTACCTCCATACTGTTTTCATAGTAGTTGTACCAGCTTACATTCCCACCAACAGTGAAGGAGGGTTCCCTTTTCTCCACACCCCCTCCAGCAATTGTTGTTTGTGGACTTGCTAATGATGGCCATTCTGACTGGTGTGAGGTGGTATCTTGCAGTAGTTTTGATTTGCATTTCTCTAATCATCAGTGATGATGAGCATTTTTTCATGTGCTTGTTGGCCATCTACTTATCTTCTTTGGAGAACTGTCTATTTAGGTCCTTTGCCCATTTTTCAATGGGGTTGTTTTTTTTTGCTGTTGAGCTGCATAAGTTATTTATATATTTTTGAGATTAAGCCCTTGTCAGTTGCATCATTTGACACTATTTTCTCCCATTCTGTAAGTTGTCTTTTCATTTTCTTTTTGGTTTCCTTTGCTGTGCAAAAGCTGGTCAGCTTGATTAGGTCCCATTGGTTGATCTTTGCTTTGATTTCTGTAGCTTTGGGAGACTGACCTGAGAAAACATTTGTAAGGCTGATGTCAGAGAATGTTTTACCTATGTTTTCTTCCAGGAGTTTAATGGTATCTTGTCTTCTATTTAAGTCTTTAAGCCATTTAGAGTTTATTTCTGTGCATGGTATGAGAGTGTGTTCTATTTCATTGATTTGCATGCAGCTGACGAGGTTTCCCAGCAATGATTACTGAACAGACTGTCTTTTTCCCATTTTATGTTCTTGCCTCCTTTGTCAAAAATCAGTTGACTGTTGGCATCTGGGTTTATTTCTGGGTTCTTTATTCTGTTCCATTGGTCTGTATGTCTGTTTTGGTATCAGTACCACACTGTCTTGATTACTGTGGCCCTGTGATATTGCCTGAAGTCTGGGAGAGTTGTGCCTCCTGCTTGGTTTTTGTCCTTTAGAATTGCTTTGGCGATTCTGGGTCTCTTGTGGTTCCATATAAATTTTAGGATTGTTTGCTCTAGTTCTGTGAAGAATGTCTTGGGTAATTTGATAGGGATTGCATTGAATCTGTAGATTGCTTTGGGTAGTATAGCCATTTTTATATTTATTTTTCCAGCCCATGAGCATGGAATATCTTTGCATTTCTTTGTAACTTCTTTGATCTCCTTGATTAATGCTTTGTAGTTTTCTGCATATAGGTCTTTCTCTTCCTTGGTCAAGTTTATTCCCAGGTATTTGATTTTTTGGGGTGCTATTTTAAGAGGTAAAGTATTTTGATATTCTTTTTCTAATATTTCATTGTCAGTATACAGAAATGCTATTGATTTCTGAAGGTTAACCTTATATCCTGCTACTTTGCTGAATTTGTCTATGAGTTCAAGTAATTTTGGGATTGAGTACTTGGGGTTTTCTATATAAAGTATCATGTCATCTGCGTAGAGTGACAGTTTTACCTCTTCTCTTCCTATTTAGATGTCTTTTATTTCTTTTGTTTGTCTGATTGCTGTAGCGAGGACCTCCAAAATTATGTTGAATAATAGTGGTGAGAGTGGGCATCCCTGTCTTGTTCCGGATTTTAGTGGGAATGCTTTCAGCTTTTCTCCATTGAGTATTATATTTGCCATGGGTTTATCATAAATGGCTTTTATTACATTAAGGAATGTTCCCTGTATTCCCACTTTGGTAAGAGTTTTGATCAAGAATGGATGTTGGACTTTGTCAAATGCTTTTTCTGCAACTATTGAGATGATCATGTGCTTTTTGACTTTTCTTTTGTTAATGTGTTGTATGACGTTGATTGATTTGTGTATGTTGAACCATCCTTGTGCACTTGAGATGAATCCCACCTGGTTGCGGTGTATGATCTTTTTGATATGTTGTTGGATTTGGTTGGCTAAAACTTTGTTGAGAATTTTTGCATTTATATTCATCAAAGACATTGGACTATAGTTCTCTTTTTTCGTGGTGTCTTTGTCTGGTTTAGGAATTAAGGTGATGTTGGCATCATTGAAAGTCTTTGGGACTGTTCCTTCTTCTTCAACCATTTGGAAAAGTTTAAAGAGAATGGGTATGATTTTCTCTTTGTATGTCTGGTAGAATTCACTTGTGAAGCCATCTGGTCCTGGACTTTTATTTGTAGGGAGAGTTTTGATGACATAGTCAATTTCATTTCTAGTGATTGGTCTGTTCATTTCATCTATTTCTTCCTGAGTCAGTTTTGGAAGGATGTAAGTCTCTAAAAATTTGTCCATTTCTTCTAGGTTATCAAATTTGTTGGCATACAATTTTTCATAGTATTCTCTCATGGTTTTCTGTATTTCTGTAATCTCCGTTGTGACTTCTCCTTTTTCAGTTCTTATTTTGTTTATTTGGGTTTTTTCTCTCCTCTTCTTGATGAGTCTAGCCAGAGATTTGTCAATCTTGTTTACCTTTTCAAAGAACAAGCTCTTGGTTTTATTGATTTTTTCTATTGTCTTTTGAATCTCTATTTTATTGATTTCCTCTCTGATCTTAATGATTTCCTTCCTTCTGCTGACTTTAGGGTGTTTTTGTTCTTCTTTTTCTAATTCTTTCATGTGATGGGTTAGATTGTCAATTTGAGATTTTTCTTCTTTTTTGAGGAAGGCCTGTAATGCTATGAACTTCCCTCTGAGCACTGC
>PVHT020000066.1:14280809-14304570 GCA_004024745.2 Catagonus wagneri | reverse complement strand
TATTGCCACTCCTGCTTTCCTTTCTTGTCCGTTGGCATGGTATATCTTTTCCCACCCTATCTGTGTCCTTTGCCCTAAGGTGAGTCTCTTGTAGACAGCAGATTGTAGGTTTTTGCTTTTTATCCAGTCTGCCACTCTGTGTCTTTTGGTTGGAGCATTTAGTCCATTGACATTTAAGGTGATTATTGAGAGATTTGTATTTATTGCCATTTTAGACCTTGGTTTCTGGTTGCTTCTATGTTTCTCTTTTCTTCTTTTCTGTTTTTGTTTGGATGGTTTCCGTTTACTTTATGTTTGGGTGCTTTTCTTTTCAGGATTTGTGGATGTGATGTTCCCTTTTGATTTGTGGTTGCCCTGTTTTTTAAATATTTTAAAATCTTCTTATCTCTGCTTGCTGTGGCCTGGTATCCATATAGGCTCAAACACACTATTAAAAGAAAAAAATTAAAAAGATAAAAAATAGAAAGAAAAAATAAAAATAATTTTTTAAAGATTAAAATGCAATTTTCAATATATTTTTAAAGAGTTAAAAACAGTAAAGAATCTATATTTTCTTGTTTTCCCTCCCCATAATGTTTGGTTTTGTAGACTTTTTTATTTTATTTCTTTTATCATCTTCATGTTTGCATTTCTATGCTGGCTTATGCGAAAGATTGTTTTCCATTTGTGGTATCCTCTATTTTATTTCTTAGTTTTTACTTTTCTTTTATTTTTCTCTTTTTTTATAGATACTTTTTCAGCATTTCTTTAAAAAGGGTTTAGTATTGCTGTACTCTTTTAGCTTTTGTTTGTTGGAAAAATTTTTGATTTCCCCTTCTATTTTAAATGATATTCTTTCTGGGTAGAGTATTCTAGGTTGGAAACCTTTTCCTTTCAGCACTTTAAATATATCTTGCCACTCCCTTCTGGCCTGTAGTGTTTCTGTAGAGAAATCTGCTGACAGCCTTATGGGGGAGCCTCTATACTTAACACTCTGCTTTTCTCTTGCTGCCTTTAGGATCCTCTCTTTATCTTTAATTCTTGCCTGCCACTCTGTGTCTTTTGATTGGAACATTCAGTCCATTGACATTTAAGGTGATTATTGATAGATATGTATTTATTGCCATTTTAGAACTTGTTTTTCAGTTGATTCTATATTTCTCTTCTTTTCTTTTTTTGGTTGGATGTTTTCCATTTATTTTATGCTTGAGTGCTTTTCTTTTCAGTGTTTGTCGATGTGATGTTCCATTTTGATTTGTGGCTGCCCTGTTTTTTAAGTATGTTAACACCTTCTTATCTCTGCTTGCTGTAGCCTGATATCCATATAGGCTTAAACACATCTTTAAAAAAGCAAAAAAAAATTAAAGTTTAAAAAAAAGAGTCTATGTTTTCTTATTTTCCCTCCCCATAATGTAAGAATTTGTTGCCTTTTTAAAATTTTTTTTTTAACGTCTTCATGTTTAGATTTGTATGCTGGCTTATTTGAATGATTGCTCTCCATTTGTGGTTTCTTCTATTCTATTTCTTACTTTTTACTTTTTTTTTTGTAATAGGAGCCCCTTTAGTATTTCTTTTAGAAAGGGTTTAGTATTTCTGTACTCTTTAAGCTTTTGTTTGTTGGAGAAATTCTTTATTTCCCCTTCTATTTTAAATTATATTCTTCCTGGGTAGAATAGTCTCGATTGCAAATTTTTTCCTTTCAGCACTTTAAATATATCTTGCCACTCCCTTCTGGCCTGTAGTGTTTCTGTAGAGAAATCAGCTGCCAGCCTTATGGGGGATCCCTTATACTTAACAGTTTGCTTTTCTCTTGCTGCCTTTAGGATCCTCTTTATCTTTAATTCTTGTCATTTTTAATATAATATGCCTTGGTGTGGGTCTGTTTGGGTTCAACTTCTTTGGGGCCCTCTGTGCTTCTGGTATCTTGATGTCAGATTCCTTCAGATTTGGAAAGTTTTCAGACATAATTTCTTCAAATATATTTTCAATCCCCTTTTCTTTTTATTCTCCTTCTGGGATTCCTATTATGAGTAAATTGGGCCACTTTATATTTTCCCATAGATCTCTTATATTCCTTTCATGTTTTTTCATTTGGTTTTCTGTCTGCTATCCTGATTGTGTGATTTCCATTATTCTATCTTCCATGTCAAAAATGTGTTCCTCTGCATTATTCAAACTGCTGTTTATTGCCTTTAGCTCAGTTTGCATCTCTGCAAATGAGTTTTCTAGCTTTTCTTGGCTCCTCATATTTTATAGTTCCTTTCTAAGGGAATCTGCATTGCTGTTTGTGTGTTTTCTTAATTCCTGAATATTCAGCCTTAATTCCTCCAGCACTTTCACTACCTCCCTTCTGAACTCCACTTCTGTCAGATTACAGAGATCTGTTTCATTGTTGGCTGCTTTAGATGACTTGTCCTGTTCTTTTAACTGGGAATGGTTTCTGAGCTTCATCTTGTTTGTGGTTTTCTTTTTCTGTGAGTTTGGGGAAGCCATACTGTAGTCTTGTAAGGCTAGTTCTAGGCAAGAGCACCCCTTTGTATTTTTTGATGGGGCTACTATTTATTTTTGGTGTGGGAGTTTGATTATTTGGTGTCTCTTTCTTCAGTGTGAGCAGGCTGTTATCTCTCTCTTGCTCCGTGTGTTTTCAGGGAGAATGAACTAATGGGTAGGGCCAGCAGTTGGTTCCTAGTCTCTGGGCTCTCAGCAGCAGCAAGGACCTGCAGGAGGTTGACACTAGATACTCCTAGTTTTAGCACCCTGGGAAGTGGTAATGTGCTCTAGGCAGATCTAACAGGTGTCCAGAGCAATTGGCAGTAGCAGCAGCAGGATGTGTGAGTTCCCAGAGGTGTGAGAGCCACAATGGCTAGAGTTCAATTGCAAAACCCTCCTCTGAGGTGATTGGAACCACAGGTGTTACCTGTTCAAGGACTCCTAGTGATTGTGGGCCATGATCATCTCTAGAACCAGTGATAAGTGGTGGTTTGGCCCCTCCACTTGTAGACTATGTATGAAGCAACCCATCTCAGTTAGCCCACATAGGAGGTGTTGTACAGGTTGTTCCTAGTTGCAGGGTCCTGGGAAGTGATAGAGATCAGGCAGATGGATACTGCCCAGAGCACTTAGCAGTGGAAACAGTGGGGTTGGTGTATTCCCAGGAGTGCAGGACCATCCACAAGTGGTGTTCAGTCCCAACGCCCTACTCTTTGGTGCCCTTGAGGTGACTGGGGCTGCAGATGGTGCCTATTCATGGACCCCTAGTGGTAACATGTTATTCTCATCTCTGGAGCCAGAGATAACTTTTGTGGCTTGCCTCTGCCTCCCATAGACCATGCAGGAAGTACCTTGTCCCGCTTATCTCCTACAGGATGTGCTGCACTAGGAGCTCTTAGTTGCAGGTTCCTGGGATGGGACAAGAGTCTGGGCACTGCTCAGAATATTTGGCAATTGCAGGTGTGTTCTGAGGGTAGTGAGAGCAACAGCAGGTGGTATTACATCATAATGTCCTTCTCTATGGTGTGCTCTGAGGTGGTTGGGGCTGCAATTGATTATTGTTCAGGTGTCTCCTGTGGCTGTGGGCCACACCCTCCTCTGAAGTCAAGGAAAACTGTAGTGGTTTGCTCCCACCCCCTGCATGCCACCAGGAAGCCCCTGTCCCACTTAGACCTTAAAGGAAATGCTGCACTAACTGCACCTAGTTGTGTGGACTTGGGAGGGAACAGCAAACAAGTGTCTGGGTGCTGCCCTGAGAATTTGGCAGTGGCAGCTGCAGGGCGGGTGCATTCCCAGGGTAGTGATAGCAACAGTCTCTGGTGCTTGGCAGTCTCCTTGTTGCACTTAGCCCCCTGATGCCCTTAACCCATGCTAGAGGTGCCTGGTCACTGGTAGCCTGCACAAGAAGTGTTCAATCTCTGGTATTGAGCAAAAGTCTTATGGATGATTGCTCTGGAGATGCAGGAGCACTGCAGGCAAGCAAGAAGCCTTAGTGTTGTGGGCAGTCTGCATCACCAGGTAGCCTGGTCCACTGCGGTCAAGCAAGCTGCTTCCTGTTGCTGGTGAATTGTGCCCTGAACCACAGCAGCCTAGCAGGGGGTGGCCTATGTGGGGTGTGTCCAGAAGATTCTGGGGCAACAGCGATCTAGTAGGCAGCCTCAGCTACCCAGCTACCATGGTTTGCTCTTGGGTCTCCCTGCCCTTTTCAAGGTCCCCTCAGGCGGTTGATGGAGTTTTGGTTTATTCTGACCATCTCTTGGTGCTTGAGTCCCCCCACCCCCCACCAGCTAGTCTTAGGCTGCTGGAGGCCAGATCCGCCCCACTCTCTGTGGGCTGGTTCAAGGTGCTTCCTATGGTGGTAAGCCCTTCCTCTTCACCTCCTCCCCTACAATGGAGGCTTGCCTCTCCTGTGGGACCCGACCTCCCCGGTTCCCTCTGTCCTGACATTCCACTCTCTAGCCCATAGAGTATCACTCTCCCACCCATGGTGCACTGCTCCCTGGCCCCCTAGGCTCTCTCCACATGGCCAACCCAAGCCCTCTCCCGGGGACTAACCTCTGGAGCCTAAGTCTCAGTTCCCAGCCCCTGCCCAAGTGCCTCTGGCTGTGGTGTCTGTGCTGGTGTTCAGTTGATCTGTGTGGGACTCTAACTCTGCTTTGCCATTCTCAGTCCAACTGCTGCATTTTTCTCAGGCTTTGAGGTCCCTCTAGCTTGGCTGATCTTTCTATCGATTAGGTGGCCTGCCAGGGTGTGGGTTCCTTTTCTCCTTCCCAGCTCCCTCCCTGGAGTGCTGGTTCCATCCTGCTTCCTTTTATCTCTCTCTCTTTCTTTTTTTTCTGTTGTGCTACCCAGTTATGTCAAGAGTTTCTTGCAGTTTTTGGAGGTTTAAGTTATTCTGCCAGCATTCAGTTGACGCTTTGTCCAAGCTCTTTTATATTTAGATGTGTTTTTGGATGTGTTTGTGGGAGAGGGTAAGTGCAACCTCTTACTCCTCCACCTTCTTGCCACCTCTCTGCAGTAGTTCTTTTCTTAATGTTTTGAGGAATCTCCATAATGTTTTCCATAGAAGTTGCACCCTTGTACATTCCCACTATCAGTGTGCAAGAGTTCAATTTCTCCACATCATCTCTAGCCCCTACCTTTTACTAATTTTGATAGTTGCCATCCTAACAGCAAGGAGGTTATACCTCATCATGATTTTCATTTGCATTTCCCTGATGACTAGAAGTCTTTTATCCATCAATAGATGTTAGGTTGCTTCCATGTCTTAGTTATTGTAAATAATGCTGTAATGAACATGTGGATACAGATATATTTTCCAGTTAGTGTTTTTTTTCTTTATATAAACACCCATAGTGGAACTGCTGGATCATATAATAGTTCTATTTTAAGTTTTTTGAATCCCTATACTGTTTTTATTTTATAATGCCTTACCTGTTTATATTCCCACTAACAGCACACAGTGATTCCCCTTTTTCTACGTCTTTGCCAAAACTTATTTGTCTTTTTGAAAGTACCCATTCTAACAGGTATGAAGTAATATCCCATTGTAATTTTGATTTGCATTTCCCTGATTAGTGATGTTGAGCATCTTTTCATGTATCTCTTGGCCATCAGTATATCTTCCGTGGTAAAATGTCTATTCAGGTCTTCTGCCCATTTTTAATCAGGTATCTTTTTTTTTTTGCTTTTAACTTGTATGAGTTCTTTATATATTTTGAATATTAATCCTTTATAAAATAAAATTTATAAATATTTTCTCCCATTCAGTAGGGAGATAATGTCTCATTCATTTTTTTTTTGATGATTTCCTTTGCTCTGCAGAAACTTTTTAATTTGATATAGTCCCATTTGTTTTTGCTTTGTTACCTTTGCTTTTGGAGTCAGATCCAATAAAAATAATTACCAAGACTGATGTCAAAGAGCTTATTGCTCTTTATTTTAGGTGTTTATTGTTTCAGGTCTCACATTCAAGTCTTTAACCCATTTTGAGTTAATTGTTTGTTGTGTAAGATTAGCTTGTATAATTCTTTTGCATGTGACTAACTCTCCCAATACCATTTGTTGAAGAAACTGTCATTTTTCCGTTGTATATTCTTGTTCTTTCATCATAAAGACATGCGAATATGGTCAGTTAATTTATGGCCTCTCTTATCCATCTATGTGTCTGTTTTTATGCCAATACCATACTGTTCTGATTACTTTATATTTTGTAATATACTTTGAAATAGGGAGCCTGATGCCTCCAGTTTTATTGTTCTTTTTAAAAATTGCTTTGGTTCCTTAGAACCTTGTGGTTCCATAAAAATTGTAGGATTATTCTATTTCTGTGAAAAATTCCATTCGATTTTTTTTGGGCCTTTTTAAGACTGCATCCACAGCATATGGACATTCCCAGGCTAGGGGTTTAATCAGAGCTGTAGCCCTGGCCTATGCCACAGCCACAGAAAGGTGGGATCCGAGCCACATCTGCAATGTATAGCACAGCTCATGGCAATGCCAGATCCTTAACTCACTGAGCAGGGTCAGGGATTGAACCTGCATCCTCATGGATACTAGTCAGGTTCATTACACCTGAGCCACAGTAGGAACTCCTAGAGATTTTAATAGGGATCACATTGAATCTGTAGGTTTTGTGTTGTATGTACATTTTAAAAGTATTTTAACAATATTGATCCTTTCAACCCATGAGCATGGGAGATCTCCCCTTTATTTGTGTCTTCAGTTTCTTTCATCGGTATCATATAGTTTTTGTGTACGAGTTTTTTACCTCTTTGGTTAAACTTATTTCTAGGTATTATTTTGATGCAATTATAAGTGAGATTTTTTCTTAATTTTTCTTCTGAGAATTCATTATCAGTGCAAAGAAATGCAAATTTTTTTTGTATATTGATTTCGTGTCTTGCAACTTTACTGATTTGTTCTTAACAGTTTTTGGTGGACTCTAGATTTTTCCATATACAATATCAATCTATCTGTAAACAGTTACAGTTTTACTACTGCTTTTCCAATTTGGATTCCTTTTATTTCCTTTTCTTATTTGATTGCTGTAGCTAGGACTTCCAATATTATGTTAAATTGAAAGTGGTGAGTGTGGACAGCTGTGTCGTGTTTCTGATCTTAGAGGAAAAAGCTTTAAGTTTCTCAGTATTGAGTATGATGTTAGCTGAGGGCTTATCCCATATGGCCTTTATTATCTTGAGATATATATTCCCTCTATACCTACTTTGTTGAGAGTTTTTATCATAAATGGATGTTGAATCAGAAGGCTTTGTTCTTGGCTTGGTTAGGACATTTTGTGATCTCAGCAAGACAAAAAACACCATCTCCCCACTTCTAAATGTTAACTATCTAGTACTACCTCCCTTAGTGAATGAATGAACAGGGGTATTATAAAATCATTGCAAATGTAATAAAAAAGATTGGCATTTCACTTATATTTTACTTTATGATTTTTGATTACTTGTGAAATTGAGTTTTTTTTCTTTAAAGCTGATTTCCTAATTGACATCTAAGACCTGGTACTTCACCCACTTTAGACACAGACCTTCAGAAATTCTGAATAATGTTCTGGCCTTCTCTTTCTGTCACATTGCCTGTCCCTATTAATTGGGGTGCAGACTTCTCTGGCCAGTATTAAGTTGCCTGCTTTAATAACTCAGTGTTTTTATTTCCTCTGACCAAAATTTACATCGGATATAACTCTTTCATGATGTATTCTACCCTTTCATTTCCACATAAGAAAACAAATCGGAATATAATTGTCTTTATAGAGGTAATCATCAATTAATTTTAATATTTAAATAAATTATTTTCATATTTTGTAAACTTAATTCCTATATTAACATACTATAATAATACATCTCTCAAATGCATTATTGCATTATGCTCTTCTGGACTGCAGGGCCTGGTTCTCAATTGAGCATTTGTGATCATTACAGGCAGTTGTGCTAATTGCACTCAAGTTGAACACTATGGCAATTCTATCTCCTGGAAATTCTAAGTTATCTTAAATTTTAGATTTGAATTATCAATTCAAAAAGCTATCATCAGTGACAGAAAAAGAAAGCATCTCTGAAATCACTTGTTGATATCCCTTACTTCTGAGTTTACAAATTTCAATTCTACCTTAATCATTTAGAGCCATAAAAAAACATTTAGCCTTCTTTTCTCTCAATTGTCCAAATCCACAGAACTCTCTAAAAAGGGGTCAAAAAAATCACAACTGCCCAACTACCAGGCTATCACTGCTTTACTTAAAGACCCAGGTAACTGTCATTTCATTTTGCATATACATATACCCATCTATCCTCCATTTAATGTGCTAAAAATCAATATCTATCCTAGGGCCCATGATAGAATAACTGTTACAACAATTTCCTTGTGTAAAAGCTCCTACAGAAATTGACATTAAAAATACCCCCAGTGCTATTCTGCTATTCTCTGGGGATGATAACTCACTCTCAGTCAATTAGTACGAGGCCAGGAGGAAAAGGGGTCATCCTAAATCACACAGCTACAGGCTTTAACCAGTGTAAAGAACACTAAATTCACTCAGAACAAGGCAGCATTATCCGATGGGTAGGAAAGTGAGAGTTAACACCCACCTGGTTTCACCTAACTAGAGGCAGCTGAATAGTAAGGTATCCTTCATTGCTTTTTTGCTCTTCTTTCAATTTGTGTCCTTGCTCATTTATTATACATGATTTCTGTGCTTGATCATAATGTTACTGGGGGTCCTCCATAGCTAGCATATCTTATCAACGTGGACTCTGTCCACTTTCCAGAGTTCCTTAGTGCCTGGCATTCTTCTCAGATGCAATTCTTCCTTTTAAGTTGGGCCCTCATGTGTGTAGCATTAATTTCTCTGGCTGCATGTAATTCGTTCAGGATTTACACCAGCTGAGAACCACATATGGGAGTCTAGATTTACAGAGCTTTTTGATTTTGTGCCTTGCCAGCCCAAAGGAAACAATTTTCTGCTTGAATTTTGAGTGTTTGCCCTGGTTGTAGAGAGTCCACTACTGATGGCTGATTAAGAAACTGGATTCAATAAGAAACCCATCCAGCAAGCAGGTTAAGCCAGTCAACAATCTTCCACAGCCTCTCTGCTTTCCTTGCTTCAAAAGTCACTCAAATGGTCTTTTGTCCACTCTTTTTGCGGCCTCAGCTGCTGTTTATGCATCCTGTTGT
This sequence comes from Catagonus wagneri, assembly GCA_004024745.2. Taxonomy (NCBI): domain Eukaryota; kingdom Metazoa; phylum Chordata; class Mammalia; order Artiodactyla; family Tayassuidae; genus Catagonus; species Catagonus wagneri. The sequence continues at coordinate 14,295,408 of PVHT020000066.1, read as the reverse complement.
CAGGGGTCCAGCTCACTGTCTGACTCCTCTATTTCTCAGAGAAATTTTTCTGTCTCCCAGCTTTCCTCTTAATTGTGTGACCTAAGCAAATCATTTTTTTCCTCTCTGAACTTCATTTCTTTTCTGCCTGTAAAATGGAACGACTGAATTAAATGAGGACTCCTACATTTCAAGTAGAATTCAACACCACACTCTAAACTCATAAGACATATTCTCTCTCCCAAGACTTTTGAGTGGTAGAAGATAACACCCAGCATTTGGAACAAGAAATAACCAGAGGCACATTTGAGCATCCCTAGCACTAAGTTGCTGCCTTTTTTTTCTGGCTTTTAAATAATCTGTCTTCATCTCTGCTCAGAACCTTGACATTCTTTGCTTTACCACAACTTTTATTGCAACGAGAAGAAAAAGGAATATGGGAGATGTTTTGAAAGTAAATGACCAGCATAAAGCACATCTGGATAGAAAGATGGAATAGCAAAGGCAGCGATTCTGAGCATAAAATAGGTAGCCCCACACATACCATATTTTCCTGCAATTGAAATCAAACTTTTTTTCCTCCCCTATATTTTCCCCTTAGACCACCTTGAAAGCTATATTTCTTCTGTTCTATCTACTTTTTTTTCTCTAAAAAATAAGCTACTAGATGACAGGACCATCTATAAGATTAAAAATTTGTCTTAGAATTAGAATGGGAGCAACTCCTTATGTTAAAAGTATTTAGAGTATCATTTATCATGAGTGTCAGTATGGTTAAAAAAAAAAAAAAAAACAACTGATGCACAAGACTGTGATGTCCCTGGTCTAAAATTAAGAAGCTAATTGAGCAAATGTGACCAAGGAGAGCAGCATGGGTAAGGGGTGCAATTAAAGAAATAATAAGCTAGAGAGGTGCTTGAGAAGTAGAACATGGCCATCAAATTGCAAGGGGGTGGAGGGATTAGAAATAAATCAAGAGCTCTGGGTCAAGTAAAATGGGGACAATGGAAAGCACAAGCAAGCTTCCAGCTCCACAGCCAAAGCAAGATTCACTTCAATTAAGCAAGGTAAGGATTGTGAGTCCAGGCACGCCCTATTTTGCTTAAGATTCTAATTGAGACCCACATCCTAGCTCCAAAGCCACTTTTACTTGAAAATCCTCATGTAGGTTAAAATAATTCATTAGACTTCAGTTAGTCATTGACCTACAAATGCATTTACATGGTAATTGTTCCTGGTCCACTTAACTTAATCATTTGGTTATATCTCTATGCTTCAGAAGAGTGCACCTACTGGGTTATGACTTTTACCATTTTTTAAAACAAAATAGCCCTTTTTTCTGTACAATTTACATACAAGAAACTGCATATGTTTAAAGTGTACAATTTCTATCTGTTGACATATGTATATAATTATGAAACTATCACAGGTATGTTTACTATCTTGGTTACTATCACCTACTGAAGTTTCATCATGTCCCCTGGTAATGCTTCCCTCCTGTCCTTTCCTGATCCTTATCCCTAGCAACCCTGGATCTGCTTTCTGCCACTATCAAATAACATTTTTTATGTTTATAAAAATGAAATCATATATATATGTTTTTCTGGATTCTTTCAGAGTAATTATTTGCAATTTATCTATGTGTTTGCATGGATTAATAATTTTTAAAAATAATTTTGATTGCTGAGTAGTATTTTGTTGTATAGATATATATTGAAATTTCTTTATTAGTAGACATTTGGGTTGTTTTTAGTTTGGAGCAATTACAAATAAAGCTGCTATAAATATTTGTGTACTAAGTCTTTTATAGATAGGTAGTTCCTTTTTTTCATGATAAATGTCTAGGAATGAAATGCCTGGAATAAAAGGCCTGGATAATCTATGTCTAACTTTTTAAAAACTTTCAAACTAATTTCCAAAGTAGTTGTACAATTTTACATTCCCAACAGTAGTATATGAGGGTTCTAGTTTTTCCATGTCCTCACATCTGGCACCCTTGCATCTTTCTTATCAATGAAAAACCACACAAACAAAAGCTTTAAAGATGCTTTCCATTCACTAATTGAATGCCTATTTTGTGACAGACACAGTGACTGGTCAATAGGATTTCTTGTGATTACCTAGAAAATAGGGAGAACCAGTTTTTCAAACAGGAGGAGCAAATTTGTTAGGATCAGAGGAAAAAACAATAGGGGAGCTAGGGACAGAGTTTGAAGCCTCAAAACTTATTTCCAACATGGACCCACTAAATAACATGGAACTATATTCATTGTCTTGTAAGAACCTATAATGGAAAAGAATCTAACAAAGATTTTATATATATATCTATATATATCTATATATCTATATCTATATCTATATCTATATCTATATCTATATCTATATATGTATGTATATCTGAGTCACTTTGCTGTACACCTGAAGCTAACGCAATGTTGTAAGTTAACTATACTTCATTTAAAAATGGAATAAAAAATTTTTAATTAATGCACTTAATTTTCAGAATAGCTGCAATAAGGTTAAAAAGGGAAGAAGCCTTTAAAAAATTACCTAGATTTGCTTTGAATCCACAGTGAGAGCAGGCCTATAATATATCAGTTATTTTAGATGGTTTCATGAATGTAATCTGATTTATAAGCTCAAAATAAAGACTAGGGCTTTATTTGATTGCTTGTACAGATGGGGGAAAGAGGATCAGGGAGACTGAAGGACTTGCCCTCAGTGTTACACAGCTGTAAAGATGTGTGGGCCCATAAATAATTCAAATGTGCACCTCCAGAGCTCTTTTCTGCATTACACATTTGAGATTAGTTTACAGCTCAGGTTGACTGTGTTTCCTATATAACCATCTGCTTCATTCCTCCATGTATAGAGTAAAACTGATAAGTGTTAAAACAACTACCAAGAACCTGTGGTATGCCTACTGATTAGGACATGCCATAGATCCAATCCAATGAGGGAGAAAGGGGTTGTTATCTCACTAGTCTTTCCTCTCAGTGGACTTCCCCCAGTTTCATACTCTCTGGAATATCCTACTCCTTTTTGGAGATATCAAATATTATGTGAATTTGCTTTTCCTGGATTACTTGCTACCAGAGCATTAATTTTTCCCCTGCATGATGGGTGTGAAACCTATTTTGCAACCTTTAACAGAGAAGTTGTAATCACATGGAGGATGGTACAACAGAAAATATAAAGCACAATAATCAGTATTGTTGAGCCACTGAATTTACCAGCCTTGAATCTACCTCTCATGGACTGAATATCTGTTTCTCCCCCAGATTCACACGTTGAAGCCCAAACTCTCAATATGATGATATTTTAGAGGGTGAAGCCTTTGAGAAGTACTTAGGTTTAGATGAAGTCATGAGACTGGGGCCCTCGTGATGGGGTTAGCACTCCTATAAGAGGAGGAAGAGCCACAAGAGTTCTTTCTTTCTCTCCACCAAATGATGACACAGTGGAAAGGTAGCCATGTGCAAGCTAGGAAGAGAGTCCTCATCAGAAACTGAATCCCCTGGCACCGTGACCTTGGACTTCCCAACTTATAGAACTTTGAGAAATTAATACCTGTTGTCTAAGCCACCCAGTCTATGATATTTTGTTACAGAAACCCAAAATAAGACACTGCCCTTATGTAGACTTTTTGTAATATTAAATAAATTTTCCTTGCTGTTTAATTCACCTTTAGTTGGCCTGTTTCTTGTGCTAAAGCATCCTAATTGATTCAACTTGAGAACTGTAGGCCAGGTACCAGACTAAGTACCTTCAAATAAATGATCCCATTTAATCTGCAGGACAAGGCCATGAGATAATTATTGCTACTCTCATTTTGAAGACAGGGAAATGGAATCTTAGAGATTAGATGACCTACACAATTTTAGAGACAGATAACAAGTAGTGAAGAGTCAAACCACAGACTGTTTGACTTTAAAGTCCATGCACTTTTTATTATAACATGATAACTCATTGGATTGACTGTGGTATATATAAATGCAAATTTAATTAAAAATATATAAACAATTAATTACGAAGACAGCAGCATACTGGTTATTAAAGCCACACAGTTCAACTATACATATATGTGTATATATATAAAATCTGAGACTCATCATAACAGTCTTTGAAAAAGTCCAGATAATCATTCCTTCAATTATGTTTTTAAAACTAAATCTTTTGTGCCTGATACATGTCAGACACAAAACTAGGGTCTGTGAAAAGCTTGGGATGCAGAGAAAAGACATGGTTCCTGACACAATATTTGGGTTAGAGAGAGTCAGTAGAGAATACACGACATGTGCCTCAGTTAAGAGTACTATATACAACGTTTACTACAAAGTGTTTTATAATTTATATTTTCATTGTATTTGAAAATTCAAAAACTTTATCACAGACTATTGTTCAGAGTAGTTAATGATATGGGTTATGTTTGTGTCGGTGGCTGAGGAAGGAGTAAAATTGAGCAGATCTGCCTTTAGAGATGGAGGACGGGGGATAAGTGGATCAGCTAGAAGGATGCCCCCAGATGCTGATCATAATTATTCCTGATGGAAATTGTCAGTCTATCCCCATAGAATTTCACCTGAGGTTCCTGGGCCCAGATAGAATTAATATTGCAGGCTGTGATGTCCAGAAGTCTGATTGAAGTTTTCTGAGAACGGAGATTCATACTGAAATAAATAGAAGAGGAAACCAGCATGTGGTAACCCAGTTCTTCCCCGTATAACAGGTTCTTGGTGGAAAATAACAAAACAAATACATTTTAAAAGGAAATTCTGGTACCAAACCAACCAGTTCAAAACAGCGATGTGTATCAGACCGCAGAAAATTCTCCCCCAATGGAAGCTGTAAAAACCCTCTCCACTTGAGTCATTTAAACGTAGCCTGGTTAAAATAATTAGACATTTACTCTAGGGAACAATCCATTAGTGGCCAAGGATGTCTGAGATTAATTGATAGGCACCTTAAAGTTTTCCTTTCATAAAATAACTTTCTGGGCATTAGGTTTCCACTGTTCATTTAATTATTTTTTTTCAGTTTTGTTCTCTTCAAGGCACTGCCATTCACCAGCTAGATATTAATACAGAAGTACTTTCTAGAGTGATAATAGATCTCTTCTAGGACTAGAATGGAACACCACCCCAATCTCTCTGGCATGTTATAGATCTCTTATTTTGGGTGGGGAAAGCAGGTGGGAAAGGCGGTTTTGAGCATCTTCATCAGCCCCCCATGCGGAGTCTTAAGGGACTAGAGCTGTCCACTGCTGGCTGCAGTCACCCACTTTTTGACCATGTCTAGCTGGTCTGGTTTGCCTATATTGTGACAAAACTTTTTCTCATAGGCTGAAGGAAAACATAACGTTTACTTGGCATTGAACTTTTTTTAAAAAACACTTACTAGAGTGTAGTTGATTTACAATGTTTTGTTAGTTTCAAATGTACAGCAATGTGATTCAGTCATATACATATTTATTCTTTTTCAAATTCTTTTCCCAAATACATTATTACAAAACATTGAGTATAATTCCCTGTGCTATAGATAGGTCCTTGTTGTTTATATATTTTAAATACAGTAATGTGTATATGATAATCTCAATCACCTAATATATCCCCCCATACATTTCCTCTTTGGTCACTCTAAGATTGTTTTTGGAGTCTATGAGTTCATTTCTGTTTTGTAGATAAGTTTTTTGTGTCATTTTTATTAGATGCCACGTATAATATTTCTTTATCTGATTACTGTACTTAGTATGATAATTCCTAGATCCATCTGTGTTGCTGCAAATGACATTATTTCATTCTTTTTATGGCTGAGTAATATTCCATTGTATTTATGTACCACATCTTCTTTATACACTCCTCTGTTGATGGACATTTATGTTGCTCTCACCTCTTGGCTATTTAATGGTGCCGCAATGAACATTTGGGGTCCATATGTGTTCATATGCAGTGAAAACTGGGGTGTAAATGATGCTGCAATGGATTTTGGGGTTCTCAGATTATGGTTTTCTCTAGATATATAGTCAGGAGTAGATTGCTGGTTCATATGGTAGTCCTACTTTTAGTTTTTTAAGGTACCTCCATACTGTTCTTTATGGTGGTTTTACTGATTTACATTCCCACCAATAGTGTAGGAAGGTTCCTTTTTCTCAACATCCTCTTCAGGATTGTTTGTAGACTTTTTAAAATCAAAATAGAATAATGGTAGGTATATATTCTAAACTGTTGTTTGCTTTTATGGCTAACTGTAGCCAGATTTTTTAAAAACTTCAACACTGTATGAAAGTTTTTTTTTGAGAAATAATTTGACATAGAAAATATCTTAATAATCTTTACTCATTTCCACATCTTACGAATGATAAACTGGGGCATAGGGAGGTTAAATATTGTTTGTAGAATTTTTGATGATGGCCATTCTGACTGGTGAGAGGTGCTACCTCATTGTAATTTTTATTTGCATTTCTCTAACAATTAGTGATATTGAGCATCATTGCATGTGCTTTATGACCATCTGTATGTCTTCTTTGGAGAGATGCCTATTTAGATCTTCTGCCCATTTTTTAATTTGTTTTATATAGAGCTGCATGAGCTCTTTATATATTTTAGAGATTAATCCACTTTTGGTCACTTCATTTGCAAATATTTTCACCAGTTCTTTGAGTTGTCTTTGCATTTTGTTTATGATTTCTTTTGCTATGCAAAAGTTTTTAAGTTTAATTAGGTCCCAATTTTTTATTTTTGTTTTTATTTTCATTATGCTAGGAAGTGGATCCAAAAGCATATTGTTGCAATTTATGTCAGAGTATTCTGCCTATGTTTTCTGAAAATACCACTTTTGTGGAGAAAAGATGCCCTTTTCCATGATATTCGGCTAATTTATAATAATCCCAACTATAGTATCCACAAATAATGTATGACTTCCTCTTTCTGGCCTTTCACATTTTCACTCATCTTTATTGGGTAGTTCTTTTTGAACACATGCCTGTTAAATTCTTGGTTGTAAAGATCCTTCAGGAAAAATCTTTCATGTTTGCACTTGTTAGGTACAGGTTAAAATGCTATAACAAAAGACCCCAAAATACAGTGGTTTATGTAAGATGGAAGTTTCTTTGTATCATGCAACAATTTGGAGATAAGTAATCCAAGGCTGTTGGAACCTCTGCCCTACAAAATCACATGGACATGCAAATTTCCTCTAACTATGGATCTGTAATTCTCTAGGAAGTTTTCTTCCTCATCAAAGTTCATTATAACTAAGGAAAAAAGCAATGAAAGGCAGGCAATCTCTTTTTAGGGAGAAAATGCTTATGTTGCACATTTCCCAACTCCCGTACTTGGAAAGGGAGCATCTTTATTAGTAGGTCACATAACCTTAAAAACTAGAATACTCTCTCTCCAAATGTAACGGAGAAATAATGGATACAGGTGAAATCACGCTCTTTGCCATAAGGTCAAAGTAGAAAAGGAACTGAAAAGGAAACCAAGACATCAGTAAATAGCCTGGTCACTATGGGAGGTTGCTTTGTCCTTAGTCCTTGGTTTATTCATTTGTAAATGAGGGGTTGAACAAGATGTTTCAGAGGTCCTTTTGTACCTGTGTTGTTTGAATCACTTTCCTTATCTGCTTTCTTTACCTCTGACTCTATTTTCATAATTCAAAAAGGAAGAACTGCAAGGAGCTCCAACTGTATTGCACGGGGAACTATATCTAATTACATGTGACAAATCCATATATGTACATGTAATCGGGTCACCACATGGTGCAGTTGGAAAATCTGACAGAAATCTGTAAACCAGCTATAATGCAAATAAAATAAAATAAAATAAAATAAAATAGATAAGCAATGAGAAAAAAAATGTAACCAAGTCAAATTATGTAATTAATTAAATCCAGCTTATAATAAAAAAATGTAAACATTAAAAAAAAAGGAAGAAGTGAACTTAAAGTTTGCTTTCTTTTTCTAATTATTTTTTAAATGGAAAATGAAACACTTTTGCTTTCACTTTGATAATTTATAATATGCCTTTTCTTTTGTCTTTTGTCTTTTTGTCTTTTTAGGGCCACACCCACAGCATATGGAAGTTAAAAGGCTAGGGGTCCAATAAGAGCTGTAGCTGCCTTGCCAAGCCAGAGCCACAGCTATACAGGATCCAAGCCATGTCTGCAACTTTCACAATGTCGAATTCTTAACCCACTGAGTGAGAACAAGGATTGAACCCACATCCTTATGGATGCTAGCTGGGCTCATTAACCAATGAGCCATGATGGGAACTCCTATATATGCCTCTTCCATCATTTCCCTTGCCATTGGACTCTTCACATATTAGCAGGTATACTGGTTGTTCTAAAAGATGAATCACTTCAGGGAATATTCTTTGATGAAAAATTTTAAAGGTAACTTATATTTTAAAAAATAATAATTAGATACTATTCGCTTACCTTGCTTGTTATAGAAGTATTAAATAAATCCTCATGAAAAAGAAAAGGCAGGAGATGAGAGTATCTGGGGAAACTCATTGAGTGGATGAAACAAGAATCAGAGAAATAGGAAAAGGCAAATAAAACCCTATGAAAAGTCTATTGTGATTGTCACATTAAATCTAGAGAAATATTTAATTTTCTACATTGAACAGACATCAACTTTTAAAAAACTCATACCTGAAGTACAGACTATTTCTTACTTTTTAAATAACAACTTTATTGAGATATAATTCATATACCATAAAATTCAACCTTTTAAAATATAAAATCCATTAGTATTTAGTATGTTCAGAGTTGTACAATTCCCACACTACTGAATTTTAGAACATGTTTATCATGCTCACAAGAAATTCTGTATCTGTTAGCAGTCACTGCTCATCACATCCAGCCCGTAATCTGCTTTCTACCTTTTTAAATTTGTCTACTCTAGAAAGTTTAAATGGAATTCTGTAATATCTGGGTTTGATTTAGGACTCTGATATCTATTCCATTTTTTTCTATTTTTAGGATAATTACACACGATTATTATAGCATTGGAGTAAGTTGGAAATCATGAAATATGAGTCCTCTTTCAAAACTGTTTTGGACATTGTGGGCCTCTTTTATTTTTATATGACTTTAGGATTGATAAGAGTAAATATCTTCAGAAAATATATCTTGGATTTTGATAGAGATTGCAATGCATCTGTAGATTAATTGTCTTCCAGTTTGTGAAAATGAGATGTCACTTCATTTGTTTAGGTTTTATTTAAATTCTATCAATAGTGTTTTATAGTTTTTTTTTTTTTGCCTTGTCCATGACATTCAGAAGTCCCCAGATAAAGAATTAAACCCAAGTCACAGCAGTAACCTGAACCACAGCAGTGAAAATACTGAATCCTTAACTACTAGGTCACCAGGGAGCTCCCTTGTTTTATAGTTTTAAGTGTGTATGACTTGCATTTCTTTGGTCAGTTTTGTCCTCAAGCATTTTATTCTTTGTGATATCATCATAGCTGAAGTTGTTTCAGATTGTTTAAAACCAGTATTTAGAAATACAGTTTTTTACTTACAGAACATTTTCATTGCATCTAGTAGTTTTCTTCTGGATTCCTTAGAAGTCTCTATATAAAAGAACTGCAGATACTTTTTTCTTTCCAAACTGGATGCCTAATTTTTTCTTGCCTAATTGCTGTGACTAGTACCTTAGTACACTGTTGAATAAAAGTGGACAACTTTGTATTGTATCTAATCTTAGAAGGGAAATCTTCAGGAAACATCTTATACAATGTTAGGCATCAATGTTTCATAGATGACCTTTATCCAGTTGAAGAAATTTCCTTCTATTCCTAATGTGTTAATTGGCTTTTATCATAATAGAATCTTAGGTTTTCCATAGGCACTTGAGAAGAATGTGTTTTCCTATTATTTCAGCTATCTGTTAGACCTAGCTGATTTTTAGTGTTGCACCTTGCTGATCTTCTAACTAGATCTATTATTAATGAAAGTAAGGTACTGAAGTTTCTTACTTCTATTGTTGAATTATCAATTTCTCCCTTCAATTATGTCATTTTTTTATGTATTTTGGGGGTCTGTTGTTAGCTACATCTTGTTTATAGTCATGTTTTCTTGGTGGATTAAAATTTTATTATTATAAAATACCCTTTTAAAACTAGAATAACAATTCTTGTCATAAAGTCTATTTCATCTAATACTAATATAACTACTCTATATCTGTTACTATTTCCATGGAAACATCCTTTTGTTTTCACCCTATTTGTGTCTTTGAATCTAAAATCTCTTTAAAGTACGTCTTTGAAGATAAAATGTATAGCTATATCATGTTTTGTTCCATCTAAATCTACCCTTTAAATACATTTGGCATTTTGTTTTCTATATGTTAAATATGTTTTGTTCTTCCATTTCTCCATTACTGACTTCTTTTACATTAAATAAATATATAGTATACCAGTTAATTCCCCTGTTGACTCTTTCATTCTGCAATTTTTAAGTTAGTAGTTGCCCTGGGGATTACAATTAACATCTTCACTCAAAACAATCTAGTTCAATTATTTCAAATTTCAATAGCATTCAAACAATTTGCTCCAATACATACCCACTTTAATCGACCCTTCATTGTCATACAAAGTACATATTTATACATTATTAGCCCATAAACACAATTTTATAACTATTACTTTAGTTGTTATCTTTTAAAATAGATAACAGAAAAGGCTTACAAACAAAAACTACCTTTATGCTGTGTTTTATTATCCATTGTCTTCACATAGATTCAAGTTACTGTCTAGTGTCTGTTCAGTTCAGCCTAAATGATTACTTTTAGTATTTCTTGTAGGACAAATTCTGTCAACTTTTATTTGGAAATATGCTACTTTCTCCATTTTTGAAGGATAGTTTTGTTTAGTATTGAATTTTTATTGACAAAGCACATCAAATATGCCATCTTACTGTTTTCTCTCCTTCATGGTTTCTGATGAAATGTCAATTGTTAATATTATTGAAGACTCCTTGTTAATAAGTTGCTTTCCTCTTGCTTATTCCAAAATTCTCTCTCTGTTTTGTCTTTCAGCAGTTTGACTATGATGTATTTAGGCATGCCTCTCTTTGAAGTTATTGCACTTGGAGTTAATTGAGCTTTTAGAATGTGCACAGTACTGTTTTTCCTCAAATTTGGGATGTTTGGGGCCATCATTTCTTAAAGTATTCTTTATGCCTTTTCCTCTTCCCTTTCCTCTGGGACTCTTACTATTTGTTTGTTGGTATGCTTAATATTGTCCCACAAGCCTATGAAGCTCTTAATTACTCTTTGTATGTGTCTTTCTATTCCTCAGACTCTATACTATCAATTGACTATTCAAAAAGCCACTGATTCTTTCCTCTGCCAGCTCAAATCTGATGTTGTCTTCCATTAATTAATTTATATATTTTATTATTTTATTTTATTTTTCTCATGCCAGATATTAATTTATTTTTTTAATTTTTTTTTAATTTTTAAATTATACCCAGCTGTACAGCATGGTGACAGGGTTACACGTACATATATGGATTCATCACAAATGGTTAGACATAGTTCCCAGTGCTATACAGTAGGATCTCGTTACTTTTCCATCGCAGAGGCAACAGTCTACAACTATTAACCCCAGACCCCCCTACCATCCCATTCCCTCCCCCACCCTTTTGGCAACCACAAGTCTGTTCTCCAAGTCCTTGATTTTCTTTTCTGCATAAAGATTCATTTGTGCAGTATATTAGATTCCAGTTATTACTGATATCATATGGTATCTGTCTTTCTCCTTCTGACTTACTTCACTCAGTATGAGGGTCTCTAATTCCATCCATGTAGCTGCAAATGACATTATTTTATTCTTTTTGATGGCTGAGTAGTATTCCATTATGTATATATACCACATCTTCCTAATCCAATCATCTGTCCATGGACATTTTGGTTGTTTCCATGTCTTGGCTATTGTGAATAGTGCTGAAATGAACATGCCTGTGCAGGTGTATTTTTCAAGGAAAGTTTTGTCTGGGTATATGCCCAAGAGTGTGATAGCTGGATCATATGGTAGCTCTATGTACAGTTTTCTAAGGTACCTCCATACTGTTTTCCATAGTGGTTGTACCAGCTTACATTCCCACCAACAGTGAAGGAGGGTTCCCTTTTCTCCACACCCCCTCCAGCAATTGTTGTTTGTGGACTTGTTAATGATGGCCATTCTGACTGGTGTGAGATGGTATCTCGTGGTAACTTTGATTTGCATTTCTCTAATCATCAGTGATGCTGAGCATTTTTTCATGTGCTTGTTGGCCATCTGCATCTCTTCTTTGGAGAACTGTCTATTTAGGTCCTTTGCCCATTTTTCAATGGAGTTGTTGGTTTTTTTTGCTATTGAGCTGTGTAAGTTGTTTATATATTTTTGAGATTAAGCCCTTGTCAGTTGCATCATTTGACACTATTTTCTCCTATTCTGTAAGTTGTCTTTTTGTTTTCTTTTTGGTTTCCTTTGCAAAATCTTGGCAGCTTGATTAGGTCCCATTGGTTGATCTTTGCTTTGATTTCTGTAGCTTTGGGAGACTGACCTGAGAAAACATTTGTAAGGTTGATGTCAGAGAATGTTTTGCCAGTGTTTTCTTCCAGGAGTTTAATGGTGTCTTGTCTTCTATTTAAGTCTTTAAGCCATTTAGAGTTTATTTCTGTGCATGGTATGAGAGTGTGTTCTATTTCATTGATTTGCATGCAGCTGACGAGGTTTCCCAGCAATGATTACTGAACAGACTGTCTTTTTCCCATTTTATGTCTTGCCTCCTTTGTCAAAAATCAGTTGACTGTTGGCATCTGGGTTTATTTCTGGGTTCTCTATTCTGTTCCATTGGTCCGTATGTCTGTTTTGGTACCAGTACCATGCTGTCTTGATTAATGTGGCCCTATGATATTGCCTGAAGTCTGGGAGAGTTGTGCCTCCTGCTTGGTTTTGTCCTTTAGAATTGCTTTGGTGATTCTGGGTCTCTTGTGGTTCCATATAAATTTTAGGATTGTTTGTTCTAGTTCTGTGAAGAATGTCTTGGATAATTTGATAGGGATTGCATTGAATCTGTAGATTGCTTTGGGTAGTATAGCCATTTTTATGATATTTATTTTTCCAGCCCATGAGCATGGAATATCTTTGCATTTCTTTGTAACTTCTTTGATCTCCTTGATTAATGCTTTGTAGTTTTCTGCATATAAGTCTTTCACTTCGTTGGTCAAGTTTATTCCCAGGTATTTGATTTTTTTGGGGTGCTGTTTTAAAAGGTAAAATATTTTGATATTTTTCTAATATTTCATTGTTAGTATACAGAAATGCTATTGATTTCTGAAGGTTAACCTTATATCCTGCCACTTTGCTGAATTTGTCTATGAGTTCAAGTAATTTTGGGATTGAGTCCTTGGGGTTTTCTATATAAAGTATCATGTCATCTGTGTAGAGTGACAGTTTTACCTCTTCTCTTCCTATTTAGATGTCTTTTATTTCTTTTGTTTGTCTGATTGCTGTAGCGAGGACCTCCAAAATTATGTTGAATAATAGTGGTGAGAGTGGGCATCCCTGTCTTGTTCCGGATTTTAGTGGGAATGCTTTCAGCTTTTCTCCATTGAGTATTATATTTTCTGTGGGTTTATCGTAAATGGCTTTTATTATGTTAAGGAATGTTCCCTGTATTCCCACTTTGGTAAGAGTTTTGATCAAGAATGGATGTTGGACTTTGTCAAATGCTTTTTCTGCATCTATTGAGATAATCATGTGCTTTTGTCTTTTCTTTTGTTAATGTGTTGTATGACGTTGATTGATTTGTGTATGTTGAACCATCCTTGTGCACTTGAGATGAATCCCACCTGGTTGTGGTGTATGATCTTTTTGATACGTTGTTGGATTCAGTTGACTAAAATTTTGTTGAGAATTTCTGCATCTATATTCATCAAAGATATTGGCCTAAAGTTCTCTTTTTTTGTGGTGTCTTTGGTTTTAGAATTAAGGTGATGTTGGCATTGTAGAATGTCTTTGGTAGTGTCCCTTCTTCACCTTTTGGAAAAGTTTAAAGAGAATGGGTATGAGTTCCTCTTTGTATGTCTGGTAGAATTCACCTGTGAAGCCATCTGGCCCTGGACTTTTATTTGTAGGGAGAGTTTTGATGACATAGTCAATTTCATTTCTAGTGATTGGTCTGTTCATTTCATCTATTTCTTCCTGAGTCAGTTTTGGCAGGTTGTAAGTCTCTAAAAAGTTGTCCATTTCTTCTAGGTTATCAAATTTGTTGGCAAACAATTTTTCATAGTATTCTCTCATGGTTTTCTGTATTTCTATAATCTCCATTGTGACTTCTCCCTTTTCATTCTTATTTTGTTTATTTGGGTTTTTTCTCTCCTCTTCTTGATGAGTCTTGCCAGAGATTTGTCAATCTTGTTTACCTTTTCAAAGAACAAGCTCGTGTTTTTTTTTTAATTTTTTTCTATTGTCTTTTGAATCTCTATTTTATTGATTTCCTCTCTGATCTTAATGATTTCCTTCCTTCTGCTGACTTTAGGGTGTTTTTGTTCTTCTTTTTCTAATTCTTTCATGTGATGGGTTAGATTGTCAATTTGAGATTTTTCTTCTTTTTTGAG
>PVHT020000066.1:14244733-14279809 GCA_004024745.2 Catagonus wagneri | reverse complement strand
TATTGCCACTCCTGCTTTCCTTTCTTGTCCGTTGGCATGGTATATCTTTTCCCACCCTATCTGTGTCCTTTGCCCTAAGGTGAGTCTCTTGTAGACAGCAGATTGTAGGTTTTTGCTTTTTATCCAGTCTGCCACTCTGTGTCTTTTGGTTGGAGCATTTAGTCCATTGACATTTAAGGTGATTATTGAGAGATTTGTACTTATTGCCATTTTAGACCTTGGTTTCTGGTTGCTTCTATGTTTCTCTTTTCTTCTTTTCTGTTTTTGTTTGGATGGTTTCCATTTACTTTATGTTTGGGTGCTTTTCTTTTCAGGATTTGTGGATGTGATGTTCCCTTTTGATTTGTGGTTGCCCTGTTTTTTAAATATTTTAAAATCTTCTTATCTCTGCTTGCTGTGGCCTGGTATCCATATAGGCTCAAACACATTATTAAAAGAAAAAAATTAAAAAGATAAAAAATAGAAAGAAAAAAATTAAAAAAATTTTAAAGATTAAAATGCAATTTTCAATATATTTTTAAAGAGTTAAAAACAGTAAAGAATCTATATTTTCTTGTTTTCCCCTCCCCATAATGTTGAAAGGAAAAGGTTTCCAACCTAGAATACTCCACTCAGCAAGAATATCATTTAAAATAGAAGGGGAAATAAAGAGTTTTTTCCAACAAGCAAAAGTTAAAAGAGTACAGCAATACTAAACCCTTTCTAAAAGAAATGCTGAAAGGGTTCCTATGTAAAAAAGAAAAAGAAAAGTAAAAAGTAAGAAATAGAATGGAGGATACCACAAATGGAAAACAATCATTTGAATAAGCCAGCATACAAATACAAACATGAAGATGATAAAAGAAAGAAAATAAAAAAGTCAGCGAAAATTTTTATTTTTTAGATTAAGATTTTTTTAATTGAAGTATAGTTGATTTACAGTATTGTGTCAGTTTCTGGTGTACAGAAAAGTGATTCAGTTAAACATATATATCCATTTTCCTTTTCATATTCTTTACCATTATGGTTTATTACCAGATATTTAATATAGTTCCCTGTGCTATACAGTAGGCTTTTCCTGTTTAACAATCTATATACAGTGGTTTGGGTCTGCTAATCCCAAACTCATAATTTTATCCCTCCTCTTTACCCTTTGGTAACCATAAAGCTGTTTGCTATGTCTGTAAATCTGTTTCTGGTTTGAAGATAAGTTCATTTGTTTCATATTTTGGATTCCACATATAAGTGATATCATATAGTATTTCTCTTTTTCTGTCTGACTTCACTTAGTAGCCTATTCTCTGGATTCATTCCCTGTTGCTGAAAATGGCATTATTTCCTTGTTTTTTATGACCAAGTTGTATTCCACTGTGTATATATACCTCATTTTTAAATCTATTCAACTGTTAATGGGCATTTAAGTTGTTTCCATGTCTTGGCTATTGCAAACAATGCTATTATGAACACTGGGGGAATTCCTGTCATGGCACAGTGGTTAATGAATCAGACTAGGAACCATGAGGTTGCAGGTTTGATCCCTGGCCTTGCTCAGTGGGTTAACAATCTGGCATTGCCGTGAGCTATGGTGTAGGTCGCAGACATAGCTCAGATCCTGCATTGCTGTGGCTGTGGCGTAGGCCAGTGGCTACAGCTCTGATTAGACCCCTAGCCTTGGAGCCTCCACATGCTATGGGTGCCTCCCTAAAATGACAGAAGGCAAAAAAAAATTGGGGTTCACATCTCTTTTCAAATTATAGTTTTGTCTGTATATATATATATCCTGAAATGGGATTGCTGGATCATATGGCAACTCTATTTTAGTTTTTTAAGGAACCTCCATAGTGGTTTCCATAGCAACTGCACCAATTTACATTCCTATTAACAGTGTAGGAGGGCTCCCTTTTCTCCATACCCTCACCAGCATTTATTATTAGCGTTTATTATTTGCAGACATTTTAATGATGGCCATTCTGACCTCTGTGAAACTTTACCTCATTATAGTTTTGATTTGCATTTATTTAATGAATTTTTGATTTTATTTATTTTACTTTTCAATTCTAAAATTTCCATTAGATCCATTTTTAAAATAATTTATATCTCTTCAATGATAGTCTCTATTTGATTACTTAGGATTCTCACACTTTTTCCTTTAATGCATTAGACATAATTTCTTTATATTCAAAATACCTTATTTAGGAGTTCTTGCTGTGGCACAGTGGGTTAAGAATCTGACTGAAGGGGCTTGGTTTGCTGTGGAAGTGCGATTTCAATCCCTGGCCCAGCTCAATGGGTTAAAGGATCCAGTATTGTACCAGATGTGGTGTAGGTCACAGCTGCAGCTTAGTTTCAATCCCTGGCCCAAGAACTTCCATATGCCATGGTTGTGGCCATAAAAAATAAATTAAAAAATAAATAAAATATCATATTTAAAATCTTTACTAAGTCTAATGGCTGTGCTTTTCCAGAGATAATTTCCATGGACTGCATTTTCTCTTTTGTATATGGGCCACATTTTCCTAGTTTTTTTTTTGCATGTTTTACTATTTTCTTTGAAAGTGAACATTTTAAGTACTAAATGTGGCAACTTTGGAAAATAGATTACCTCCTCCTCAGCATTCTTTATGTTGTTCTTTATTGCTTTTATTAAAATTGATGCCATTTTTTGTTTAGTGACTTTTTGGTCTAATTCTCTAAGGTTTGTATTCTTTTTTCATGTGTGGTTACTGATATTTCTTCTTGGTGATTTCAATGATCAGCTAATTATTAAACATATTTCCTTAAATACGTGAAACTGATAAACATCCCAGCCTTGACAGAGGTCCTCTCTATGTATTGGGACAGACCTCCAAGGCTGTGGCAGAAAATTTATATTCCATTTTAGTTTTCACTATCTGTTTATACAGAGCCTCAAAAGTTAAAAGTGAGATATTATGGTATTCTATGATCTTTCCTGACCATGTGGGCTTCTGGATTCCCAGGACTATGATAGAGCTTTTCAAGCCACCCTATGAATGTGTCACTCTCAAATTTCTCTTTTTAAGTTTTTGTCAGTCTCTTCTTAGCCACAACTTGTACCACCAATGCAGACAGCTAAAATGCTAAGCAATTATCTCTGATCATTTATGACAAATGTCCTGGAAATAGGTCTTATAACACAAATATTGATGTCATTACCATGATACCACTATTATCTTGAAATAATACACATCATATAGTTTCCAGAGTTCTGACAAAGTTATTTTTGATATTTTTACAAGTGTTATATGCTTATTTCCAGGAACATATTTGTGAAGGTCTTTATGCTTTTGTCCTGTAAATACTACTTAATTTCACTTACTTTTGCAATGTACCTTTTATTGCATTGCCCTGGTGCCAAATCAATTATTGGATGTTTGGGGCCAAGTGCCTATTTGGTTCTCTCAGAGTTGAAATATTCTCAAATGTATACTTTATACTTGAGTCCAGCTTTCATTATCTTCTGGATTTAAATTGGGTGATTGGTCAAACATGGGGTCTTCTAAAACATGTTAGGAAGTATAGAAGATTGGCAGCCCTATTTTCTTCTACTCTATAATCCAAGAATACTCCTTGACTCTTCTCAAAATGGCTTTTGCTGCAGTCCATTGCTCTTGAATAGCCAGCTTGAGAACTTCTTATGTTACAGTCTCTAAGATAAAATAATTTTCTCAAATGAAGAAAATCCAGATTAAACCTAATTCTTACCTCTCTTCACCACTCATGATAGTACAATCAGAATTTGACACCAGGCCAAAGGTGTCACTGTCTGAGTTTTGTTTCTAATTTGTATTCTATTCATATTCTAACTCTCTACTCTTCATTTTCCTTTCTGTAATCATTTATTCAATGTTTACCATGTTCCAGACATTTGGGCTGGTCACTGGTAATATAAAAGTATATTAAACCATATATTGTTCTCTCTTCCCAACATGAGTTAGTATACCCTAGTTCTCTAACTAGCTCCCCTAGTATCTTGTCGTGTGATCTTGTAGAAGTCCTTTCCCCTCTGAGCCTCTGATATTCCTTAATATAGTAGGCTTATACTGGGTATATTTAAAACATTTTATCCTCTAGGAAATAATATTCCATATTACCTCTATACTCTCATTTTATCCTCCAAATTTTTGAAAGAATGAAGGAATGAAAGGCCAATTGTATTGTAATTTAAGCTATTATTTATTAAACATATTCTAGGAATTGGCCATATATTTCATATTGGGTTATTCCATTATATAAAAGAATAATAAGCTAAAGTTTACAATGTTTGAATTACTTTTTCAAGTTAAGATAGCCAGTAAGCAGTTATAGTAGTATTCAAACTCAGGAAATCTAATTCCAGAGTCTGTGGCATTATTTATTAGAGACTACTATATATTACTATGGAAAAAAATGAAGAACACTATTATTGCAGTTACCTTTCTTCACACTGAATTATACCAACGGATTCAGATCTTCAGTAGCCAAGGAGAGTCTATACTTGTCTGTACTTATACAGTCTTGTACTATAAAACCTCTTGATCTTTCAATAGATATAAAACCCAAAATAAGAGAGCAGATATATTCAGGGCCTGAAATCTCTCTTACCTGTTTCCTGTTCCTCATATTTCAGTGTTGCTACCTATGAAATATGATATGTGAGTTCTTTTCTCTCCCCTTCTATTTCATGAGTATTGTGGGTGAAAATCTTCTTCCATTCTCTTTCCTCCTAAACTAGATTCTAACATACATTAAGGTAAAAGGTAAATAAAATACACTATTATAGAGACATTGATAACCCTTTATTCTCACAGCTTCAGATTAGAGCTGGATTGTAGAAGTTACCCAAGACTAGAAAGAACAACACTTACCGTCTTACCCTAAACCCCTATGTTAAAACCATGGAGAGAAAAGACTAATAAGTACACTTTTCTCATTGGAACTATAGATGTGGACATGAAGAATTGTAATCTTACTTAGAAATCCAATATTGATAATAGTTCAGGATGTTGGGGAATTCAGAAGCAAGTGAAATAGAACTATATTGTCTTTTCAATGCCGAGACTTCAGTGTGACTCAGTGGATTTTGGGCTTCTACCTGCTGTCTCACCTAATGTGATGTGTCCACAGTCAGATCAGTTTCTCCTCTTTCCTTATAAAGAATCAAATAAAGAGTAGAGAGCTACAGCTTGAGAGTGGAATTAAAAGAGTAAAGATCCTCTTCCAATACGTTCTATTACCACCAATTTTTTAGTTTCTTTAAAGTTCAATTCAAATCCCATTTTCTCTATACATCCTCCATTAAACAAATTATTTTCTCTTCTTTAAGTTTGAATAATATTGATGGAGATGTGACTCATTTCAATATACTTCATTTCAATATTTATCACAAGATCTAGTAGAAAGCAAGAAAGGAAAAGGAAAGGGAACTAAGTATATTTAATAAAAATATTCTTCTAAAATAAAGGCAACAATAAAGCTGTCTTAAGACAAAACTGAAAGAATTTGCCTCGCACAGACCTGCACTGAAAAAAAGGCTAGAAGATGTTTATCAGGCTGAAAATAAATAATACCAGGTAGATACCCCAAGACTCAGGAAGTAAAAGTGAGGAATATATTTTAAATTTCTTTAAAAGGCAATAATAATAATGCATGGTATAGTTAACAGTATATGTAGAAGTGAAGTATAGGATAAAAATTATAAATGATAAGACAAAATTGAAAATAAGTGGCATTACATTATTGCAGAACTTTAAGTAAAAGTATATTATCTGAACATGATATAATATTGTTTGAATATAGACAGATAAGTTAAAATTTCATAGTGTAATCTCTAGAGCAATAACTAAAAAAACACACAAATAAGTATAGCTAAAAGGCAAGAAAAGAGATATCATAAAATGCTAGAACATTTAATTCAACCAAAAACAGTGGAACACAAAAACAGATAACATAACAGATGGGACAACTAAAAATCAAACAAAATCCCAAAGCACTAGACTTAAACCCAGCAATATAAATAATTATACTAAGGTTAAATATACTATACATTCCAACCAAAAGGAGAGTCAGATTGGATAAAACAATAAGATCAACTACTTGCTGTTTATAAGACAGACAAGTTTAAAATTATAGGCTAAGAATGATATACATTGGAAGAACCGTGTGTAAGAAATCTGGCTTGGCTATATTATTGTCAGAGTCAACTGCAAGAGAAAGTACTCTCAGAGAAAAAAAAAGGGATATTTATATTGATAAACAGATCAATTTATCAAGAAGATTTAACAGTTCTAAATGTATAGCTCTCAAAGTACATGAAAAGAAGCCACTAGAACTAAAGAGAATAATAGACATTCTGCAACTAGAATTGGTGATTTTAAAAAATACCTTTCTTAGTAATATACAGTAAAAAATTGGGAGAAGAAATTGAGAATACCAGTAGGATGTCAAAATATCTAAACAACATTAACAACCAATTTGTCCCCATAGATATGTTTAAAAACTACCTTATTTTATTTTTTACTTTTCCATTATGGTTTATTACAGAGTATTGAATATAATTTCCTATGCTATAGAGTGAAACCCTGTTGTTTATCCATTCTATATAACATTTGCATTTGTTAGTCCCAAACTCCCAATCCATCCCTCCCCCAAACCCCTCTCCCCACTTACAACCACAAGTCTGTTCTCTATGTCTGTAAGTCTGTTTCTGTTTTGTAGATATGTCATTTGTGTCATATTTTATATTCTACATATAAATTATATCATATGGTATATGTCTTTCTCCTTCTGACTTAGTAAAGGTCCACCCATGCAGCAGAAAATGGCTTTCTTTCTTTTATATGGCTGAGTAGTATTCCATTGTGTATATATGTATACTACCTTTCTTTTATTAATCACCAGATGGACATTTAGGTTGTTTCCATACTTGGCTATAGTAAATAGTGCTGCTATGAACATTAGTTTGTGTGTCCAGGAGTGGAATTGCTGGATCATATGGCAACTCTATTTTTAGTTTTTTGAGGAACCTCCATACTGATTTCCATAATGGCTGCACCAGTTTATATTCCCACCAACAGTATAGGATGGTTCCCTTTTTTCCACATCTTCTCCAGCAGTTTTTACTTGTAGACTTAATGATGACCATTTTACTGGTATGAGGTTGTACCTCATTACAGTTTTGATTTGCACTTCTTAAATAATTAGCAGTGTTGAATATCTTTTCATGGGATAATTGGCCAGCTGTATGCTTATCTGGAGAAAATTCAACTTAGGTCTAGGACACTATATTCTACTGCTGCTGAATATATACTCTTTTCAAGTGTACATGTAACATTCAATAAGAAATACCATGTGCTTGGCATTAAAACTAGTATCAACCAATTTAAGAGATTGAAATAAAAATGTATTCTTTATAACACAAGTAATTAGAAAAAATAACAAATATATTAAGAAATAAAAATTATTTTGGAATTAAACAACTTATAAATAAACCATGGATCAAAAGGTCACAAGAGAAAATACAAAATATTTTTGCATGAATGTAGATGAAAACAAAATGTAGAAATTTAGGGAGCAAATGAATGTCCCATACATTATTGGTAAGAGTGTTTACAATCACTTTTTGGAACTTTTTGATATTTTCTTACAAATATAAATTCATATGACCTAAGCTAATAATTTTACTCCTAGATATTTACTCAAGATAAGTATGTCCTCTTAAGTAGATGTATATGAGAATATTTATAGAACCCTTACCCCTGGTAGGTATAAATTGTGAACAACCCAAGTGACCATTAACAAGACAATGAATTTTAAAAGTATGTGCTATAAGAGGAGGATCCTGAGAAGACAGCAAAGTGGGAAGAAACAGGAATCCATCATCCCAGATAGAAAATGATTGCACTAGCAAAATATATCTGTTGTAACTATTTTGGAACTCTGGAGTCTATCTTGCAAATTCCAGGTGGAAGCTTTGGACTACTAAATTGTGATTAATTTCAGTTCTTGGCTCAGTAGCAGCTACCTATTCCCTACCTTCCCACCTGATACAGGCAAATTTGCACATGTTCCAAGAGCATTTTTCATACAACCTGTGGGAGTCAGGGTGGGAAATAAGGACCATATTCTCCCCAAATTAAGAGTGTGTGTATTGATTCCTGATTGCTGCTTCTGAACTTCAATCAAGTTGAGACACTGATTTAGGTAGCCATTGTTGCATACCCTTCCTCCTTTGTTGCAAATCCCTCCCCCTCCAGCTGTAAGCAAATTTGGAGAACTTAACACTTCCTGATTTCAAAACTTATTACAAAAATAAAATCAGTGTAGTATTGGCATCTGACAGATATATATAGCAGAGGATAGAATAGAAAGCCCAGAAATAAACACTCATACATATGTTCAAGTGATTTTTGACAAGTTCACCAAGATCATTCAATGGGGGAAATGATAGTCTTTTCTACAAATGGTGCTGGGAAAACTGAATATCTACATGCAAAATAATAAAATTGTATATTTCCTAACATCATGTACAAAAAATAGTCACAACCAAAGGTATAAAACTCAAAAGAAAACATAGGACAAAATACTTATTAGATCTGGCAGTGTTTCCTTGGTTATAACACAAAGACACAAGCCACAAAAGGAAAATAATAGACAAATTTAACATGATGAAAATATAAAAACATTGTTTATCAGTGGACACTATCAACAGAGTGAAAAGGCAACGTATGGAATGGGAGAAATATTTACAAGTTATATATCTGTCAAGGGATTAATATCCATAAGGTAGAGAGAACTCCTAAAACTCAACAACAACAACAAAAACCTAAAAACTCAATTCAAAAAAGGGAAAGCACATGCATAGGATTGCCTGCTCTAGGGTTCTCCATAATCTTGCTTCTATCAAATTTGGAGGCCACATATAGTGTGAATTCTTAGAATTATATATACCCAAATTATTTCCTCATTTCTACATCTAATGTTTAGGTCCAGTTAAGGGACCCCACCATTCAGCCTGCTGTACTGTATCTGTACAGTATTTTTCTGTACAGAATTTTCTGTATCTGCCCTTGGCCATCACTTTTGATCTGTAGTTTAACCATCCATCCTTATTGATGGATGCTGCTTCTGATATTTATTTAAGCAGAAGTAAATCTTCACCAGAAAAATTAAAAAAAATTAATTTTTTAAATTTTGTGGAGTAGATTTACCATGTTGAGATATTTTCTGCTGTATAACAAAGTGATTCATTTATACACATACACACATACATTATTTTTCAGATTATTTTCCCATATTCACTATCACAGAATATTGGGTAGAGTTCCCTGTGCTATGCAGCAAGTCCCAACTGGCCAATCAATCCATTTAGCACAGCATGCATATGCCAATCCCAGATTCCCAGTCCATCCTTTCCACATCACCTGTCCCTTTTGGTAACTGTAAGTTTGTTTTCAAAGTCTGTGAGTCTGTTTATGTTCTGCAAACAAGTTCATCTGTGTTATTTTTTAGATTCTATATGTAATTGATAACATATGATGTTTGTCTTTCACTGTCTAATGTCACTTCTTATGATAATCCATCTGTGTTGCTGAAAATGACATTTCATAATTTTTTATGGCTGAGTAATATTCCATTGTATATATGCACCACCCCTTTATCCATTCAGCAGTCAATGGACATTCAGGTTACTTCCATGTCTTAGCTATTGTAAATAGTGCCACAATAAACATTGGGGTGCACATATCTTTTCAAATTATGATTTTCTCTAGCTAGATGCCCAGGAAAGGGATTGTTTGATCATACAGTAGTTATATTTTTTAGTTTTTTGAGGAACCTCCATACTGTTTTCCATAGTGGTAGTACCTATTTACATTCCCATCAACAGTCTAAGAGTGTTCCCTTTCCTCAGCACCTTCTCCAGAATTTGTAGACTTTTTAATGATGGCCATTCTGGCTGGTGTAAGGTGGTAGCTCGTAGCAGTTTTGATTTCCACTTCTCTAATATTAACAATGTTGAGCATCTATTCACATGTTTTTCTTTTCTTCCATCTGTATTTTTCTTTTGAAGAAATGCCTATTTATGTCTTATGTCCATTTTTGGATTTTTTTCTTCTTTATATATTAGGATGCATGAGTTTTCTGGTATATTGTATAATTAATCCCCTCTCAGTTGTTTCATTTGCAAATATTTTCTCCCATCCTGTGGGTTGTCTTTTCATTTTGTTTATGTTTTCCTTTGCTGTGCAAAAACTTTTAAGTTAAATGCAATCCCATTTATTTAATTTTTTATTTTCATTACTCTAGGAGGTGAATATGAGAAGATATTTCTGGAGTTTATGTAAGATAATATTCTGTGTTTTCCTCTAAGAGTTTTATGGTTTCTGGTCTTATGTTTAGGTCTTTAATCCATTTTGAATTTATTTTTGTGTATGGTGTTAGAGAATGTTCTGATTTCATTCTTTTGCATATGGCTTTCCATTTTTCCAAGCACCACTTATTGAAGAGACTGTCTTTTCTCCATTGCATATCCTTACCTCCTTTGTCATAGATTAGTTGAACATGGATGTATGGATTTATTTCCAGGCTTTATATTCTGTTCCCTTGAACTATATTTCTGTTTTAGTGCCAGTACCATACTGTTTTTATGACTATAGCTTTTTAATATAATCTCAAGTCAGTAAGCAATATTCCTCCAGCTCCATTTTTTTTTCTCAAGATTGCTGTGGCTATTCTGGTGTGTGTGTGTTTCTCTGTGTGTGTCTGTTCCACCCAAATTTTATTTTTTTTGTTCCAGTGCTGTTAAAAGTTCTATTTTTAATTTTATAGGTATTTGTTGAAGCTATACGTTGCCTTGGGTAGCATAGTCATTTTGACAATATTGATTCTTCCAGTCCAAAATCATAGCATATTTTTCCATCTGTCTGTGTCACCTTTGATTTATTTAATCAGCATCTTCTAGTTTTCAGAGTTTCTGTTTCAGAGACAAATCTTTTGTTCCTTTAGGCAGGTTTATTCCTAGGTATTTTATTCATTTTGATGTATAATATGTCATCTACAAAAAATGATAGTTTTACTTCTTCCTTTCCAACTGGGATTCCTTTTATTTCTTTATTGCTATGGCTAGCACTGCCAAAAATATGTTGAATAGAAGTGGCAAGATAGGACATTTGTGACCTGTTCCTGATCTTAGCAGGAATTCTTTCAGCTTTTCACCATTGAGAACATTAGCTGTGGGTTTCTCATATATGGCCTTTATTATGATGAGGCAAGTTCCCTCTATGCCCACTTTTTGGAGAGTTTTTATCAGAAATGGGTGTTGGATTTTGTCACAAGAGTTTTTGCCATCTATTGAGATGATCATAAGATTTTTATTCTTCAGTTTGTTAATGTGGTGTATTGCTCTGATTGATTTGTGGATATTGAAAAATCCTTGCATCCTCAGGATAAATCCAACTTGATCATAGTGTATGATTTTTTAATGTATTCCAGGATTTGACTTGCTTGTATTTTGTTGAGAATTTTTGCATCATTGTTCATCAGTGATATTGGGCTATAATTTTTTTTTGTCTTTTTATGGTCACACCCATGCCATACACCCATGCCATATGGAAGTTCCTAGGCTTGGGGGCTAATCAGAGCTGCAACTGCTGGCCTACAGCATAGCCACCGCAATGCCATATCTGAGCCATGCCTGTGGCCTACACTATAGCTCACATAAATGCTAAATCCTTAACACACTGCGTGAAGCCAGATTTGAACCCATATCCTCATGGATACTACTTGGGTTCCTAAGCCACTGAGCCACAACAGGAATCCCCCCTGCCCCTTTTTGAGGTATCTTTGTCTGGTTTTGGTATCAGGCTGACAGTGGCCTCATGGAATGGGTTTGGGAATATTCCTTCCTCTGAATTTTTTTGGAGGATTTCCAAAAGGAAATGTGTTAACTCTTCTGTAAATATTTAATAGAACCACGTGTGAACCCATCTGGTTTTGGACTTTATTGGAAGTTTTTCAGCACAGATTCAATTTCACTACTTATTATTGATTTGTTCTTTTCTATTTCTTCCTGATTTAATCTTAGAAGATTGTAACTTTCTTAAAATTTTGCCCAGTTCTTCCAGGTTTCCATTTTAATGGCATATAGTTGCTTGTAGTAGTCTCTTATGATTCATTGTATTTCTGTGATGTCCATTGTAACTTCTTTTTCATTTCTAATTTTATTGATTTGGGTCCTCTCCCTTTTTCTCAAAGTCTGGCTAAGTGATCATCAGTTTCATTGATCTTTTCAAAGATCCAGCTTTTAGTTTCACTGATCTTTTCTATTATTTTCTTTGTTTCTATTTCATTTATTTCTGCTCTGTTGTTTATGATTTCTTTCCTTCTGATAACTTGTCTTTGTTCTTCTTTCTCTAGTTGCTTTAGGTGTAAGATTAGGTTGTTTACTTGACAACTTTTGTTGTTTCATGAGATAGGTTGCATTGTAGTAAATTCCTCTTAGAACTGATTTTGTTGCATTTCAGGATTTGGATAGTTTCATCTTTGTTGTCATTTGTCTCTAGGTATTTTTTTATTTCCTCTTTGATTTCTTCAGTGATCCATTTTTTGTTTAGTAGCATATTGTTTTGTCTCCACGTGTTTGTGTTTGTGTATTCTTTTTCTTGTTAATTCCAGTGTTATAGCATTGTGGTCGGAAAAGATGGTTGATATGACGTCATTTTTTTAAAACTTATTGAGGCTTGATGTGTGGTCCAGAATGTGATCTATCCTAGAAAATGTTCTGTGTGCACTTGAGAAAAATGTGTATTCTTCTGCTTTAGGATGGAATATTCTACAAATATCTATTATGTCCATCTATGCAATGCATCATTTAAGGCCTATGTTTCCTTATTTATAGTTCTGTGTTCTTCTTGGATTTATCCTTTGATCATTTTGTAATGACCTTCTTTGTCTCTTCTGTCTTATTTTAATGTTTAAATCATCTGATATGAATTTTGCAACTCCAGCTTTCTTTCGATTTCCATTTGAATGGAATATCATTTTCCATCTTCTCACATTCAGTTTGTATTTGTCCCTAGAACTGAAGTGGATCTCTTGTAGGTAGCATATATGTGAACATTTTTTTTCCATCCATTCAGCCAGTCTATGTCTTTTGATTGGAGCGTTTAGTCCAATTATATTTAAGGTAGTTATTGATATGTATATTCTTATTATCATTTTGTTAAGTGTTTTGGATTTGTTTTTGTTAGTCTTTTTTCCCTTTTTGTTCTCATATGGTTTTATGACTATTTTTAATGTTATTTATATTTGATTTACTTTTTCTTATTTGTGTGTGTATCTGTTGTAGTTTTTGGTTTTATAGTTACCATGATATAGAAATTATATATATACAGAAAAAAATAAGTTGGGGGTCTCTTAATTGAAAATGCATATTCAGTATCCCCCATTTTTACCCTCCTCTTATCACAGTTGCTGGTTTTGACATAATATTTGTGTGTGGATGTTTTCCTACCTTTACCATATGTTTGGCTTTACCATTAAGCCTTCTCATTTGTAGTTTTCTTGTTTCTAGTTGTGTCCTTTTCTTTTCTACCTAGAGATGTACCTTTAGTATTTGTTTTAAACCTGTTTTGATGGTGCTGAATTATCCTAACTTTTCTTTCTTTGTAAATATTTTGATTTCTCCTTCAAATCTGAACAAGAGCCTTGCTGGTAGAGAATCCTTGGTTGTAGGCATTTTGCTTTCATCACTTTATCATGCCAGTCCATTCTAGCCTATGTATTTTCTGCTGAAAAATCAGCTGGCAACCTTATTGGGGTTCCCTTGTATGTCTTTGTTGCTTTTCCCCTGCTTTTTTCAGTATATTGTATTTATCTTTAATTTTGGTCAGTTCGACTAATATGTGTCTTGGGGTGTTCCCCCTTGGGTTTATTCTATACAGTAATCATTATGCTTCCTGGATTTGAGTGAGTGATGCTTTTCACATGTTAGGAGAGTTTTCAGGTATTATCTCTTCAAATATTTTCTCTGTTCCTTTATCTCTTTTTCTCCTTCTGGTGCCCCTATGAATGTTGGCGTGTTTTAAATTGAGTTCTCTTAGACTGTCCTCACTTCTTTTTATTATTTTTTTTCACTCTGCTCTGCATTGGTGATTTCTGCCAGTTTCTCTTCCACCTCACTTATTCATTTTTCTGCCACCTGTATTCTGCTATTTGTTCCTTCTTGTGAATTTTGTATTTTGGTTATTGTATTTTTCATCCATTTGTTTAATCTTTAAATCTTCTATTTCTTTGTTAAATGTTTTCTTGTAATTTATTGATCTTTGACTCCAACTTTTTTTTTTTTCTCTGATCTTGGATCACCTTTACCATCTTTACTCTATTTTTTCTTTTTCCTGGAGGTTGCTTATCTCCAGTTCACTTAGTTGTTTTTCTAGAGTTTTGTTTTGTTCCTTCATCTGTCTCATATTTCTCTGCCTTTTCATTTTGTATAGCTTGTTGTTTTGTCGCCTTTTTTGTAGGCTACAGGATTGTAGTAACTCTTCTTTCTGGTGTCTGCCTCCTTGTGGGTAAAGTTGTTACAGAGACTTGTGGCAGGCTGCCTGATGAGTGGGACTGATGCCTGTCCACTGGTAGGTTGAGTGAGTCCAGTCCCTCTGATGGGTGGAGCCTTGTCTCTGGGTGTGATTAGAGGTGGCTGTGTGCCTGGGAGGACTTTAGGCAACCTGTTTACTGATGGATGGTGTTGTGTTCCTACCCTGTCTGCTGTTTGGTCTGGGTCTTCTCAGTCCTGATGGGTTGGACTAGATTCTTCCAAAATGGCTTCCTCTAGGGAAGCTCACACTGATTATTATATCCTGTGACCTCTGCCTCCAAAGTCTTGCCACCAGAGTGAATAACAGCCACCCTCTGATTTCCCAAGAGACCCTCCAAGACCCACAGGTAGGTCTTATCCTGATTCTTTGGAATCCCTGCTTTGCCCTGGAACCCATTCACATGAAACCCTGCGTGCACCCTCCAAGAGTAGAGTTGCTATTTCCCCAGTCCCTGTGGAGCTCCTGTTCTCAAGCTCCACTAGCCTTCAATGCCAAATTCTCTGGGGATACTCCTCCCAGTGGCAGACAATCAGTCTGGGTAACTGGACGTAGGGTTCAGAATTCTCACTAATGTGGAAGAGCCTCTGATATTTAGTGATTTTCCTGTCACTGACCTGACAGGTATGGATTGCTTGTCTCATGAAGGCACTCCTCCTACTATCTCGATGTGGTTTCTTCTTTGTCTTTCGGTATAAGATATCTTTTTTGGTAGCTTCCAGTCTATTTTTTTGGTGGTTGTTCAGCAGTTGCAGTTTTCATGTTTTTGTAAAAGCAGGGGAGCTTGAGTCCTCTTATTCTTCCATCTTGTCTAATCAAACATTTCTGAAGGTACATTCTCTGAGAAATTCAGAGGCACAGAAATAAATGCAAGTCTATTTGGCTATTTTTAAGTATTTCTTTTTTATCATTTTGATCCTTTTTATTTATTCTGGGAGGAAAAATTATTTGTCTTGCTTTAGGCTATCTTCTTAACATTGACATATTTCTTATTAATTTTCATTTTTATTTACTTATTTTTTTGGCCATTCCCATGGCATGCAAAAGATCTTGGGCCAGGGATCAAAGCAGAGCCACAGCAGTGTTCTGAGCCACTCAGTGACAACACCAGATATTCAACCCTCTGCACCACAATAAAACTCCTCCTTTATTTAATTTAAAATTCTCTTATTATAATAAAATCCTACCCATCATGGCTGCATTCCTAATGTGTCTTAGAGGTATGTAAATTACAGTGTTTTTTTAATTAATTACATTTTTGGGTAGACATTTTGTTTTTACATTCTTAGGTTCAAGCTCAAGTTCTCCAAATGTGAAATCTAGGAAAGTCCCTCCTTTGATTTTTTTTTATAAGGAGTTAAGAAATACCTGTTTTTCTACCTCATTTTTTTGAGAGAATCAGTCAAGTGAGCTATTGTAAATTGAATATCTCTGTAGATTTTCTAACGTATAGAGTACAAGAGGTTTTGTGATGGTTTTGATAATGATCATGATCATGATGTGCTTTACTAATAGGGAGTGAAAAAGCTCAAGGAATAACCTCTAACTGTTCCTGGCTTATTAACACTTATGATGACAGTGTTATCCCATGGAGAGGAATCTTATGTGTTGAGCAATTTCCTTTCATCATAGTGGTAAAATTTAGTAAAATATAAGAAATAAATGAGAATCCCAAGATTCCTACATTTTCAAAATGCTAAGCCACAGTTTATTTTCATTTGTATTATTTTCAGTCATATGTAATTATCAAATGTATTTATGGCACCCATTATGGAGAAAAGAAAAATGAAGCATCACTTGTTTACTTTTAGAGACAGTGGAGGAAGTGAATGCAAAGAGACATTTTATTTTTCTCCTAGTTTTTGCTTCTGTGAGTTAATCTTCATAGTTAAAAAGAAGCACTATTTTCATCCAGGTTGCATTTTCCCAAGTTTCTAGGCTTGTACTACATTACAAGTTACAAGCTTTTTTTTTCCCACAGTGGTCAACACCAACTCTCAGAAAGAAGGTGTGTGTGTGTAGGAGGGGCAGAAGGGGGTTGATAATGATACAAATGATACAGAACACTTTACTGTAAATTCCATGTGTCTATAACCTCAATATGCTTTGCAAAAATCCATGGCAGGTTTTTATAGTTCTGTCACCACTGTATCACAAAATCAGATCACAGATAAATGTCTATCTTCCATAACATTCTCACCTGACTACTTCTTTGATACCAATATCTGGGGTTCTTGGTAAAATAAAGAAGGAAATTTCCTTGGGAAATTGACTAGTTTTTTTTTTAATAGCATTGGTGAAAATTCAAAAAATAATGAATAAATGTCAACTTTCTGAGATGTTATAGAAAATAAAACATTCCAGTTATACTCCTGAGATCAAGTTATAATTCTTTCACTTTCTTTGTGACATAAGCAACCCTATCTTCCTCATTTATAAAATGAAAACATAATAAAACCCATCACATAGGTTTATTGTAAGTGTTCAGTGTGTTCATATATCTAAATAACAAGAACATGGTGCCTAATAAGCTTTCAGTCTATAGTATTGATTATGAGATAGTAATGATGGTGTTTAGGCTGCATTTACTCTTCTACTCATTCATTCTGCAGACATCTTGTTGTGTTATCTCTATGAGTCAAAAATGAGGTTGACCTTTAAGAGGTGGAAAAGAAACTATTTGTTCTCCTCTCTCAAACTCTTGCTACCACATTGAAGGTATACCGATTCTAAGTTTTTTTTTTATTCTATTTATCTCCTACTTAAACCCTTAACCAACCTCCAAATTTTTATTTATTTGTAGCTTTTCTGGAGTATTTCCAGTGTCTCTTAAATTGTCTACTCTTGCCTGATCCTTCTAATACACCTTCCACTCTGATGCAAAAGAGACCCTTCTAAAACATGTCTCATTCTATCACTCTTCTACTTAGTTTCTCTACCTCATTTGGAATAAAACACAAACTCAGAATGACATTGATAGCTATTCAGGAACTATCTGCCGACTCTCTCTCCAATCCTATTTTTGACCACACTTCCACATTTCCTTATATGCATCCTATTTCATGACCTTTACAGAAATACTTACATGTTTAGAGATGTATTATGTACTGCTATTCCCCAGTGTTTATTAGGACTAACCCTCTTGACTGGTAAACATTTTCTTTGTCACAACCCACTCTCAGACTAAATTATTTTTTCTATCCTGCATGCATTCTCCATTATGTAGATCTAATTTGAGCATGGAGTACTTTGCATTGGGTCTGGTTATTTTTTAAGCCTCCCTAGCTATGTTGCAAATCATTTGAAGTTTCTTACTATTATTATATCATTGTAAATTTCTCCCTTTATATCTGTTAATATATTCTTTACCCATGTAAATGTTCCTGTTTTAGGTGTCTATATCTTAATAAATGTTGTATCTTCTTGGACTGATCCTTTTATTATTATATGAAGCCCTTCTTTGTCTTTTGCTATGGACTTTGTTTAAAGTCTCTTTTGACTGATATGAGTATTGCTACTCTGTTTTATTCTTGCTTCCATTTGCATTTTTTCTTCCCCTCACTTTTAGTCTCTGTGTGTGCTTAGCTATGAAATGAGTCCCTTGTAAGCAGCATTTAGATGGGGCTTTTTTTTTTTAATCTAAAAATGTATTGTATGTCTTTTGATTGAAATACTTAGTCTATTTACATTTAAAGTGATTATTGATGGCTATGTGCTCATTGACATTTTGTTACTTGTGTTCTGATTGGTTTGTAGTTACTTTTCTTCTTTTTGTTTCTTCCTATGTGTTTGATGGTTTCATTCATGAATATGTTTATGTTCCTTTCGCTCTAGTTTTTGTGTATTCTATTGTAGGTTTTTGACTTATGGTTACCATGACGTACATATTTATTGACCTATAACTACATCTACTTGTTTAAATAGGCATTCACTCAAGTTGAATCACATTCTAAAAGATCTATATTTTTTATTCCCCTCCCCCACATTTAGTTTTTTGTTATATTTTACACTTTCATGTTTATCCTTTTACTTATTATTACAGTCACTGTTGTTTTTACAATTTTGTTTCTTTTAATCTTCATACTAGCTTAAGCAGTTGACCCTCAGTTTTTCCTATATATTTGCCTTTAGTAGTAAGATTTCACCTTTCATATATATAATTTACATCTTTTAGGGTAGTTTTAGTATTGATAAACTCTTAGTTTTTGCTTGTCTGGGAAGTTCTTTATCTCTCCTTCAAATATAAATTATAATATTGTGTATTATAGAGTACAGAGTATCCTAGGTTGCAGGTTTTTTCCTTTTCTCAGCATTTGGAATATATCATACCACTTAATCACTTCTATAGATTATAACATTTCTGCAGAAAAATCAGCTGATAGCTTTTTGAAATTTTCTTGTTTATGACTTTGAATATCTTTTAGTGCCTTTAGAATTCTCTTTAACATTTGCCATTTTAATTACGATATGTCTTCTTGTGGGTCTGTTTGGGTTTATATTTCTTGGGAACTTCTATGCTTCCTATACCTGGATATCTGTTTTCTTCTTCAGATTTGGGTAGCTTTCAGGTATAATTTTATCACATACATGTTTGACCCCCTTCCCTCTCTTTCTTCTCCTCCTAGGGCCCCTATCATTCAAGTGTCAATATGCTGAATATTGTCCCATATATTCCCTAAACTATTCTTTTTAATTATCTTTTCTTTTTGCTGTTCTGATTAAGTGATTTCCATTATTCTATCTTTCAGGGTACTTATGCATTCTTCTGTATCATCCAGTCTGCTGTTAATTTTTCCTAGTGTGTTTTTCATTATACTTATTGTAATTTTCAATTCTGGATGGTTCTTTTTTATATTTTAGTTCCTTGTTAAAATTATCACTGTGTTCATCTATTTGTTTCCCTAATTCAGTAGCATTCTTATTACTAATGCTTTGAATGATTTATCTGGTAAATTTTTTGTTTCATTATTTGTTTTTTCAGGAGTTTCTTTTTCTCACAAATGAAATGAATCCCTGTCTTCTCACTTTAACTTTCTTTGGCCCTGTGAAATTAGGTGAAACAGTTACCTGTTGCAGTCTTTAAGGGGTGTCCTTGTTTGGGAGCATTTCTATCCAGGCTACATTTGCCCACTGGCTTTGGTAGGAGGATTTGGCATGAACACAAATCACGTTTTTCCCCAGGGTGTGCAGGCAACTATTCAGCTATTACCTTCATTGGTTGTGTTACTGGAGATAGAGGGGCTAGGCGTAGATCTACGCAAGAGCCTGGGCTTATTTTCTTTTCAGTGGTTGTCACTCCCTTATCATGGTGCTTTTAGGTCCCAACTTGCTGAGCAGAAGTCCTGAGAGTTGTGTTTATGCTGGGCTTCATCCCCATTAAATAGGTGCTCTATCCTAGCACCAGTATTTTTGCTCCAGAGCAGAGCAGTACTGCTGCAGGAGGGACCGGTATGGGCACTAGGCATGGGTGTGAGCATGGGCCAGGGCTGTATTCAGTGATCCAGACTATTTCTAATGCACTGTATGAGTAAGCACCAATACTAGTTGTCCTTGTCCTGATAAGGTATTGTTATGGGTCTGAGCCACCTTCCCCGCTCCCAGTTGTGCTCTCCCTTCACCTGCTTCTGCTCTCACTCTGATGTGCATCTAGGTCACAAAGCAGGTAGAGCTAGTGCTAGCACTTGGCATGGGTCAGACATCAGAGCTAGGGTGCCCCATATGTAGTCAAATTGCTCACTCACCAGGGAGCATCTCTGTCCATGTAATCCCCCTTCTCTTTTGAGTCCCCTCCCATTAGCAAAGGTGCCAAACTGATCTTTCTCTTTCCTTCTTAACAGATTCCCTGTGGAACTTACAGTTTTGCATGTGTAAGAGTCTTCCTACCAGTCTCCAGTTAGGTTTCAGTGAGAATTCTCCTCATGTAGATGAATTTTAGGTGTGTTTATGGGAGGAGATAATTTCTGGGTCCCAATACTCTGTCATTTTGATCTCTTCCTCTGAACTAACATAATGTCGCATGTCAATATATCTTGAACAGAGGGAAGTGGGAAGAAAATCCAGTCTTAGCAATTGCGAATCTGACTCAAAAACTACAAAGTCTCTAATTCAGGACAAAGCATTAAATATTTCTCTCACTCTGGCTTTGACTATCTCTTTAGAACCACTCTTTTTTCTTCATCTTCACTAGCTGGACTGGATATCACATTACCTGGATCAAAAAAAAAAAGATGGTAAACCTGTTACTACTCAAAAATAAATTTCATTTACAATCATAATTTATATTCTGTTGGATAAGTATTACCAACAATAACAAAAGTATTAAACACAAATATGAAGCTTCTCTTATCAAAACTATTAGACAGGTACACTAATATCATGAAAATATCACTAGATGACAGATTTATGTATAATAGAAAAATAAAAATAAATATATGTATATATTCAATCATATATATATATATATGATTGAAATGATTTTCTTGGCAGATAAATATAGGCCTAAAATAAAATCATATTTCATTTGGTAAGATTCTCTGCTCAATGCCAAATTGTTCATAAATTCCTACTGAAATCAATTACTTAATATACTACCTTACATCAATTACAAAATTTCTATTCTTTTCCAAATGTTTGATAACTTTTTCTGAGCATAATATTTCAAAAAAGGAAAGTTCAAGATTTCATCGTGTGGAGCATATATATATATATATATATATATATATATTA
This sequence comes from Catagonus wagneri, assembly GCA_004024745.2. NCBI lineage: Eukaryota > Metazoa > Chordata > Mammalia > Artiodactyla > Tayassuidae > Catagonus > Catagonus wagneri. The sequence continues at coordinate 14,258,516 of PVHT020000066.1, read as the reverse complement.
TATATATGTATATATATATGATATATATATATATTTCCTATATATTTGAACTCAACATGTTACAAAGTGCTTTAACATTAAATCTCATTTGATTTTTGCAGGGATAGGAACCCTGCTTCACCAACTTGGAAGTGTTAATGTTTAGAATGAACCTACTAGCTGAAATGTTTTGTTAAACTGCATTATAATTCATTTATTCTGCTGTATCAGAGGATATTTTTATCAATTACTCTGAATTTTCCTTAATTTATGTCTCTGAATTCTTATACATGCTAGATATTATCCTGATAAAGAATATGGATGTAACAAGTAGTTTGTTGATTAATGTCTGTTTCTTTTTATTGGATTTAATGGGGCTTGATGAAGCTTCTGAATTATCATCTACATATGTTAATCTTACTAAGTGTCAGTTCTCTCACTTGTAAAATGGGTAAATAGTGTATAGCACAGTGTTCATTTTATGATTTAATAAGATAAGCTATGTGAAATTCTGAGCACAGTGCTAACTAAAATTGAGCAAAAGAACAAGAGAAAAAATGATTACTGTTCTCCTTCAGAAAATAGTTTGATTCCAATCACTCAGTCATTTTGCTGTTTAGTTGGGGAAAACTGTGTAAATTAAAAGACTTGTATATTAACACCTCAAAGATAAATGTGAGTGATATTAGGGGACAGTCTACTAAATTCTCGACCAAGTTTTCTTAACTTTGTCCTCAAAAGGGCTATCTATTGGCCTAGCAGTTCAATCATAGAAGGGAATAATTAGTGTGGAGGGACCCGAAGGCAAATAGGTGGGCTCCAGGGTGGCTTTCAGAAGCAAAGGTGAAGTGACACTGCCCTGTGTGTTTGTGGACACCTTGTTAAGTACAATCTTTATAGCTCTTTGTATAATGTGTTTGCTGAAGTGATGAAAGACATGGATTTGAGGGTTAGAGTAAAGGGTGCAAATCCAAGTTTCTTGTGTGTTTGATTTTAGTCAAGATATTTAATGTCTTTGGTCAGTTTCCTCATCTACAAAATGGAGATAATAATGGTTAAATTTCACAGATTCGTTACATAAAATACACACACTGAAATATACACTATCTCTTACATATAGTGGCTGTTTCCTTGATGTTAGTCAATTTCCTTTCTCAGACTAATCCTCATTGTCTCCTTCCTTCCATCCTTCTAAACCTATCAGAACACCTTTAGCATTCAATAATCTGCTTCATAGTAGCTCAGCCTCATTACTTGGTCCCAATACCTCTATTGTATATCTGTATCTTATAAAGAGGAAAATAAACTACATACACACAATGAAACTGACAAAGGTGGGGGAACATTGGAATCAGATACACTTGTATTCAAGTCCTGCCACCAACACTACTAGTTATATTTATTATATATTTATTATATTACTAAGAAAATTATTTCACATGTCTAAATATCAGTATCATTACCTAAAATGATTTATGTAAACTTTCTTTCTTGTGTTGTTGGTAAAATTAGAAATAGTGCATGTAAAGAACTCAGAATATAGCAGACTATACCAACTATCTGTGACCTTCATACGTTGTCTGTTTCCCCTATGATAGGTACATTTATAGAGAAATATCAAATAGTACATGATTGAATGGCAAATAGATTCAAAGACCAACTCAGAGGTGGAGGGCAATGTGGAAGAGTTGGTGAAGGGATTTGTAGTGGGATGGAGGTTTGACTTAAAGCAGTGTGTGGTGATGGATCAAGTCAGTCAGTGTAACATGTGGTATCGCCTGGAGCTTTGATGGTGCCCTAAAACAGCTGTTAAAGTACATTCTTTTTCTCAAATATCAACTGGAATTGTTTAGCCAGATGAAGTGTTTGCATTAACCAAAAAGCAGCCCTGCCTGCATAGCTACTATTAATTGGATTAGATGCAATCTAGCTATCATCCTGATTTACTATGTATGTTAATAAGTCAAATGGCTTAGGAGGACAGACAGGCAGATGTTGTGAAAAAGATGTGGGTTGATTTTGACCAACAAATATTTTATCCCCAAAATGTGGACATTTTGTTTGTAGACCATTAATCCATCTATACATTAAGCAAACATTTATAAGGTCTCTGCTCTGTGTTAAACTCTAAAAATGGTCTCTAAATCCTGAATGATGATGAAGATAGTCTTTGCCCTACAGGATCCCAAATTCATGTAATGGTGTCAGATTTATTAACAGACAATTATAGTACAAAGAGGTTAGAACAATATTTGAGAGATGTCCAGGTATTTTGAAAGTACAAAGAAATTCCTGATTTATCCTTGGGGGGTTGGAGATGATCTCAGAACTAAATCTTGAATTTTAAAAGACAGTTAAGAGTTAGGAAAGCCAAACAGAGAGGGAGAAGGCATTTAAGCAGAAGGGATGACATGAGTAAAATCACAATGGCATATAATATATGTATTCAGTAAATATTTGTTGTGAGAATATGAATGCAAAGAGTAAAGAGTGATAGGTGTGGAATTACATATGTTAGACAACCTTGGAGGGTTTTATAGACTGGGTAAAGGATCTTGGAAATTATAGTCTAGTGGTTTTAAAGCTGGTTTTGTATTTTAGAACATTTTGGTGATGGATATGTGAGAAATTCATTTGAAGGAAAAGAAAACAATGGTTATTACTTTTGTTCAGGGGAGAGATAATAAGCAAGAACACTGGCAGTGGAACTACAAATGCATAGAAAGATTCTGATTCAAGAGAGAATTAAACAAGGAAATCTGGAGGGATTTAGTGATTTATTAGATGATAGGATTGAGAACAAGACAGATGTGTGCATGATTCTGTTCCTAGATTTAGTGAGAAATCCCTTGTATAATTGCTTATTCTACATCCATTCACACTGCTACATTATCAATGTTATGACAGCAAGAACCAGACCTGTTCATCCCTTGATATATTTACAGCATTTTGCTTAGTTCCTAGTACGTGTGGGTTCTCAATAAACATTCATTGTTAGAGTTCCATTATGGTTCAGTGGAAATGAATCTGACTAATATCCATGAGGATTCCATGGATCTTGCTCATTGGGTTAAGGATCTGGCATTGCCGTGAGCTGTGGTGTAGGTCATAGATGAGGCTCCAACCTGTGCTGCTGTTGCTGTGGCTTGTGGTGTAGGTGGGCAGCGACAGTTCTGATTCGACCCCTAGCCTGGGAACCTCCATATGCCTTAAGAAAAGCCCTAAAAATACAAAAACAAAACAAAACAAAATTTGTAGAGTCAGTGTATAATAGAAAATGAAAGATGATTAAATTGCTTAAAGAGGGAAAAATGATGAACACTACATTAGATGAACTGGTTTGGAAATTTCTATGAAACATGCAGATAGAGAAAAATAGCATGTGTGTGTTGTATAATTAGGAAGAAGTGGGTCAGGAATTACTGAAATTCTCTGTCTTGTGATTAGATGCCTCTTATACAGATAGATATCTTCTTTACCGGTGATCAGTTGAATGAATTTCCTGGTTGGTCAACTGATTTTTTTTCCATTTGATTCATTTCTGAAAAGAAATACTTCTTTAGTGCTTGGGCTAAATGAGATTTTCAATTATATTGCATTAGATCCCTGCTTTACAAAATCTGTACAATCTGGGGAGTAAGTCTGTATTCCAAATGTTTGGTCACAAATTTTAATTTCAGGATAACCCTGAAAGGTTAAAAAAAAAGATACCCTCCCCAGATAGGTAAGGAATAACAGGTTGAAAAGCAAAACAACTGAATTAGATAATGACCAAGACTGATGATTTCATGGCAAAATGTTAATTTGAGTGGTATCCAGGAAAAGCTGTGATTACAGGTATTTGAAGCCTGGTATTAATGCCTGACCTAATCACCAAATCATGACATTAAGACAATGAGGCTACAGAATCATATGATCTAAGTCTGAGGTCATCATCAAAAAAGTCTTATCTGTAGTGCTAATGCAACCCTAAAGGCAAGGGCTGTAATTGATTAGTGATGTCTCTAATGGGCATAGACTAGGGATTGACAGTTCTTGGGTCAGGTATTTCCCTTCACTGATATAGACAAAAGCCATGTGATTCTAGATAGAAGGAAATTAATCACCAAATCTCAGGAAGGACTTTAAAAGACATTTATTTTGATGGTGGGATTCACTTCACCATAGGCATGTCAGGTGGACATTCCCTGGAGTCTTCTAAAAATGGAATCAGTACTCTTAAAATGCTGATTTTTCTATCTGTGAAAATCTTGGCAATTAGAAAGCTCTTCTGTAATCTAAGGGAAAGCAGGCTTATTTTAACCTCTATTGTCCCAAGTTGTACCTTTGATGACACAGAGTGAGCCTAATCTTTAAGATGGAATAATATTGACAAGGTTAAGCCCAGAGGTAACTAAATTATCAGACTTTTCTCTTTAAAAATGGAAAATATTTAACCAAAATAATGTTATGTTGGCCTAGTAAGAAATCTTAGAGTCTTATCTCCTGTTTCCCAGGTGGCCAATGTCTGCAGTTTCTGGGGAAAATAATTTCATGCTTTCAGAGTCCTCTATTTAAAGTGATCCTAAGGGATTTACTGTTGTGGTTCAGCAGTAAAAACCCAACTAGTATCCATGAGGATGCAGGTTCAACCCAGGCTTTGCTCAGTCAGTTAAGGATCTGGTGTTACCGTGAGCTGTGGTAAAGCTTACTGATGTGGCTGGGATCCCACATTGCTGTGGCTGCCTAGCCTGGTAAATTCCATGTGTTGTGGGTGCAGCCCTAGAAAGAAAAAAAAAGTGATCCTGAGGTCTCTTTCAGTTGTTCATTTAAGGGGTTTTGACCAGCCTACGTTTATGGAGATATACTATGTGCTCAGTGTTGGACTTTGTTTTTAAAGAAATATGCCTCACTGTCCCTGTCTTCATGAAGTTTTTTGTATATAAGGCAATGGCACCCTTATCTGGTAGTTTTCTAATCAGCAATCCTTTATTTATGGATAAAAGCTTCCCAAATTACAAGCCCTAAGACAGCTGTCCTCAAAAAGAACCTAAAGAATTATCTTATTCCCACATAAAGTCAACACATTTCTGCGAGAGTACAGGTAGGTTCTTTTACACATTTTCCTTTGATCCCAAAGAGGAATCCATTAAAGAATTGATGTCACAATGACTAGAACTCTTGATAATATAGCAATCATACGCATTTCCTTATTAAGACAGTCACATTTTGTATGATGAGACCTGACTTTCTCCTGCTCATACCTGATTGGTCCAGGGGTGGCCATCTAATCCAAGGAAAGACTATTGATAGGTTTTCCATATATATACCAGTGCAAAAGCTCTGATAATGATGACTTTGTGAACCAAACAGATTCCTCCAGGAATCTGAGCTATCAACATGAGGAGTTGATTGTCTGGTTTAGTTGATTCTGGTAGAAGAGAAAAAGTGAATACACCATGAAAAGCATACACAGGAAAAAAACTAATTGGGGCAAAAAAAAAGTGGGGGGAGTTCCCATATGGCTCAGCAGTTAACGAGCCTGACTAGGATCAATGAGTATGTAGGTTCAATACCTGGCCTTGCTCAATTGGTTAAGGATATGGCATTGTTGTGACTGTGATGTAGGCTGACAGCTGTAGCTCCAATGTGACCCCTAGCCTGGGAACTTCCATATGCTGTGGGTATGGCTCTAAAAATAAGAAAAAAGGAAAGAAAAGAATAGAACTAATTGGGGCAGAGAACCCCAATATAAGAGTAAATTGATGCCTACTTTTAAAGGGAGAAGAACTACTAAAGGGCTCTCTTTAAGCTATAAAAGCTGTCCTATGATTACTGGAATTATTATTACATTATAAATGTAGTTCCATCCTTATAAGATTCAGACATATGACTGATATTCCTATTATCTATGTTCCATTCATATACTTAAAAAATGCACCACATTCATACCAACTTTTGAAACAAATGTGTCTGTTTCTTATTTGGCCACAAAAATTTATCTAAGGCACATTTAGACTCACTTGTCTCAGGCACATTTACTTCAAGCATGATGGAGAATAACTCATCATGCAATATCTTGTGAAATTCCAGTAAAAGGAGATTCCCACACACAACTCTATGCCCTAAGGAGAGACAGTGACAAATGACCATGCTCAAAGAAGAACAATAAAAACTGTGATCCATCTCATATAAAGAACATCTGAAGGCTCTGGACATGATAAATTTAAGAAAATAAAAGGCTTAGAAGCCAATGCAGCTAACTTCAAATATATAGAGAATAAATATAAAAATGGAACCTCAGACTTCTTCTAGATGTGTAAAAGGAAAAGAAATAAGATTAATGCATGGAGGCATATGGAGAAGGATTTTGTTTTAATATAAGTAATGTGACATTTCAACAGTATGACCTACCTCAGTTTGCCCGACTTCAGTTTGCCTCCCTGCCAGGCCCTCCACAAAAGAATGAACTAGATGCTTGAGTTAGTAAGTTCTCCATTCCTAGACAAGTTTTAAAGGTGCTGGGTGGCTTTTTTCATACTGGAGAGGTTGTTTCTGCATGACTGAGAATTTGAAAGAGCTAAGTGACAACGTTACTTCCAAACCATGATTCCATATCAAATGACTTTTAGTTTTTAAAACTAAAAATTTACCATAGGAAGAGATTTTCAATTTTAAAGCTACCAGATAAAACAAAAACTGTAATTTTATCAGAAATGTCAGACACCAACAGTAATCCACAGACAGGAAAAATAAGTACTACCTAAAGAAAATGTGTCACTAGCATAAGCTCATTTATCTATAACTATGATTTACACAGCTATTTAAAATTTTTAACAGATCTTGAAAGATTAAAATAATCTACACTAGGGTCAATAAAGTGCCAGAAAAAGTTTCTTTTAGATAATTGCCTGTATTGGAGATGGAAAAGTATTGGGTTTAATCTACAAACTCTGAAGTTTTTATAATTCAAAATAATATTCAAAAAAACAGTATGTTTAATTATTTTTAGTCCAAGAAGGTCTAAAGTGCTCTATAGATCATGGGCTTTATGAAACAAAAATTAGATTAGGAAAGACAACTGTTTGGGGCTGTTTTAATATAATCATTCAGTTGCTGAATACAAAATCATATATAGTAAGGAAAACAGTTATTAAAAATGTAGAATAAGAAGAAGCAAGAAAGAATTCAAAAAATTTTATTTTGAGTAGAGTGTAGCAATGAACAGGGAAAAAAAAAGAGATAAGGAGAAACCACGTCATAAAGATCCTGACTGGTTACTTAAAAATGTTTGGATCTTACCCTGTGGGTTCTCACACCCCTCTCCATCTCCTAGGCAACAAAACAAGATTATATTCTAAAGCAGGGTAGATAATGGCCATGCCTATGTTATGTGGCTGCCATGGAAGGATCTAGATATTTAAAAACCATATGTAAATTCTCATAGATCACTAGCCTTTATGCCCTCCCTGTTCCTCCTCCCCCTCTTCCACAATCAAACCACTTTCTTTGAGAGATAACATAATTTAAATGTAGTGTGGTCTTTAGGTCTTCAGTGCTTGCACACACATCATGGCTTTTTCTCTCTTTTATTCCATTTATAATTAGATATGATCATGTGACTTTTTGGCCAATGAATTTGAACACAAGTTATGTACGTACTACTCGAGGGCTAGAGAATCTACTTGCTAAGCCTAAAACCTCTAAAAATTTTCTTTTTGCCACAGAAACATCAAGTTTTTCATTTAGCTTAGGTCTTCATAAGTACAAGGAAGACACAGAGGGAAATCTTGAGCTGATCCACACTGAACATGAAGAATGAATGAGGCGGGGTGGAGGGAATCCAAAACACTTTGTTTTATCCAGCTGCTGAGAGTTTGGAGTTTTGGTAGTATGGAAGCATAACCTAAAAATCCTGACTGACACAATTACGGATACTTAACTCTGTTTCCTTAGGGAATAGTGTCAAAAATATCTAGGAAAGGTAATGAAGGGAGAAGTCTCTCTCCAATGCCCACCCAGAGAACTGAGAATTGTGGGCTTAGAAGGAAGATTGGGTAAATAAAGCCTTTGACCTACCTGTGGCAGAGTTAGTCTCACATAAAAATACAGTGAAGAGAAGAGCTATTAAATTGGACCCTAAAAGAAAGATAAACATTAAAAAAAAATCCTTCAGCAAGTTGGTGGCACCTGCCTATGCCACTAGGCTGTAAAAATGTTGTTTGGGTAAGTGACATGGGAAATTTGCTTTCATTATAGCTGTTGACAGCCTTAGCTTCTTTCAGTTTTAGTATCCAAAAATAATACTACCCTGGAAGTTTTGGGTAGAAAATTCTTCTTATAATGAAAATCCAGACTGCTCCATGTAAGGGAAGGTGTTGAGACACAAGATTTTAGTGTCAAGTCCCTTTCCTTCTATGAATGCTAAGACAGTTAACTTTGATAGAAAGAATATATTGTATTAAAAACTAGCTAGGAACACTTTTTGTAAAGCAATTGATTTCAACAAAAAGAGGAAGAAAATATTTATGGATTATGGTTAAAGTTATTTCTTAGTCCTATGATATGAAGAGATACAGTTTCTACAGAGACCAAGGCAATACAGAGGATTTAACAAGCCACTTGGATAGAGCACTGAAATTCAAGTATTGGCATGTTAATTTTGATAGTTACCCAACACTGCAAAAAGAATTAGAAAGGCAGAAGCAGTGTGGCATAGTGGAAATAGCACTAAAGATGGACTCAGAAAATTTCGTATTTCTTCTGGTTACATGTACATATATGGATTTGTCACATGTGATTAGACATAGTTCCACACAGTTTAGCAGTGTGATCTTGGACATGCCACTAACCCTTATTAATACTCAGTTTCCCCAGTTATGAAATGAGCAGGTTAGGGTCAAATGATCTCTGAAATCCTCATAGCTTCTGAGCACTGTGATTCTCTGACCCTTTGATTTGGTGTTTATTCCCCAGTCTGCCATTAACTAGCTTGAACAAGTCATTTAGTATTTCTGGACTTCATTTTCCTCCTGAGAATAATAATGGCTTATCTGCCTGAAGGAAGGGGCTGGAATCCATTATTTCTCAAAGTCCATTCCAGCCCTAACATATTTTCCTATGAAATAAATATTTTGGGTGCACATTATTGTGTCTGTTAATGTTTCTACCAGTGGTGTTGATAGGAGCCATATGAATTTTGGAAGAGTGAAAGGGCTGGGAAATAGGAAAATTGGAAATAAAGAAGAGCAAGAGAAGGATAAGTAATGAGAGCAGATGATGGAGAGATAAAAGTAGCGTATGGACGGAGAAAATCTGTCACTGACCTATGCTTTGTCTATCATTTAAGATGCTTTAGTTACAACTCAAAACATAACAATAATAACACAGATGACCAAAGTCAACCTAGTTACAAATAGAGAATGTATTGCCTTGTGAATCTTACAAGTTCAGAAATACAGCAGCATATTTCTGAAGGCATAATTTGAACCAGAGGTTCACAATGTCACTGAAACTCCAGTCTTCTCTAAAATGCTCTTAGCTCTGCCTACCTCAAAGGGTTGACTTCATTTCTACACTGGGTTCCTTCGTGGAGGCAAAAATGGCTGTAGCAGTTTCAGGCTTCACATCATACATATTACTCATTATGTCATTGATGGAAAGACTACTATTATTTCTGCTTTCCAAAGAAAAGATGCTTCGTTTTACTCACTACTATATTCTCAGTGCATAGGATGTTGAAATGCACAAAAATCCCTGACTGAATATGAATGAACAGTACTTAGCTCTTAAGGCTTTTATAAGACTTAAGTTAGATAATGCATATGAAGCACAGTTCTTGACGTAAAAAAAACTCCCAAGAAACAGTAGTCAAAATACAAGGTGAGATAGCTTGGAGTTAATACAGAAGAGAAAGAAAATAATAGCTGGCATACACTGAGTATTAACAATATGTCAAGCACTAAGATCTTTTTTTATTTTATTTTATTTTTTCATTATAGCTGGTTTACAGATTTCTGTCAAATTTTCCAGTTGCACCACGTGGTGACCTGGTTACATGTACATATATGGATTTGTCACATGTGATTAGACATAGTTCCCAGTGCTATACAGCTGGATCTCCTTGCTTTTCCATCACTGAGGCACTAGTTAACCCCATACCCTCCCACCCCTCCCCCACCCCCTTGGAAACCACAAGTCTATTCTTCAGGTTCGCGATTTTCTTTTCTGTAGAAAGGTTCATTTGTGCAGTATATTAGATTCTAGTTATAAGAGATATCATATGGCATCTGTCTTTCTCCTTCTGACTTGCTTCACTTAGTATGAGGGTCTCTAATTACATCCATGTTGCTGCAAATGATTTTATTTTATCCTTTTTTATGGCTGAATAGTATTCCATCGTGTTTATATACCACATCTACCTAAGCCAATCATCTGTCGATGGACATTTGGGTTGTTTTCATGTATTGGCTATTGTGAATAGTGCTGCAGTGAACATGCGTGTGCAAGTGTCTTTTTCAGAGAATTTATGTCTGGATATATGCCCAAGAGTGGGATTGCTGGGTCATATGGTAATTCTATGTACAGTTTTCTAAGGTACCTCCATAGTGGTTGCACCACCTTACATTCCCACCAACTGTGAAGGAGGGTTCCCTTTTCTCCACACCCCCTCCAGCAATTGTTGTTTGTGGACTTGTTAATGATGGCCATTCTGACTGGTGTGAGGTGGTATCTCATGGTATGTTTGATTGGCATTTCTCTAATCATGGATGATGTTGAGCATTTTTTCATGTGTTTGTTGGCCATCTGTATATCTTCTTTGGAGAAATGTCTATTCAGGTCCTTTGCCCATTTTTCAATGGGGTTGTTGGCTTTTTTGTGGTTGAGCTGCATAAGTTGTTTATATATTTTTGAGATTAAGCCCTTGTCAGTTGCATCATTTGAAACAATTTTTTCCCATTCTGTAAGTTGTCTTTTAGTTTTCTTTTCAGTTTCCTTTGCTGTGCAAAAGCTTGTCAGCTTGATTAGGTCCCACTGGTTCATCTTTGCTATTATTTCTGTTGCTTTGGGAGACTTACCTGAGAAAACATTTGTAAGGTGGGATGTCAGAGAATGTCAAGCCAGTGTTTTCTTCCAGGAGTTTAATGGTGTCTTGTCTTATATTTAAGTCTTTAAGCCATTTAGAATTTATTTTTGTGCATAGTGTGAGAGTGTGTTCTAGTATCATTGATTCACATGCAGCTGTCCAAGTTTCCCAGCAAAGCTTACTGAAAAAACTGTCTTTTTTCCATTTTAAGTTCTCGCTCCTTTGTCAAAGATCAATTGACCATAGGCATCTGGGTTTATTTCTGGGTTCTCTATTCTGTTCCATTGGTCTGTGTGTCTGTTTTGGTACCATTACCACACTGTCTTGATTACTGTGGCCCTGTGATATTCCCTGAAGTCTGGGAGAGTTATGCCTCGTGCTTGGTTTTTGTTCCTCAGGATTGCTTTGGTGATTCTGGGTCTTTTGTTTTTCCATATAAATTTTTGGATTGTTTGTTCTAGTTCTGTGAAGAATATCATGGGCAATTTGATAGGGATTTCATTGAATTTGTAGATTGCTTTGGGTAGTATCGCCATTTTTACAATATTAATTTTTCTGGACCATGAGCATGGAATATCTTTCCATTTCTTTGTATCTTCTCTGATTACCTTGATTAATATTTTGTAGTTCTCTGCATATAAGTCTTTCACCTCCTTGGTCAGGTTATTCTTTTTTTTTTCTTAATGGATTTTAATTCTATATAGGTGTACATAACTTATCACAAGTCAAATTTATAGATTTTGTTTCCCAAACCCACAGTGCATCTGCCCACCACCCAGATTGTCTTATTTGAAAAGCCAAGGTTTTCCAAAGGCTGTGAGTCATTGTCTGTTCTGCAAACTAGTTCATTGTGTCTTTTTAGTTTCCACATGCAAGCGTTAGCATTGGGTGTTGCTGTCTAATTGTCTGACTGGCTTCACTTCACATGATAATTTCTAGGTCCATCCATGTTGCTATAAATGTTAGTAATTTGTTCTTTTAATGACTGAGTAATATTCCATTGTGCGTCTGTACCATATCTTCCCTATCCACTCATCTGTCAATGAGCATTTAGGTAGTTTCCATGACTGGGCTATTGCCTAGAAAGCTGAAATGAACACTGGAGTACATTTGTCTTTTCGAGTCATGGTTTCCTCTGGATAGATGCCCAGGAGTGAGATTGCTGGCTCAAATAGTAATTCTATTATGAGTTTTCTGAGGAATCTCCATACTGTTTTCCACAGTGGTTGCACCAATTTGCATTCCCACCAGCAGTGTAATAGGAATTCTTTTTCTCCACACCCTCTCCAGCACTTATTGTTTGTAGACTTTTTGATGATGGCCATTCTGGCCTGTTTAAGGTGGTACCTCATAGTGGTTTTGATTTGCATTTCTCTAATGAGGAGCGATGTGGAACATCTTCTCATGTGTTTACTTGCCATCTGCATGTCTTCTTTGGAAAGTTGTCTGCCTATATCCTCTGCCCATTTTTTGATGCGGTTGTTTGTTTTTTTGGTATTGAGCTGTAGGAGGTGTTTGTAAATCTTGGAGATTAATCCCTTGTGAGTCAATTCATTTGCAAATATTTTCTCCCATTCTGTGGGTTGTCTTTTCATTTTGTTTAGGGTTTCCTTTGCTGTGCAGAGACTTTGAAGTTTAATTAAGTCCCATTTGTTTATTTCTCTTTTTATTGACCTTACTCTGACAGATGGATCTGAGAAGATGTTGCTATCATTTATGTCAGAGAGTGTTTGGCCTATGTTTTCCTCTAAGAGTTTTCTAGTATCTGGTCTTATAACTAGATCTTTAATCCATTTTGAGTTTATTTTTGTGCATGGTGTTAGGAAGTGTTCTAGTTTCATTGTTTTACATGTAGCTGTCCAGTTTTCCCAGCACCACTTATTGAAGAGGCTGTCTTTTGTCCAATGTATATTCTTGGCTCCTTTGTCATAGATTAGTTGACTATAGAAGCATGGATTTAATTCTGGGCTTTCTATCCTGTTCCACTGATCTATATTTCTGTCTTTGTGCCAGTACCATACAGTTTTGATGACTGTAGCTTTGTAGTATAGTCTGAAGTCAGAGAGCCTGATTCCTCCAGCTCCATTTTTCTTTTTCAAGATATCCTTGGCTATTCTGTTTTTTTTTGTGTTTCCAGACAAACTTTAAAATATTTTGTTCTAGTTCTGTGAATAAGGCCCTCGGTAATTTAATAGGGATTGCATTTAATCTATAGATTGCCTTAGGTAGTATAGTCATTTTGATAATATTGACTCTTCCAATCCAAGAGCATGGTATGTCTTTCCACCTGTCCATGTCATCCTTGATTTCTTTCACCAGCACCTTATAATTTTCAGAGTACAGGTCTTTTGTCTCTTTAGGCAGGTTTATCCTAAGTATTTGATTCTTTTTGATGCAATGGTAAATGGGATTGCTTCTCTAATTTCTCTTTCTGATATTTCATTGTTAGTACATAGAAATGCAGTTGATTTCTGTGTATTAATTTTGTATCCTGCGACTTTGCCAAATTCATTGATGAGCTCTAAGAGTTTTCTGATAGAGTCTTCAGGATTCTCTAGGTATAGTATCATGTCGTCTGCAAAAAGTGATAGTTTTACTTCTTCTTTCCCAATTTGGATTCCTTTTATTTCTTTCTCTTCTCTGATTGCTGTATCTAGGACTTCCAGAACTATGTTGAATAGTAGTGGCGAGAGTGGACATCCCTGTCTTGTTCCTGATCTCAGCGGGAATTCTTTCAGC
>PVHT020000066.1:14221355-14243733 GCA_004024745.2 Catagonus wagneri | reverse complement strand
TTTGAGTGAGTGGTTCCTTTTGCATATTAGAAAAGTTTTCGGCTATTATCTCTTCGAATATATATTGTCCCCTTCTCTCTCTCTTCTCCCTCTGGCACCCGTAAAATACGGACATTGGTGCATTTAAGTTTATCCCAGAGTTCTCTGAGACTCTGCTCATTTCCTTTCAATCTTTTATCTCTTTTCTCTTCTGCACTAGTGATTTCCACTATTCTGCCCTGCACCTCACTGATTCGTTCTTCTGCCTCCTGTATTCTACTGTTGGCTGCTTCTAATGAATTTTTTATTTTAGTTATGGTATTTTGCATATTTTCATGTTTAATTTTTACATCTTGTATTTCTCTGCTCAGTGTTTCCTGTAAATGATCACTCTTTGCCTCCAATTTATTTCCAATGCCTTGCATCATCTTCAGCATCAATAGTCTAAAGTCTCTTTCTGGGAGGCTGATAATCTCCTCATCACTGAGCTGTTTTTCTGGGCTTTTCTCTTTCTCCCTTATCTGAGTTAGAGTTTTCTGTCTTTTCATTTTCATAGGTTTTTGGTGTGGTGAGCTTTTTGCCGACCATAGTGTTGTAGGCTCTCAGTTCAGATGTTTGCCTACTCTGTGGCTAAAGTTGGTATTGAGGGGCTTGCTGTAGGCTTCCTGATGGGAGGGAGTGATGCCTGCTCACTGGTAGGTGGGGTTGATTCCTCTCCCTCTTATGGGTGGGGCTTTGTCTCTGGATGAGATTAGAGGCTGGTTGTGTGCCTGTGGGGATTTTAGGCAGCCTGTTTACTGATGGGTGGGGCTGAGGTCCAACCTGGATTGTTGTTTGGTTTGGGGCTTCTCAGTGCTGATGGGAGGCACCAGATTTTCCCAAAAATGTCCACCTCCAGAGAAATGCAGGCTGATGAATGTCCCCGAGAGCTTCACCTCCAATTCCTTTCCCCCACAACAAGCTACACTCACCCCTGTTTTCCCATAAGATCCTCTAAGAATTGCAGTCAGGTTCCACCCAGATTCCTATGAAAACTGCTTTGCTTTGGGACCCAGTGCACTTGGAAGTCTGTGTGTGCCTTTCAAGAATGGGGTCTCTGTTTCCCCCAGTCCTCTGGAGCTCCTGCACACAAGCCCCGCTCCCCTTCAATGTGAGATGCTGCAGGGGCTCTTTCTCCCTGTGCCAGATCCCCAGGCATGGGGATTTGACGTTGGGCTTAGAACTCTCAGTCCTGTAGCTGAGTCTCTGTTATACGGTTACTTTCCAGTCTTTGGGGCTTCCCACCCGGGAGGTATGGGGTTGCTTCTATCAAATAATCGCCCCTCCTACCTCTTGATGTGGTCTCCTCTTTGTCTTCTGAAGCAGAATATCTTTTTTGGAAGTTTACAGTCCATTTGGTTGAAGGTTGCTTGGCATTGGGTTGTAGTCTTGCTGTTCTCATGTTCCTCATCTGGACAGGAGTCCTCTCTTTTGTCTCCAAGTAACCATTGTGGAAATTTCACAGCACAATTGACTTCTCCTTGATTGGCAGGTATCTTCTCCAGCTTATACCTTCAAGCAGCTGCCCCAAGATGCTGGTCTTGACAGATTTCAGTTTTTTTGCCTTGAGACCCTCTTGTCCTGCCTCACAACGTGGCAGTTGGCTTCCCTGGTGACATAGGATGAAAACCTCCTCCAGTGAAGAGAGGAATAGGCTCAAGGCCGGTCAGGTTTATTCTTGTCCATTGGCATGAAATGTCTTTCCCCATCCCCTCACTTTCAATCTATCTGTGTCCTTTGCCCTAAGGTGAGTCTCTTGTAGGCAGCAGATTGTAGGTTTTTGCTTATTTTTCCATTCTGCCACTCTGAGTCTTTTGATTAGAGCATTCAGACTATTGACATTTAAGGTGATTATTGATAGATATGTATTCATTGCAATTTTAGATCTTGTTTCCAATTGATTCTATGTTTCTCTTTTCTTTTTTTGGATGGATGTGTTCCAATTATTTTATACTTGTTATTTTCTTTTCAGTATTAGTGGATTAGCCGTCCCATTTTGGTTTATGGTTGCCTTTTTTTAAAGTATGTTAACACCTTCTTATATCTGCTTGTTGTGGCCTGATAACCATATAGGCTTAAACACATCATTAAAAAAAGAAATTAAAAAAAGACAAAAGAAAAAAGTTAAAGTTAAAAAAGAGAAAAATAGTCTACTTTTTCCTACTTTCACTCCCCACAATGTATGATTTTGTTGTGTTTTTTTGTAATTTAATTTAGTTTAATTTATTTATTCATTTTAGCATCTTCATGTTTAGATCTGTATGCTGGCTTATTTGAATGATTGCTTTCCATTTGTGGTTTCCTCCATTCTAATTCTTACTTTTTACCTTTCTTTCTTTCTTTCTTTCTTTCTTTCTTTCTTCCTTTTCTTTCTTTCTTTCTTTCTTTTATAGGAAACTTTCAGCATTTCTTTTAGAAAGGGTTTAGTATTGCTGTACTGTTTAGCTTTTGTTTGTTGGGGAAATTCTTTATGTCCCCTTCTATTTTAAATGATATTCTTTCTGGGTAGAGTATTCTAGGTTGCAAAACTTTTCCTTTCCACACTTTAAATATATCTTGCCATTCCCTTCTAGCCTGTAGTGTTTCTCTAGAGAAATCAGCTGACAGCCTTATGGGGGATCCCTTATACTTAACACTTTGCTTTTTAGGATACTCTCTTTATCTTTAATTCTTGCCATTTTTAATATAATATGCCTTGGTGTGGGTCTGTTAGGGTTCAGCTTGTTTGGGGCCTTCTGTGCATCCTGTATCTTGATGTCAGATTCCTTCAGGTTTGGAAAGTTTTCAGACATAATGTCTTCAAATTTTTTTCAATGCCCTTTTCTTTTTCTTCTATTTCTGGAATTCCTAGTATGCGTAAATTGGGCTGCTTTATATTATCCCATAGATCTCTTATATTGCTTTCATGTTTTTTCATCTGATTTTCTGTCAGCTGTCCTGATTGCGTGATTTCCATTATTCTATCTTCTAAATCACTAATTCTTTCCTCTTCATTATTCAAACTGTTCTTTATTGCCTTTATCTCAGTTTGAATCTCTGCAAATGAGTTTTCTAGTTTTCTTGGTTCCTCCTTATGTTTTCTAGTTCCTTTCTAAGGGAATCTGCATTGCTGTTTGCATCTTATCTTAATTCCTGGATATTCAGCCTTAATTCTTCAAGTGTTTTCATTACCTCCCTTCTGAACTCCATTTCAGTCAGATTGTAGAGGTCTGTTTCATTGTTGGCTGCTTTAGATGACTTGTCCTGTTCTTTTAACTGGGAATGGTTTTTGAGCTTCTTCACCTTGCTTGTGGTTTTCTATTTCTGTGAGTTTGGTTAAGCCACACTGTAGTCTTGTAAGGCTAGTTTTAGGCAAGAGCACCCCTTTGTATGTTTTGGTAGGGTTACTATTTATTTTTGGTGTGGGAGTTTGAATATTTGGTGTCTTTTTCTTTGGAGTAAGCAGGCTACTATCTCAATGGTACTCTGAGTGTTCTCTGGGAGAATGAAGAAATGGCTAAGGTCAACAGTTGGTGCCTAGTCTCTGGGCTCTCAATTGCAGGAAGGTGGCACTGGCTACTCCTGGTTGACCAGCCCTGGGAAGTGGTCATGAGCTCTAGGCAGATCTACCAGGTGTCCAGAGCAACTGGCAGTAGCAGCAGCAGGAAGTATGATTTCCCAGGGGAGTGAGAGCCACAACAGCTAGAGTTTGATTGCAAAGTCCTCTTTGAGGTGATTGGAACCACAGGGGTGCCTGTCAGAGGCTGGCATGGGCTCCACCCCTCTGCTGATGCTTGCTCATGGGTTGGCAGGGGATCCTGGCTCCTTCGGCTGGCTGGCCCAGTGCTCCACCCCACTGCAGAGACTGACTCTGTGGGGCTGCTGCTGGCTCCGCCCCTCTGTCAATGCTGGCCCTTTGGGGTACTGCAGGGCTCCACCCCACCAGAGATGTTAACTCTGTCGGCGGGCACAGGCTCTGGGCTCCATGGGCTGGCACAGGGCCCTGCACCCCTGCTGATGCTGGTTGGTGCAGGCTTCTGGCTCCATGGGCTGGCACAGGGCTCTGCCCCACCATCAATGCTGATGCCACAGGCTCCAAGGCAAGGGCTCAGCCCCCACCACCACGGCTGCCTCCACTGGTTCTGCCCCACTGCCACTGCTGTCTCTGTGGCATGGGCTCCGCTGCCCTGCACTCCGTGCTAGTTTATGGTGCTTCCTATGGCAGTCAGCCCCTCATCCTATCCTCCTCCCCAACAATGGAGGCTTGCCTCCCCTGTGGGACCAGACTTCCCTGATTCCCTCTGTCCTGGCTTTACACTCCACAGTCCATAGAGTATTGCCCTTACTCCTGTGCATTGTTCCCTAGCCTATCTCTGCAACCGCCACTGACCTCAGCCCTCTCCCAGGGACTAACCTCAGGAGCCTGTGTCTCAGCTCCCAGCACTGCCCAGTGCCTCGGGCTGTGGTGTCTGTGCCAGTATTCAGTTCATCTGTGTGAGTCTCTAACTCTGCTTTTCCATTCTCAATCCAGCTGCTGCATTTTTCTCAGGCTTTGAGGTTCCTCTCACTCCACTGATCATTGGTTAGGTGGCTTCCCAGGGTGTGGGTGCCTTTTCTTTTTCAGCACCTCCCTGGCGTGCTGATGCTGTCCTGACTCCTTTTCTCTCTCTCTTTTTTTTTTCCTGTTGTTCTACCCAGTTATTTCAAGTGTTTCTTGCAGTTTTTGGAGGTTTAAATTAAGTAGCATTCAGATAATGTTTTGTCCCAGTTGTTTTATATTTAGATGTGTTTTTTTGATGTATTTGTGGGTGAGGGTAAGCATGACCTCTTACTCCTCTGCCATCTTGCTGCCGTCTTGCACTAGGATATTAATGATAATAAATTACTTAATCTTTAAAAAACCTTAGGAGGTAGTAGTGATATTTTCCAATTATCTAGATAAGGAAACTGAGATACAGAAATGTTGTGACTTGACCAAGTTTACGCAACTGGGAACTAGCAAAGCTCAGGCTCAAATTCAGGTTGTTTCCAGATCTTGCTCTTAACCATTAACATCTACTTTCTCTCTTACATGAGCCATTCATGAATAGCTATTACACTCTAAAAGACTTAAAAAATTTTAATGAAAACAAGAGGGTACCCTTGGAAATTTTAGAAAAAAGGAAATTATAATATTTTCATTTAAGTAAATAAATATTTAATGTTCACTAGCATTTCTCTTTTTATGTGTGAAAAGAAAAAAATCATTCATCTCACAGAGGGCATATAGGTAACATGAACTCAGTCACTGAACTCAGCAATTAATAACTCACAATAACCCAAACATCATAGTCTTTCATAAAGTACAGCAAACAAAGTCCCAGTTGGCATATATTCTAAAATCATCATAAGTTTCTCAGACAATATAGAAGATCATCATGTCGTTTACATTTAAACTTAATCTGTGTTAGAAATCCCATAATAGATTATAGGGGTCTGTAGTTTTCAGGGTGTTGACAAATTTGGGTTCTTTACTCCTTGGTCTGCAAACTGCCTTCTCTCTAGCCTCTCTCTCTCTCTGTAGAATCTATGTATAGACAATTTGGAGGAGAGATAATTAACTTGATTAATTAGGTTTACTTACCCTCAACCCTAACTCAGGTGATATGGAAAGAACATGGATTAGGAAGATGGGTAGACCTCAGTTAAAATATCAGCTCTACCACTTTTTCACTGAGTCGAGCACATGGGTCAGTGCAATAATTTCTGAGGTATAATCCTACCATTTCCTCCTTTCATCCCTCCAGCCCTTATGTTAAACAAGAATTTATCACACGGGAACTTTTAAACCATTTGATCTTGAGTTGAAAGAAAAACAGGGATTTACTTTGGTTGGCCAAGGCCAGTGATGAATAGAAAGGCTATCATTTCCACCCTCTACACAAAGGGATCTGTCATCCTTCTGGAGGAATGGGTTGCTTCCTTGGGACAATGTCCTGACTGGGTGTATTTTGGTCTAAGACCATGCATGAAGGTAGTGATTTATAACGGGTCTGTAAGTATCAACAGTGGCCTAATAACTGCTGCCTGAAAAGTGACACTGGCCAAGGGCTCATAACAGATGGACCAACTGATTTGCAAAAAAAAAAAAAAAAAAAAAAAAAAAAAAAAACAGGCAGTTATCCCTCAACTCACTCAAGCTTATTTAAAAAACTTCAAGTCAAAGTAGAATAGCAAAGGTCCTGAAGGAGTCTAGCTAGAGTATGAGTGACATACTTTTCTCTGGTATCTGCTCTATCACCAGGAATTATTTTGGAAAACAGTATCATAAGATACTAGTGAGTTGACTTCTCTACTACAACAGTAATTATCCCCAAGCTCAGCATCATTATTTCCGGCACCTAACACAATGTCTTACACAAAATATGTACAAAATAAATACTTTATCAATGATTGAATTAATAAATGAATATCCTTGGTGGCCTGGTTTATGTAAGTCAGAAAGTTTGGGGATAAAAAAATACCTTGATGTGAAAGAAGTTATGTAACTAATAAATGGTTTTTATTGTTTATTATATCATTACTTCATTTTCCATAGCAAGTGGATTGCAAAGCCCTAACATTCTTTTTACCTAAATATTTAAATTTTCCCCAGAATTCTGGGCCTCACCATGTCTTGCCTACCCTCCTTTACTTATTTTCCTTCACTTACATCTTTCCTCCTCTGAATACACCCTCCACAGGGCTGCCAGATGGTCCAATCACGGCTTTTCCCTCATATCAAACCTTGCAGTGGCTCCCAAAATAGCAGGCTGATGTATTAAAATACAAAAGGACCTATCCTTCAGAAAATGTCATTTTCCTAAGAGGCCTTGATAGGCCATGTCACCCCATTTCATCAGCTGACTCTGCTCATGTCATAGGGGAAGAATCTACCTCCCCTTCCACACACACTCCCTTTTTCCCACCACTCTGCCAAGTATGGACAAGAACACTCTCTCAACATAGCTTATAAACCTATCAACTAAAAGGGCATCTAAACATCATTTCTAGTTTCCCTAGAAGCTTTGAATAAGACACAGAACCAAGGTGACTGATTCCACTTTACATTTCCTTCCCAGCAAAATATTATGCTTTGAGTTTCAAGCACCGAAGGCCCAGCAAGACCCCAAATGCATTTTCCCAACACATTTCCCCCTCAATTTTTCTAACCTCTTACTATCATGGGGGAAATTTAATCCATATGTTTCTGGTTCATTTACACTTAACTCATCAAAATGTTGTGCTGTAAGAGCGATTTGATGTCAAGGAAGTCTTGTGGGCCTCATTTATACATGTCTTTTCTTTGAACCAGGAAGTTAAGGTTTGCCAGAAAAAGCAGAAATCAACTTTTTAAAGGCTCCTTCATTTTCTAAAGTGAAACTTTAGAACCTCTTACAACGTGAGAACTTCCAAACCCAGAAGGCCAGGGTTTTATTGCTTAGACATCAGTATGCCCTTTAATCCTTTTTCCTTTCTCTCCTTACCCCCAGCCAGACAGTGTGCCGCCATTCTTAAAGAATATTTGAGAAATGAAGAGTTAATTGGGCAAATGGGAGTAGGGTAGGGGGCAAAAAAATAGTGACATGGAATTTCATAAGCCTGAAATGCAAATGAAGTAATTGACTATGGAGGATTTCATATGTCATCTGGGATAAACACATTTCCTTCTGACTTACTGAGCTAATGGAGACTAGTGTAACACCATGTGGTTTACCCTGCAGATAACAGTTGAGTCTGTTGTAATTGAGGTAACTTTGTTGATCACCCTAGACCAGTGCTATCCAGTAGAATATTCCGCAATGACTGGAATGTCTCACATATGTGCTGTCCAAAATGCTAGCCACATGCAGCTATTGAGCATTTAAAGAATGACTATTGTGATTGAGACACTGAAATTTTAACATTGTTAAAAAACAGAATTCAACTGAGAAAAATGTGAAACTCTAATTAGCTTTATTAGGCAATTCATAAATTGGCCAGTATCCCAACTAGGAATTATAAGGGAGCTCTAAGGAGCTGTACAAAATGGAAGGTTTTTATCAGAAGAAGGGTGGGGCAGGGGGCAATTAGCAAAAGAAAATAAAAGATTATTTTTAGGCCAGAACATCTTTTTGGGTGGGTGAGGGGAAAGGCAAGGATTATATTGTTCAAATTGCCTCTTTTTCTCAGGGGCAAAGAGAGGACCCACATGGTTGATTACTTCTTTGGTGTTGACCAAAAATTCCAGATGACTGAGATTAAATTTCTGGTGAAGATCAAAACTTCAGTTAGGTTAGGTATTATATCTCGGTTTGGTATCCTGGGCTTTAGCTCAAGTGACACCACTTTGGTCCTGTTGTTTTTCTCTTTAACAGTTTAAACTAAATTACATTTTAATTAGTCACATTTGGATAATGTTGCTGTAGACTCTACAGTGATGAAACAACCATAGCATCTCTTGTGTTTTAGCTAACTCTTAGAACATATAGGGCCTTTATGATGCAGCATCAATAATTTTTTAGTATTAAAAATTTAATCAGTGAGACTTTCTGAATAAGGTGGGAAGACCTCAGCAAATCGAGAATATATATCAAATCCAATAAGAGAAGCCAATCCAAAGTTTCATTTGATTTTGTTGAGTAATAGGAATATTTTTCTAAGAGGATATTGTATGGAAAACAATTAGACCCGGATAGCTTTATGATTACAAGTGACTGAAATTAAAATAAAATGTGCTTCCTGGGAGTCAGTGCCATGGAATGGTCCATACTGTAGTCCTATATTGTGTTCCTTTAATCATTTTCAAAATGTTGAGGAGACTGCTAGCTGATATTCTAAGATGTAATAGCCCAAGCTTCCACAGATGCTTGAAGACTAATCAAAAGGCTCATGACCATTTGTAACAGCTGAAAGAATACTATGTCTTAAAGGTGGCCTAAGATCTACACTTCAAAGTTCCAATATACAGAACAACTGAAAGCTAAATAGGGGGAGATTAACGCATCGATGTATTATTGGTCTATGTCATATAAGGAAATTTCCTTAGGGGCCTATAAGCAAGAGATAATTGGCATATTGGTGTGGCTAGTGGCTAGAGTGGAAACCAAAAAAAAAAATCTTATTTTCAATATCAAAGGTTTTTTTTATACTAATCACAAAGAGTTAGAACTCTTGGGGCAATCTATTCCCCTACAAGGAACCTCTGCTACTCCATTTAAAAAATTAGCCTGCCCTTCTTTCTATGTGTTGTAATTCTGGCCAGCTTGTTGAAAATATGCTGACTGTTTTTGGCTAGTGAGTATTTGGAAAAATCTCAAAATCATTTATTACGAAAAGTAAAAGATATTTGAAATGCTTTGAAATGTTGAAGAAAAATTACAGTTATGTCTGAGTCACTGGGGTTCATGAGTTACCTACCCTCTAACTGTATCCCAATTAAATAATTAACCATTTCCTGGACTCCTGTCTTATGCAAGGCACATGATAAAATCAGATTTTATTGAATATCTCCAAATTGTATTCATTCATCCACCAATTAAGTCAACAGCAATTCTTGAGACATTGAGCCTTGTGTTCTGCTGTGCTAAGCCCAAGATGAGATCATCTGTGTACTCAAGGGATTCAATCATTAGTCTCAGTAGATTAAATGTATGGACTATTCAGTCTCAATGTTATTACTTGATTATGTCAAAGAGCTGCAACAAGGCAATTTTTTTTTTCACATATGCCTTGGAAATACCTTCTGTCAATTACCACATTTCAGTTTTTATTCTTTTCCAGGTAGCAATGGCCATGAGGCCTGCAGTGCTGAGTTGTGCTGCCTCACTTTCCCCAGGACATCACTATTATGGAGGCTATGAATGAAAAATGTTTCAAAGACATCATAAATGGTAGCATAGTAGCAGTTTTCTATCTCTCCAGAATGCTGTTGGGTGAACAGAAATTCTTCAAAAATATACTAGAAAATAACCGTGACTGCTTCCTATAGATCCCTACTTGTTGATAAGAATTCCTTTTCCTATTTTGTCTATATCTCTAGGTACTGGATTTTGGACATTTTCAGGTCAAGTCTTCTATTGGGATAGGAGTTTGCTTTCATTAGTGCTAATTATGGTTCAGATACTGTTTTAACTATTTTACTGTGTTTTTTTATCCACTGTCCTAAAAATTTCTATAAATTTTGTTATTTGTATTTGTTATACTCATTTTACATCCTAAGTTAAGACTAGGAGAGGCTAATTGACCCAAATTTACACAGCATGTAATTAAAGGAGCTAAAGCATAGCTTTGCTGCATCTCCTGCTGTATCCTGAACTCATGCTTTCAATCTCTCCCTTATCCCACTACATCTTAAGCTTGGTACATAGTCTTCTTAGTAGGAAATTATTAAGATGATGTACTTTTTCAGACAACATGTTCAGAGAAGCCATTTCTAGAAAATTTGTATCTCTAGAAAAATACTAAAATATTAAAATTATACTAAAGGATAACAAATGTTTTGCTAAAATCCAAATATTAATATTTTCAGATGAAAGGTGAGATGACTTTTAGAGTACACTTGTTAAAATGCTAAAGCAGAGACATGCACTGAGGATTAATATTATTAATGATCACTAAAGAAGGTGGGCCTCAGTATATATACAAGCTAAAATGCTAATAAAAGCTACAAAAATAGCTAATATTTACTGGATGATCACTATATGCTGCCAATGGCACTTTGTCACCATTATCCCCAGGAGAACAGAGAAAAATCTCAAGTCCGATAATTTATGACCGGCAGGAGTCAAACTCAGTGCTATCTAGCTTTAGAGCACTTTCTTGCAACATTCTACTGTACCACCTTGTGATCGCAAGTTGCAACACCTTATAGGAGGTCAAGAACTGAAGGAATATGAGGTGTATAACTGCACATCTATATGCCTCACTTTCTGGGTAATAGCCAACTGGGTACTTAGAATGTAATGTGGATATACCCTCTTCCTATAAGGATTTCTCAACAGAATTCATCACCTAACTGGAGCCCCAAATCACTGCTCCCAGATAGAAAAGGAATGAAAAATAACCAGATATAGAGTGAGTTCCTGACTCAGCAAAGAATAAATACCTGTTTGACAGACTCTTAACTTCTTCACAGCAGGAGAACGTGACACTGTAGAGGCAAAGAAGCTTAAGGAGTGTATGAGAATGATCAACCTGATTTAGCGTCACTATTTGTATTCCCTGGAAAGATCTTAAGGGCCGAGCCACACATCAGAAGGTCCAAGGGTCCTCATTGTCTATGGCTTGAAGTTTAATGCTATTGCCAAGAACCAACTGGCATCAGTAACTCTTACCTACATAACTCTGAAGGAAAGTGTGTACTAAGGGCATTCATCCATTCAGCAGGACCATAATTTTATGAAAGGTAGTTAGCATTGGCAGGTGGGACATAATATACCTGACCTTCAATCATAAATCAATGGCAGGTAGAAAAGCCACTGGGCAATATATATCCTGCTACCAGGTTGCCCATAAAATACAGCACACTTCCCTGGGCAATCACAGACGGATAAAACACTGTGCTATTTATACCATCCCTGAATCTCTGGGTTGGACTGAAATGAAAAGCTTTAGTAATCTTCCCACCTAAAAAAGTTTTTCTCCCTGGGCATACTGACATGTCAGCATCTGTTTTAATGCCACAGCTGCAGGCCAATGTCTGAAACTACCAACTGCCTTGGAAGATAGAAGGCAGCATTCAATAGAAACAGGTCCTACAAAGCCCAAGATGAAATGGCCCAAGTTTAATGATCCAAAGAGAGGCACTGATTTGTTTCTTACCATACCAAAGACAAAGAGATCATTTACAACTTGTAGTTCTGTGCTCTCATTCATCAAAGCTACACATCTCTGTACCAGAGTTCATGATTTCAAAAAATGTGTTTCATTTCCCCATCAAAACTTTGTTGGCTCTCTACTATGTGCAGGTGCTAATGATACAAGGACAAATGAGACAAATCATACCAAGCCATTTAGAGTCTTAAAGGCAAGAACATGACTGTTTGTATTAGGGAGACAGCCACTTGATTTCCAAGTCTGGGCTGCATATTTGGGGGCCTGAAAAGAATATTTAGTTTTTTTGAGTGTGGAGCAGGAAAAATCTTTACAGTGGTAGAGTTCATCTGAGTGCTGTAAAATGTGTGTGAGATTACTTAGTAGAAAAGTCAGATTTTAAAGTTATTTCAGCAGAGGAAGGTATAAGAGCAAGGACAGACATATAACATGTTAGGAAAACTGTCAGCATTTGATACAGCTGCAGATAGCCTGTGACATGGGGGCTGTGAGATAATGCTAAGCATAGGATGGGATTGGATCTTGGAGAGGTTAGGCTAGTGAATGTAAACCACATGAAATTATAGATAACTGGCTTCATGCTAGGCGATTATGATTTACTAAGTCTGGGTTGAGGGGGTGGGGGTGGAAGCAGAGAACCTGTATTTTCAACAACACCCCCCACTGCCACCAATAGCATCTAATTCTGATTCAGTCAGTCTATGGAGACTTTAGGCAAGGAGGAAACATGATCTGGTTTATCCTTTAGAATGATCATTTCAGGAATAAACTAGAATACAGATTCAAAGGGGTAAGGTCTGAAGTCAAGGACCCCCTCTTAAGTAGTCATTATATTGCCACACTTTGGGATGAGGAAGAAACTGATGCTAAGAGAGGTTAAGCAACCTCCCCTGGTAACAGAGGCAGAATTTGAAACCAGATATGTCTCATTCAAAAATCTAGCCTTTTCTTTATATTATAATAACTATAACATATTATAATAACTATAACATACTTTGTCTCACCACTGTAAGAATGTTGTCTAAGATGGCTAAGACTTAGCCTAAGGATGGAAGCGAAGAAAATCAAATATGGGCAGTAGATGCTCCTAGGCTAACAAGCACAAGCAATCATAGGACACAGAAACACACTGGTTAGAACTAGGCATTTTTGCTGATTAGAATTCAATTCCCCAACTTGCCTGTAATTCAAGTGCAGCATAATTGGAACTCATGTAATTGACATCACATACCAGCAGGCAATTAGAAAAATGGTACATACATTAAGCACATTGTCCTCTACTGCCTGCACTGGGATGTAAAACATGAATCCAGTAACTAATAGCTATGATAGAACTTAACTAATTATTTAGCCTTTTGATGAATTTGGTTCTCAGTTTACATGATGTCATATAATTATCACAAGAATTTTATGGAGTAAGTAGTATTAACCCTACTTTAATTTTTTTACTTTAGTTTTAATTTCTAATTTTATTATGGTATAATGACAAAAATGTGTATATTTAAGACATGCAATGTGCTGATTTGATCTGCATTGTGAAATAATTACCACATAAAGCTAATTAACACTTCTAATATCTTATGTAGTTACCTTTTTGTGTATGTGTAGTCACAAAACTTAATACCTACTCTCAGCAAATTTAAGTATAAAATGTAGAATTATTAACTATAGTAACCAGGCTGTACATTAGACCCCCAGATTTTATTGATATAACTCAAAGATTATACTGGTTGACAAACATCTCCTCATTCCCCATACACCCAGATCCTGGCAATCACCGTTCTACTCTCTGCTTCTGTGAGTTTGACTCCATTTTTTTAGATTCCACATGTAAGTGAGATCATGCAGCATTTGTCTTCTGTGCCTGACTTATTTCCTTTAGCATAATGTACTCCAGATTCACCCACGTTGTCCCAAGTGGCAGGATTTCCTTCTTTTCTATGGCAGAATGATATTCCTATGTGTGTATATGTGTATGGGTGCATGTATATCTGGTATGTATGTGTGTGTGTATAATTTTCACTGTCCATTCATCTGTCGATGAACACGACAATTGAGTCTTGTCAGTCATGAATAAGACTTCCATGAATATGGGAATGCAGATATATTTTCAAGATATCAAGTTTATTTCCTCTAGATGTATACTCAGAAGTGGGATTTCTGGATCATGGCTATTTTTCAATTTAATAAAGCAAAGTCTAGAGAGGTTCAATATCTTGATTAAGACCACACAGAAACATTTGGAAGCAAACCATATACTGGCTGACTCTAAAGCCTCTTCTCTTTCCATTATCTCACAAATATTCCATTTTACAACAGTTTAGTTGTGGTTCATTGTCTGCTTAACCTAGACTCTAGAATCTCTGCCACTTTGATGACATTTAGGGACTACAGTTGTGCCAGATTTTCTGTATTCAAAGTTATGTGTAACTGATGTGTCTATCACATATTGGAACACTGTTAATTCCATTTTTCTATTAATACTAAAGGTGAAGTAAGGGTGGTGGCATATACCACCTGAAATATATACAGATATATCGTTAGGAACATGTAGAGAAGGAAACAGGATCTGCCCTTCCTAAACTAATTACATAAAGGTCTTAATAGGAAGGGGTTACTGATTATAAGTCCAAAGGACAAGACTGTTTCTCCTTGGCTATGCTGATAATTCCCATAATAAAATGAAACTTCCCTAGAATCAAACATCTAACAGATTTCATGTTTGGCACCAGGTGGGTTTAATTCCTTCACTTATCAAATACACACACACACACACACACACACACACACAGAATACCTATTTTTTAAGATTTTGATTTTTCCTATTATAGTTGATTTACAAGGTTCTGTCAATATTTGCTCTACAGCAAGGTGACCCAGTCATCCAGTCATATATTTTTTTTCTCACATTATCCTACAGTATGTTCCATCACAAGTAGCTGATTTAGTTCTCTTTGCTATACAGCTGATTTAGTTCTCATTGCTTATCCACTCCAAATGCAATAGTTTGCATCTACAAACCCCAAACTCCCAGTCCATCCCACTCACTCCCCATCCCCCTCCCCCTCGGCAACAAAAAGTTATACACAATACCTATTATACCACACCCTGGGATAACACAATGAATAAAACAAAGAGTCCACTGCTATGGAGTTTTATTCTAGTAACTTCTTGGCCCAAATATAGCAACAAGATGGCAAAATAAATTTGCCATCATTAACCAAAGTTTCATTCTCACTGTTAGAACTAATGTCACTGTTTTCACATCCATGGATGTGAACAAAAGCCAGGCACATATAACTTGTCACCCAGAGATCCATGTATATTTTTGTCTCAGCAGGTGTCTGCTGCCAGCCAGCATACCACTTTTCATGAAACCTTGCCCAGGGGAACTTTGTGTCAGTGTGTGAGTCCTCCTAGATGGAAAATAACCTGAGCTATTTATGCAAAGGATCTATTTTTGTTTGAAGGCGTCTATAACTTCAACAGCCCAGTGGCCTTATTCTCAGAGACAAACTCAGAAGACCTTTGGGATAGGAGGCAGATATTCAAAAGCCAGTGAAACCCACTGAAACAGAAGTGTTCTTTTCTTCTATGATCCCACCTCTGTTGAACTGCCAAACATGGTGCTGGGCACTGAGCAGTGACAAGACTCTTTGTCCTTGAGAACCTCAAAAGCTAGTGGGAGAGAAATAGTCACAATAGATTACACGTATTGAGTGCTCAGTATATAAACTCCTTTGAACATCTAAGTAGTTCTATCTCTGGAGTCAGTTTGATCAAGGTCACACACATCTCATACACGTCAGACCCAGGGTCACGATTTATAGACATCAAACACCATAATCCATGTACTCAACCAGGATTACACAGCCTCCCACTAATAACTCCACAGCTGCCTCTAGCACGTGTTTTTGAGGGCCAATAAAGGCAAGCTGTCAAAAACCCGACTGCCTGGGTTCAAGCCTCTGTTACTTGACAATGTATTTAGTCTGTATCTCTATGTTTTTACTCATACACATGGTTAATATTAGTACCTACCTCACAGCCCATTATTGAGTTAATTGAGATGCTCAAACTTTATCGATGCTTACTTAGTGATCACTACCCCTGTCATTAGGACAATGATTTTTCACTCCTCTAAAACTTGTTTTATTGATGACCCTGTTTATAGGGGCAAAAACAAGAAAAGAGCAGATGGTTTCTTTCATTCACATTTAAGGGAGAGATTTAATAACCTTTACTAAATCTGAAAGTAGAATCAGACTCAGCCTATACTTGTGCACAGAAGCAGTTAAGGGAGAGAGGAAATTAGTGCTGAGCCCAGCAATTTTTGCCTTGAACCTGTCTTTCCAACTAGGAAAAAAAACACACCTCTCCATTAAATATACTCCACATTTTTTTTCTTTCTCAGTAACATAGACACAAACAGCTGAGAGCAACTCAGACAGATATATATTGTTAGAGGAAAGATAAAAGTTTATTAAGTACATCACCAAATCAAGTGTTTTAATAGAAAACCCAGGCATTATCAATTGGTATTAGGGCTTAAATTCCCAGAAAGAGGAGTTCCCACTGTGGCCAACTGGGTTAAGAATCTGGCATTGCCACAGCTGTGGCATAGGTCAGAGCTGTGGTTCAGATTTAGTCACTGGCCTGGGAATTTCCATATGCTGTGGATGGGCGTGGCTAAAAAAGAACAAAAAATTCCCAGAAACATCATATCATTTTATATAATTCTAATTTAGCTTATTTATAGAGTATTGCTCAAGATGACTCTTTAAAATTCTGACCCTTTGTTTCTGGGTAAGATGCACTGAGTTTTTGCTCCTCTGTGGGGCTAAATAATAATGACCTAAAGTGGGTACTTGCCAAACAAATGAACAAATTTCATTCAGAGAGCTGAGTAGATACTTCTTAGTGTAGGCAGAAATAACAGAATCTTTAGAACCTTCAGACTGATGAAATTAAGCTGCCTTTCATCATGAATACCCTGACAGAAGAAAAATGTGTAAGAGAACGTGCGTTCATGTGTGCATGCATTTGTGTTTGTGCATGCATGTGTAGGTATGCATATGCAATTGTGCCCAGACATGTGGATACATTCACATATTGGATTCAGACATGGTCAGAGAGCCCTCGGAGAATGTGGAAGAGGGAGAGGAGCCCAGTCACACAGTACTGTTTGTCATTCATGAAGTCACAAGATTTCTGAGTTACTGAATTAGATGGGATTTCTTGGGGAAGTAATCATACCTTTTGCCTTTTATTGAAAATTTACTGCATTACTCCTCTCTGTATATAAATGACTTAAAATCCTCCTTAAGACCCTATGAAATAGGCATTAAATTTCCTGTTTAACAAATGAGGAAAATGAATCTCAGAAAGATTGAAGGCAGGATTTGAATATAAATTTCAATGGTTCCAAAACCTCACTCTTTCTGCAAAACCCTACTTCTGAGGGCAGTCACTAATTTTTATTTTGTCCATGCCTACAACACGAGAAAGTTTCCAAGCCAGGGATCAAACCCATGTCACAGCAGCAACCCAAGGCACAGCAGTGATAACAGTAGACCCTTAACCCACTGAGTGACAAGAGAATTCCCTCTATACTTTTTTTTAAAAAACTGCAGTGTATTTGGTTTGGTTTATAATATTATATTAAATTCAGGTGTACAACATAGTAACACAAATTTTTATAGATTATAATTTAGATATTATAAAATATTGACTATATCCCTTGTGATGTAGAATATATACTTGTAGCTTATTTAGCTTTATACATTGTAGTTTGTACCTTTTAATCCCCTACTCCAATCACACAACCTCATTTTCTCCCTTTCCCCACTGTAATCACTAGTTTGTACTCTATATATGGGAGTCAGTTTCTTTTTCTTTTTTTGCCTTTTTAGAGTCACACCCATGGCATGTGGAGGTTCCCAGGCTACCAGGCTAGGGGTCGAATCAGAGCTGGAGCTGCTTGCCTATGCCACAGCAACACCAGATCCAAGCCATGTCTGTGACCTACACCACAGTTCATGGCAACGCCAGATTCTTAACCCACTGATCAAGGCCAGGGATTGAACATATGTCCTCATGGATACCAGTCAGATTTGTTTCTGCTGAGTCATGATGAGAACTCCCTAGGAGTCAGTTTCTGTTTTGTTACATTCATTTGTTTATTTTTTAGATTTGACAAATAATTGGTAACACACAGTATTTTTCTTATTCTGACTTATTTCACTAAGCATAATACCCTACAGTTCATTAATGTTGTCACATGGAAAAATTTATTATTTTTTATGGCTGAGTAGTATTCTAGTGTGGTGTGTGAGTGTGTGTGTATACACACATCTTCTTTATCCATTCATTCATTGATGGATACTTAGGTTGATTCTATATTTTGGCTATGGTAGATAATACTGCTATGAACATTGGGATGCATATATCTTTCTGAACTAGTGTTTTAATTTTCTTTGGGTATATACTCAGGAATGGAATTGCTGGATCATATGGTAGTTTTAGTTTTAGGTTTTTGAGGAATTTATATACTGCTTTCTATATAGACTACACCAAGTTTTGTTCCTTTCAATAGTATACTAATGTTATCTTCACATCCTCACCAATATTTCTTATTTGTAGAATTTATTGGTGATAGCCATTCTGCCCAGTTTGAGGTGATACCTAAATATGGTTTGATTTGTAATTCTCTGATGATTAGTGATGTTGAGCATCCTTCCATTTGCCTGTTGGCAATCTTCTTGTCTTCTTTGGAAAAATATCTGTTCAGGTCTTCTGCCAATTTTTAGTTGGGTTGCTTGCAGTTTTATGATATTGAGTTGTATAAACTGTTTATATATTTTGGATTCTAACCACTTATCAGTCATATCATTTTAAAATATTTTCTCCATTTAATAGGTTGTCTTTTACTTTTGATATTATCTGCTACTGTGCAAAAGCTTTTAAGTTTAATTAGGTCCCATTTGTTTATTTTTGATTTCATTACTTTTGATTTAGGAGACAATCCAAAAAGTACATAGTTATGATTTATGTCAAACAGTGTTCTGCCTATGTTCTCGTCTAGGAGTTTTATAGTTTTAATCCTTACATTTATTTATTTATTTATTTATTTATTTATTTTGTCTTTTTGCCTTTATGTAGAGCCGCACCCGCGGCATATGGAGGTTCCCAAGCTAGGGGTCTAACAGGAGCTATAGCCGCTGGCCTTCGCCACAGCCACAGCAATGCAGGATCCGAGCCACGTCTGCAACCTACACCACAGCTCATGGCAACGCCAGATCCTTAACCCACTGAGCAAGGCCAGGGATCGAACCCGCAACCTCATGGTTCTAAGTTGGATTCATTAACGACTGAGCCACAAAGGGAACTCCTTAATCCTTACATTTAGATCTTTAGCCATTCTGAGTTTACTCTTGTATAGGGTGTGAGGAAATGTCCTAATCTCATCACTGTTTTTTCTCCATGGTATATTCTTGCCTCCTTTGACATAGGTTAATTGACCAGAGGTGTGAGGGTTTAATTCTGGATTCTCTCATCTGCTCCAGTTGTCTGTGTGTCTCCTTTTGTGCCAGTGACATGCTGTTTTGATTACTATAGTTTGTAGTAAAGACTGAAGTCAAGGAACTTGATACTTCTATCTTTCTTCTTTCCTTTCAATATTACTTTGGCAATTTGAGGTCTTTTGAGGTTCCATACAAATTTTAGGATTTTTTGTTCTAGTTCTTTTTTTTAAATGGCATGGATATTTTGTATTAAAAGTGTAGATTTCTTCAGGTAGAAGAGACATCTAACAGTATCAATTCCAGTCAAAAACATGAGATGTATTTCCACTTCTTTGTATCGCTTTCAATTTTCTTTATTGATATATTATAGTTTTTAGAGTATGTCTTTCACCACTTTGGTTAAGATTATTCCTAGTTATTTTATTATTTTGATGTAATTTTATACAGAATTATTTTCTCAATTTCTCTTTTATAGTTATTAGTGTATAGAAAAACAAAATATTTATGTATAGAAATCTTGAATTCTGAAACATTAATAAATTCATTTATCAGTTACAATAGTTAATTAATGGATACTTTAGGGTTGCTCTAAATAGTATCATGCCATGTGCCATCTGCAAATCATGACTGTTTTACTACTTTCCTTCCAATTTGAATGACTTTCTTTATTTTCCTTCTCTGATTACTGTGTCTACAACTCGCAATACTATATTAAATAGAAATGGTGAGAGCAGGCATTTTTGTATTGTTTCTGATTTTGGAGGAGAGTTTTTCAGCTTTTCACTGTTGAGTGTGGATTTGTCATAAATGGTCATTAATATGTTAAGACATGTATGATCTACACTAACTTTGATAATAGTTCTAAGCATGGATGGATGTGGAATTTTATCAAACAAATTTTCTGTGTCTACTTAGATGATCAAGGATTTTTATCTATACTTTTATTTTTATTTTTTTAACTTAATGAATTTTATTTCAATCATAGGTGTAAATAAATCATCACAAGTCAATTTGATAGATTTTGTGTCCCAAACCCACAGTGCATCCCCCCACCCTCCAGATTGTCTTATTTGAAAAGCCAAGGTTTTCCAAAGGCTGTGAGTCATTGTCTGCTCTGCAGAGAAGTTCATTGTGTCTTTTTGGTTTCCACATGTAAGTGGTAGCATTGGGTGTTGCTGTCTAATTGTCTGACTGGTTTCACTTCGCATGATAATTTCTCGGTCCATCCATGTCGCTATAAATGTTGGTAATTCATTCCTTTTAATAGCTGAGTAATATTCCATTGTGTATATGTACCATATCTTCCCTATCCACTCTTCTGTCGATGGGCATTTAGGTAGTTTCCATGACTGGGCTATTGCATAGAGTGCTGCAATGAACACTAGAGTACATGTGTCTTTTCGAGGCATGGTTTCCTCTGGATAGATGCACAGGGGTGGGATTGCTGGCTCAAACGGTAATTCTATTTTGAGTTTTCTGAGGAATCTCCATACTGTTTTCCACAGTGGTTGCACCAATTTGCATTCCCACCAACAGTATTTGTAATAGGGATCCTTTTACTCTACACCCTCTTCAGCACTTATTGTTTGTAGACTTTTTCATGATGGTCATTCTGGCTGGTGTAAGGTGGTACCTCATGGTGGTTTTGATTTGCATTTCTCTAATAATGGGTGATGTTGAACATCTTCTCATGTGTTTGTTTATTTGCCATCTGCATGTCTTCTTTGGAGAATTATCTGCCTAGATCCTCTGCCCATTTTTTGATGGGTTGTTTTTTTCTTTGGTATTGAGCTGTAGGAGGTGTTTGTAAATCTTGGAGATTAATCCCTTGTCAGTTGATTCATTTGCAAATATTTTCTCCCATTCTGTGGGTTGTCTTTTCATTTTGTTTAGGGTTTCCTTTGCTGTGCAGAAACTTTGAACTTTAATTAATTCCCATTGGTTTATTTCTCTTTTTATTGTCCTTACTCTGAAAGATGGATCTGAGAAGATGTTGCTATCATTTATGTCAGAGAGTTTTTGGCCTAAGTTTTCCTCTAAGAGTTTTCTAGTATCTGGTCTTATAACTAGATCTTTAATCCATTTTGAGTTTATTTTTGTGCATGGTGTTAGGAAGTGTTCTAGTTTCATTTTTTTACATGTAGCTGTCCAGTTTTCCCAGCACCACTTATTGAAGAGGCTGTCTTTTGTCCAATGTATATTCTTGCCTCCTTTGTCATAGATTAGTTGACTATAGATGTGTGGGTTTAATTCTGGGCTCTCTATCCTGTTCCACTGATCTATATTTCTGTCTTTGGGCCAGTACCACATGGTTTTGATGACTGTAGCTTTGTAGTACAGTCTAAAGTCAGGGAGCCTGATTCCTCCAGCTCCATTTTTCTTTTTCAAGATGTCTTTGGCTATTCTGTTTTTTTTGTGTTTCCAGACAAACTTTAAAATATTCTGTTCTAGTTCTGTGAAAAAGACCCTCGGTAATTTAAAAGAGATTGCATTTAATCTATAGATTGCCTTAGGTAGTATAGTCATTTTGATAATATTGACTCTTCCAATCCAAGAGCATGGTATGTCTTTCCACCTGTCCATGTCATCCTTGATTTCTTTCACCAGCACCTTATAATTTTCAGAGTACAGGTCTTTTGTCTCTTTAGGCAGGTTTATCCTAAGTATTTGATTCTTTTTGATGCAATGGTAAATGGGATTGCTTCTCTAATTTCTCTTTCTGATATTTCATTGTTAGTACATAGAAATGCAGTTGATTTCTGTGTATTAATTTTGTATCCTGCGACTTTGCCAAATTCATTGATGAGCTCTAAGAGTTTTCTGATAGGTCTTCAGGATTCTCTAGGTATAGTATCATGTCGTCTGCAAAAAGTGATAGTTTTACTTCTTCTTTCCCAATTTGGATTCCTTTTATTTCTTTCTCTTCTCTGATTGCTGTATCTAGGACTTCCAGAACTATGTTGAATAGTAGTGGCGAGAGTGGACATCCCTGTCTTGTTCCTGATCTCAGCGGGAATTCTTTCAGC
>PVHT020000066.1:14200739-14216261 GCA_004024745.2 Catagonus wagneri | reverse complement strand
TTTGAGTGAGTGGTTCCTTTTGCATATTAGAAAAGTTTTCGGCTATTATCTCTTCGAATATATATTGTCCCCTTCTCTCTCTCTTCTCCCTCTGGCACCCGTAAAATACGGACATTGGTGCATTTAAGTTTATCCCAGAGTTCTCTGAGACTCTGCTCATTTCCTTTCAATCTTTTATCTCTTTTCTCTTCTGCACTAGCGATTTCCACTATTCTGCCCTGCACCTCACTGATTCGTTCTTCTGCCTCCTGTATTCTACTGTTGGCTGCTTCTAATGAATTTTTTAATTTAGTTATGGTATTTTGCATATTTTCTTGTTTAATTTTTACATCTTGTATTTCTCTGCTCAGTGTTTCCTTTAAATTATCAATCTTTGCCTCCAATTTATTTCCAGTGCCTTGCATCATCTTCAGTATCAACAGTCTAAAGTCTCTTTCTGGGAGGCTGATAATCTCCTCATCACTGAGCTGTTTTTCTGGGCTTTTCTCTTTCTCCCTTATCTGAGTTAGAGTTTTCTGTCTTTTCATTTTCATAGGTTTTTGGTGTGGTGACATTTTTGCTGACAATAGTGTTGTAGCCTTTCTTATTTCAGGTGTTTGCCTCCCCTGTGGCTAAAGTTGGTATGGCAGGGGCTTGCTGTAGGCTTCCTGATGGGAGGGAGTGATGCTTGCTCCCTGGTAGGTGGGGTTGATTCCTTTCCCTCTGATGGGTGTGGCTTTGTCTCTGGATGAGATAAGAGGCTGGCTGTGTGCCTGAGGGGTCTCTAGGCAGCCTGTTTACTGATGGGTGGGGCTGAGACCTCACCTGGATTATTGTTTGGCCTGAGGCTTCTCAGCCCTGATTTGAGGGACAAGATTTTCACAGAAATGGCCACCTCCAGAGAAATGCAGGCTGATGAATGTCCCCGAGAGCTTCACCTCCAATGCCCTTCCCCGACAACAAGCCATAGTCACCCCTGTTTTCCGAGGAGATCCTCCAAGAATTGCAGTCAGATTCCACCCGGATTCCTATGGAGACTGCTTTGCCCTGGGACCCAGTGCACTTGGAAGTCTGTGTGTGCCTTTCAAGAATGGGGTCTCTGTTTCCCCTAGTCCTCTGGAGCTCCTGCACACAGGCCCACTGCCTTCAATGTGAGATGCTGCAGGGGCTCTTTCTCCCTGTGCCAGATCCCTAGGCGTGGAGATTTGACGTGGGGCTCAGAACTCTCAGTCCTGTAGCTGAGTCTCTGTGACACAATTACTTTCCAGTCTGTGGGGCTTCCCACCTGGGAGGTATGGGGTTGCTTCTATCACGTAATCGCCCCTCGTACCTCTTGGTGTGGTCTCCTCTTTGTCTTCTGAAGCAGAATATTTTTTTGGAAGTTTACAGTCCATTTGGTTGAATGTTGCTCAGCATTTGGTTATAGTTTTGTTGTTTTTTGGGAGAGAAGTTGAGCTCCAGTCATTCTATTCCGCCATCTTAATGCAATCTCTCCCTCTATCTATCCTTTTATAATGTAGTATATAACAATGATTGATTTGCAAATATCAAAATATCCTCACATCCCTGAAATAAATTCATGGCTTGATCTTGGTGTATGATCCATTTTATACATTGTTGGATTTGGTTTAATACTATTTTGTTGAGAATTTTTGCATTTATGTTCATCAGTGATTTGGCCTGTAATTTTTACAGTGTTTTTCTCTGGTTTTGGTATCAAGGTAGTGGTGGCCTCATAGAATGAATTTGGGTGTCTTCCATTCTTTTCATCATTTTGAAATAGTTTGACAAAGTTAGATATTAGCTCTTATATATTTGGTAGATTCCTGTGTGAAGCCATCCAGTCCTGAACTTTTGTTTGAGAACGTTTTTATAAAAATAAAAGTTCAGTTTCAGTATTAGTCATCAATCTCTTCAGTATTTCTATTTCTTCCTGATTCAGTCTTGATATATTTCTAGAAATGTGTGCACTTCTTCTTGGTTGTCCAATCTGTTGGCACATAACTGTTCATAGTAGTCTTTCAGGATTTTTATTTGTATCTGTGGTATCAGTAGCTATTTATCCTCTTACATTTGTTTTGTTTATTTGATTCCTGTGTCTTTTCTTCATAGTGAACCTGGCTAAAGATTTATCAATTTTGTCCTTAAAAAGGAAAAAAGCTCTTGGTTTCATTGATTTTTTTTGTTTTTATTTTTTTGGTCTCTATTTTATAAATTTCCTCTGATATTTGTTTTCTGCCTTTTGCTGACTTTGGACTTTGTTTATTCTTTTATTTTTCTAGTTATTTTAGATGGTAGGATAGCTTGTTTTAGAATTTCCTTTTTCTTGAGGTAGACATATATCACTATAAACTTCCCACTTATAACTGCTTTTGCTGTATCTCATAGATTTTGGAGACTTTTATTTTCATTTTTATTTGTCTTAAAGTATTTTCCAATTTTCTTTAATTTCTTCATTGACCCATTGGTTTTTTAGTAGCATGTTGTTTAGTTTCCTCATGTTTATGTATTTACCAGTTTTATTTTCTGTATTTGATTTACAGTTTCATAAAATAGTTGTCAGAAAAAATGTGATATTTTCTATCCTCTTAAATTTGTTGAGATTTATTTTGTAGCCTAGAATGTGATCTAACCTGTGCACTTGATAAAAATGAGTATTCTATTATTTTTGGATAGAATGTCCTGTAGCTATCTATTAAGCCCAACTACTCTGATGTGTGATTTAAGACCATAGTTTTCTCACTGATTTTCTCTCTGGATGATCTGCCCATCAGTGTAAGTGAGATGTTAAAACTATTTTTGTATTGTTAGTTGATCTCTTTGTCTGTTAACATTTACTTTATGTATTCAGGTGCTCATATATTACGAGCATATATATTTTAAATTGTTATATATTTTTTCTTGGGTTTATCCCTTGATCATTACATAAAATCCTTTTTGTACTTTGTTATAATCTTTGTCATAAAATCTATTTTGTCTAAGTATTGCTGTGCCAGCTTTATTTTGATTTCCATTATTATGGAATAAATTTTTTCATCTCACTTTCAGTCTCTATGTGTCATTAGATCTGAAGTGAGTCTCTTCTAGGTAGTAGCATTTATATGTACCTTGGTTTTGTATCCATTTAGTCTTCACCTTTTGATTAGAGCATTTTAGTCCATTACATTTAATTAGTATTTTATTACTATTTGTCTTTGGATTGGTTTTCTTTTTTTCCCTTTATTTCATTATTTTCCTTTGTTATTTATTGACCTTGTTTAATGTTATGTTTCGATTCCTTCCTCTTTTGTGTTTGTATATTACAAATTTTTGATTTGTGGTTATAATGAGATTTCTTTGTAGCTATACAGGTTACATTATCATATATATTTTAATACACATTAGATTATATATAAACACACATATAAGATTATCTTAAGTTGCTGAGCTCTTAATTTCAAATACATTTTTAAAACTCTGCATTTTTACTCTGCTTCCCCCATGATTACTATTTTTGATATCACATTTACATCTTTTTGTTTTGTGTATCCCTTAACTATGTATTGCAGATATAGTTTATTTAATTCCTTTTTTAACATTCCTACTCTCTTTGTACCTGACTTATTTACTACCTTTATTGTATAGTTGCCTTTATTAATTAGCTTTTTCATTTTATAATTTTCATGCCTCTAGTTGTGGTCTTTACTTGTTCACTTAGAGAAATCCTTCTTACATTTCTAATAAATCTGTTTTGGTTGCTAAACCAATTTAACTGCTGCTTTTCTGCACAAATTTTGATGCTTCCAAGAAATCAGAATGAAAGTCTTGCCAGGTAGAATATTCTTAGCTATAGGGTTTTTTTTCCCCCTTTCATCACCTTAAATATACTGTGTTACTCCCTTTTGGCATTCAGAATTTCTGTTGAAAAGTCAGCTGATAGCCTAATGGGAGCTCCCTTGCACATAATTTGTTTCTTTTCCTTTGATTATTTTAATATTCTCTTCATCTCTAATTTTTGTCTTTTAAATTACAGTATGACTTAGGGTGTTCCTCTTTAGGTTACTCTGTTTAGCTGTCTGCATATTTTGATCCTGGATGTCTGTTTCTTTTCCCACATTAGGGGAGTTTTAAGCTTATGTATAAAAATATATTACCTGCCCCTTTCTCTCTCTCCTCCTTCTGGAACCCCTATAATGTCAATGTTAGTATGCTTGTTTTTTCACAGAGCTCTTAAACTATCCTCATTTCTTTGAATTCTCTTTTATTTTCAACTTCAATGATTTCCATTCTCTGTATGGATGGATTCATCTTACTGATCCCTTCCTCTATATCATTTCATCTAGTGTTCATTTCTTTTAGTGTATTTTTTCAGTTATTGTATTCTTTCTTTTATTTTTGCTTTTTAGGGCCACACTCATGGCAGGTGGAGGTTCCCAGGCTAAGGGTCCAATCGAAGCTACAGCTGACAGCCCACACCAGAGCAACACCAGATCTGAGCCGCATCTGCAACCTACACCAGAGCTCACAGCAATGCCAGATCCTTAACACACTGAGCATGGACAGGGATTGAACCCACAACCTCATGGTTCCTTGTCAGATTTATTTCTTCTGCTCCATGATAGGAACTCCAGTTATTGTATTCTTGATTTTAATTTAGTTGTTCTTTTTTTCTACCTCTTTGTTAAAACTTGTAACTTCTATGTTTATCCATTTTTCTCCTGAGTTCTTTGATCATTTCTATGACCATAAACTCTTTATCAGGTAGATTGCCTATCTCTCCTTCACTTAATTTTTCTCTTGGAGTTTTATCTTGTTCCTTTGTTTGAAATATGTTCCTCTGTTACCTCATTTGCCTAATGTGCCATTTTTGTTTCTACTTATCTGGTAGGTTGGTTATATTTTCTGACCTTGGAGAAGTGGCCTTTTTAGGATGCATCTCAGCATTGCACTCCCCTCTAGTTATCAGAACTATATGTTCTAAGATTTCCTCCTATATGGGTGGCATGGGTCCTTCTACTGTGGTGGATTGACTACTGTGGCAGCCTTGTAGGTGTGGCTGGCCTCTGATCTAATTGTATGCAAGTCTCTGCCTTGGCAGAGATTGTCAGTCACTGGTTGGCAGCACCATGTCATAAGGCAACTGGCTGTGGAGCCCTGGGAGTTAAGGGGCTAGTGCTGGCTCACTGGTGGGCAGATGTGGATTCTTGGTTGGGTGGTTGTGGATACAGAGTCTTGACCTGAGGTGTACCAGTACTGATGCCTACAAGCTGATTAGTGGGGATACCTGTAGAGTGCTACCAAAAAGCTAGAAGAAAGAATCCAAACAAGGCACTTATCAATACCATTGTCCACATGGTAGAACAAGTTCCCACAAATGACTGCCTCCATGTCTATGTAGCCAGGGTGAACTCCAGTTGTCTCTTGCCTCTCCAGGAGACATTTTTTTGTCTTTTTAGAGTCACATGGCATATGGAGGTTCCCAGGCTAGCGGCCCAATCAGACAAGTAGTTGGGTCTTACCAGGCCCCTTCAAAATTGCCACTCATTCCCTGGGTCCCTGAGTGTGAGATCTTTGTGACCTTTAAAATTATAGTCTCTATTTTCCACCGCCTCTGAACCTTCCAAAAGTAAGCCTTACTAGCTTTCAAAGCAAACATTCTGGGACCTCATGTTCCTGGAGTGAGGCCCCTGGAACCTGGGGAGCCTGATGTGGGGTTCAAACCTACTGCTCATTAGAGAGAACTTATGCAATTGTAATTATCCTTCTGCTTAAAGACTGCCCACCCAGGGTATGGGTCTTGATTCCTCCATGACTTTACCCCTCCTATCCGTCTTGTTTTGGTTCCTTTATATACTTTAGTTGTAGAAGATCTCTTTTGCTAGATTAGTCTTTCTCATCAACAGTTGTTCTGCAAATAGTTGCAATTTTGGCATGCCTATGAGAGGGGGTGAGCTCAAGGTCTTGCTATTCCACCATCTTTGACAAGCTCTCCTAGTCTCTGTACTCTTAAAAATATTATCAGTTGTGGTGCTTAGAAATTAAGCAGCAATAGACTTTCCAAAATTTAATATGAAAGAGAGAAAAGAATGTTAATTGTGATATATAGCTGATCAGCAACAAAGACCTAAAGGTGAACACGATCATCATACATAATTTGAAAAGTCAGTAGGTTAATAATATATAATAAAATAATAAAAAATAATATGAGAAAAAAAAGAAAAGCACAAAACACTTTGGTCCAGAGCAATACACATCCCTTACACTCACATACCACTAGAGACATGTAGCTCACAACCCGTTCACACAAGTGGAGCTGAAAAATTTAGTCATTGGTTGGGAAGCTTCCTCCCAGAAATATCTATCTCCACACTACAAAAGGGAAATTACTCCTTTCTGGTAGATTGTGCCATTCCTCATATGCCTGGGATGGAACTTACCACCTATTCCAGGAATACTATTATATCCTTCTCATACATAATCTCACTTAATCTTTCCAAAAGCTCTATAAATTATTATCCTGACTTATCAGAAAAAGAAATTTGAGAATTCAAGGATGGAAGTGACTAGCCCAAGATGATGTAGCTGGTTGATGATAGATCATGGAGTTAAATCTAGTTCACACTGATTCCTAAGCATGACCTCTGTCTGCTAAATCAAAGGAGGATACATATTAACAAGGATTTTCCAATTTATTCAAAGTAATATGAGCTAGAGCTGAATTTGAGTTTTATATTATTGCATTTGACTAATCTTTAAACATACTGGACAGTTTCTTCCTCCTGACTAGTGGGTGAAAGTCTAGGAAGAATATTTAAATGACTTACAGGTAAAATAAACTAAATGAATTAATCTGCTGCTCTCTCTCCCTCCCTTTGTCTGTCGCTCTCTTTTTTATGTGTCACCTTTAGTCACTTCTGCTAAAGAATAGCTTCCTTATATGAGTCTACTTATATAAAATATCTAGAATAGGAAAAATCATAGAGATGAAGAATGGTTTACCAGGGGGGGGACTGGAAGGGAGTGCTAATGGGTAGGCATTTTAATTTGGGTTGATAAAAATATTCTAGAATTTGTGTCAATATGTGTGTAACTTTGAATGTACTAAAATCACTGAATTGTAATCTTTAAAATGGTTTTTAAAGTATAATGAACAACCTAGGGACAGTGTAGAAGGACTTAAGCTCACCTTCTCTCATGAAAACAACAAAATTACAACTAACTGATGAACAACCATCAATAAAATAGACTGGAAATTATTAAAAATGATATCTAATACCCAAAGACAAAAAAGAAGCCACATTGAGAAAATAGGAGGGGCACTTGCATGATATAAGAACTCCCATACCCACAGGGTATGTGACCCTAAGACTGGCAAATAGCTATATCACAGATGCTCTTCATAGGAGTGAGTGTTCTGAGCTCCACATCACAATACCTCGGTTGATAGTCTGGAATTGTGAAGAGGAGCCCCTAGAGCATTTGGCATTGAAGGTCACTGGGGCATGTGTGCAGAAGCTCCACAGGACTGGGGAAAACAGAGACTCCACTCTTGGAAGTGTACACAGGATCCCATGAGCACTGGGTCACAGGGAAAAGCAGGGGCTCCATAAGAATCTGGGTCAGACCTACCTGCCTGTCTTGAAGACAGTACCCTGGGAAAGCAAGTGGTGGTTGTGGCTCATTGTAGGGGAAGAACATTAATGCAGAGGTCCCAGGAATTTTCATCAGCATGAGCTCCCCTGGAGGCTGCCATTTTGGAAAAATATGGCACCATCCATCAGAGCTAAGAAGCCCCAGGACAAACACAAACAGGGTGGGAACACAGCCTCACCCATCAGCAAACAGACTGTCCAAAGCCCCTTAGGCACATAGCTGCCTCTAATCACACCCAAAGACAAATTCCCACAGAGCAGAAGGACAAGACTCAGCTCCACCTACCAGTGGTTAGGCACCAGTCCCTCCCATCTGGAAGCCTGTAACAAGCCCCTGTATCAACTTCCCAAAAGTGAGTAGACACCAGATGCAAGAGCGGCTACAACCCTCTAGCCTGAAAAAATGGAAATAGCACAACAAGCAATTCAAAGTGAAAAGGCAAAGGAATATAATCCAGATGAGAGAACCATCCAAAACCCCAGAAAAACAGCTGTGAACTGAAGATTAGCAGCCTCCATGAAGAAGACTTTAGAATAATGATAGTAAAGATGATCCAAGATCAGAAAAAAAACATTCCCATGCTAGGGGTCAAATTGGAGCTGTAGCTGCTAGACTATGCCACAGCCACAGCAACACAAGATCTGAACCACATCTGCAACCTACACCTCAGCTCAAAGCAACACCAGAACCTTAACCCACTGAGTAAGGCCAGGGATTGAACCCATGTCCTCATGGATACTAGTTGGGTTTGTTAAACACTGAGCCACAACAAGAACTCTCTGGTACAACTTGAAATGCACCAACAATTGTATTATAGGAGGATCAGAGGA
The DNA here is from genome assembly GCA_004024745.2 of Catagonus wagneri. NCBI lineage: Eukaryota > Metazoa > Chordata > Mammalia > Artiodactyla > Tayassuidae > Catagonus > Catagonus wagneri. The sequence goes on along the minus strand of PVHT020000066.1, from coordinate 14,207,820 downwards.
GAAGATAGAAAGAGCCAGAGAAAATATTTGAAGAGATAATAGCTGAAATTATCCCCAACATGGGAAAGGAATCACTCAATCAAATCCAGGAAGCAGTGAATACCATATAAAATAAATCCAAGGAGGAATGCTACAACATACTTAATGTGATGAAAGGTTAAAAACCTCCAACCAAGATTACATTATCCAGCAGGGATTTCATTCACATTTGAAGAAGAAATAAAAAGCTTTATAGATGAGCAAAAGGTAACAAAATTCAGCAACACTAAACCAGCTTTACAACAAATATTAAAGGAACTTCTCTATGCAGAAAAGAAAAGGTCACAACTAGAAACAAAAATTCCACAAATGAAAGGCTCACCAGTAAAGGCATATGTACAGTAAAGGTAAGAAATCATCCACACACAAATATGCTACCAAAATCAGAAATAATGAGAAGACGAGGGAACAAATGCAGGAACTGGAAATGCACTTGCAATTAAGAGACCAACAACTTAAAACAATCTTGTATATATATATATAGACTCCTATATCAAAACTTCAGGGTAACTGAAAACCAAAAATCTACAATTGATACACACACAAATAAGAAAAATCAACTCAAATACAACACTAAAAATAGTCATCAAATCACAAGAGCAGAGAACAAGTGAAGAAGGGAATAAAAAGGAGCAACAAAAACAAATCCACAACAGTTAATAAAATGGCAATAAGAACATACATATCCATAATTGCCTTAAATGTAAATGGATGAAATGCCCCAACCAAATGACATAGACTGGCTGAATGAATACAAAAACAAGATCCATATATATGTTGTCCTCGAGAGATCTTAATATCTAGGGACACATATAAATAGAAAGTGAGAGGATGGAAGAAAATATTCCATGCAAATGGGAATCAGAAGAAAGCTGGAATAGCAATACCCCTATCAGATAAAATAGACCTTAAAATAAAGAATATTTTAAGAGACAAGGAAGGACATGACATAATGATCAAAGGATTAATCCAAAAATTCTATGTAACAATTGTAATTGTATATACACCCAACATAGGATCACCTAAATATATAATGCAACTGCTAACAACCTTAAAAGGAGAAATTGACAATAACACAATAATAGCGGGGACTTTTATATACCAGTTACAGCAATGGACAGATCATCCAGACAGAAAATTAACAAGAAAACACAGGCCCTGAATGAAGCATTATACCAAATGGACTTAATAGATATTTTCAGGAGATTCCATCCAAATCTTATCAAGTGCACATGGAACATTCTTTAGGATTGATCACATTCTGGGCCATAAATCAAGCCTTGGTAACTTTAAGAAAATTGAAATCATATCAAGCATCTTTTATGACCACAACATTATACAACTGTAAGTCAACAATAAACAAACTGTAAAAAAAAATGTGGAGACTAAAACAACATGCTACTAAACAACCAAAGGATCACTGAAGAAACAAAATAGGAAATTAAAAAATACCTGGAAGCAAATAACAACAAAGACACAACAATCACAAACTTAAAAGACAAAGCAAAAGCAGTTCTAAGAGGGAATAGCAATGCAAGCCTACCTCAGGAAACAAGAAAAATCTCAGGTAACCTAACATTACACCTAAAGCAAATAGAGTGATAAGAACAGACAAAACCCAAAGTTAGCAGAAGGAAAGAAATCACAAAGATCAGAGCAGAACTCTATGAAATAGAAATAAAGAAAGCCATAGAAAAGATCAATGAAAATAAGAGATGGTTCTTTGACAAGATCAACATAATTGATAAAACCTTAGCCAGACTTATCAAGAAGAAGAGAGAGATGACTCCAATCAATAAAATTAGAAATGAAAGAGATGTTACAATGGACATAACAGAAATGCAAAGGATCATAAGAGACTACTACATGCAACTATATGCCAATAAAATGGAAACTCTAGAAGAAATGTACAAATTCTTAGAAAAGTGCAATCTTCTAAGACTAAACCAAGATTACATAGAAAAGATGAATGGATAAATCACAAATACTGAAATTGAAACTCTGATTAAAAAGCTTCCAACAAACAAAAATCCAAGGCCAGATTGTTTCAAAGGTGAATTCTATCAAACAGTTAGATAAGAGCTAACACCTGTCCTTCTGAAACTAGTCCAAAAAGTTTCAGAGGAAGGAACACTCCCAAACTCATTCTATGAGGCAACAATCACCCTGATACCAAAACCAGACAAAGATACCACAGAAAAAAGAAAACTACAGGCCATTTTCACTGATGAACATAGATGCAAAAATCCTCAGCAAAATATTAGCAAACTGTATCCAACAATACATTAAAAGGATTGTACATCATGATCAAGTGGGGTTTATTGCAGGGATGCAAGGATTCTTCAATATCTGCAAATCAATCAGTGTGATACACCACATTAACAAACTGAAGAATAAAACCATCTGCATAGATGCAGAAAAAGCCTTTGACAAAATCCAACACCCATTTCTGAAAAAAACCCTTCAGAAAGTGGGCATAGAGGGAAACAACCTCAACATAATCAAGGCCATCTATTACACACCCAGAGCTAATATCATTCTCAATGTTGAAAAGTTGAAAGAATTCCCACTGAGATCAGGAATAAGATAAGGATGTCCACTGTTAAGACTACTATTCAACATAATTTTAGAAGTCCTAGCCACATCAATCAGAGAAGAAAAAGAAATACAAGGAATCCAAACTGGAAAGGAAGAAGTAAGACTATAAGTATTTGCAGATGACATGATACTACACTTAGAAAATCCTAAAAATGCTACCATAAAACTGTTAGAGCTCATCAATGGACATGGCACAGTCACAGGCTACAAAATTAATACACAGAAATCAACTGCATGTCTATATACTAACAACAAAAGATCAGAAAGAGAAATTAGGGAAGCAACCCCATTTACCATTGCATCAAAAAGAATCAAATACTTAGGAACAAAGCTACCTAAAGAGACAAAAGACCTGTACTCTGAAAACTATAAGATGGTGATGAAAGAAATCAGAGATGACACAAACAGATGGAAAGACATACCATGTTCTTGGAATGGAAGAGTCAGTATTATCAAAATGAGTATACCACCCAAGGCCATCTACAGATTCAATGCAATCTCTATCAAATTACCAAGGACATTTTTCACAGAACTAGATCAAAATATTTCAAAGTTTGTTTGGAAGCACAAAATACCCAGAATAGCCAAAGACATCCTGAAAAAGTATTACTGGGACAGTTTAGATCAGTAACCCATTCCTAGACATGCCAGCTTTGGTCAATGGGACAGGATCATGCTATTCAGATATGACCATGGGCTCTAACTTCTGTGAATGGGATTACTCTGAGAGAATTAGGGGATCATTGTAGATCACACAGGTTCCAAAGAAATATCTAATGTATACCAGGCTCCGATGGAGATATTTATGTATAATAACAAACATTCTCAATATTTTAGGTCATAATCCCATATACCTAATCTTTTAGGGAATTAGCACTGGACTCAGACACATCAGTTTTCAAATCTCACCAATGCCAAATTCTGTGTCACCAAAGAAGTCACGTCAATCCACGCTTGAGTCCAATTTTATTTCTGTAATTGTAATAACATCTCTATCACTGGGTCATTACTTATCATGAAGTAAAAAGATGTACACCAAGCGACAGGCACCAGAGCCTATGCATATAGCTTATTCACATAGCAGGTACCTCATAGATGTTAAGGAAGCAATGATGTAACCAATTGGTAGAAGTAATGGTGGAGCATTTCATATAATCATTTCCAAAATAGTGATAACACATGGAATGCTCAACAGAAAAGAAAAAGAATGGCCACAGGAGCTGGCAGTGGAAGCAATAAGGCAGGTGTGTTTCCAGGTGTGTGAGAGCAATAGTGGGTGGTGCTCGGTTCCAGTGCCCTTTTCTTTTTTTTTTTTCTCTTGCCTGGGGCAGTGCCCAAACACTTGATAACTGTCTCCTCCCAAGACCCTGCAACTAGAAGCAGCTTGTGCAGCACTTCCTGCATTAGGTAAGTGGAACAGGGTGTTTCTTGCATGGTCTACAGATGGCAGGGGCAAACCACCACTGCAGTTAACTCTAACTCCAGAGGTGGGTATGGCCTGCCACTACTAGGTGTCCATGAACAGGCACCATTTGCAGACCCAATCACCTCAGAGGGCACCAGAGAGGAGGGCACTGCAACCAAACACCACCTGTTGTTGCTCTTGCACTCCTGAGAACACACCTGCCCAATACTGCCGCTGCCAAACACTCTGGGCAGTGCCCACAGGCTTGATCACTGTCCCTTCCCAGGACCCTACAACTAGGAGAAGCTGGTATAGCACCTCCTGCTTGGGCTAAGTGGGACACAGTGATTCTTTTGTGGTCTACAGGTGGCTGGGGCAAACCACTGCAGTTATCTCTGATTCCAGAGGTGGACATGGCCCACTGCCACTGGGGGTCCCTGAACAGGAACCACTTGCATCTCCAACCACCTCAGAGGGCACCACAGAGGAGAACATTGTGATGGAACAAAACCTATTGTTGCTCTCACACAGCTGGGAGCATATTATAATAACAATGATGAAAATTAAAGAGAGGATTCTAAAGGCAACAAGAGAAAAATAAAGTGTTAATTATAAGGGAAACCCCATAAGGCTATCAGCTGATTTCTCTACAGAAATACTACAGGCCAGAAGAGAGTGAAAGATTTATTCAAGTACAAAAAGGAAAAGTTTGCAGCCTAGAATATTCTATCCAGCAAGAATCTCATTTAAAATAGAAGGGAAGTAAAGAATTTCTCCAACAAAGAAAATCTAAATGAGTACAGAATACTAAGCCCATTCTAAAAGAAATACTGAAAGGGAATCTCTGAATTAAAAAAAAATAGAAGGGGAAGTAAAGAATTTCTCCAACAAAGAAAATCTAAAAAAGTACAGAATACTAAACCCATTCTAAAAGAAATACTGAAAGGGAACCTCTGAATTAAAAAAGAAGTAAGAAGAAATAGGATGGAGTAAACCACAATTAGAAAGCAATCACTTAAATAAGCCAGACTACAGAGCTAAAAGTGGAAAAATAATAATTATAAAAGTAATGATAAACACAAGGAACAGCAAAAGGACAAACATGAAGATGTTAAAAAAGGACTTGAAAATCAAAGTGTGGGGAAGGAAAGTAAGAAAATCTAGATACCCTTTTTTTATATAATGTGTTTGAGCCTATATGATTATCAGGCTGAAACAAGTAGCTATCGGAAGGGGTTAACATATTTAAAAAAAGGGAAACCTCAAATCAAAACCAAACATTACATTCACAAAACTAAAAAGAAAAGTACTCAAGCAAAAAATAAATGGAAATCGTCTGACCAAAAAAAGAAAGGAGAAACATAGAATCAACTGGAAAGCAAGGTTTAAAATGGCAATAAACAGAAACAACAAATGCTGGAGGGGGTGTGGAGAAAACGGAACCCTCCTGCACTGTTGGTGGGAATGTAAGCTGGTACAACCACTATGGAAAACAGTATGGAGGTAACTTAGAAAACTATACATAGAACTACCATATGACCCAGTAATCCCACTCTTGGGCATATATCCAGACAAAAATCTACTTGAAAAACACACTTGCACACACATGTTCATTGCAGCACTATTCACAATAGCCAAGACATGGAAACGACCCAAATGTTCATTGATAGATGATTGGATTAGGAAGATGTGGTATATATACACAATGGAATACTACTCAGCCATGAAAAAGAATAAAATAATGCCATTTGCAGCAACATGGATGGAATTAGATACCCTCATACTGGGAGAAGTGAGTCAGAAAGAGAAAGACAAATATCATATGATATGACCTATATCTGGAATCTAATATACTGCACATTTGAACCTTTCTACAGAAAAGAAAATCACAAACTTGGAGAACAGACTTGTGGTTGCCAAGAGGGTTGGGGAGAGAGCGTGATGGTATGGGAGTCTGGGGTTAATAGTTGTTGACTATTGCCTTTGGGATGGAAAAGCAATGAGATCTTGCTGTATAGCACCAGGAACTATGTCTAATCACTTGTGATGAATCTATATATGTATGTGTAATTGGGTCACCATGCTGTAGAGTTGGAAAATTGATAGAAAACTGTAAACCAGCTATAATGTAAAAATTAAAAAAATACATAAATAAAAGCTAATAACAATGAAAATAAAAATAAAATGGCAATGAATACAATCTATCAATAATCACCTTAAATGTCAATGGACTGAATATTCCAATCAAAAGACACAGAGTAGCAGATTTGATAAAAAAGCAAAAACCTACAATCTGCTGTCTACAAGAGACTCGACTTAGGGCAAAGACAAATATAGACTGAAAGTGAGTATAAGGAAAGATATTTCATGGCAATGGACAAGACAGGAAAGCAGGAGTTGCAATCCTCATATCAGACAAAATACACTTTAAAATGAAGACCATAAGGAAAAACAAAGAAGGACACTATTTAATGGTAAAAGGATCCATTTAAGAAGAGGGTATTACAATCTTCAATGTATATGTCTTTCACATAGCAGCACCCAGATACATACAGCAAATACTAAAAGATATAAAAGGAGAAATTGATTGGAATACAACAATAGCAGGAGACTTTTACCCCACTCACATCAATGGACAGATTATCTAGACAGAAAATCAGTAAGGCAACAGAGATCCTAAATGACATGATAAAAAGTTAGACTTAATTGATATTTTCAGGACATTACATCCAAAAAATCAGAATATACATTTTTCTCAAATGCACATGGAACATTCTCAAAGACTGACCACATACTGGGGCACAAAGCTAACCTCAACAAATTTAAGAATATAGAAATTGAGAGAGAGGCGGCAAGATGGTGGAGGAGTAAGAGGTCGCGCTCTCCCTCTCCCACAAATACATCAAAAAACGCATCTAAATATAAAACAAGTTGGACAAATCATCATCTGAATGCTGATCAATTTAAACCTCCAAAAACTGCAAGAAACCCCTGAAATAACTGGGTAGAACAAGTGAAGAAAAAAAAAAGGTGAGAGAG
>PVHT020000066.1:14148729-14199739 GCA_004024745.2 Catagonus wagneri | reverse complement strand
AAAAAAAAAAAAAGAATATAGAAATTATTTCAAGTATCTTCTCTGACCCCAATGGCATGAAAATAGAAATCAGCTACAGGAAAAGAAATGAGAAAAAGACATGCTACTAAAAAAGCCAATGGGTCAATGAGGAAATCAAGAAGAAAATTAAAAAATACCTCCAGATAAATGATAATGAAGACACAACAACTCAAAATCTATGGGATGTTGCAAAAGCAGTGCTTAGAGGTAAATTCATAGCAATACAGGCCTTCCTCAAAAAAGAAGAAAAATATCAAATCAAAAACTTAACCCACCATTTAAATGACTTGGCCATGCTACCCAAAGCAATCTACAGATTCGATGCAATCCTTATCAAATTACCCACGACATTTTTCACAGAACTAGAACAAACAATCCAAAAATTTATATGGAACCACAAAAGACCCAGAATTGCCAAAGCAATCCTCAGGAACAAACACCAAACTTAGCTCTCCCAGACTTCAGGCAATATTACAACGCCACAGTAATGAAAACAGTGTGGTACTGGTACCAAAACAGACATACAGACCAATGGAACAGGATACAGAACCCAGAAATAAACCCAGATGCCTACAGTCAATCTTTGACAAAGGAGGCAGGAATATAAAACAGGAAAAAGACAGTCTTTTCAGCAAGTGGTGCTGGGAAATCAGGAGAGCCACCTGTAAATCAATGAAATGAACACAGCCTCACACCATGCACAAAAGTAAACTCAAAATGGCTTAAAGACTTATGTGTAAGACAACACACCATCAAATTCCTAAGAAAGAACATAGGCAAAATATTCTCTGACATCAATATCATAAATGTTTTCTCGGATCTGTCTCCCAAGGCAACAGAAATAAAAGCAAAAATAAACCAATAGGATGTAATCAAACTGACAAGCTTTTGCACAGCAAAAGAAACCATAAAAAAAAGACAATTTACAGAATGGGATAAACTAGTTTCAAATGATGCTTAATCTCTACATATACAAACAAGGGCTTAATCTCTAAAATATACAAACAACTTATAAAACCTAACAGCAAAAAAAGCCAACAGTCAATTGAAAAATGAGCAAAAGACCTGAATAAACATTTCTCCAAAGAAGATATCCAGGTGTCCAACAAGCACATCAAATGCTGAACATCACAGATTATTAGAGAAATGCAAATCAAAACTACCATGAGATACCACCTTACGCTAGTTAGAATGGCCATCATTAATATGTCCACAAATAACAAATGCTGGAAAGGGTGTGGCCAAAAGGGAACCCTCCTGCACTGTTGGTGGGAATGTAAATTGGTACAACTACTATGGAAAACAGTATGGAGGTACCTTAGAAAACTATATATAGATCTACCATATGACCCAGCAATCCCACTCCTGGGCATATTTCCAGGTAAAACTTTCCTAGAAGAAGACATATACACCCATGTGTTCATGACAGCACTATTCACAGTAGCCAAGACATGGAAAAAAACCTAAATTTCCAACGGCAGTTTAATGGATTAAGAAGATGTGGTATATATACACAATGGAATACTACTCAGCTATAAAAAAACGAACAAAATAACGCCATTTGCAGAAACACCGATGGAACTATAGACTCTCATACTAAGTGAAGTAAGGCAGAAAGAGGAAGACAAATACCATATGGTATCACTTATATCTGGAATCTAATATACTGCACAAATGAACCTTTCCACAGAAAAGAAAATCATGGACATGGAAAACAGACTTGTGGTTGCCGAGGGGGAGGGGGAGGGAGTGGGATGGACTGGAAACTTGGGGTTAATAGATTCAAACTATTGCCTTTGGAATGGATAAGCAATGAGATCCTGCTGTATAGCACTAGGAATTATATCTTGTCACTTATGATGGAGGATAATGTGGGTAAAAGAATGTATACTTGTGTTTTTAACTGGGTCACCTTGCTATACAGTAGAAAACTGACAGAACATTGTAAACCAGTTATAATGGAAAAAATAAAAATCATTAAAAAGAAAAAACACATGTTAAGCAAGAGTAATCTCCTTAATTAGTCCATTTTAAGGAAGTAATTACTCTTCCTTATCATGTACTAATGGCAAATAACAATAAAATATGCCATAATAGGCTAAGCAAATACACCAAAAAGACAGTACGCTAAACCCCAACTCAGCATCTTGGAAATGGTACATGCTCAAGAATAATTTGTGGAATTAAGAATAAGAAATATAAAGGAAGATTGTGTGGCGCTCAGACCACACAAGTTTTTGCTAAATTTAGTCAGATTGGGTTATCACAAAGGACACGCGAATTAGCTAGGGCTGGAAATTTATTCCCATTTACAAAAAAAATCAGAAAAAGATTAAATTATTTGCAAGAAGCTACTTGTTAAATAAATGATAAAACCTAGGTCCAGCAAGTAAATATGCTCCAGATTTCTACTTTATGCCTTTTCCATTTCACTATGCTGCCTCAGAATTAAATGAAAAAAGAGTTCAGCAACATAAACTTTGAATCAGCTTAATGGTTTTTGATATGGTTCCTTCCTTGTGTCATTTATTATCAAATGAGCCTAACCAGTTGCTATTAAAATTACCACTTCTCTCATAACCTTTGCCTCTTCTGGAATATATGAGTGAGGATGGCTATTTCTTATAGAAAACCTCACAACTTTGGGGAGAAAGTATGTTCTAGATTCATGCTGGTCATCAGATGGATGTTGTGACCTGACCAAGGTGCATGGTTAATGAGAATAAGCCAAGGACTAGGACCCATATCTCCACTCTTCCAGTGTTCTCTCTAATATACAAAAATAACTATCATAAACTGACAGACGCACACCTATAACTATGTCTTTTGTAAGAATTAAAGAATAAATAATTCAAAATGTAAATACAATTCAAATGCAATGAAATCCATTTTTTACTTCTTACCTAGATATTTGGTAGAAATGTCTATAGATGTAATGATCTTACAACAATTTGTTTCAAGTTGGAAGCCTCCAGTTTTAAACAAATTTGCAGATACTCTTTGGCCTATAGATCTATAAACTATTTAAGGACTCAACTTTCAACTATTTGTACATATTTCTAATACTTTGGACAATGCTTTCTGATTTTGGCATTCATTTTGCATCATAACGTTGACATTTTTAACTTGAATTTTTTTTACTGAATGCTTTCAGAGAAAGGAGAGGAAATTTCCCACCAAGCTGATTATAACTACAGTGACTTATTAATCATCACCATCCCCCTGTGACAATGAAAACTGAAAAATATGTCCCCATTTGGCTGATGACTAATCAGAGGAAAGGAAGTGAAAACATTTATAGTGCCACCATGATGCACAGGTATTTCACTATAACTATATAATTTAATCTACATATTGCCATAAGATGAATGTAAGTATCCTTGCTTTACTGATGAGAAACTGAGGCTCATAGAACCTGACTTCACATATCTGAAAAGTTGTAGAGCCTAGGGACCTTTCTACTATAACCCAATGAGAGTTCGTCTTATAATGTAAGGCAAGAACAGAGGAAAAAAAAGCAGAAAGATTCCCACAATAAAAAATCTATTCTCTAGTCTCCAGTTATTTTCCAGTAGCAATTTTCCAGTATTTTTCTAGGAGTGAACTCGATGAACAACAATAATTCATCAAATTGTTTGCACTATGCCATTCTTTCACTCACCCAACAAATATTGAGTGCCTTTCTATGTGCCAGCACTGGAGGGAATGAGAGTTGTTAAAAATGAAAAGTCAACATATGATAAAAAGGAATCTTCTGATGTGAATATATTCCCAGATGCTGTCAGAAATGCTATGTGAAAACTGTATCTTAGCCCACTCCCTCTTAAAACTTCATGCCAGAATATTGATTCTGACAGTGCCCATATTATCATTGTTGACAAGACAAATTTGATAGTAAAGCAAAAATGAACCATGTTTTAAAGACATCTTAAATGCCTAATGTATATTTAAAGGGGGAAAAACATGGCTCAAGCTTGATTAGTGATACGGACTTGGCAACTAACTGCCAAATGTCAGTTTAAAACGCATTCACCCATTCATCTCTTCATCCAACTAACCATCATTCAATCATTTAACTGCTAATAATAATAACTGCCAACCCTTTCTAAAGTTTTCTATGCACAAGAGATTATTCCAAATGCCTAAATATATTACCTCATGGAATTCTCACAGGTCTCTGAGATAAGCATTACTATTATCTCCATTTTAGAGGTAACATACAGGAGGAGTTACCCAAGATCACACCAGCAAAAATGATGGCACTTTGTTTCCAGGGTGCTCTAAACCACTCTTATCACCCTGTTATTGAAGGTATTAATAAACCTTACATCAGGCACTGGGCTAAGTAAAAGGGAAACCACGATGAAGAAGATAATCGTGGTTCCTGTCTTCAGGGAGCTGCCATTACAACAGAGATACAAGGTAGAGTACAGGAACTTATAACGGGGAAGGAATTCTTGTCAAGAAGATCTAGGAGGTCCCACTGTGGCGCAAATAGATTAGTGGCATCTCTGCAGCACCAGAACGCAGTTCAATCCCAGGCCCAGCACAGTGGGTTCAAGGATCTGGTGTTGCTTACAGCTGAGGTGTAGGTTGCAACAGAGACACAGATCTGATCTCTGGCCTGGGAATTCTATATGCTGAAGGGTGGCCGAAAAAAAAAGATGAAGAAGATCTATGGGACTACAGGTAGTATTATGTTAGCAATATGATAGCCTTTCACATGATATTCATGAAGGCAAATAGAAATTAGATAATTACTTAGACCAACACTAGGGGCCAGGCTGTGCTTAGTAGACTCTAGCAGTGAAGAAAGAGTCAGGGTGGTTCCCCTTGTGGCTCAGCAGATTATGAACCTGATTAATATCCATGAGGATGTGGGTTAGATTCCTGGCCTCACTCAGTGGGTTAAGGATCCGGTGTTGCTGTGGCTGTGGTGTAGGCCAGCAATAGGATTCAACCCCTAGCTTGGGAACTTCCATATGCACAGGTGTGGCCCTAAAAAAAAAAAAAGAAAAAAGAGAGAGAGAGAGGTAGACACTAGTGCCAAATGATGGAGCAAGTTGTCACCTTAACACAACTTATTGAAGAGTGTGCTGTGATATGAGGAACGGGAGGTGTGGGATGGGGGATCTAGAGGAAAGAAGCCTGCAGCTGTAGAACCAGAAGAATAGAACAAAAGAATGAGAGGCAGATGAGAGTTAGCAAAGTGCCATCAAGCAGAGGGAATCAGTGAAAAAACTGGATGCTTTATCATTAAAATCATTACTGCTAAACTTATGATACATTTCTTATATTCTTTCTCAAAAAGGATTCTTCACAAGACTTCAATAAACATGCAGGTGGGACAATACTTTTACATATGTTGTGTGTGTGTGAGCGCGTTTGTGCTTTTTCTCCCGTAATTTGCTGAAGCTACCATCTTCTTTCCACATTCACTTCTATCTTTTAATATAACTAATTTAATCCTACCATCAGACAATGGAATAATTAGAAGGGAGCATGTGGCCTAGTCCCTGTATTTTATAAATGATGAAAAAGCTAAGATCAAAACTCTAAACAAAACTAGAAATTCTAAAATAGGGTTTCTGAAGGAAATAAAAGTTCAGTATTATTATACACTGGACTATCCCCCATTAATAGATTAAAACCCTAAGTCCCAGTATCTCAGAATGTGAAAATATTTAGAGATAGGACCTTTAAAAAGGTGACTGAGTTAAAATGAGCAGGCTAGGGTGAGCCCTAATCCAATTTGACTGGTGTCCTTATCAGAGAAGGAAATTTGGACACAAGAGGAAACCCCAGGAATGCATGGGCATAGAGGAAAGACAATTTGAGGACACAGTGAGAAATACAGTCATCTAGTCATCTGCAAATCAAGGAGAGAAGCCTAGTAGATGTCAACTCTGTTGGCACGTTTCAGTCTGCAGAAATGTGGGAAAGCAAATTTCTGTTGTTTAAGCCACCTAGTCTGGGGGTATTTTGCTATGGCACCCGGAACAACGAACCAACACAACTGTACAGGAAGGCAGGGCAATGATTAACCTCACCACCTAGATAATGAAACTGAGTCTTGAGTTCATAAATTACTCACAGATTCTACTGGAAATAGATAAACTAGAATAATTTCAAGACTTGTGCCCTCTAAATGTAACCCAATCATCTCTCAGTAGCACAGATATTTGTGGGTTAAATGACATACATATGAGAAACAAAATGGAAATATTAAATTCGCTAATAAAGTGAGTCTACATAGATAGATAAAATGTAAGTGCCGTCATAGAAAACCTGTAAAAATCATATCAAAAGGCTAAAGCTTTTTAACTGCAAGCATTGGCAATTTTATTTTGCCAGGGGTCTTCTAAGTCCCATTTTCTATCTTCTAAAGCAGGTAGAAAATACCTTTCTAAAGACTATTTTAAAATCACCAGAAAGATCTAGTATTGTATTTTTGCTCCTGCTAGCTTTCATGTGACTTTTCTTTGGGGGTGGGTGGGAGTGGGCATTACACTTGAGGACCTTCTGAAACATGGCAACTCCAATACACTAGGGTTATGTGGTCCTCACTGGAGTGTCCATAACAGGGTGGTGTCAAGGTCCCTTTGACAAGTTCAGAGATCCACACCTTTATCAGAAGTGTTGGCCTCTCCTCCTTGGGAAATAAGGTGTTAGTATATGTGTGACAAGCATTGTGTGTCTCATCGCAGATGCCAAGGCAGCCACTTTCTGGGTCACTCATGTGGCTCCATCTTTAATGCTTCTAACTGTGAACGTGAAGCTTGCCTCCTGTACATAAATCCATGATGAAAAAGACCATATGCTGTTATATATCAACATAAATTTCCCAAGCAAATGTTCATATCTTTGCAGACACAAGGCTTCTGTTCCTCCATCCACAGTAGGGAAATAATATTTTTATACAGGCATACGGTAATAAGACCCAGTTACCTTCAAATTCTTACACTTGCAGTTCACTGCCAACTGTTTCCTGCTCCACCACCAACAGGTGCTGCTGAATAAACCATTTCGGTGAGAAGATATGCACCTAAAATGCTGTGAGCCTGGCGATCTCTCAAAAGCAACTCTTCTTTTAAAAGAAGTAACAGCTTCTCATAAATATCTCAGCCCTTTAATGATATGCTGGAAAGGTTGTAACAGAAGACCCTTATTTTTGATGAATTACACAAAACAGCAAATAGCTTCAAACATAGTTTATTGCTCAGCTCTGTCTCAAGTTAGACCTGGCTGAAGTATATGGAGGCAAATTTAGCCAAATACGAAATATAACATTAGAATCATTTTTTTCTTGCCTCCCACATTGTTCCATGAGTTCAAGGAGAAGGTACAGAGATGGAAAATCAGAGAGTGCTAAAAATTTTTCTACCTAAGAAGTCATGGTTTCTAGTCACTTACCAGCCTCTTGAGCCTCAACAAAGTCACTTAACTTCCTTGATCCTCATTTTTGTCATCTTTAGGGTGGGAATGGTAATAGGACCTTAACTTGTTTCACGAGTCCTAAATCATTTCTGGTTTATATAACATCTCATCTCAGAAATTAGCTTTCTTTTAAACAACTTATTATCATCCTAACTAGATTATATTTGATGAAGCTTTGAGGATTAAGGATTCTCATACATTGTAGGTGCACTTCTCATAAGTTGGTTTTATATGTATGAAAGTGCTTCTATACACATGATAATGTTCTAGAGGAGTGTGTCTGAAGATTTTTTTGAGCAGAATGGAGTTTAAAATGTTTGCGTTTTACATATATCCTTTTGAATATGCATGACTTTTTGTGATCAAATGTCAGCCTTATTATAGATAAAATTGTAATTGAGAAAATGGTTTGAATCTGAGGGGAAAATGGGTCAGGAGAAAAGGAAGGTAAAAGACTTTTTCCCCAATATTTATGAGAGGGGATAGGTTCCTATTTTTAAGGGCTGAAGCAGGTAAAAGGAGAAAGAGGAATATTGTTTCCCATAACTTCTGAATTTGTTCCCTCAGCTCGTTGATGTTAACACTCATGCCGAAGTCAATGCCCAGAATATTTTACTCCTTGGAGGCAGAGGACTGGAGTTGAGCAAGGCAATAATACTTTTAGAGTGCTTCCCCACCAAGAGTGACCTCTGCTCCTGGGAGGGTGGAGAATTCGGCTTGTACCCTCAGAAGCAGGGGACCAGCCATGGTGGTTGTTCCCTGGGTGGTGTCATTCACATGGTCATCCATGCGAACAGTGCTCCCATTCCCAATCTATACAGCCTACACAGCAGTCTTCCAACAAGAAGCCTCATGGATATGGCTCAGTATAATACAACAATTTTATTTACTAAAGGTCACATTGCACCCCAGGCTGGAACCATATTCCCTGTTCTAAGACCCATCTCAAATTATATACAGGCACCCTGTCCAATACAGTGCACTTGAGGCTACGTAATGAGTCTAAGTGACAGCATAAAAAATATATAAATGAATGCAGTGGCTGCAATACCAAAGGTCCCCCGATTTGGACAATATGAATCAACCATTAAATTTAGAGTGAAAGGGAATTCCAAAAATTAAATTACCCTTTTAATCACAGTTTAAAATATTTCAAGTTCCAAAGAATTCCTTCCCTAAATTTACTTTTCTGTTCAGTCTCAAGCCATTGAAGTAGGTAGAATCATTTCCTCATTAGCTGCAGTTTCTGAAGCTCTGAAGTTGAGTCATTATAACCTCAGGTTTCTAAAGAGCCTCACCTTTCAGAATCTAAAGCATTATAATAAGGTATAAAAGTTTATTTAAGCATCATAACAGCATCTAAGAATTTTTAAAAATCCCACATACAAATCCCCAGTCCTCTAATAGTTATCTCAAGCAAAGTTATGTTGACAGAGCTGGGTCCATAGTACATTTCAGAACCACATCTCTATCAACAGCCAAAGATCATGGCTGACATTTGGTTTTATCATATGGAACACAAGAAATCGCATGTAGCCCATGAGGAAGAGGAAGGAAGGGACTGAAAGAGAGAAACAGGGACAGAGAGACAAAGACAGAGAGGTGTTTTATTAGGACGAAATCAAAAATGGTTTTAAAATGTAAATATAAACTTGCTGATAAGTGGTGTCTTTGATGATATCAAAATGGTTAGTTAGTAAGTTGTAGAGTTGGAAATTCAGGTAAAATTTTACTTCAGGCAACTTGGAAGATTTCCTGGCCGATGGATTTTCTTAAACTCCATAGTGCCTAGAAAAGCATTACCGCTTGTTAAGTACATTTTAATATTGCCTGCAAAGAGCCTTTGTAAGAATGTACCTGAATATTCTTAAGTATATTCTTAAGTGAGGTGAGCCAGACTGAGAAAGACAAATATTATATGATATTGCTTGTATGTGGAATCTAAAAAAAAAAGATACATTGATTTACAAAATATAAATAGACCCACAGACATAGAAAAGAAACTTGTGTTTACCAAAGGGGAAAGGGAGGGGGACGGATAGGAGTTTGGGATTAACAGATACATACTACTATACATAAAATAAACAATAAGGACTTACTGTATAGCACAGGGAACTATACTCAATATTTTGTAATAATCTATAAGAGAACAGAAAATGACATATACATATATATATTCAGTTTTATATATAAAATGTTTTATATATATATACATATATATATAAAACTGAATTACTTTGCTGTATACCTGAAACTAATACGACATTGTAAATGAACTATATTTCACTAAAAAAGAAAATACCTGTACATTAATAGCTTCCTCATACCATTAAGATCAAGGTCAAAATCCTTAACATGCTCATTAACCAAGTTACAGGATAGTCAAATCTCTAAAGTGGAGAATCCTGAACACTGCCACTGATTTTCCAGGCTCACATGTCCTTCAGTAACCTTACTCTTCAAATGTACTGTGCTTACCACCAGGTTATCCATCCTGTCTCTGAATTATCATCTTGTGTGAGGCATATTGGCAAGTGCTTTCAATAATTACCCTCTGGGATAAGTCTGAATATCCTGCTTTACCAATGAGGAAATGGGTTTAGAGAATAACCTGACAGCCAAGACCACACAGCTGATGAAGAAAGATATGAGAATTGGAACCCAAAGTTGGAACAAATTGAAAGCCCACCATCTTAACTATTTTGCTATGTAGTGGACTATAAAGGAGGTTTGACAGCAAAATTTCTACTTTATGTAAAATATAACTATACCTCTCAGGTCATAAAGTATACATGTGTTTGCATATGGAAAGGCATGTGTTTCAATTTCTGGTGATATAGTGGAATAGATAACTGAACATTCCATTACTGTAGAATACCTCTATACTCCTTTGAGGTAGGGAGCAGAGGATACTTTAGGTTGCTTAATCTGGCAATGATGTGTAGAAGGGATTGGAGAAGGATCAAACAGTATAAAAATAGTCTGACCACAGAATATTTGTGTTTGTTTTCCAGTTACATAGACCTGGAAATTTTTCCAGACTTTTCTGGTAACCTGATAGTTACAAAATGGTATATATAAATATATGTATGTGTATATGTGTGTGCACTTGCAATTAGCCTTTTAAACAAAGTTTCCTTTTTTTGTTAAGTATTGAGATGTCAATTTTATCATCCTATTGATTTGAAAAATGCCTCTTGTGCACCTTTCCCAATTTGAATATTATTCCCCAGCTTCTCTTCTGCATTTTCAGATTTTAATACATGTGCATTATACAGGATGCTAGATAAAGGTCAATAGATGTTACTATGAAAATTATTTAAAAGAAAATTGTACTGCCTCTAACTGCTTATTAGTTAAATATACAATGTTCCACTTTATATCTTTCAGTGGGGAAGTCATGTGGGTCAGTCTACACATTGGCTGGTGAGTGTATTACTCCTGCCAAATCATTCAGTTGAGATGGGAACGTTAATTTATTTGAGCAGACGTGTGTCTGTGTGGTTTTAACAAAACAGCCATATGCCGCTCTAATAAGTAACAAAACAAAGAAAGCACAATTAATGCCAGAACCTACCCTAGAACTTTTGAAAGGGACCATGGAGAATGTTCTTCAATCTTATTTTTCACTGGCATTCCATTTGTTCTAATGATCTTCTACACCAGTGTAGTCCAACACATGTTGTCCCAGTTAAGTGTGAATTCTCTGATGTTTTATGTTAGCCTTGTGTTTCCTTCCTCTCTTTAATGGATTTTAGCTAGGGTTTTTAGAGCATAGCCATAGTTCCTTGTAGGTAGATTCCTCTCCTCTAGCCAAGATTTTGTGGGGAGGGTCTATTTTGCTGGGTTGAAGGAGCCAAGTACTGCTGAAATCCCTTGGCCAGATACCATCTTTAATAGAACTTAATGAGGTCATTGTGATCTCAAGGCTAACTCTCTGCTTTGCAAGCCTGATTTTCCCAAAGTTATGTTTATAAAACAAATGCATTTTACTACATATGTAGTACATATAGTATATACAGAACATTCATAAATATATAAAAGTAGGAAGATGGAAGACACTTATTGTACTACCCCCAAATGATGACTGTTAAAATTTTTTGTACACTCATTACTCTAATGAGTTTATGCATACTTTTATAGCCATTGATATATATGCCATTTTTGTGTTTACATGATAATAGAAGTATAAATTCTTTTAAACAAAAAATTTAATAGCTATGATAATGAGAATCTAGCCTAAATATTTTCAAAAAGTTGGGTTGTTTCCAATATTTTGCTATAATAATAAACACAAATGTTACTAACATAGTACTTAGAGATACCTGCTGTTAATAGTTCCTTCTGTGTCTTCTGGAGATGTCTGTTAATTTAGATATAAGTGTACATGTGTGTATTTAATACAAATGGGCTCATGATAACCATATTCTGTACCTTGTTATAAAAAAGTATAAATAAGCATTATAATTTTCATAGCATATTTTGTGGTAGTGGCCCAGAATTATAGCCAAGTTGCCTGAATTGAATTCTGGCTTCAAGACCTAACAGCTTTTGCAGCCTTAGCATATTATTTAATTTATCACTGCCTCAGTTTTCTTATCGATAAAATGAGGAGAATAATAGTACATACTTCATAAAACTGTCAGGAAGATTAAATGGCATATAGTAAGCATAATACAGGTGTCTAGTTATTTTATAAATCTCACTTTAAATAGCAGTATACTGTTTCATAATGTGGTTGTACCAAAATTTATTTTATTTATGGAGGTTATATTATTAACAGTCATAGTTTATTTCATACAAAACTGCAATAAACATCCTTGTAAATATATTTACAACCTTGTAAATATATATTTTTACAGGTGTGAACATATCCATTATATCTGTAGTTAAAATTTCTAAAAATAAATTGCTAAGTTAAAAGATATGCATGCATTTTAACATGTAGCAGGGATTGCCAAATTGCTCTCCACAATGATTATACAAATTTTACTTCTGCATTGGTGCGTAACTGTCCCGACTTTTTAACCAACGCTAGTCTTCTCAAGCTTTTCATTTTTGTTAATTTGGTAGGTAAAATAAATTATTCTGCTTTAATCTGCTTACCCCTCATCTTGTATATGATTGAACATCTACTCATAGAGTTTAAGGCCATTTGGCTTTTTTTTTAAACACTGGGAGCTTTAGAATTATGTCCTTTGACCACTTTTTAAAACTGAATTGTTCTGTTTTTATTTGTAAAAATATGTCAAAGAGTAATTAGTGTTTTGCTTTAAGTATTGAAAAACTCCTCAGTTAGTAATTGTCTTTTAATTTATGATACCTATTTCTATACACTATTTTTAATCTATATGGAGTCAGAGTCATCCTTCTATTTTTAAATAATTGGAATGTCATTAGAATAGGCTTCCCCATTCTAAAGATACAAAATGTTACTGAATCATCTAATATTACTAAATGAAAATGTTATCAATTTTATTTTCTAGTACATTTATGATATCGTATGTGTGTATTATAATGTATTTATCTAGAATTCAATTTAGTAAAATAATGTAGAGTTTTAAATAAACATACTTCCTTCAAAACTCTTAAACTGTGGAGTTCCCGTCGTGGCTCAGTGGTTAACGAATCTGATAGGAACCATGAGGTTGTAGGTTTGATCCCTGGCCTTGCTCAGTGGGTTAAGGATCCAGCATTGCTGTGAGCTGTGGTGTAGGTTGCAGACATGGCTCAGATCCCACATTGCCGTGGCTGTGGCGAAGGCCGGCAGCTATAGCTCCTGTTAGACCCCTAGCCTGGGAACCTCCATATGCCCTGGGTGCGGCTCTAGATAAGGCCAAAAGACAAAAAATACTCTTAAACTGTCATCCTTATCAAATTTTTAGAAATTTGTATTTGTTTGGAACCTTTCTAAAATCACTATTCTTTCTGTTATTCTGTTCTTGTTCCTAAGTAAACTGTTTTTAAGCTTAGAAAACCTTCCAACCCTGACAAGATTTTTAAAGATTACCTGTATTTTCTTTTATATTTATTATTTTATATTTAAAGGTTACCTGTATTTTCTTTTATATTTATTATATTTATTATTTTATATTTATTTATTTTATGTTTTATTACAGTTATCTCTTCAATCCAGTAGTTTGAGAGATTTGAGATTTCCTAGGCAATCTGCTTCTCAATGGGTTGGTCCTATTTCCATTCCTCTAGAAATGGAAAGGTACCAAGTCCATCAAGTATTTTTTCTTCCTCAGACTTTCCTTAGCAGAATATATTTATCAAGAATTCTAAAAGATTCTTGGGTATGATCAGTCTTTAGCCTTTATTACCAAACTTGACAAAAAATTTTTTCATCTGCTATAGTGACATCATGATTGTCATCTATATGGGAAGAGTCTTCAGGTAACTGGGCTAGAGAGGAGATCAACAGAACATCTGTGTGGGCTCTTCTGCTTAGAATTCTGGTTGAAGACATTTTGAAAAAAAATTACTGTTTCTAACTCTACCAAAAATTTCCATGTGAAACCGTCTATTAATATATAATATTAATACTAATATTAATGTTAATTGAGATGTAAAACATGTCACTTTATTCTATTAATTTGTATTTTACAAATATACATATATAAACATAGTGTTACCATTTTACTTTTATTTTTTAAATTTATATAAATGATATATTAACATATGGTTCAAGTCTCAGGGTTATTCATCTACAAAAGACACATTTATTCCATTAAGCATGATTGTTAAGCCTCAGAAATACTGCTCAAGAAATATTGCTTTTTGACCAAATGAATATTCAAATCCTAAATTCTAGGGTTAAGTGTGCTTTATAATCTTTTAGTCAAAGATCTCTCACTCCCAAGAGAGGTACAGGAGAGAAATAGACACATTTTTTCCTTGGCTTCTTGCAACTCAGTTGTCCTCAGTTATGTCATTTTCTTATAGTAAGTCAATTTACAGTGCAAGCAACTAAATTTGAACCTTTTTGCTATCATATACTTGGATTGGCCTTGCATATGTCTACTAAAAATATGCATAACCTAAAAGTTGAAAGTTATGTTTTATTTGTTGGCCAAACTTAAGACTTAAGCCAGTGAGGTGGCATCTCAGATAACCCTGAGAAAACTGCTCTGAGGAGGCCAGGGGGCAGCTAGGATATGTAGGAGTTTTGCAGCAAAGTGCAGCTAGTTGGAACAAGAGTATTGTTAATAAAAGAAATCTAGCTATCTCATATTAAGGAATTTAGTGCTTTTCTGTGTGCGGGAAGACGCAAGGGTCTGGACTCACTGAAATGATCCTTTTGATTTGCCCCTCAGCTATGTGGGGCCACTATTGTGTGTTTTCAGAAACATCCTCGGTTTCCTAAGAACTCGCCCTTGGAGGTGACTGCAATCACTGATGACTGTGACATCCTTTATTTACTGATACAGCAGGAAATCCTTTGTTTCTAATATACAAACGGACCCAACAATTCGTGGCATGTAAAAGTCACCCATTCACTCACTGGAAAGCTAGGTCATTCATTTACTCAAGAAGTAATTATTAAATATCTACTATGTCAGAAACAACGCTTGAATTGATGATAAGACAGTGAATTAAACTCATTCCCCACTTTCAAGCTGTTCTAAGTTTAGGGAAGGAAAAAGCAAGCAAGCAAGCGATTACCATACAAGAAGTTAAAAGGCAAATCAGGAGTAACTGAAGTGAAGAGGGCAGTCAGGCAAGGTGTCCCTGAGGAAATGATATGAAAGCTGAGACCAGAGTTGTAAATGGAACTTTGGTAAAATGTATGTGGGAAGGTGTCATTATAATAGTCTTCCAAGTACCATTTAAGGGTAAAGAACCCTAAATATTTATTACTTAATTTCCAACCCTAATCATTCATTTATCAAAGATCCTTACAACTATTTGCAATTCATGTTTCAAGTTGTTGTGTCTAGAAATGATTATTCTTTTCCTCATTATATATTTGTTTATCAAAATCACTCTTGGAAGTAGAAAGAGGATGTATTGGAAGTGCTAGATACTGAAAAGACATTTAATCCTCACAATAGTTCTGTTATGAAGACACTTGTTATTATCCTTAGTTTATTGATGACTAAATAAAACCCAGAAAGCCAAAGACCAAACATCTTGTAAATGGCACAGTCAAAATTTGAATACAGATATGTCTGATCACACTCAAAACCCATTCTTTTCCTCATATTCTTTTTGGATGGTAACCTGGTGCCCTATCTCAGATTCTAGGAATACTCTGTTATAGTCTTCTATAGTTAATTTAGTAGATAAATAAAGATAAAGAACTAAGTAATAATATTTTCACAGAATGAAATGTAGTTTAGGAAATGGGAAAAGTTTTACTGCAACATAGGATCAACAGTTTTGGAAAGATGTTCTATGGTGTATCTTCTCTGGAATTTATCATTTCTTCCTGAAAAATCATTCACTAAAAGTGATTCAAATATGAGACAAAGCTCTGTTAAGTCTATGCTTCTGCCTTCGTCAATTAGAGCTGGCTTTAGTTGCTTTAGCAGAAACCTGAGTACAATAAGTTATTTAAGTGGTAAGAGGTTTTATTTTTCTTCAGTAATAAGACCTTCAGACATAGTACACGGTTGGTTCAGGTGCTTAAGAAAGTCACTGAGGACCCAGGATCATTCTAGTTTCTATGATTGCAATGCTGTTATTTCACTATTAGGCATTGAGGCTAAATTCCAGCAGAAGTAGGGGAAGACCAAAGACTGGTACCAGATGAATCTATCCCCTCTTATCAAGAGACCAATAACTTTTCCAGAAGCCCCACTTAGTGGGCTTCCATGTATGTCATACAGCCACAAAAAGCCACAAGACAGCCTGCAATATCAACTGAGCAAAGTACTCTCTATATATTATCCAGGTTCTCTTGATTAGGAAAAAAGAAAAAATATGATAAACTCTGAAATCAGCACTGAGAAAATCAGATACACAATTCAATCAATGTGAGGGGACTAGAGCAAACTCAAACATAGAAAAGTTGCTACTCTTATCATTATGAAATCTATTCAAAGCTAAGAAGAAAAGACATTATGAAATCTATTCAAAGCTAAGAAGAAAAGACATTGTCTTAAGACATCAGAAATTATTAAACATATTTAAAAAGTGGTAATAGTAGTATAAATCCTTATAATACTGTTAGAGTTTTTGTTTGTTTTTAATGAAAGTATGAAAGACGTTATGATTAAAGGAAAAAGCAGTAGGTCCACTCTCTGTTCCTTCCTAACTATATGATCTTAGAACAGTTGTGTGGTCTTTCCTATCAGACAGTTGCAGTTTCATGGTCTATTAAATTAT
This sequence comes from Catagonus wagneri, assembly GCA_004024745.2. Taxonomy (NCBI): domain Eukaryota; kingdom Metazoa; phylum Chordata; class Mammalia; order Artiodactyla; family Tayassuidae; genus Catagonus; species Catagonus wagneri. Next base: position 14,182,948 of record PVHT020000066.1, on the reverse strand, counting down.
ACCAGGTCAATAAAAATTGGCAACAGAATTAAACCAGCTCTTCACAGAAAAGGAAACATGGCAGGCTAATAAACCAGTGCAGGGATGCTCATCTTATTTAGGCATCAGGATGATGCAAATTAAAACCACAGTGATCCATCACTTTGCACACATAAGGCTGGCTAAAATTAAAATCTGAGAATATCAGGTATTGACAATGATGTAGAGTAGGATTTGGCAAACTCTAACTCATGGGCCAAACCTAGCCTACGATCTGCTTTTGTGGAGGCCATGAGCTAAGAATGTTTTTCTACATTTTTTAAAACGAAGACTGTAAAAAAAGACTATTAGCCTTTCATGGAGAATAGTTGCTCAGTTTTGCTGTTTTGTGCTAAAGCCTAAGATATTTAATATGTGGCTCTTGATGGAAAAAGTTTGTTGATCCCTGATATGGAGAAAAATAATTTTCTTACAGTGCTTGTAAGAGTGAAAATGATAAAACCACTTCAGAAAACAATTTTGTGTATCTAGCAAGATGAACAGGTCCAAACCCCAGGACCTAGCTGTATCCTAGAGAAATGTTTGCCTACTAGAACAAAGCTGTGTACAACTGGGAATTAAAAATGGAACAAATCCAAATGTCTACCAACAAAAGAATGGAAGAATAAAGAGGAATGTAATACACAGTGAATACCACTATGAACACCAACATGGATGAGTTTCATAAAGTTGTCAGCAAGCAAATGTACAAGTTCTAGAGTAATTCTGTCCACTGGAAATATGGGAGAAATACATTTAATTTAAATTTTCTAGTAGCCACGGAGTTCCCGTCGTGGTCCAACAGAAATGAATCCGACTAGGAATCAGGAGTTTGCAGGTTAGATCCCTGGCCTCACTCAGTGGGTTAAGGAGCTGGTGTTGCCCTAAGATGTGGTGTAGGTCGCAGACGCAGCTCAGATCTGGCATTGCTGTGGCTGTGGCGTAGCTCCGGGGGCTACAGCTCCAATTAGACCCCTAGCCTGGGAACCTCCATATGCCGTTGGAGGAGCCCTAAAAAAAGCTGACAAAAGACAAAAAAAAATTTTTTTTCTAGTAGTCTATTAGAAATAAGAAACCAATGAAATTAATTTTAACCATACATTTTATTCACCCTAATCTATCCAGTTATTCATTCTACATATAGTCAATATAAAAATATCAATATAAGACAATTTTATACTGAATTCTCAAAATCTGGTGTGTATGTGTTTAGGGAACCTCAAATTGGATTAGCCATCTTTAAAGTGCTAATAGTCACACGTGGCTAGTGGCCATCATATTGAACATCTCATTTTGAGAAGATACAAAAAGTAAAGTTCTATTTATATTCCATCATATTCAAAGTAAGCAAAACTAAACTCTATCTTATTTAGGGATAAAACTAGAGGAAAGTGAGGGAGTTATTGCACCCAAGATCCAGATGGTTGGTGATGTTTGGGGGTGGCAGGAAGGTGGGAACAGAGATGGAGAGCTGGTTCTGTGGGACTCAAAGGGGCAGATAACATTCTATCTTGTAAATTTGATGGTGAGTGCATGGATGCTTCTTTTTGTTAATTAAATATGTGCTATAATTATTATTTAGCCACTATTCAATCATTCATAAAAATGTAAAAATAAACCCCTCTATCAGGTGCTACCTTCAGAGAGAAGTTTTAATACAACCACTTATGCAAAAACTTTTGGATCAGTAGAACAGAATGTAAATAGAGACTAGTATCTATTATTGTTTCTTGTAATTTTATAATTGGAAGGTCCATATGTGCAGAAGTTGCCACAAGGTAGAAACTTTAAATAGAGAGAACTGAGCAATACAAGAGAATGTAAACTGTTAGTTGATACGCACAGAAGAGGAGAAATGGAAAAAAATCAATGAGGAAGAAAGAAATCTGCATAAGTGGCAACAGAGACATGTGGAAGTCTTGAAGGGTGACCAGCTGTTGCATCTCTGAGATTTGTCAAAAAAGACTTGTGGGGGAGAGTCAATTGACAGGAAGCTGTCAGGGAGGGTTGGGAGGGTATGGGAGGTGACATCCTCAGGGGTGGGGTGGAGAGCAGTAAACTATACTGGGAAAGAGCCCTGGGCAGATGCAGTGCTTGAAGCAGGTCCTAATCTGCTGCGCAGACTGTCTACACACAAAGAGTTGCAATTGGCAGCAGGAGCACGTGCTTGGCACAGTCAAAGCGGCTTCTTTTTCTGGCTCTGCCACTCTCCCATCTTACCATCTTCAGGAACTGGCTTGAGGCAGAAGAGCTGAGCTCTCTGCAGCACACATCTTTTGCTTTTAAGATGTGGGGATGAGAAAAGCAGAGTGTGCACAATCCGGTAACAGGAGCAGAGAGCTGTATGATACCAGGTGGACTCCTTCCAGGATCTGTCTCTGCATGGACAGGGGCAGGAATCATGGTCAGGGACTAGGGTCTGTCCAGTTCTTCGCAAATAACTAGCTGTGGAAGTATTCAGAATGGGGTAGAAAATGACGTCCCTCTGGAAGTTCACATTTCATACAGCTACTAACCCTGGAAAAACTGGTTTAGACCTCAGTAGGCTGTGGTTTGAGAGAACACTGGCAGCCATGTTAAAGAAGAAGAAATGAAAGTATTTCTTTGATATTCACTATGACCTTCACATAAAGAGTCTAAAAATCTGTGCAAAGGTGCATGCAGACAGGGGCTGGGGAGTTTCTTGGGAATATTCAGTCGGGGAATCTGCAAAGCAACAGACACCACAGTTTAGCACTAAGCCCTCCTCAGCAGGCTCATACCTGCCATGTCTTCTGCTTCTTGGTGTTCCTCACAGAGACTGGCAAAGTCATTGGATCAACACTCAGAAAAAGAGAATTGATCAAACCCCCACATAAGTGTGAGCCAACATGCACCGTCACCTGGCATATTTGATAAGCCCCACTGCACGCCACCAGGAAGTCATTTCAGATTCATGATTTCACTGAACCTTTGGAACATGCCTGAGAGAAACCATTTTATATATTTCACAAATGAGGGCACTGCCTCAGAGAGGAGTGCCTTGCCCTCAGTAAGATGCTGAGCCTGGACTCAAACTATTTAATCCAATAGATTTCAAATTTCATGTTTGTCCCATTGCTTCATGTTATCTACTCAACTCATTGAACGTGAATTTAGTTCAGGTTATTACAGACATTTAATTCTTATTACCACTCTGAAGGAAATGTACTTATAATATCATCCTCCTTTTGTTAGATAATGAGAATGAGAGGGGTTAGTTTTAAAAGCTACTTCTAAATTGACACAATGCTATAAATCAACTATACTTTAATAAAAGAATTAAATATAAAAAAAAGCTATTTCTCCATGGAGGCAAAGACAATAATAATGCACTTATTGAAAATTTACAAGATGGCAGGCATTGTTCTAAGCACCATAGCATTCATTTATGTATTCATCCCTAGAACAATTTTTTTTAAATAAGTAGTTATTATTCACACTTCTCAAATGAGGAGAGAGAAGCACAGAGAAGTTAAGCAACTTCTACAACATCATCCAGTTACTGAAAAAAAGAACTGGAAATCAAACTTTAATAGTTGGACTCCATTAGCCAAAATCCAAACTACACCACCATACCTAATATGTGCTAAATACTTCCAGGTGAAGAAGCGACACTTGATGCTTGAATTAAAGGAAAAGACCCTGCATAATTATTTTCCCCTTTACCTCCTTCCACACATACTCTCCTTTCCTAAACACATCTACGTACATTGAAGGGGTACAGCTGAATTATAAGTGAACAAGCCCCACAGGTTTGACTTCCCTGTGTCCCTTTTCCCCCCAGATGACTGGCTTAAGGCAAACAAGGCAATTCTTATTCTGACAATTGAAATGTAAGATGAAGTCTGTTAGAGTTACTTCTGAGAAAGGATTCTGTACTTTCCATAAGAAGTCACTCTCTTCCTCTATATGTAGTTATATCAGGATGTGATGCATGGGACTGTGGTAGACATTTTGTTACCAGCATGAGAAAGAAACAGCCTGAGGATGGAGAGCCAGGAGATGAAAAGAATCTGGATCTTGATGACATTGTTGAATCCCTGAAATAACCAACAGAACTTCTCTCATGGGAAACGATAATTGCCCTTATTGTCAGAGAGATGTTGAGAAGAGCTGCCTGTTCTTTGCAGCCTAAAACATCCTGACTGCAGCAAAGGCTATTCTCGAGCAGATGGAATGATAAATTAAGCTGGAAGGAAGATCATCCTTGTAAGCTGGATCAATCTGCCTCAGGCAGTATGGATCTCCTATCACATCACATCAGTGTGTGAGCAGGGGCTAGGCTACCATTTGTAGAGGAAATGTATTAATTAATACTGGAGGCCGAGCCAAATTATCTTAAAGCCTTCCAAGTCTAGGTTATCATTCTTCCATAAACAATATAAATAAAATTTAAAAGTTTTTATATTTAGAGTTACCAGAAACAGGTACATACTTTTAAGAATTAGGTAAAGCTGTATGTCATAATTTTAAGACAGCCAGTTTTAGGAGTTCTCCTGTGGTTAGTGGGTTGAAGATCTGGAGTTGTCACTGCAGTGGGTTGGGTTGTTCCTCTGGTGCTGGATTGATCCCTGGCCTGGGAAATTCCACATGCTGTGGGCATGGCCAAAAAAAAAAAGGATGGCTGGTTTTTATATTCATATATTGACAAGTAATATAAATAAATAAGGTATGGAGTCCTCATCTGATGAGTCACAGAGGATCCTATTAAATTAACCTGTGAGCAGCAGAATTTCCCACGTCAGTTAAATTTCTTTCCTCCCCTTGCTTCCACTTTATCATCCCACTAAAATCTTTTTTTTTTTAATACCAGTGCTATGCTCTAACCGCTTCCTTTTTCTTCTTTGCAAAGCAAAGTAAAACTCCAGACATCTATCCTTTCTAAACCGAAGCACCTCTCTGGCTTCTGCAAACATACACACATGCATGCCAATTACCATCTGCATATAGAATAATACTAGACTGGAACCCATACTAGAATAATAGCCTCAGGCCTGAAATGGCACATGAAACTGGTCTAATCACATCACATATTTCATATTTAGATTATCCCTAAGATCTCTCAAGCCTAATTTGCCTGACTTTAGGCATTTGACACCTCCTTGTTATCTGGTAACCTGATCCATTTTAAGATTTCTGACTAAGAAAGTGCTCTGCAACTGAGCAGAAATCTGTATTTTTTTTTTCTATTTATTGGTCTCAGTTCTTTTCTTTTCAAGGTCATGTAAAACAAGAAGATTCTCTTTCACATGACATGACTTAGGCATGGGATGTAGAAAAAAAAATTCTTTAATGTCCCCTTAAATATTCATTTCTTCCAGATGCATGTCACTAGTTCCTTCAAATGCATTTGAGTGTTTGAATGTTTCCTTTTTTCTTTTCAATGATCACAGTTTAATTTATATCAAAATCTCTCTGAAGGTGTGGTATCCAATGCTGAACACAAAGTTTGTCCTGGCTGCGATTCCTAGATATTTGGAATACATTTTTTTTTTAAATTGGTATGACAGAAAAGCAAATCTCTGCTGTATGCATGGCTAACAACAGTTGAGCTCAGCCACTAAAACGCTTTGGAGGGAAATCGGAGTGTGGAAGTACTCTGTGTGTACCCGAACCAGGATCCCATTCCTGGGCAGGGCACCCACAGAGCTCTGTAAGGATTGTCTTCTCATGACTCATAGATGCTCCTTTCTCCAGAGCATCATTCTTGGATGAGTGGAAAGCCATCTAGTATAAAAGCTTACATCCCTGTGTCTCAAGGTGGGATCATCGCTTATACTCTAGAACTCTCTGGGGGATCAGAGTGAAGCTAGACTCCAACATACCCTTCCTCAACTCCTCTACAGCTTCATCCTACTTCCCACACGCTTTCTACTGTGATTATGCTTCCAGTAAATCAAGAGTATCCAGATCACTCTATCAGGCTCTGCCTCTAAGAAAATCAGTTTCAGACAAAATGTTTCTTCTCTGCTTCTGCACAACTCAGTGCCACCTCCAGGACTCCAGCTCTCACTGAGATCAGTATTTCCAGTTCTCTCCTGTCCCTTCAGCCCTGGCAGTGACAATGGTTTCTTGATGTTGCTATCCTCTGGGTTCCTCAGATCCTGTGTTTGTTTCTTTAACCCTTCCCTCATCTCTGCAAGTAGTCTTTTTATTAGATTCTGTTCATTGGAACCATCTGGGGTGAACTGACTTCCATCTGGGATTCTGCCTGATACAGCTGGCTGGTGTACATTCACTTGAAGTAGTCTTTTTTGTGATATATATTACAAAATATGGATCTTTCCAATTGTTCTTCTTTAATTAAAGTCGATTTCTCCTTTTTTTTTTCTTTTTAGGGCTGCACCTGCAGCATATGGAATTTCCCAATCTACAGGTTGATTCGTAGCTACAGCTGCCAGCCTACACCATAGCCACAGCCACATTGGATACGAGCCATGTCTGCGACCTACACCACAGCTTATGACAATGCTGGATCCTTAACCAACTGAACGAGGCCAGGGATCAAACCCGCATCCTCATAGATCGTATTCTGGTTCATTATCTCTGAGCCATGATGGGAACTCCTGTTTCTCCACTGCTTGAATCTCAGTTAGCCTTGTGACTTCTCTGGCCAAGAGGTTAGCAAACATTATGCAAGCCAGAACTTAGAAAGTGCTTGTAAACACTGTGGCTTACCCTATACTGCTCTTGGGAACCCTATGATCATCACCATGTGAACAGTCTAAGCTAATCTGGTGGGATGACAAAAGACATGTAGCCCAGTCATTCAACACTCAAGCCTTTAGCTTGCTAACTGCTAGACATATAAAGTTATACTGAACCATCTAGCTATTGGCGACCCAGCAGCTGAGGGCAGACACATAATTGGTCCAATAGAAATCATCCAAGCTCGCCCCAAACCAGAATAACCATGCTGCAGAGATATAGACTCAGGACCACAATAAACAGTTATCACTGCTTTAAATCAGTATTTTTAGGGATTGTGTGTAAGGCAGCAACATCTTTGGCTGATACCAAATAAACCTTAAAGCCGAACATACAGGGGATATTTATTACTAGTCTATTTATTTAGCTAATGTTTGTCTAAAGTTTTAGCATTACACACTTTTTAAAATTTTTATTATACTTGGTTTACAATGCTCTGTCAATTTATCCTGCACATCAAAGTAGCCCAGTAATACACACACACACACACACACACACACACACACACATATTCTTTTTCTCACATTACACACTTTCTTAACATAGTACCTCATCTAATTCCTGATTCTCTAAACTAGGCTTCAGGACAATCAACAGATAATATTCTGCTGTTGTCAGCAACCCCAGGGTCACCTCCTCCAAGGTCACACTCCTCTCAGTGTATTTCACATCCAGTGAGGGAGCAAATTAAGTGTATATAGTAGGTCGGATTATCCTGTAGCCACAAAGTACAACTCCAGCAGATAATATTTATTCTGGAGCTCCTACTGGGTTGGCTTAGGTCTTTAGTCATTTTAGAAAAGGAATATATCATGAGAAAATAATCTACCTAGTGTTATGCCAATACATAGAAAAAAGACAGGAAGGATATGTACCAAATATTCATTTCCTACATCATAACTTTATATTACATCCCCCCATGTACAACATTCCATTCAATCTGACCTCCTCTCTCTTTCCCACCAAACTTCTTTCTGTCTCCTAACATACAACAGGGCCAAGAAACTCTGTGCATAACTCTTCTTATGGCCATCACATTCTCATCTTCAGATTTCACTCAGACAGAAGCCACTTTAGAAACCCAACCTGTCCACAATATCTAATGCACTATAACTTTTCAAAACGTTACCTTATTCTGGTCACACCTTTTATCACAATGTATAATTAACATGTTTATTTACATGTTTTTTATCCCTACTGAAACAAATGCAACAAAAGCAATGACCATACACGTCTAGTTTATTGCCGATACTCAGTACCTAGCAAAGCGTTGGTACAGACTAGACATTCAACAAATATTTTTGCAGGAAAAAGCTTACTGTCTGGTAGGATTTTAGTTAAATTACATCCTTATGGAGGATATTCTATGTTCTTGAAATTTTCTAAAATTAGTGAATGTTATTTTTATAATCTAAAACAACTAACATTTTAAATGATACTGAATTAGCAAGTACATCACTAGATCCCACTCTAAAAAAAATTCCTGAATGTTATTTAAGGAGAAATTTGTACACTTGGAAGAAGAAACCATCACACCCTGTGGCTTGTGCTGTACCCAGTTGGAAGGCTAGGAGCAGTTACATAGTTACAACCCATTTTCTAATTTCAGGACTGCATTTCAGCTCCTACGAGTCTTGATTAGGGGCAGAGAGTTATACAGTTTGGAGAAGTAAAGCTTTCTGTGGCTTAATATATCTGTTGCTTAATATATATATTCTGTTGCTTAATATATATATTGGCTAAAATATTTTTTCCAAAACTGGGAAAGCCACTGGCAACTAAAGGGATTTGTCTCCTTTTATTGAATTAATCAGGCAAAGTTAATGTTTATCCATTCCCAAAGGACAGCTTCAAGAATCAATTTCAACTTTTAAGTATGATGAAGTGAGTTTTTAGTTGTGGCGCACACAAAGGATATAAAGCTAATATTCATTGGGAGCCTACCGTTTTGCTAATCATTTAGAATATTCTTCCACATTTTACATCCATGTTTTCTAACTTGAAGAAATTAAGTAATTTCCTTCTAATAACACAGCTAGAAACCAGGATCATAAAATGAAAATTTCTTAGACTTCACAGCTGGTATTGTTTCCACTGTGCTTTCCTCCTCTGTGGAAGGGAGATCAGTCTACTGTTGATTCTTAAAGTTTTCACAAGCCACTTCAAGCATGTTCATTCTCACTTTGAAAACTTTATCTGAATTTCTCAACATATGGACACAGTTGAGGTGATACACATTTGGTCATTACTCTATTCTCCAATTCATACCTCTTAAAAAAACTCACTTCTGTAATTAATTGTATTCATGCACCATGGCATGGCCTGCAAGCATTTTAGCCATTGCCAACTATTTATAGATGCTTGTTAATTAAAACTCTCTTCAGATGAGATTCAACGTATTCACAATCCACACTTCCCTACAAGTTCTGTTTTAAGACTTTCTGATTGAAAAAAAAAAATAGAAGATAGAAGGGATTTTTGGAAAGTCACCATCAATGACTTGAAGTTCCAATTATCATAAAAAGCCAAATAAAAACAGTATAAATGCCATTATAGAGAATCTCAGTGAAGGTAAATTTCATATGATACTAAAAGCATTTATTAATGATGACAAAAACCTCTTGATTTGATAGAAAATGTCGTTTGTTTCATAGGGCCATCTCGCCAGCTGAAATTTGTTGACTCAAATTTCATCTAAGCATAATGGGACTTGGTTGGAGCCCAAAGTTAAAGTGGGAATGTGAGTTTGGGAATCAAGTTTTGTCTGAGGTCGCAGACACAACTCTGTGGCAGACAGTCAAATCAGCCCTGAGAGTTCATTTGAGAAGATACTGAGAAGTCATAAATCTGCTGAGTTCCAGAAACAAGACAGAATCAGGAACAGGAGGGAGAATTGAAGACAAAAATCTGAGTTCCTGGCACAAAAAAATACCTCCTACATTTTCCTTAGGCATTTGCCACTGCTTTAAACAGATTTCATTGGCCTAGTTATCTGGTAGAATGAAGTAAAACCTCATTGCTAGAGTCATCTCATGGCTTTTAAAAAGTGACTTGTAGGAAGTGTTCAAAGCATCAGATATAATCTTCCTTTGCTTTTAGGCTTTTTGTGGCTTGGTCCTTCCTACCTGCCCAACTCCATCCTCAACTGTGTTTTCTCCTGCGTTCTCTATTTTAACCACAAGGATCCCAATTGCTACTTTTTTCCACCTTCACATCTGCCTGATAGTCTTCCTTCTCCGTTTTATCCTCTTAACTCCTCACTCATTCTTTAGATTTCCACTCAAATTTATTATCTTTTTAAAAAATCTTGCCAGTAAGCTTTTATTGTAGTTGTGGTGAGAGACGTTATAAAGAAGTTAAAAACAGTATGTCAGAAGGTAACCAAGTGCTCTGTAGTGAAGGGGATCAGGCTTTGGGGGTGAGGTTGCTATTTTATTTTATTCTTTAAAAAAATTAATATGGTATAGTTGATTTACAATGTTATATTTAATGCAAGAGACAAGGGCACTGTGCTTCTCTTCAAAACACACAAAAATATGTTAGATAAAATACAGCTATTATTTAAATAAGACATGCTTAATATTGTCCTTCCTTCTCCAACTATAAGAAACAAGAAAGAGACTCAAAGCCATCACAGTAAGTAAGAGCTAAAGCTCAACAGCTCGTGGGTGGATCAGAAATCCATGGTCATCTGAAGGGCTAAGATTCCTTCCACATCGTGTTCCCTTCCTCTTTCCGTTTCCTTCCCTTTATGAACAGTTCACTCTTATAACTATGAGTTGGGAACCCTGCAGGTAAGGTGAACATGCTTGGTAAACAAGGGGTTGCCATAGTGACCCAGAGGGGTGTATCTAATTATGGCTGTTGAATCCCTAGAGGGTAAAGAGGGTGCCATGCGAGGTGGCTGAACCTGCATAGGAATCTAGAGCTTGGGCCATATGAGGATGGCTTCTACATTTGGGAATGGTCTGTTTAGGGGGTCAGAAGCTAAGCAGGTTAAGGAAGTCATCTCAGTGCATAGTGGGTTGGTATAGTGTATTCAAGCCAAAAGAGGCTGAGAAGGACTTAAGTATGGGAGGGAACCCAGACCCGGGAGCTGGAATCCAAGTGAGGTAAAGAGGATATCTGTGCATGCAAGTGTATAGCTTGGTGTGTGACGTCAGAGCCCAAGCACAGAGAGGAGGGCGCACGGAGTGTCAGAGCCTGCAGAGATTGAACCACCACACAGAGAGATGGTCTAGTGCAGAGAATCAGAGCCTGCATGTGTCCATAAGGGAAGAATGCCTGCTTTGTGGTATTAGAGACCAAGCACAGCAAGGAGAATGGGAGGAGCAGACAAAGAAGAAAAGTGTCAGAGTCTATGTATACTGAGAAGAGTCTGCCCATATTGAGAGAATAAGGTGAGTATATGCTGAAGATTCAGTGAATGGGAGTCAGTAGAGACCAAGAACAAGATGTTGAACTCCAGCGGTAGGAAGGACTTCCGCATGGAGAGGAAGATGTCCATGGCAACAGGAGACTGGTAGCAACAGATGAATTGATAAGTAAGAAAATAAGTTGTTTCGTGTGTACAATATTATACTTCTATTTGCTGTTATAAATTGATGTTGCTTCACTTAAAAATAAAATGTTTTCTCATAAAAATAAAGTTATTTGTCTTGCTTGACTGAAAAAAAAGTGAAAACATGGTAAGGATAATAGAAGACAGATAACTCACTGTTGGAGAAGAGAGTTCTAAACACAGACAGAAATAAAATAGAATGGGCCATTTGCTGTTGGACTGGGGTTGAGTTGATCAGTGTGGATTTACAGTTTTCTATCTGCACAGACATATAATCATAGATATATAAAAAGCATTCAAATTTATAATTTTACAATATTTTAACCAATCAAGGTAATTAAGAAAAGACAAAAATAAATCAATAAAAAGGATTTAGGGTATTAGTGTCCTAGATGGGTCAGAGCTGGTACTCAGCTTACTGACTAATATGAGGGGCCAAGAAGCCTTGCCAACATCATAAAATAGGAATTAGAAATAACTCAACAATTACCCTAGTACTGTGGCTTCAAAGGAAGCAAATCACCCTAAATCACAGAAAGAAGAGAATTACCTGTGAGAAAACTGATTATTAGTCTGCAATGTGCCCTGCTTTGTGGCCTAAATTCAGATAATAATTCATTGGGGAGAACCTCAGATAGAGAAAGAAAAGTCTCATCAAACTGCTTCCAACATAACTTCTACAGTGTCTATCCATCCCCTTTGCCTATGGTTATTAAATTCTCCCTCAAAAAGTCTGCACTCTCTCACTTCCTATCCATAATCCTATTTATGCAGATACTATTAGAATCAAGTTCTTAATTATCACTAGGTTCCAGTTATTCTTGAGCCTAAACATCTGGGAATTTAGATTCAATTAGAATTTCTGACGGAAGGAATGAGGTTGGAATGAGGTATGTGAATTTGAAGACATAAGTAGAAATTCCAGTGATCTTCTTCTGACAGATGGGAAAGTGGACAGGATGGTGGCCAAGCCTGGAGCTATAGGTTGTGGTCATATTCCAGAGACGAAAATGGTGATAATAATGTTGATGCTGCTACTGATGTTGATGGCACTGCCATCAACATGATAAATCCTTATTTTATTCTTTCTATGTGTAATCGCTTGCTAAATGACTCATGTGCAGTATCTTATTTAATCCTCACAATAAAGCCATAAGGGACACATGCCCCTGTTTCACAGATGGTGAAATGGAAGGAAAGAGAAATCAGTATTTTTCTCAATTGTTCAGAGTTGATAAGTAGTAGAACCAGAACTTGGACAGTCTGACTCTAGATTCTTATTCATACTTTTAAACCATGTTGTATGAGATATTTTAAGGAATAAGCAGAGAAGAATTTCTCTAAGAGACAAAGATGAGATTTGAGGAAGAAGGACAGAAAGAGGAACCAGCAAAAGAGATAAAGAAGGAGCAAACAGTGACAGGAGTGGAACCAGGGGAGAAATGCTCATAAGATGAAGGAATGAAAAAAAGGTTGGTCAAGAGTGAAAACCAGTGCCCTGATGCAGGTTTTAAAGAAAGCCTGAAGGTTGGCTAATTAGACACCAGAGATGATCTCAAGAGATGATCTTTTCAACATACAATCTCATGTGTTTCAAATCAGCTACCTACTATCTGTTCTCTCTTTCCTTCTTTTCATCTCCTGAAGCGGTCAAGTCAATACTTCAAATGAACTTTGGAACTAAAATCTGCACTTTTTGCTCCGTAGCCTCTTCTGAATGGAGGTATCACTAATGTGAGAGTGGAGAAGTGGGACTAAGATGTTGATATCCAAGTCCCAAATCCAGAAAAACCTTCAGAATGAAGCTCATGATAAAGCAATCCCTAGGCTTATATGGCAAAGTAGGAAAGTATGTCACTGGCAAAAAAGGAGCATTTTCCACAGTGAAGGAAAACAGTTGATTGATATATTCTCTCCCTTTCTCTCCCTCCCTCCCTCCCTCCCTCTGTCTCTATTTTTTTCTCTCACACACACAACACTCTCAAGGGAATGAAATATTCTTCCAGGTTCTGAAATATGCTCATGAAACATTGTGATTTATGATTTGCTTCTAATTTCAATTGGAGTAAGAATAATTCTGGCCCAAATTTTATGGAATTAATCACTTCTCTCAACTCTTTGACACAGTACAATTTCACACAAAATAGTGATGCATCATAATAGAAACTACACTTTTTTTAGAGCCCTTTACCTATACCAGGAATGATTTTGAAATTATCTAATTTGATTATTTCAAGAAGTTTAAGTTACAAGGAATTTATTATACTAGGGATCTCTAAAAATTATCAGGATCCTTACCTTCAGTAGGATTCTTTGGAGTGATTTTTGCATTACATACCTGCCTCAGCCATTCATTTAGATTTCAGTATACACACTCTCAAGACGAAGAGGAAAACAGGCAAATGACGTTCACAGCTCAGTCCTTGATAATTTGGTAAATTAACTACCATCCAGAAGAGGCCTCATACTGTAAGAAACAAAAGATAGACTTTGAGCCAAAATTTCAGGAGTCAAAAATTTCCTCTCTTGCTATTCCACGTGTCATGTGCAGTCCCCACATGGTACTATATTTGCTTAATTATCCATCTTGTACACAGGACTGTGAATTCCATGATGATAAGGACTATGCCTACTTTTCTTAGCATTAATTCCCAACCCCAACAGAGTACCCAACACTTATTTAGAAACCAGACCTCAAAAAGATTTATCCAGAAAGAGCCTGAACTGACTTTAACCAATTGTGAAAGAAGGTTTATCTCCTCTGGAGTGACTAAAGATCTCTCTCTATGATGTAAGTTATCTATAGGACTCTTTATATTATCTTCTAACCCTGAACTAAACCAGCTAGACTATTAATATTGAACATTTCATTGCCTCTAAATCTCATATAGGTAATAATGATAGACATTAATATAGTATATCATTATTCAAAAAGCACTTTAACTTACATTATCTGATTTTGTTTTCTAACACCCATTATAATTGTTTCCATTTTAAGTTGAGGGGAATCAGAGTCATATATACAACTATATTTTCCTGGAATTGTGTTGAAAAGTGCAGGAAGAGGCAGTATCAGGCATTTACTTTTGAAATATCATCTCTGATAATATATGTGCAGATTAGATTCAGAAAGTCTACTTCTCCCCACCACTTCCCAGGTTAAAAGTTTCTATTGCTGCTGTAACATTACCATAAACTTAGTGACTTAAAACAACATAACATGTATCCTATAGCTCTAGAGATCAGAAGTCTAAAACTGCATCAGCCTAGCTCTGTTTCTTGTGCAGGCTTTAGGAGAAATATGTTTTCTTTTCTTTTTCAACATTAGAGGCTGCCTACATTCTTTTAGCTTGTGTCCCTGTGAAGCCAGCAGCGTGGTAACCTATGTTCTCTCTTACCCCCTACCTTCATTGTTTTCTAATTTTTAAAATTGTAGTTGATTTACAATTTTCTGTCAATTTCTGTTGTAATACTAAGTGACCCAGTCATACATATATATCCATTCTTTTTCTCATATTATCTTCCTTTTATAAAGAGCATTTATTTTGTCTTTTTAGGGCTATATCCATGGCATATGGAGGTTCCCAGGCTAGGGGTCAAATTGGAGCTGTAGTTGCTGGCCTGCACCACAGCCAGAGCAATGCAGGATCCAAGCTGCATCTGCGACCTACACCACACCTCATGGCAATGCTGGATTCTTAACCCACTGAGCAAGGCCAGGGATTGAACATGCATCCTCACGGATGCTAGTCAGATTCATTTCTGCTGAGCCATGACCGGAACTCCTATAAAGAGCATCATGATTATATCTGACCAACCCAATAGTTCAGGACAATCACCCATCTCAGGATCCTGAGCTTCCACTTGCAAAGTTTATTCTGCCGTGTAAGATAATATATTCACAAGGTCTGAAGACTAGGATGTGAACATTTCTGGGGAGGGGGGCTTATTCAACATTCTACAAGTTAATCTTATAAACATACTTCCTTTGCCCTGAAATGATTTGCTCAAAAAGTTGACACAACCAGGAATGTTTAGCAGCACAGTGTCATGGGTAGCATTTGTTTTGAGGATATCACTGCTTGGTTTTAAACTCATTTGTTTTCTATTTGAAGACCTTGGTACTATCACTTACCTCTTTTAAGTTATTGTTTTCTAAGAAAAAGTTCATTAAACTAGCTATTATAAATCTATCTGAACCTAACAAAAAATTAGGTTATTAAGAACTTATTTTGCTCGGCTATATTGGGTGAAAGCTGCATTTATGATCTCATCTTCCAACTGACTTCCAAGTACTTGTTTTCCTACCTTTATGGGAGTTTAGGAAATTTGCTGAAGTTAATACAGCAGAAGAGGAGCCTAGATTTGGACCCAAGTCAGTCCCATTCACAAAGTCCTATTTTTCTCTTAATTTCAGTTGCCTTCCTCAAAAGACTGTGGAAGAAACCAATGATACCATGTTTGTGTCAATATTTTCACACTGCAAGTGCTACTTATGTGAAAGGGGTTACTCTTATTATGGCAAATAAGAGATTTGCTTCTGGCATCTCTGTGACTGCACCTGCCAACATCCTAACTCTTTATGGGTATTTGCATACTTCCAAAAATGATATTATTTAAAGAGTAAAGTCCATCTTCTTATATCATTACATTAATGTTTTTCATTTAGAGTCAACTTTAGAAAGTCTTCCAAATATGTTATTAAATAACCTCAAACCTGTTAGCCACAGCAATAGCCTCTGGGAAATCCTTAGCCCTGGGCAGCTACAATTAGGACCAGAATGGAGAAAAATATCACCAGACATCACTGAGGTTTCTTCAGTCCTTGTGTTCAGTATGTTCCCTGATTTTTCTCCTCTGAGTTACTTTCTTTGTTTCTATGATAGTAATCTCCCTTACTGGGGCTGTGCGGACCAACTTGCTCTAGTCCATGCATGTGTACAGGTCGGCACCTTACTGGATTTTAATGCCCCCTTAGCAAGCAAAGCTTCTCTATTTCAATTTACATTGCTTTTGATACTTAAGAAGGAATATTCTACCCTAACATATCACCTGAAGATATATGGACTTGGAGTTTGGGGTTAGTAGATGCAAACTATTACATTTAGAATGGATAAGCAATGAGGTCCTATTGTATAGCACAGGGAAGTATATCCAGTCTCTCGGGACAGACCATGATGGAAGATAATAGAAGAAAGGGAAGGTACATGTATATATGACTAGGTCACTTTGCTGTACAGCAGAAATTGGCACAACATTGTAAATCAACTATAATTTAAAAGAAGACATAGGAGTTCCCATCGTGGTGCAGTGGAAACAATCCGACTAGGAACCATGAGGTTTCGGGTTCCATCCCTGGCCTTGCTCAGTGGGCTAAGGATCCAGCGTTGCCATGAGCTGTGGTGTAGGTCGCAGACGCAGCTTGGATCTGGTGTTGCTGTGGCTCTGGCAAAGGCCAGCAGCAACATCTCCGATTAGAACCCTAGCCTAGGAACTCCATATGCCACAGCTGTGGTCCTAAAAGAGACAAAAGACAAAAGAAAACAAACAAGCAGGCAAATAAATAAATAAATAAATGACATAATATTGACATTTGCTTATTATTTTCCTTCCTAAAATAGGACACCACTGAGACATCACTAATGAAGCCCCAAAACCATTATTTTAATTTTTCCAAAACTATTGTTTTAAAAGATCAAAATGAAGATGGATCATTCCTAATGGGGAATAAACACAGATCCTAAATGATAAGCAGCTGAAGTGTTTATATATTACAGTATCACCAAATTTTATTTTCGTGTATTTCTATTAGAGCTTTTTGCCTACTCTGCCTGGAATATCCTTCTCCACTCCCACCCAGTGAAGCCCAGTTCATTCTTAATTACTTAACATAAATAATCCAATTGTGATATTTAATATAACTTATTCTAATGATAAATTTTAAATATGTGTATTTATTTTATTTTGAAAGTAAGTATAAGTTTTATGAATCAAATATTAGGCTTGTTATCATTTACAACAACTATATTGGTTTCTTATGGCCCATTCAGCCCCTTAGGGCAAAATGATGAGAGCGATGCCACACTGCAAGTATAGACAGAAGAAGCCCCAAATTATGAATCTGGAAACTCATACAGGAACCGCTGCATAGCTGCCTCACTTACATGTAAACAAATATCTTTCTGGAAAGGCCTCAAGTTTGTTACAGCACTTTGGAATGTACCAAATGGCTGCTGGTTTTAGTCTCCTTTGAAACTTAAATACCTAGATTCAGGGAGATGATAAACCTCTAACTCTCCCTGGAGTATGTCACTATACTAGGGTTGCTAGTCAGAGTCATCCTTTAACCCAGGTTGTATACATTTGTTCCAAAATATATGATTATGTGGAAACATGATAAAAATATTTACATTGTTTCCTCTGAAGTATATTTTCATAGCCAGCAAGCATAGTTGGTCACTCTCCCTCTGTGTTACTTCACACACTCATAATTTTTGTCCATCTGCCTAAAAGTGGTCTCCACCTCCAGTCCATACACAGTTCCTGATGTAAAGCAAATAAGACATAAAGATGGCCAAAAAACGCATGAAAATATGCTCAACATCACTAATCATTAGAGAAATGCAAATCAAAACTACTATGAAGTACCACCTTACAACAGGCAGAACGACCTTCAGAAGTAATTAATACTGGAGCAGGTACAGAGAAAAGGGAACCCTCCTACACAATTGGTGGGAATGTAAATTGGTAGAGCCACTAGGGAAACCAGTATGGAGATTCCTCAGAAAACTAAAGATAGAACTAAGGATGATCCAGCAATTCCACTCTTTCTGAAGAAAACTGTAATTCAAGAAATACATGCACTCAGTGTTCACTGCAGCACTATTTGCAATGGCCAGGACATGGAAGTAACCTAGATGTCCATCAATAGAGGAATGGATAAAGAAGATGTGGTACATGTATACAGTGAAATACTACTCAGCAATAAAAATGAATTAATGCCATTTGCATCAATATGGGTGGCCCTAGAGAGGATCATAGGCAGTGCTTTCATCGTATGATATCTCTTACTTGTAGAACCTAATAAAAGGATGAAAGTGAATATATTTTCAGAAGAGAGACAGACTCACAGACTGTGAAGGCAGTCTTATGGTTACCAAAGGGGACAGGTGTGTAGGGGAGGATGGACTGGGGATTTGAGATTGTTATATGCATACTGTGGCACATGGAATGACTGGCCAGTGGGGAAATGCTGTATAACACAGGGAGGTCTGCCCAATATTCTGTGATGATCTATACAGGGAAAGAATCTGAAAAAGAATGGATATGTGTATATGTATACCTGAATCACTTTGTTGTACAGCTGAAATCATCACAATATCCTAAGGCAACTATTCTTTAATAAAACTTGAAAAAATTTAAAAGCCAACGACTAATAACTTATTAAATCAATAGATGAACAAATATTTACTGAGCAATTGTATTGTTTAAAAGGCAGTCTAACAGAGAATTTCAAAACTCAAGCTCTTTTCAAACTGTTACTCTTAACAACAGTGCTTTGAGATCGATCCACTTATCTCGTTTTCCTCCATGGGGAAAATGATACTTAGAGAGGTAAGGAAACATTCCTGAGGTCACACAACCAGTCAGTGATGGAGTTTGAATGTAAATTCAGATCTGTATGACCCAGCAGCTCTTATTTTTAACCACTACTCTTTGATAGGCTCCCTAGAAAAAAATTAATGTTTGAAACATTGGATCCCCTAGAAAGAGTCTGTATGAAGAATCCTGTGCAAATAATTTATTGAAGGGTTTATTCTCAAGAGAAAGGGAATGTGAGGGCCAGGATAGGCAGTAGGGAAAAAGTGAGGGCCAGGATAGGCAGTAGGGACAAAGCTAAGGATATACTCTCAATTGAAACCTAACTTTAACCTCATCCTACAACAAGTTCTGGAGCATGAATTACACCACAGAGTTAGCCCCATCTTCAGGCAAGGGGCCAGCCTTCTGCAGCCCCATGTCAGTCATTCATTTTCAGTAGTCTTCTCCCAAGGTATGAGGGGGCATACCATCCTAGGACCCAAGGACATTTCTTTAAGGAAGGGGGCAGTTCTGTGCTGTTAGCAAATTGTAGTCACAGAACCAAGGAGCATCCTTCCTGGAAGAGCTAGGATGCAATGGTTAAATCCCTTTGTGGATAGGGCTATAACCTTTTGGCTTTGACTGGATGTGCATTCCAGCTGCCAAATGAATATTGGCTGTCTTTCTTCTAGGTCAGCACAGCCCCTAGCTTTAAAGTAAATTGGTTGTTTTTGCAAAAGAGGCTCTGGCTCTGAATCTTACTGCAAATGTTGGGGCACTTTGGGCTCAGATTGCCAAAATATGTACTTGGCACTACTAGATGAAGCATTCAAGGAGGGCTCCACCTGTACAGCCTCAGGAACCCGCTGGAGCAGACTGCTTCTGGAAACATGTTTCTCAGGTAGGAAGTGGCAATTAAGCACCTGTTAACATATGTCATATCAACTGTCATTGTTCAGGTCAATAAACAATTTTTAATTACCAATTTAATTTTCTTATGTAAACACCTGGGTGTTAGGTAGCCCTTTAATTCATTTTAAAAACTAAGGAATTAGCTTATAACCTAAAACTTAAATTATACATAAATCACTAATATGTATTGAATGAATATTCAGGGTGGGGTGTCTTACTATTTTTAAATATTGTTCTTATATTACAACACTTCTGTAAAGTAGTATTACCTGTTTTTGACAGATGAAGAAACTGAAGCACAGAGAAGTGAAATAATTAGTCTGATATCACACAGATAATGAACCCGGATTAAAATCAGGCCAATTTTTTTTTTCAATCACATGTATGCATGTTTACTTCTGAAGTACAAAAAAGTTTGCTTTCATTATGTGTTCATTAAGTGTTAGATTAGATCCTATGTGACTGTTTTAGAAACTTGCTTGGTGGTTTTGGATAATTTTTAAGGCAAGAATGATCCAGAATATTTCAGGCCAGTGCCCCATTCTCCATGCAGTAGCCAGAGAAGAATTTTAAAAACCCTAATCTGATCCTGTTACCACACTTATCACCCGTTGGTGATTCCCCCACTGCATTCAGTATGAAATCCAGACCATTCACACAGCCTGCCAGGCACCCACTGGGTCTTTCCAGCCCATCTCAGGCCATACGCATGTTGTTCTGCACAGTCGAGGCACACTCATCTCCTTCCCCATGATGCGGCTGTTTCCTCTCCCTGTACCACCTTCTACCTTAATGCTACATTCTCCCTCTCCCTTTGCATCTCTTCTCCAATTCCACCTCCTCGAGGTGGCTTTTTCTGATCTAATTTGTTCAATTGTTGGATATTCTCATAGAAATATCTTTTTCTTCTTATCACTTGTTGATTTCTTCTTCACAAATAACTATTTGATTAATGCTGTTTCTGTCACTGAACTGTAAGCTTGAGGCAGGCACCATATCTCTTGTGCCTACTTCCGTATTGCCAGTACCTAGAATATATGTGTATATATGTAATAGCTAACACATAGTATATGGTTGAGTGAACAAGAGAAGGAATGAATTAGTAAATAAATTGTCCTACCTCTTCCTTCTTACTCTGTCATAACCTTATGGTACAAGCCTGATATAAGGGCCCAAATTTTTTTTCTGTTGATTTATATATAATACCTAAAACAGAATTATGAGACAGGCTGGCATTTCATGCTGCACCACAGGGAATAACGCAGAGAGCCTTTTCCTTCACAGGGAAGGAAGGTAAGCTGACCAGCTCCCTAGGCCTTCAGTCCCACACACCACAGCCACTGTAGATGAGTTTCTTTCTGTAGCAGGAAATTTCAGAATGACTGGAGGCAGCTCCAAGAAGTACAAAGAGCCTGTGCTGGAGCCATGTTACATTAGCTGAATCATCTTGGGAAAGTCGCTTAACTGTTTACGCTCTCAGTTTGTCCTCAGTTTCCTCAACTGTAATATGAAATGATGGGTCTGAAATCAGTGTACATACTAGACAAGGGATAATCAAAGTTAGAAACACAGAATGTTAGGTCAGCAAGATGTAGCCCCAAGGATTTCACATTGCGATATTCAGAATCCTAAGATGTACAGATGGCCTAATTGGACACTGGTGGTAAAATGAGATTGATAGGGCTAGGAACCAAGTAGGGCTCTTGCGGGGGTCCTTGCTGCCACTTCAATAAAAGAAGATCCCCACCTTAATCTTTTTTATATATCAAGGCTTCAAAGAGCATTTCATTTGAAAATACATCTTAGCTGTTTAAAAAAAAAAAAAACGCAAAGTTAGAAAGTCACTTATTTCATCTTGCAATCCCATTTTACAGGTGAGGAAACCAAACCCACAGAAATCTCACTGAGTCAGTCAATTCAGTAACAAGACATTTGCCTACCATTTCCTCATAACATGCTTAGGCTTTTAGGCTTTTGCAAAGCATATGGATCCCTTTGCAAAGTTTCCTTTGCTACTCTTACTCAGATTAGTAAATCAGGAAACCTGGCTTCTAGTCTTGAGTATTTAATAAACTGGCTATATAGCTTTAAACAAGATACAACTATTCTGGGTCCAAGTTTCCTGTCTGAAAAGTGACTATAATACTTGGACTGCTTAGTGGAGAGTAGTAGTGAGGGACAGATAACAGGAATATGCAAAATTGCTTCTTCTACAATAAAACATCATCTTTCTATTTTTGAAACAAAAACAGTACTCTGTAGTCACTATTTAATAAATGTTTCTTGAAAGAAGGAAAATGAAGCAAGGATGGAGGGAAGGCAGGAAGGAAAGAAGATAGGTAGACAAGTTTACTTCTATTCCTATCTCTTCCTCGGTCAGTTTCTAATCTCACAAAAATGGAAACACTCATAAAATGCAAGTGCCACATTCCTCCATGATGAAGGGAGACTCACAATCCCCAACTTTGGACTTTGGGGTCCCAGATTCCACACAACTGATTCCTGCTCTGAAATGGTTGTCTTCACAGTCTGGCTGAATGAATGCAATGCCCTGGATTAGGAAACCCAAAATATGGTTCAATTAAAACTAAAATGTGTTTTGCCCCCAGACCTTTTCCTTTTATCTTTCAAGAGCCATGTAATTTAATGGAAATTGAAGAAGTGTGGGACAGATTCCACGCCTTACCCGCATCTCCCCATTCATTGTACCCATTAACTTCAAAGGAATTTAGCCTGGAAGGGAGCAAATGTGGGTGCAAAAAGGTATAAGATGTTGTGGTTCTTTGAAGGAAGGGGGTCGGGGCGGGGGAGGGAAATGTCCAAATTCTTTAGCCACCAAAACCACAGCATATGGGGCATTTCTTTTCACTGAATGTGACATGTGCAGAGTGGCTGTCTGAAGATGCAATTCACTCTCACATCTTCAAGTACTTTTCCTATGCTTCCCAGGCTCTGGGGTCTCCAGTGACCTAAACTGTACCCCCCACCACCATCTCTGCCTTCATTCTCACCCTTCCTAGTTGTGTGCATTGGACTGCCCTATTATCAACACACATATCAAAAATTAAAGCCTCATTTCTCCTTCCTCTACAACCAATATACAACTAGCAATGTTATCACCATCCTTTTTGTCATTAACCTATAATTCTTAGACCCATCCCTGACTCTTTTCCCTTGCTTCACCTCCATTTCCTATCAATTAATTTTCTTCTTATTCTTATTTTATGATCTCATTTTCTCTCTTACATTAATTTCTTATGCAGTGCTGTTGCTATAACTTTATCTCATGCTCTGTTGCCTCCCACAAGAACTCTTACAGCGATATGATGGATATTTACTTAGATCAAGATTTCTTAAACTTAGAACTACTGACATTTTGGCTGAATAATTGCTTTTTGAGGGTTAACAGGAAGGGTGTTCTGTGACTTGTAGGATGTTTAACAATATCCCTAGCTTTTATCTACTAGATGACAATAGAATTCCCCTCTGTGGTGACAATCAAAAAATGTTTTCAGACATTGCCAAATAACCCTAGTGGGCAAAATCATCCCTGATTAAAAACTACTGGTTTAAACCAAGAATGCCAGATACTTACCATGAATGTCATCACTTCTCTGTTTTGATTATGGAAAATTTGTGACCAAATAAGATATTTTACACTGTCTTAATCTAGACTCTCTGTTCATCAAAATCAGGGAATATGTATTTTTACCTCTGTACCTTCAGTGCCTAACACCCTGACTGGAATTTAAGAGGCCCTTGGAATATATTTTTGAAAGAAAGAAAGAATTCATCACTCTTTGCTCCACTATACCATTGGGAATTAAAGAATTGCAGAGGCCAAAAGCTCTCAGTGCCTTCTGCAATTACTCAGGGGCATGACACGAGGTACCCTCACTCAGGAGAGCCCAACTCACATCTTAAATACTATAGAATTGTATATTTACCACGAATTTCTGACTGATGGAAGAAGTATCTAGAAGAAGATGTGATCCCTTATTTAATTTGCACAAAAATGTTTCATGGGCTGGTGGAGACCATGAATACTCCTCACTGTGAATTCAAGATTCCATCATTAATTCTTTCTCATAGAACCAGTATAGAGTTCACTTCTACCTTTTGATATACAGAGACCCCTTAGATATGGCCACCATCTCTTATGCTGTACTTTTCTACTTCTTTTTGAAGCTTTAATTTCACTTTGGGTACCTCCAAGCACACCTTGCTTTTCCACCTCTACATTTTTTGTTGCTCCCTTTTTGTTGAACACTTCAGAACTTGAAGTGTTCTCACCACCAACCAAATGCATTCATTAGGTTGCCTCTAAGGACATAGGAAACCATTATCTTTTAGGGTTTTGAGAGATTAATTTATATGTTATTCATTTAATCATTTAAGTAATTTACAGATGAAGAAGCCAAGTTTCAGAGATGTGCCTGAATGGGACAGAAACAAGATGCAATTTGAAGCCCTCAGTAGCATATAGCCCTTGATAATTATTTCTCTCTTCCTATCATCCCAGTCTTTCTAGCTAGTCCTATGATTTAAAAAAAAAAATCCCCCTTAAATCCAGGTTCTTTGCAGAATAAAACATGAGTGGTTAGTAGAAGCATCTATGGCAAGGGCTGGTTTTCTTTGTGAAGAATTCTGTGTCCTCTTCACAGCTTGCTATCCTGCCTAAGTGTTATATGCAAGAAAGCAGAAGAGATTGCCTTCTAGGCCAAGTTTTACACCACCTAGAATTTAGTTTAGGGTATTAGAACTTAACATTGCAAACTAAAGCAAAATCTAAGAGTAGAGGGCCAGGGGCCTAAAATGAACATTCTTCTACACAAATATACAAAGCCGTCTGCAGTGAAGGCCCAACTCCCAAAGACCAGAATAACAATATGTGCATATATGTGAATGCCAGGTTATGAACACAGGAAAGAAAAGGAAGAGGTTAACGGAAAAAATAATTAAAGTAGTGAAAGTGTATGGAAGGGGTTATATAAGCTAATGTTGGAAATGGTTTGGTTTGTAGAATGTAGAATTCAGATGATTATGTTATTTCCATTTTAGGCACCACTGTTAATTTTAGCATGGGAAAGAATAGGGATTTTAAGGGCAGGCTGGTTTTTTATATTACCTTCACAGAACTACACTAATAGAAGTAAAAAATTATTATGGAAGATAGTAAAGAGAGGCAGAGATCATTTGAACAACTTGCTAAAATTTTTGATGAGGAACTTGAAGTCTCAGAAAAGAAAAATAATCCTTAAGAGCCATACAGCAAATGAATGGCAGGGACAAGAACCCATGTTGCTAGTACTTTGCATAATGCTCTGTCTACATATTCACTCAGATTTTCCTGCCATTTTTTGACCCCCTATTCCATAAATGACCACTGGAGGCTCAACATGGAAATTACACAGGCAACTGGGAACATGAAATTTTGACTACTTTCCCCTCTGGAACATTTACTCTGCATGTGAGTCAGTGCAGAAAAATAGTTTGCACTTCATTTATTCATGTACTAATTCTGAATTAAGCTACACCACATAAATCCTCCTGAAAAATGATGCAATTAAGCCTGGACTATTTGAGAAGGACAACAACATGTGGCTGTAATTATAATGGCAAAACATCTTGGTAACACGCTGACTTATTAGTACAGTAATTAGTGTTGGTGCAATGCATACTGAATAGTCCATAAAACAAATAATGCAATGTAAAATCCTGAAAAAGAGTAATAATTTTCAAGTGAACAGTCTTTGGATATTTTGCCTTTGGCATCAACCATTTGGGCCAAATTGTTTCAGCCACTGCATATAGAAAGATCTGCCTCCCTCTTGAGTAGAGATTACAGGAAAAATCTTAAACTTCCGGCAAAATACATAATTAGTGTATAAAATCTGGCAAATTAGAACAAAATTAACTCTGTTAGGGACCAATTATGTAAATACTAAAAAGTGAGTGAGCATTAGCTACATAATCTTGGATTCCAGAGTAGGCTGAGCCAACAGCAGTCATTTAAAACCACAAAAAACTAAAACTATCAGTCCCATAATAGTACAACCTAGAACTGTATGAAGTCCTAAGACATTGTTTTTACTGAACTCCTAACTTAAAACACTAAGCTTTTACAATTTTGTTTTATGAATGAATTAACTAGTTCCCAGAAAACCACAATAAGTAGAATTATACAAAATGAGATTCAAAAAGGGGGGGTATCCTAGTTCCCATCCCATTTCCATCTTTATCCAGTACATTAATTTACCTTCAAACATCTCCTAGAGTCTTAGGTTCATGGCTTTTATAATCTCATCCAGAGATATAAATGTTTCATCCAAAATACTGGTTAGGGGAAGTCCAAAGGTAGAACACTGGAAAACTTCCTCTGGACTGTCTTTGGCTGGTTATCAACATACTTGAAGTGATAAGCAACTCATATACATTTAACAGACAATAACTTGTATCTTGGGCAGGCACTGAGAAAGGTAAGGAAACCAGGTTAGCACAGAGCCATGGGGGCCCTGAACAGGCTAGAATTCTTCCTTGAATGGATTCAACAAGAGTCAGTGTAGAAGCCTGGGCTTTGTCTTCTCTCATTGTGATATTCATGGAAATCAAGAATCTGAGCAAATTCTTTAAGTCACAAGAAAGTTTCCCATCCCAAAAGGGAATTTTTTTTTTTTTTTTGCTTTTTAGGGCCACACTCGCAGCTTATGGAGGTTCCCAGGCTAGGGGTCTAATCAGAGCTGTAGCCACCAGCCTACTCCACAGACACAGCAAGGCCAGATCCATAACCCACTGAGTGAGATTGAACCCTCAATCGCATGGTTCCTAGTCGGATTCGTTCCACTCTGCCATGTCAGGAACTACCCCAAATGGGAAATTTTGTGTGACACTGTCCCAGCCAGTGTTCTAGGCAAGCAATATTTGGGAGGGTACTCAAAAAAATGAGGCAGCGTGTGATAATTCTGTGAGTGGCTTATGGGTCATATAAAGGCCTGAGGCCATGGCTGGAGGTGGAATGTTCTCCTTAACATAATGGGCATCAGCAAAGGGTTCATCTCAGAAAGCATCAATAGTTTGCTGAAGGACAGACAGAAAGGCAATAAACCAATATTTGAACCCATATAGTTAGCTGTAGGAGTTCTACTTTACAGGCTCTTACATATACTGTTTTTTGGGGACACTCTGCTTCACTCTCTGTGTATCATATACGCGTAGGTTATAAGATGCCCAGGACTACACACTGTGACTTAAAATATCCTTTGAAAAGAGAATAAAGTTACTTGGTGGCAGTTTGTATATTTGGAATCCAAATTCCAGCTCTGCCATTAAGTTGCTTTATCACCTAGAGCAAGTCATTTACTTATGCTGACCTATCTGGGGAAAAACAGTATCTGTATTTTACATTGCTACATATCATAATGTAATGCTCTTTTAAATCTTTGACACCCAAGTTTGAACCTTAGTACTATTGTGTACTAACTGTGTGATCACAATAGGTAACTCAACCCCTCTAATTCTCAACATCCTATCTATCTGCAAATCATTGAGAATAATGTCTTCTTCAAGAGGACCATGAGAGGGTTAAATGAGCTCAGGTAATAGGATGTGCTTAGCCTCATGCTTGGCTCATGAGAAGGACACTCAGACTCAAGTATACATATAAGTGCATGTCATACAGAAAATAAATCTTTATATTTTGATTCAACATTTAGTACTCTTGGTCTCATTTTAAAACTTTGGGCATATGTATTGGGGGCAGAGTGACAACATGATTTCTCTCTAGGCCTTGATGCATCTTTTCCTCATGTTCCTGGGTCATTTATTCTGCTAGCAGTGATCTTACTCAGCAAAATATCTTCTACCCAGAATCTGACTAGAATTAATATACTACAAGATAGTGGAGATCCAAACAGGAAATCCTCTGTGAAGACCTCTCTGACTATACCATCATAATTAAGCCTCCTTCACTCTCTTCCTGAGCCCTTCACTTCCCTCCATCTTGAAATGGATTTATCTATTTGCAGGCCTGCCTCATCCTCAGAGATGTGAGCTCCTTGAGAGTAGCTGAATCTTTTTATTTTCATATCCCCAGTATCTTTAATAAGTCCAGTGCCTAATACAGAGTGGGTACTTCATAAATATTCAATAAATAAATTAATATAGAAATCTGTCCCTCCTCCACTGTTGGACAAATAGGTACCCTTGATGTTACACAGATTCACAAAAAGACTATGACCATAATGACTTAGTTAGGGAGTTATTGGAAGACACATTTTATAACTCTTGCCATAATTAATGTGACAAGAAATAATAATTGACTTAGTAATGTAATCAAATCAGAATGTATTTGATTTGATCTGTCAAGTTATTATTCATATCTCTAATGCTTGTAGTCAGAGTTTTCAACAGCTAATTATTTCTGAAAGCAATGAAAGCAGGCATAGTCCATGTCAGGCTTGGCAGGAAGAAATGAAGCACTGTTGGCCCCTCCATTCATTCTGTAAAACTGGAAAGGATGGGGAGATGTCACTTTTGTCCAACCAAATGAGAAAATGCTCGTGTTCTTCACATACATGTGCTCCAGCCACTTGAGTGGTGTTTACTAAGCAGCAGGATCATCAGCCCAGTTCTTAAAGAATGAAAAGCCATTCTTTAATGTGTTTTATACAACACCCTCCAAAGTGGAAAAAAACCACCAACTTCTTTGGTCAGTTTCTAAAAGTGCAAAGGAACCTCCCACAAGAGCTGAGATATTTACATACATTAAATTTCTTCCTCACCAAAAAAACTACCTTATCATCTCCATCTTAGGAGGGACTTAGTACCAAAAATATGAGGAAGTTAAGCCAAGATAATACATTTAGTTTCAGGACTACATTTCTAACACATGCCTCTGAACTGAGAATCCATACTCTACAGCCAGTTGTATAAAACTTCAGCCCATTTGCCTTAGTCAGTTGGCTAACTGCTTTTTTGATTGAAGAAGTTTTTGAAATAGAGAACTTGTACTTATAGAGATCCCTGTCTCCCCAAGAAGAATTATGAACTGTAACGTCAGTATATGCATGCATTCAACTTATTCATTCAACAAATATTGAGACTGACCATTTGTAAGGTACTGAAGTTAGGTAGATTAAAAATAAAACATTTCCCTATAAGAGTTCATACACTAAGAATTTTGAAGGAGCAAAATTATTGCCCTCGTAGAAATATGAGAAGGCAGCATATGAGAAAAAAGTGCTCAGGGCAATCTTCCTAGATAAAGTGATGACTGAAGGAAGTCTTAAAGAAAAATTTTCACTTTTAGGAAGACAAATTGGTCATCATAAGAAGAAAGAAGAGTATGTGTAAAGGGCCAGAGGTATGAAGGTGTTCAGAATAGCTGGATCACAGGGTAAAACCAGACAGAAGATGATTAACTAGAGAAGAGGGATTAAAGTTGTAAAACAATGAGAAATTTGTTTTACTGTAACCAAAGAATCTGAACATCTCAAGTGTTCTCCTATCCTTTATAAAACTTTCTGATTAAATACTTGAAACTTGTTGAGATATTTTTGAGCTTCCTATGGCTTTTTGTAAATTAGATTTCAATAAAGTTGACTGCAAAACAAGACTTTGGAGTCAGCCTGAATTAGTAGATAAAATCTGAGATAATTGGCTCATCAAAAAATGAATAGATGGTACCTCGCCACCATCTTAATTTGCATTCTCCAATACTTAGTGATGTTGAGCATTTTTTCATCTGTCTGTTGGTCATCCATATATCTTCTTTGGAGAAACATCTATTTAGGTCTTCTGCCCATTTTTCAATTGGGCTTTTTGTTGTTGAGTTGTATGGTCATTATGCTGTACAGCAGAAATTGACACAACATTGTAAATCAACTATATTCCTAAAAAAATAAATAGGAGTTCCCACTGTTGCACAGTGGGTTAAGAATTTGACTGCAACAGCTTGGTTGCTGTTAAGGTGTGGGTTCCATCCCAGGCCGGCACAGTGTGTTAAAGATCCAGCATTGCTGCAGTTGCAGCTAAGGTTGCATCTGTGTCTTGGATTCATCCCAGCCTGGGAACTTCCATATGCTTTAGGTGTGGCCATAAAAATTTTAAAAAATTAAAGAATCTACATTAAAATATGGATAACTGAATGAAAAAGGAATTCATTAGTCCATAGTGACATTAAGATATATAAATAAAAATTATATACATTGTACATAAAGAATTTGAGAGGATTAAATGAAGTAATACATGTAAATCATCTAGGATAGCCCTTAACTACACTGTAACTCTGTGATACATGGTAGTTAAACAAGGAATGTGTAGATGAATTGAGGATTTCATTATTTATCTCCTAAAGCTAATGAAAAATAAAATCAATTCATCGACTTCTAACACACATTCCTCCCTCTCCAGGTTTCTCTGAGTTTTCTCCCCTTGCAGGTGAGCTGAAGCAAAGCTTACCTCCTCTTTCCTCATCCTCAAGCTGATGTGGGGTCCATCATCAGGTTTACACAATCTTTAGAATTTTCACCAAATACTTCTGGTTCCCTTTCAAAGGACACTATAGGATTTCATGTCCCTGACTCCTTGAAGTTAGAGCTGGCTTCTTTCATCAGGGCAATAGGAGCAAAAGTGATATGCGTCACCTGTGGGAAGACACCTTAAGATCCAATGTCATAACTCACCAAGTCTCCTTTCTTTGTGGTGGTGACAGTGGAAGCACACGTCAAGATGGACCCCTGAATGTTGATGAGCCAAGTTCTATTGTCAGCCTCTATCGGACATATTCCTTGAGTGTGAAATAACCATTTTGGTTTTTGTTTATTTTTTTGGCCACACCTGTGGCATGTGGAAGTTCCCAGGTCAGGGATCAAACCCACCCCAAAGCAGTCACCTGAGTCATAGCTAAGACAATGCCATGTCCTTAATGCACTGAACCACTATGGAACTCCACAATTTGGTTTTAATCCACTGAGAGTTAGGGATTGTTTCTTATTGCGCATAACCTAGTCTATTCTAATTGACACCACATTACCTTACACAGGGTCCAACACAGAATCAAAGTCTAATATGTTGAATTAAAATTAATTTCCTTGCAAAAACCTAGCCTCACCAGGAAAACATCAGGCTAACTTTGTCTATCTTTGAACAAATTTACCTCCTCTCCAACTGCCTCTTGTGACTAGATAAGTACTTGAAAATTTTTAATCTCCATTTTCTTTGCTTTCCTTGGAGAGAGAAATGTTCCCTTCCTAATTTTCTACATCCTGTGGCAAAGAGTAGTTTATATCCAAGAAAAGCCCTGTAAGAATCAGAATCGAAAACTACAACAAAAATTTGTTCTTAACAACAAAGTAAAGTGACATTCCCTACTGTTAAGGGCAGAAAAAAAATCATACTTCATACAAAGGTAATTTACCAACAGTCTTCCTACAAAAATATTTCCTGTTAAAAACATCATATGCAATATCAGAATAGCATACATATTATCTCTAGCCGCTGGGCATGGGAAGGAGTGGGAGGTGGTTGTAATAAGCCCTAACTAACTCTACAACTCTCCCTGCTTCACCCTTGGGTTGGTCCTTTGCACAGATGCTCCAAGTGAGAAGAAGAGAATCCCTCTGCTTGTCTCCTCTTTGGTTCCTTGCTCACCAACTGCCAGGCTTTAAGCAACAAAAGTCCTTGGCAGAGCTTTGGCTTCTGTGGTCCTCCAGCTTCTCTTCTTGCCCATCTTGAGTCCAAATGAAGACTTTATTTTCTGCATAAAGCTGCCATAAGCTAACAGCCACCATTTCATCTGAACATGGCCTAATTTTCTTCAGAATGGAAACCACAGAGTCAGTCATTCCCTTGATTACAGAAGATTCTCTTTTCTTCATGGTTGGCTGCCTCTCCTCTCCTGTCTCTCTTCCTTTTCACAAACAGTAACAAAACATTCCAATTCAAAAGTTCCTTCCCATTATAGCCCAACTCATTATTCAGATTCTATGGCAATGGCATCCTTCAGATTTTTCTGAAGACAGAGTCACCCCACCAGTCACAGCATGACATAGAAGCTGGTGCAGCTTCTTGATGGGCCTTCAGTTAATGTTCTTCCAATGAATGAATAATATAATCCAAGGATACGAATCTAAAATATAAAATGCCCAAGGACAGGAGCAATGACTTACTTGCCTTTATACTCCCAACAGTTAGCATCCTGTTTACCACATAAGACATAGGAAACAATTGTGTGGTTAGCAGAATAGGGTTTGGAGTAATATTCCTGATTCCCTTTTTAATTGTACCACTTAGTAGCTGAGTGACACTGGAAAAAAAAAAAAAGCACACCTAACCTATTTAAGGCTCAGCTTCCTCACTAACAAAATAAGACATTTATAAGGATTAAATGAGATAATGTCCCCCCCATGTACTTAGCATATAGTAAACTCTCAGTGAAGACTATTCATGAAGTTTCATCTCAATAGCTTTGTCTTCTCATTAATATTATCTAAACCTCTAACATTTCTACTGTTTCAAAGGCATGTGCAGCTGCAGCTGCCAATTTAGATATTAATGTGAGCCAAGGTGTCAGATCCTTAATCATAAGTAGGTTATGGTAAGCGACTTCCCTTTCCCTCAACCTGGTGAGTTCATTTAAGAAATTATGTCTATCATACAAAATAAGGCAAGATATCCAGAGGTTTCTATTTTAAAACCATAACCTGGAGAATGGGAGGAAAGGGATGTGTATCAGGAATATATCACAAGCATGCAGGTGTGCTAGCAATGTCTACAAAAGTGGTTTCATCTTCTACAAAGAAGAAAACTAAGTCAGATAATTCCCTGAGAAGATTCGGTCATCATTAGAGGTATGAATAACTTATCAGCAGCTCCCTAAACCAGGTCATGATACCTTTGTTGTCTGCACAAAAAACAGAGAGGCTGTTCAATAATAACAAATGAATTTCCCCCAAACAAAACCATCTTTCTCACACTTGAACTTGTATTTTCTGAAAACTGTAGATGTATCAAGGTACCACTTGAGCCAAAGAACACAGAATAGACTTTTTAAATATGTGTGTGTGTGTGTGTGTGTATGTATACATACATATATATATATATATATATAGAGAGAGAGAGAGAGAGAGAGAGAGAGAGAGAGAGAGAGAGAAACACTCCAAAAAATGTAATACATTTTAAAGGTTTAAAGGATCATTACCTTTCTCCTGTTTTCTTAAAATCATCCAACACCATTCCATCTTAGATATCTTTTCCAAGCACAAAATTGTGTTTCCGAATATGATAGAAGACTGATAGCCATGTAGTTTAAGGATGAGTATAAGAATTAATGTGGTTTATAATCTTCTAAAGCTCTAACATCAGCTATGTTAGGGCCAAATGTGAAAAAGCACAGTGTTCAGGCACCAAGCCCGGCTTCTTGGAAGACCAGTTAAAATAGTGTTCAATGCATGCCAACACAAAAATCAAAGCCATACCTGGAAGCAAAGCAGAGTTGAGGTTGTTCCTTTGGAATCATTTTGTATGTGTTTGAAACGGAAACTTTTCAGAAGGCTGGAATGGTTCCTTTAAGTCACTTGACCTCTTAAACACAAAACTCTTTTTTTCCCACTTAGAGAAAAAGGGTGGGAAGGAAGGGATAGAAAGATATTCAAAAAGTCAGAGGAGGCCTTACAAGTAACCGTCCCAAGATCAATCCCTGCATAGGAAAAGAATATTACCACGCAGGAAATCTGTCTAGCCAGCTAACTCTTCCCGCTAGACTGCCCCTAAGCACAGATGTTCCCGATTTTGTTAGATAGCAATTCCCAGCTCCCCAAACAGATTCCAAGTGAGAAAATAGGAAAAGTAATTGGTTGCTATTAGATACGCATTCTGAAGTAGAAAGAAATGTGGGCAGTGAGGAATTTCTGGCCTGGATTAGAGGTTCCATGGTAATTAAACAATAATGACAAAAAAGATTCCAATAACTTTTTTGGAACATAAATGAGTGGGTTAGAAACACAAATAGGTAATATGCCTCTTTCAGACTATCTCAGGAAAACGAGCTATGTTTTTTTTATTTAATTTTTAATATAATTTATTTTTTATTTTTTTGCATTATAGCTGGTTTATAGATTTCTGTCAGATTTTCCAACTGCACCATGTGGTGACCCGATTACATGTACATATACGGATTCGTCACATGTGATTAGATATAGTTCCTCGTGCAGTACAGTTGGATCTCCTTGCTTTTCCATCATTAAAGCACTAGTTATCCCCATTCCCTCCCACCCCTCCCCCACTCCTCCCCCGCCCCCTTGGCAACCACAAGTCTGTTCCCCAAGTTCGTGATTTTCTTTTCTGTTGAGATGTTCATTTGTGCAGTGTTTTAGACTCCAGTTATAAGAGATTTCATATGACATCTGTCTTTCTCCTTCA
>PVHT020000066.1:14081793-14148629 GCA_004024745.2 Catagonus wagneri | reverse complement strand
CCATCGTGTATATATACCACATCTTCCTAATCCAGTCATCTGTCGATGGACATTTGGGTTGTTTCCATGTCTTGGCTATTGTGAATAGTGCTGCAGTGAACATGCGTGTGCAAGTGTCTTTCTCCAGGAAATTTTTGTCTGGATATATGCCCAGGAGTGGGATTGCTGGGTCATATGGTAATTCTATGTAGAGTTTTCTGAGGTACCTCCACACTGTCTTCCATAGTGGTTGCACCAGCTTAAGCTATGTTTTCTATAAAGGCTTTTTTTTCTAGGGAAGAGACCAGCTTCACTGAATGTTGTCAATATACTTTCAATTATATGAGTATTTGTTGAGTGGGCATTACGTGTTAGGCCTGTGCTAGATGTGAGATGCATTGACTTGACAGCACTTGCCTGGCCTTGCTGTCAAAATATTCCATTTCTCATTATATTCTTAGGCAGTGCCATGATACTTTTCCAAGAGAAATAGATAATCCCACAAGAAATACTTCTTCTAGGTAGACTGTATTGTCTTTAAGCATTTCCTGGAACCTTTCTGAATTCTTTGGATAAAATAATAACACAAAGTTTGTTAGACTGTTAAAATTGCCCTTGAGGATTACACAATAGAGAGCTTGGGTTTGTTGTTGTTGATTGTTTTTATTTTAAATAACTTCATTGCATGGGATAGAACATGAGGGAATATAGTATGAGGGAAAAAAGAATATATATATATATATATATATATATATTCTTATATGTATGACTGGGTCACTATACAGTACAGCGGATGTTGGCACAACACTGTAAATCACCTATATGTTAAAAAATAAAAAATACATAATCTACATACTGTAAAATTCACTTTTTGTAGTGAACAATTCACAAACTTTAGTATTGTCACAGATATAGGAACCTATACCCATTAACAGATACTACTAATTCCTCAGGCACCCCCACCTCTGACACACACAGCCTCAGACAATCACAAATATACTTTCTTGAATCTGTGCTGGACATTGCATATAAATGGAAGCATACATATGCGGTTTCTGTTAACTGGATTGAGTTTGAGTTTTAAATCGTTAATGTCACTAAACAAGAATCCAAGATTACTGATCTGAACCTCCTTTTCCTTCTTTGTCGAGACAAAAATCCTCCTGAGACAGTTGTGAGAAGTAAATAATAATGTGTGAATGTAGCACAGTGCCTGGCATACAGAAGTTGCTAAATAAAATGTGACTTGATTTCTGAGAACAATTCTAAGGAAGTCATCCCAAATCTTTATTCTAGAAGTAGTTTCCACATCTTTCTGTGAAAAGGGTGAAAGGATGCTTCACACAAGCTATATCTATTCATCAAAATATCAAAAAATTGTGTATTTGGAAAATGCTGAAAATCATACAGAAAAAAACAAAATAAAGCCTATTTATAATCTGATGACTTAAAATGTATATTAAAGAACTCCCCTAGAGTAACTATTAGTAACAGTAAAATGTATAGCCATCTAGGTTTTCCTTTACTTAGAAAAATTTATGATATATATATTATATACATGATATATGTATATATGTGTGTGTGTGTGTGTGTGTGTGTGTGTGTGTGTGTGTTTCTGTGTGTGTGTATATTTATATATCCATGCAAGAGCCTAGGACATTAATGCCTTCAAGAGCTATATCACATAGATTAAGGACCAAAAAATTATAAATAATAAAAAACAATTATAAACAAACAAAATTAAGTGATGAATTGTTTGGCACAGGCAAAAGGATTGATATACCATAGGTTGTATATCATTCCCAGTATGAGTGACATTAGCAGACTTAATTTTTTAAAGCACTTATAGAATCACAGCAAAATTGGGTTGGGAATTCAGGGAGTTCCCGTATACATCCTCCTTCCATACACCTGGTGCTTATATTTAAATAGAAATCCTAGTTTTGCAAAGATGTGACATTAGAAGGAGTATAGTATGATCTGCTATTGAAACTCTAAACTATACAGATTTAGTAGTTAACATGGCCTCTGAAAGATGTTCAAATATCACTGGGTTTTTCTTGAAAAAAATTTTAAAAAGCCTTTGTGAGTTAGCCGTAGCACTCTGGGGTGCCTCAGCACACAGTTTGAGAAATGAAGGCTTAGTGTACTTAATCTGAGGAACAGCATTCTAAACACATAAACCCAAAAGCTCACAGGGCTTAGAATGAGGTGTAATTATTGGTACTGTGACACTAGCCATGTGACTGAACTCTCTGAGCCACTGTTCCCTTGCTAAGGACTACAGAAACCCTTCCTACTTTATAAGGTTATAATACTAGTTAAGCAATAACATTGGAAGACTTACTCCAAGACTTGTCTCTATTTTTGGGTTCACTGTGACAACTGAAGGGAATGAATGTTTGATGGAGTAAGCACAGTCCCCAAAGAGATCAAAATCTACATGATCAAAGCAGAACAGATGTGTTAGAATAACACTGCAACAAAGGTAACAATTAAAAAAAAAAGCTAGGTATGTAGTGACTCGCTAATTATCTGGGAAGTAGTATAGTATATAGTCTGACCACTTACATAAGTTAGAACCCTGTTCACTTAATCCATTTGTGCATTATTTAATAAGCATACCTGGCTCAGGTCAAGCACTAGCCTAGTACCTAGCACATTGTTAGTACGCAATAAATGTTAGCAGTCATTAAGGTGTGCTGTATGCTCACTGGCCCTTACATAATCTCGTTTTACCCTCACAACAACATTTTGTGGTTTGCACTGTTGTGTTTCCTTAAACTTGACTTTTAAAGTTGTCAAAGCTGTTAAGAGTCATGGATTAAGCCTCAGATCTGAGATATTGCCATTACGTTACTCTAAATGAAATTAGAGCCCTTGATGTTTAATTTTTATGTGTCTGTAATGTTTTGGAAATCAAGGGCAGAGATCCAAGTCTGAATTAGGTCACAAGAGACAGCTCAGTTGCACATTGTTGATTTTAGGCTGTTAGAATAACAAAACAGCCCGATTTATTGAGGGCAGTGGATAAGGATGAACTTAATGGCAACTGCCACTCACCCCCACCTTCCCAAAGAGCTTACTCCATTAGTCTAAGTGGTCCTGCTCAGGTCAGTGTAGCTACTAATGGATATGGTACCAGGGGCACATTCAGAACTTAAGCTTTAACCTTACTGTGTCCTCATCTTTTGCTCCTTGTTCTTGTAAGACAATCAGTGACACAATTTTATTGGAGATAGACCATGAATATCACAGGCTTAGATTTTTAATGATTGGATTTACTTTATCAATTGCTCAAATTACTTGAGAATAAATTTTAAAACTTAATACCCTGCATCTCTCCCCTTCACCAATTCCAGACCCCTGAGATAACTAATGTTAAGAAGTTGGAGGGTTCCCGTCGTGGCTCAGTGGTTAATGAATCTGACTAGGAACCATGAGGTTGCAGGTTCAATCCCTGCCCTTGCTCATTGGGTCAAGGATCCAGTGTTGCCGTGAGCTGTGGTGTAGGTCACAGATGTGGCTCGGATCTGGCGTTGCTGTGGCTCTGGCATCGGGCGGTGGCTATAGCTACAATTAGACCCCTAGCCTGGGAACCTCCATATGCCGTGAGTGCGGCTCTAGACAAGGCAAAAAGACAAAAAAAAAAAAAAAGAAGAAGAAGTTGGCATGTTTTCCCAGACACTCATAAAATACATATCTTTAGTTATAGAATTTTCTTTTAAAATGACATTACTATTTATATTACTCTGTAATACTCTGCTTTTTACCTTCAAAATTACTGTGTACATTCCTCCACAACAAATCATATAAATCCAAATCAGCCTCTTTTTTTTTTTCCTTAACACTTATTGGTAGTTGATATTATATACTTACTTGCTTTTGTTTTATCTCTCCCATTAGGCTATAATCTTCATGAAGCTGGCAAATGTGCATTTTGTTTACTGCTGAATCCCCAGTGTCTAGAACCATGCCTGACACATGGTTGGTATTCAATTAATATTTTCTGAATGAATTAGTAAATTAATGAATGTATGTGCATTTCCTTCTACCAGGAGGACACTATTACCTCTGCAGGTCTGCCTACTCACAGTCAGTCTTCATGTGCAAGAACCAGAGTAGTCCTTCTGCAAATCTTTCCTTCCTACCATTCTCCCAGAAATGCATTATTGCTCTATTTTTGAGCCCCTAAAACTATTGATTTTATGAGTTTTGAGCAGATGAAATGATATATCCCTAAGAGCCATCTTATAGCATGGAACTTGGAAAACATTTAATGAACTGGTAGGGACATTAAGCCATTTTTATTCTATAAGTTTATGAGATGGGTATGACTGCTATTTCAGCTTTATAGTTGGAAAAACTGAAAGCCAGAGAAACTGAGTAAATTACTCGAGGTTTGGCAAGTGGCAGAGGCAACATTTAAGACTAGTAATGCCTGATTATAAACTCACATTTCTAACTAATGTATTTTCATTCTGTCATTTTTAATTTAAAAAAAAATGCATTGTTGTGACTGAGGTTGCTAAGTGCTCCTCCTGGACCCATGGAATGACTCAGCCTCTCCAGCAATCAAATATGACCATGTGACTGAGTTCTAGCCAATGGCACATCACTTGAAGTGATCTTCACCACTTGCAGCCCTAGGAATCAAAAACCTCCCATGACCCTCTTTCTCCTCTTTCTCTTCAGCCCAGATGCAAGGACTCAGCAGAATACTCCAATAATTAAGGTATCTAAAATAATGACGCAACAAGATTGAAGATTATGGATCCCTGGATCTCTGAATGGAAGATCTCTCATAGAATAACTACATTCAACTGTGAAATAATCAAGAAGTGAACTTCTACTGAATTAATCCATTAATTTTATGAGATCATGAGTTACCTTCCCTAACTAGTAATTTTCAAAGAACATTCTATATAAATGGTTTGTTTTCATCTCTGGCATCTTCTTTCACCATTACTCAAAATATTCTCTATACCCCAGGTAGTATAAATGACTTGCTGTTCCTCAAACACCTTACTCTTTTTCCCAACAGTTATAATCTCTTTCTCTTCAAGGTTAAGTCCTTCTTATTTTCTGAAATCAATGTATACGTCTCTTCTAGGAAGTCTTACTTATTAATACTGGGATAGGCACATTTTTCTCACAGGACTTTCTAGCACTTACCTTCCCCATTGCCCTGAACTGCTTCTATTCAAGTCTCTCATCCTTTCTCATTAGTACTCTGCTTATCCTCTTGCTGAACTACATATTACCCCTAAAAAAAACCCATGGATGATAAATGCATATTTGAACCCTGAGTCCCAAATCCAAGATATTGATCCCTTAAGGCTCCTTGTTGCATCATCAACAACAACAACCAAAACTAATATTCCTGAATGCTTATTAAGTGCCATTAACTGCTCTGAGTGCTTTACATGCATTTAACCATTTAATAGTCACAACTCTATGAAAAAAGAAATTGCTATCTTCCTAATTTTATACTTGAAACAAAATGAGATTCAAGGTGATGAAGTAATTGGCCAAGGTCACAGAGATGGGGAAAAACTATTCTTTCTCCCCCACATAACTAGAAAACCCAGGATACTTCCTGGAACTCACTGGAGTTTAACAATCCCTTGACAATTTGCACATGTGCTTAGGAGGGTGAGCATCCCTCGTTGGATCCCCAAGTTTAAATGCTGGTTCCAAACTCCATTCCCAACTTCTTCAAGGTCCAGTTAGATTAATATCCCTCCTAAACCCAAATTTAGATCCTATGTCAAAAAGGAGCTTAATTTAAGTGTTCTGAGAACAGGGACTATATTAATTTTCTTCACTCGTATTCTGCCTGGCAAAACATTCAATAAATGCTTGCTAAATAAATGAATTAATAATATGAATGACACTGACAGCACAGAACATCCCAGATTTGAGATTACCTGGTATAGAATAACAACTAAAGCTGTCTCCATTTGCAGTTTATTACTCATTGGGGGAAATGAAGCTGGAAAAATTTTAGGCAAAAGCCATCAAGAAAAATGTAAATATATTTGCAAGCTATGATGAATGGCATGGACTCCAGGTAAGTGGAAGAATAAATAACATCATTGTCTTTAAAGTATATAGTCAGATTATGTGCAAGATGAGAACTGGATTTCTAGGTAAAGAATCACCTTTAAGTTGTGATGATGAATAATTCAGTGTGGTCAGGACCCATCAAGGCCACAAGTCTGCAGTTAGGTAAACTATTATCAAATGAGAGACATCTCTGTAAAGAATGTGGCCTCTTTACACTCTCCTAAACAACTCTTAAATGAATGATGAAGGGAGGTAAGAGGGAGAAGAGAGGGAGGGAGGAAAGGAGGGAGGAAAGAAGGACGGATGAAAGAATTAAGATTATTCATCTTGGTGAGTACCATGATATGTGAACTAAGTATTGCCTTTTAGTCAGTAAAATGAAAAGCTTATCTTATGTAATTTTTCCCTATCCTTCAGGAGTTGTCTTAATTTATGGCATTTCAGACTCCCCTTAAATTGGAGTGGGGCTTGTGCTTCTCAACTTCAAATCTAAATGGGCTTTGGTGAAGGTCTGACACCTAAATGATAAAGAGAATACCAAAAGGATCCTAGAATTGTCACTCCTGGGCTTCCCCCAACTTAAATTTTCACCCAGATCCATACCTCTATTCTATCTTTGTATGTTTCGTTTCCTCTAAACTTCTTTTTAAATAGTCTTCCAGATGGGTTCTTAGTTAATGTATTTCAAATAGATGAATACTATTCTATTTTTTTTTTTTTTGGCTTTTTGCTTTTACCTAGAGCCACACCCGTGGCATATGGAGGTTCCCAGGCTAGGGGTCTAACAGGAGCTGTAGCTGCTGGCCTTCGCCACAGCCGCAGCAACGCGGGATCCGAGCCGCGTCTGCAACCTATACCACAGCTCACGGCAACGCCGGATCCTTAACCCACTGAGCAAGGCCAGGGATCAAACCCGCAACCTCATGGTTCTTAGTCGGATTCGTTAACCACTGAGCCACGACAGGAACTCCCATGAAATAGATGAATACTATTCTAATCAAACTGATGCTCCAACACAAAGGATCCTGAGTTTTAAGTGAACACAAATCCTGGATTAGGAAGATGGATGAAATAATGCTGAGAATCCTGAAGTAGAATTTGGCCAGAGGTAGTCCCTGGAGCCATCTGGGCTATCAGTAAAAGAAGCAAAACCAAAGAAACTGTGTTTGGTCTTCTGTGGGATTCTGGCCTTCAGGATGAAAGCAGGGCCATAAGTGGAATATAAGATTCAAAAATTCAAAGCAGATGGCAGGTCAGGTTGTTGGGATCCCAAGGTTGCGAAGGCACAATGCTCTGTTTCCTCCAGTCATTGGGCTCTGGGAATATGGCAACAAACTTCTCAGACATTGTCTACTGGTAAAGGTAGGGCTCCTCATGTATTACTTGTTTTAGCTCACATTGTTTTTAGAGCTGAGATGCAATGAAACTTGACAAGAATATATCGTAGAGTTCTCATCATGGCTCAGTGGTAAATGAACCTAACTAGTATCCGTGAGGACACAAGTTTGATCCCTGGCCTCACTCAGTGGGTTAAGGATCCAGCCTTGCCCTGAGCTATGGTGTAGGTCACAGACAGCGATGCAGCTCAGATCCAGCATTGCTGCGGCTGTGGTGTAGGCCAGCAGCTACAACTCTGATTCAACCCCTAGCCTGGGAACTTCCATGTGCCATGGGTGTGGTCCTAAAAAGTCAAAAAATAAAATAAAATAAATTTTAAAAAGAAAAAAGAAAAAGATATATCATCATTGTTCATATTTGGATGGAGTAAAACAGGTATTTATTGTTTTGCTCTTACTCAAAGTATAGTTTTAATTTCAGAGTTCCACCCTCAGAGAAAGATAATCAGATTTCACTAGAATAAAGTGAGGAATGTTGAACATCTTGGAAAGCATTTTTATAGCATGTATGTATTATAATCCTTAAAAACCTCTGTCTTATCTTAGGTTTCCCTTAAAGCAGTGCTTGATAAGAACTCATGCACATAAAAGTGATTCCAGGGAATAGGAATAAGGGACTAGTCAGAGAGAGACTGAGAAAGAGGAAAAGCCAGACTCTAGGAGCAGTGTCAAGGTTAGCAGGAAAAGGGCATCAATTCTGCCAGAAATTCCCATTCTTGAGAAGCAGCACAGTGCTACTCTAAACTGTCTATCCGAAATTCATGGGTGTATTTATCATGACATCACCCTATAGTAAGTCTTTGGTCAAGGATTGCCTGGGGAGGGGGGGTGATCACTCCCTGACACTGCTGAACTTCACATGTACACATGTCAAATGCCAGTCTCCTGTTAGGGAAGAAAAGTAAAGGTACGCAATATGTGTAAGGAGAGGTGAAAAGCAAAGGTGAGTAGTACATTTAAGGTGAAATATTGTCAGCGCACTAGGAAATGAAGTATCCACAGAATGAACAACCTCAGCCACAGATGTGGTAAGAGATTTGGCAGAGGATATGTGAGTCAGGGCCACAGAAAAATTGAGTGCAATCTTCTCTCCCAAAAACACAGTAATTTCGGTCCGTAATATCTGTCCTAAGGATTTTTGGTAAAAGATTAATAAAGATGCTTACCAAAACACTATTAATACTAGAAGACAACTGTGACAGACTTAGAAGTTAAACAGGAGAAGGATGAAGTACATTATGGTAAATTTCTATAACTGACTATTTTGCAACAATTAAAAATTATGTTTCTACAGAGTTGATAAGAATATTGGAAGATGTTTCCAGTATAACATGAAACTGTGTGTGTGTGGGGGGGGAAGATGCTATATCTTATACACAAATGATCATACCATATCCAAACCATCATTATGGGAAAAGTATTCCCCAAATTTCAAAATGTGAAAGTAATTATATTGAGGTCTTGGAACTATAAGTAGGTATTTTCTTCTGTTTTTCACAGGAAGAACAAGAAGAGATGCAAACTTATCCATCAAGTAGTTTAGACATGGCTATTCATCCCTTCGTCTGGAGCCTTCACCCCTAGAGATCATGAAATCCTATAGTTCTCCTGACTCAACAACACATTCCCCAAACACCATTTATGGATGTCTTTCTTTTCCTAAGTCCTCTCCTTGTGAAATTGTTTCTTGCTTCTCTTTTGCCCTTAATGAATTCCATTATTACTTCTGGTTACCTTGACTCACCAGCCAAGTAGCCTTTCCTTATCTGATCTCTGCCCCCTGTCCTTCCTGTTTGAGTTTGGTACCTCTCCTGTGTGAGCCTGTAAGACCTGGTACTCATCCTTCCTTATCACTGACGCTGCTTCTTCGTACTGCTTATATGTATGTCTTGCTCACCACTCCTAGTGCTAAGCCTCAATACATTTTCTCCTTAGCTCTCACAACTATCCAACAGGTATTATTAACTCCAATTCATGAAAAGGATTAAGAAACTTGGAGAATTTTGATAACCTCTCTAAGTCATGTAACTAATATATTGAGAATCAATATGTAAACCAATATCAGAATCTAAAAGCATTTTGACTTCAAATTAATTTTTTAACCCTTGTCTTCTGAGAGTGACAATAACTCAAACAACATAAAACAAAAGATTCCGTTATTGAGTGTTTGCTTACATGTTGCTAAAGCAGTGGATATTCTCTGAACTTTCATTGATATAAACAAATCTGATCATAAACATTAAATCATTTCTGTATTTAATTCTAAATTAACAAAATCTCATTTACAATTAAATGTCCAAAAACAAATAGCCAAGAATGGGAGAAAAGAACTAATCATGCACTTGATTAAGCTATCAACAATTGTTTATAATATTTTAAAGATATAAAAATGCTTATATTATCTGAAAATATATGTATTTATGCAATATGACATTTTAAACATATGCACACAAATACAGAAAACTAGAAGTATACAAAAATTAGGTTTTTGAAACAGATGTTAAGATTTTTATTTTTCTCTATTTGTCAAGTATTCTACAATTATTTTTTTTTGTCTTTTCTAGGGCTGCATCTGGGGCATATGGATGTTCCCAGGCTAGGGGTCTAATTGGAGCTGTAGCCACAGGCCTAAGCCAGAGCCATAGCAACACGGGATCCAAGCCTTGTCTGCGACCTGCATCAAAGTTCACGGCAACGCTGGATCGTTAACCCACTGAGCAAGGCCAGGGCTCGAACCCGTAACTTCATGGTTCCTAGTCAGGTTTGTTAACCACTGAGCCACGACGGAAACTCCAAGTATTCTACAATTAAACTTATTTTTGCAATGAGACAAATTTATCTTTGTTTTAAATGTACACATATGATTTGTTATGTATTAATTTATGTACAATATTTTGGTCATAGAGCTAAGCTGAGTCAAGTTTAAAAGTGAGACCAAATGGTTATACACCATAGGTACAAGTTTGATTTATTTGATCTGTAGCAGAATCTGAATGATTCTGGGACAATTCTATAGTTTAGGGATTCAT
Source organism: Catagonus wagneri (assembly GCA_004024745.2). NCBI lineage: Eukaryota > Metazoa > Chordata > Mammalia > Artiodactyla > Tayassuidae > Catagonus > Catagonus wagneri. The sequence continues at coordinate 14,138,155 of PVHT020000066.1, read as the reverse complement.
AATGAAAGGAAATTAAAAAGGTAAAGGGCCCTTTTAGTACCTTTTTTTAAAAAAAAGTATCCCACTTTCAGTGTATCCCATCCAAAAAAGAGTTTGTTGTCAAGAGACACAGTCTTTTCTGGGAGACACAAATTAGGTGATGGATGATGGAAGGCACATTTTCAGCTGCAACTGAGAACTTGAATGGAGAAACTTTGAGCCAGGACAGGAAAAGGGTTTGGAAGTGCTTATGGTCTCATCAGTGGTTTTCAACAATTCTAATGAGTGATGCTGAGTACCACTATGACATTCCAGGGAGGAACTAGGTAATTAACATTTTTTATGAACAACATATGCGTGATATATGTTACGGAAAGGTGGTTTCTGAATTTCCCATCACAGAACTCAGCTATTATAGAGTCATAACTCAATTACAAAAAAGTAGACTTGACTAGAATTTGGAATAGGACATTTTATCTTGTTCTGGAAGCTTTTACCTCTGAAAAATAAGTAAATTTAATTTATGGTTTTCAAAGCTATTACTAATTTTCCATTACTTCCAAGAAAATTGTGCTGCTAACAAAGAAACAGTAACAAAGATCAAGGTATCAAACACAGGTCAACCATACTAGCAGATTGAACAAATAATCAACAGGATCTAAATTAAGAATTAAGAGTTTTAAGACAAAGGCAACACACTTCTCTTCATAAAGTCTAATAGCTATCCATTTTCCTTCTATTTTTCAAGATGAAGGGTAATCTTTCATTAAGTTTGTATAGAATGCAATGAAAGCAACTCAGTGCTAGAAAATTGGGTTTCTAAGCAAGATAGGTTAAATATTTTAAGAAAGCTTGGAATACTATTCTCGAACAAAGTTGACAGAGATAAAGGAAGTTGAGCTTTATTACTGAAGCTCAGCACCTATGGATATTAATCTGTCCAGGCTGTATTATTCATTAACATGCCAGTTGAAATTTAGGCTGTTTAACGTTCTGAACAACTCCTGCAACATAATTTTGCAGCTGTGTTTGTGTTGTAGATATGAAGCCTGGGAAAATGGGTTCATATTCCAGCCTAACTATCCATTATCTGATTGACATTCAGTGAGTTTTCCAACCTTTTTGGATCGCATCTATGAGACCATCTACAAATATATCTATATATATATCTATACCACTGAAACTTCTCTCACATTATTTTTCTCCTGCTTACTATATATATATATAGTTAGGATATATAGCTGTTAGGAAAACCAAATGTAAATGATTCATTAAAAACATTTGGGAAGTATATGTGAATAAAGGAAATAACCATCAACTCTGAACTATGTTAGAAATAAAAATTAAAATGACAGAAAGAAAACATGGCTAGATATCAGTAACAATGGTTGCTTCAGGAAAATAGGGTTATGGGAGAGATTTTGGGGTGCTGCTTTACTCCTTTCCCCTTCTTTTATGCACTTCTCTAGAAATCCAGAGATTCCACAAGAACTAGATGAAATAGTCTGGGGTAGGCAACAGTGTTGAAATTATATATTCCCCCTCTTCCCTTCTGGTTACAAAATACTGAGTGGCTCCATGTCTAAATTTCCCCAGTGATCAGTCTTTGGCATTAGATCAAACACCACAATATGTTTTAGAAGGGTGTGAGAAAAGGAAAGCAGACTACTAGAACTTAAGGCCTTTGGCAATCTGAACCATGAGGTGAATTTGGAGAGAATGATTTAAAATAAATGAGAAAGAAAAGCCTGTGGCTTTTGGCAAGAGGCACGTGAAATACCACTGCAGGGCGCTTCCACCTCTCTGCCCCAGCTCAGTGCCATTAGGAAGGGTTGGATGTTTGCTTGCTTTGGATTCAGTATTTGGCTGTTTTTCAAAATATCCCATCCACTTAAAAATGAGAACCAGCTTCTTTCAGACCCCCAAAGGATAAGATATTTCAGAGTTCAGGGTTAGGGTCCAGTGCCACAGGGAGCTGGGGTATTCTGGTCTTTTGGGAGATATTAGTAATGACATTGAGTTATTATGGGTGTCATCTGTGCTTTCTCTTTACTGCTGTGAAATTCCCAGAAGACACCTCCCCTCCTAAAGATGCTTCCTCTTCTCACTTGTGAAGATTCCCTTTTCTTGAAGGTCTTTGCAGGCTCTTGGGGTCTCCTGAGCCAGATCAGACTCTAGCTCTTTGCTGGAGGGCAGCCTCTCCCTTCAGCAGTCCTAAGAATCAGTCTTCACTTCAGGAAAAACCAGCCCCGCAACTGCCACCGTTTCTATTGCTCTTCAGTGTTGGGCAGGTTTGTAGACAAGTTACCCCCTAGAAGACAGCGGTGCTGCCTGCTGATGGTATTTCATGGGCAGAAAACCAATGGGTTGTAGTTTGTGTGTTCACAATATGCACTTCTTTGTACCTAGTATCATTTACATATATATTTTTTTTAACAGTGATGCCTGTGGATCTGACCCATTTAAACTATCCTTGTGAAAATTGGGTCTCAATTTATGTCTTGTTTCAAACCTACCAGCCTTTTCATAAGAGACAAGGAAATAGGCTTGTTATAGACATTTCATGAAATAGCTCTAATCTTTTTTGAAGTAAAATACTGCATAAAATTCAAGGTGTATGCCAAGTCAATGGAGAGATGCAAGAATCCAGGAATGAAGTTCTCAGCCCAGGGAAGAGATTATTAAAGAAGCAGAGACAGAATGCTCATCCTTGAAAGGCTGTGCTTCCCAGAATTCTGCCCCAAACTTGCTTCTCTTCTCCCTCTACATACGCTTACTCAGCTCAATTCAATCACCCCATCTTTTCAAATGTGTCCTTTATGCTAAACCTTTATGTTAGATCCATATTTCAAGACCTAACTTGTTTCTGCATTTTCCATTTCTGACTACCCAGCCAATTTTTCTCATAAGAAGGTTCACAAAAACTCAAATTCAATATGCAAAAGTCCATCACCCTCCTTTCCTAAACTTAATTTGCCTACCTTTTCTATACAGTTTATGTTATTTTCATCTTCCCAATTCAATTGTCAATGTTAAAGATCTCAATTGTTCTTAAAGTATCTCTCCCAGCCAGTCAGCTATCAAGTCTTTGCATTGATACCACTGAAACTTCTCTCACATTATTTTTCTCCTGCTTACTCATTATTACTTCCCTTTCCTCGGCTTTCATCAGCTGTTTTCAGTTAGCACAAAAATCTCAGTGGACTCAATTTATGCCCACTCTACCACCAATATTATCTAAGATACAGACTTGGCCATATCACTTTGGCATTAAAAAAAAAAATGTCTAAGGCTCCTATAGTTAATGTAATAGTTCTCTAGGGTTGGATAGCCCCAACAACACAGAAAACTAAAGTAGAAATTCACCCACAGTCCATTGGTCTAGTTATCGCATCATTCTTTTTTAATTTTTAGTCAAACTCTCTCCCCACACTGTCTGGCCCAAGTACCCCATCCTCACATGCAAGCCTCCTTCATGTTCTTAGACACTCTGCATTTACACTCCTCTATCTTCAGGCATTCTGATGAATTTTTCTGGAAAATATAACCATCCTCATAGACAGAATTAATTGCTTTCTCATTTATGTTTCCATAGAAATTTATATGTTCTTCTCTAGTACGCTTCATGCTGTATCACCATTATTTATGTGTCTGTCTCTCCTTTAAGTTTTAATGCTTCAAGGGCAAAGATTGACCCTTACTTATCTTTATATCCCAGGCCATGTGCTGTGGCTGCCAGAGAGGAAGTGCTCCAGGACTATTCTCTGAATTGAATTAACAAAGTGCCTTTGTTGCTTGTGATGAATTAGAAAAACCACTTGACTAGGACTCCAAAACCATGAATTCCCTACTAGTTGCTACCAGCACTGAAGTCACCTGAAAGACCCATAGTAAGTCCAGAACACCAAAGTGAACTTCAAATTTTTACCATAAGGCTTTGTCCTACAAAACACTCCCATGTAATTTAGGCTGAATATGTGGGGTCTGAAGATATTTTTTGGCTCTTGCCTAAGATTTAACCCATTTCTTCTGCCTTGCGTCTTGGGATCCCATGGGGACAATGGATAATAAATGTATCCCAAATCAAAAGATTGGTGTTTTTATGGGCAGTTTATTATTACCAGTCCCCAACACACACAGACACATGCATTTCCGCTCCTAACAGAAGGGCATCATTTTTATATTTGGACTTTGACCCCTGTCTCTATTCCTTTCAAGGGACTGAGATTTGACTTGGACTATAACTCAGATTTTTATTTTTCCAAGTATTTGAGGGCTCTCTTAGTAGGAGTTGTTGAGCCAGTACCAGCTGTAAGCAAGTACAGTTTTCTGTGAAATGCTCTTTCCTACTTTGGGAGATTCTCATAAGGTGAGAACTAGAGGCATGTGAGTGGGACACACAGAAGATTTTCGAATGGCAGGTGATGTGGCCAGAGCTAAGTACCAGCAAGATAAGAATGAAAATGATGTGAAAAAAGTGCATGGGAACATCAGCCTTGGGGTGGAGGAACAGAGGGGAGCACAGTATAAAGTCTTAGGTGAGAGGCCCTGACTGAAGAGCAGTAATGCAGAAATCTAGACAGCAAAGAAAGGGTGGTGGTGGCAGAATGAATAAGTTTAAATAATGGTAGCAATTATCAGTCATTCTGGGGTTTTATGGAGACTTGTAAAAGGCCTAGTGTCAGTGCTTTATATTAATTAAATCATTGAAAACCCAGATAACAAATTTATTGAGGTATTCCTCACATTTAAGAGATTTAAAAACAAAAGCCTAGAGTGGTAAGTACCTTACACATGGTCACACCAATTAAGTGGCAAAAATGAGCCTTGGATTTGAATCTGACCATCTCTAGAGATCTTGCTCTCATGCTTTGTATGTAGGATGTACAACAGTTACTAAGCTTCAAAGGGGGTGTGATATTTCAGAATGAGGAGTGAGAATGTATACTTTAAATATTTTACAATTCCACTGTCAATTATACCTCAAAAAGTTGAAATATATATATATGAATATCAATTTATAATTTCATCACCAAAAAAACAAAAAAAAGAAAGAAAAAGAGCCAAAGGTGAGTCATAAACATAAGCCTCAATAACTGAAATCTTGGTCATCTCTTTAGCAGAAGTGAGGGCACAGGAATAGGAAGGAATGGATTTCCTGGTAGCAATGAGCTCTGTGCTATGCAGGCTATGTTTGAGGTCCCGCGGGACATTTAGGGGGAAGTATTCAATAGGATGTTGCAAATGGAGGACCAAAGCCACACTGTCATTTTCTCAAATGCCCTGAGGAATGAATTTGGATCACAAAAATGGGCATATGGATTTAACCTTCAAAGGCAGATGCAAGAGTAAAATCTCAGTGCTTAAGCACCATTAAAAATTCCTGAACACCCCAGATAATGCATTCCAGCTTCTTCTTCCCTTGCTTTTAAGTGAAGAGTCGGTATATATTTTACATTATTATAGCATATTTCCCGCACAGCCCTGGGCCTCCAAGTCAGTTCCTTTCCTTGTAAAGTAATTATTTAGAGAGAACACCCTGAACAATAATTTGCATTTTCCCTAGGAAAGCATGTAAATTGGATACTAGAGCATAAACTCATCTTTTCTGATTTTTTAAAATATATCAGATGGTACATCTGGCTACTTCTCCAGATTTTGTTACTGTTTTCTAAAAGTCATTCTTCATTTGTGTTCAAAGCAACATTAGTTAATGTTTTCACCTCTATTTCTTATCTACCATTTTTTTTTCTTTCTTTTCTTTTACCTTTTTTTTTAAGGAAGATCCAGCTTTAAATAAGTAGGTTTGACTGGCCAAACATAGTTGGTAAAGCAGGGTACTTCTCTGGGTTACTAACTCTATTATATTTTTGTAGAAAGATATACTAGTTTGAATACTCTTATGTGACATAAAGACTAGAAAAGAGAAAGTTAGTAAATATTTATGTAAACATTTTCAAGCAATTCATTATTAGGTAGGAATTAACCATGGACTCAGAGAACTCCTCAAAAAAATCTTAGCATAGATAGGAAGAAAAAAATAAGGGGGGGGATAGATACAACATTTAAGGTTACAGACAATTATAGATCCAGTATTATATAAGTATAATTCAACAAATATTAGGCATCTATTTATTATATATAAAACACTTTTCTCAGCACCATGTAGGATATAAAGGGGGAATAAAAGGCCGTGGAATTTTGTCCTAAAGAAGTTTTTATTCTAACAAAACAATAGACTAGGATTGATAAACACTTGGCACATGTTTCATTATTCTCTAATCCTTTTCCCATGGCAGACGTTACTAATCAGTTATGGTATGGAGCTGGACATTCTTGCTCTCCATTTCAATATTGTGATCCAGCATTACCACCAATCAATCCAATCTGGCACATGAAATAAAATTTGTCACCTACAGTTGGAGAGATGCATGCAAATTAATATTTCAGGCACGCTTTATTAAATGTTATATAGGGGATCAATATCGTCTCTCAGGAAGAGAGAACTGAGGAAGTCAATTCAAATGGTAGCTTTTAAGGAAGGTCCCATGGAGAAGGTGGCATTGAGTTGGACATTGAAGGATAAGTGCATCATTCATCCATTCATTTATTTGACAGCAGCTCACAAATCTTCTGGTACACCAGGCACTATGCTGAGTGCTGAGCTTAGTTCTCTGATTCACGCCCCAGGTCTACTGCTGGGTTTCACTACAAAAATTTGGAAATTACTGAAACTTTATGGGCCTAAATTTCCTCATCCGTTCAGTAAGGAGATGAGATGAGAAGATTATTCTACAGATTTTCTGGCTCTTTAAATACAGTGAAGATTAGGGTGTCTAGAAGCATGATAAGATGAATAGCCACCCCCTTTTCTAGTATTTTCTAATTCAAATTATATTATAGTCTAATGATGTATCTAAAGTTTCTGCTTGTACTCCAGGAATGAGAAGTAAATGAATAAGGTCAAGATAAAGCACAAGCCACACCCCTGACCACTAAGGCTTCAGGGATGATAATGGAGGGTCTTTCTGCAGACCAGAGTCTGGGTAACTATTTGTATTAGTCATGGTAGGCAGAAGGAAGCAACCTCAACCCTCAGTGCCTTAACAACAGGAAGATGGGGCTCTGTACCACATTGGTACCCAGGATCATTTTATCTTGTATCCTGACCATGAGAGCCTCAGAGTCCACTGATGAACCTACTATGTGCAGGCACCCAACAAAGAAGTTACCATGAGAAGGCACTGCATCTCTTAATTGCCTCGTCTCAGATGTGACAATGATCACTGCCATTTTCATTTCATTCATGAGAATTTGCCTCATGATCACACGTGGAGGCAACAGGGATGGAAATATATTAAAGCTGAATGCCAAAGGGAAAAGAAATAAGTTTCATGAATATATGGCAATTTCTCTATCACACACCTCTAACTGATAGGTAGTAGATGACCATTTTTGTCTCATAACTCAAAATATGCATTCTCCCTCTTAGTATTTTAGGGTGGAAAAAAGGTACTCTCAATCTCAAATATAATCTCAGTTCTCAAAGAATGTGTTCATTCATACCAGAACAAATTTCCTAAACAGCTATGACTGAGCAAAGCCTTCCCAGCATCTTTTTCTTCATGGATGAATGATCCAAGTCCCAGAATGAAGAATACTGGGACAGACAGAATAAAGGTCCACCAAAGATGCCCACAGAGCCTGTGCCTATGTTACCTTATGTGGAAAAGGGGACTTTGAAGATGTTATTAAATTAAGGATATTGAGATGGGGAGATTATCATGCCTGAGCCCCAGATGAGGGTCCTAATGAGAGAAAAAGGGCAGAGGAGAGTTAAAGTCAGAAAATATTTGATAACAAAAGAGGAAGTCAGAGTGAAGTGATTTGAGAAAGACTCAACCAACCAATAAAGGCATTGAAAGAAGGCCCGATTAGCCAAAGAATGGATGCAATCTCTAGAAGCTAAAAAAAGCAAGCAAACATGTTAACACAGTCCTGCTGACATGTTGATTTTAGTCCAGTGAAACTCAGAGGTTACCTGATGACCTCAAGAACTATAGCATAATAAATGTGCTGTTGTAAACCACAAAGACAATTTGTTACATCAGCAATAAAAAAAAAATAAAAAATAAATAAAAAAAAACTAATACAGAGGTACAGAGGTACAGGACCAAAACTGGTAATAGCTAATATTTACTGAGTGTACACTGTGTTCCAGGCATTTTCCCAAGCCTTACAATTGTTAACTCATTCAATTCTTAAAATATACCTATGAAATACATACTATTCTTAGTTCCATGAGTCAGTGAGCAAACTGGGGAATGAAGAGGCTAAGGACATTTCCCAAAATCATACAGCAAGTAGTAGAGCTAGGATACCTATCTTCCACCGGGATTATATCATAAACAAAAATGTGGGGTAAGATAGACTGACCAACACATACACACACAACCCCACAATACGCTGCAGTTCCTTTCTTCAAGAGCCCAGCAGTTGAGATGGATAATATAATTTTCAGCAAACCTATAAAGAGGAAAAGCCAAACCATACTGGGGTTGGAGGCTACTTTTCTATCCTTTGAATCTGGTCTTGGCTATATGACTTGTTTTTACCGATGGGACCTTGGCAAACCTGGTAGAAGCAAAGCATTAAAGGTGCACATACACTGAAATTACGTCATTGTTGTTTTTGGAACCCAGCCACCATAGGAAGAAGCGAGGGCTAGCTTAGTACATGTTAGAAACATGTGGCCCAGTTGCCTCTCTTATGCCAGCCAAACTCCAGTTATGTGGGACCAGCAAGATAACTATGACCAACACTCCAGCTGACAACAACATACATGAGTCTAGATGGGTCCTGCAAAAGAACCAGCCCCCTGAGCTCAGACCAAATTCCAACTTCACAGAATCATGAGTTAATAAATGATGTGTTCTTAAGCCGCCAAGTTTCAGAATAGATTTTATACAGGAAAAAAATAACTCAAAATCAGTCCATTGAGAAGTTATAACACTTTGGGAATCATGTTCAATGCCTTACAACATCTCCACTACCTTTTCTCTTCTAAAGGATTACATATTGGACTTGATGATTGAACAAATTAACTACCCCTGAGCCTCTTTATAGGATTTGTGAATACAAAAGTAGCAATCTCAACCACTATGCTCCCAAGCAAAAAGAAAAGTACTACCTTTAACCAAAAAGATAACTGATATCATAGGAATTGTATATGTAAAAAAAAATTTAACTTATACATTTAGCATTAACAACATCTGCATTTCTATAAAAATGCTTAGCGTTTCTGTGAAGGTCTTACTGTTTTTAGCCATAGTTTCCTTGTTGCTACTTTAATATCTTTAGAACAAACAGAAACTGGTTTCTTTTTTCCCTCTAGGAAAAAAAAGTACTTTTTGGACTGTAACTCAGGACATCAGAAAGCAGTTTCTTTTAAAATACGAAGAAAAATTTTCTAGGACTAAGTATTAAGAAGCAGTTACAGGACCCCAGCAGATAAGTCCCATAATTGTTGCTGCTGCCTCAATCCAATTTTTATAGTGCATTTTTGACCCAAATCCCAGATATCTAAATGTTCAAGATGAAAATTCATGATTGTAGAAACCACACTATTGCTGTGATTTAACAAACTTCATTCCATTTTACAAAATAGCTTATAAGCTCCTAGGGTCACCAGAAAATGTTGTATTTTGCCTTTGACTTCACCTAGGGAACTTGTACTCCCCTATTTCCCACCACCTTCTAATACTGTACAAAAATCAAATTGTTTTTCTAGAAGTCACCAGTAACATTTCATGTTTTAAGCAACACAAAAAGAAGCATGGGTTCTGGCTCATTTAGTGATTTATGACTAACCCTTTCTGAGCAATTTCTATTTATACATTCATTTGTCGTGTCTCTTGGTGATATATTTTTGGCAGCATCACTGGACACAATATACAGTGTCCCATTTCTTCCTCTGAATCATAAGAAAACATTTAGCAGAAGTGAAATGATACTGCCTTTTAATTTTCTTGTAGAAATCTATGGTTTGTATAACATGACTAAGTCCAGTTCTGATTAATGGGGATGCATTTGACTCTCTGCAGCTGCCAAGTCCACAGGTATTAAAAGCTCTCACAATCCAAATACTGGAATTAAATGCAAAGCCCTGTGAGCTCAGAATTTACTGCTCTAAGGAAGAGATTACAAAGGAATTGGAAATAAATCCAGCAGTAAATTTAAGGAGGTTCCTGAGCTACTGTTTTCTCCTGTGATGGATTCCTTGTGACTGGGGGCAGATAAGTTGCTCAAACTAACCTTCACATTAGGGGTGATGTAAGCAATGTCTCCCCTGCAACTATGAGATTATCACATATGACTTAGGGGGCTGAGGTACTTCATACAAGAAAAAGGGCAGAGGAGAGTTAAAGTCAGAAAATATTTGATAACAAAAGAGGAAGTCAGAGTGACGTGATTTGAGAAAGACTCAACCAACCAATAAAGGCATTGAAAGAAGGCCCGATTAGCCAAAGAATGGATGCAATCTCTAGAAGCTTTTAGGACCATCAATGGTGAAGTCATGCCTAAGGTCAGACAGGAAACCTGAACATGGAAACAGTTCCTCTCAAGGCATTTCTCTGACCACATTACTAGCTCTGTTCAAATTCTGATCATTCTCTGATGTTTATAAAGTAAATGCAAAGGCCCTAAATAGATATAAAGTCATCCTCCCGTGTTCCTCAAACGCCATTTTTCAGACAAGGCATCTCCTTGTTTTCCTCTGATTTCCCATCCTTTCACTTCTATCTGCTTTGTTCATCATGCTCCCACCTACTGGAAAAAGTATCTGTTATGTTTCAAGGCTCTCTGATGCTACTTCCTCAGAGACATGATCCACTTTCCTTCAGCTGAAACTGATGTCTTTATCTTTTTAAATGTTCTAGAATTTTATGCATTTTGGTAGAACTAGTGTATTAGTCTTCTCAGGCTGCTGTAACAAAATGCAACATAGACTGGATGCTGTAAACAACAGATTTTTTTTTCTCACAGATTAGAAGTCAAAGATCAATGTTCCAGCTGATTCCATTTCTCTTGAGAGCTTTCTTCCTGGTTTACAGACAGTAGACTTCTCACTGTGTCCTCACAAGGCACTTTCCTTTTGTCAGTGTGCGCAAGAGACAGCAAGCTCTCTGGTATCTCTTCTTATAAAGACACTCACTAATCCTATCAGATCAGGGCTCTACCCTTATGATCTTATTTATCCTTAATTAATACCTCAGGGCCCCATCTACAAACACACCCACGATGGAGTTTAAGCCTTCAATGTATGAATTTAGGGAGGACATAAACATTCAATGCACAAATGCCTAGCAATTTTTTTTTAATTTGTTCAAAAAAGGTTCTAAGCAAAAGGGCACCCAGTATACTATGTACTAGGAATATAAGGATGAAGAAATAATAGTTCCTGATCTTAATACTTCAAAAACTGGTAAAGGAAACAGAAATGTAAGGTAATATTTACTAAGATTCCAATAAGATATAATTAGTATGATCAGTCATTACGGGAGTGCACATCTTATTTCCCTTTTTAAAACTCAAGCTCTTTGAGCTAAGTGTAAGATATGTCTTCTGAGAAATGATAGTCAGAATTTGTGCCTCGATGAGATATTTACCTTGAGAGACTCTAGACTCTCAGGATGCCTATATGAGGATGCTCTAGAGAAAATCTCCCTTTTTATTACTAGTGCCATCCTCAGCCTAAACCCCCAGGTGGTTCCTCTTCTGGGCAATACTGGGTTAAATAATTGAAATCCTTTTCATTCCTTTTTTATATCTCACCTCTCTGTCATCTAGAGCAGAACTAATCTAAATAGCCACTCCAGCACTCATCTAGCTGCGAATCCCCTTGTTATATCTGTCCTTCCAAGGGCAAAGGTGGTTCCTGGGATGTCATCGGTAGACCTCATCTTACCATGACCTTAGTCTGAGAGAGTGGATCCAACTTTAAGTCTAGCTGAATTCAAAAGTCCCTATGGTGATTCCACTGTTCAACCTTTAAGAATCTGTCTTGTTCTTGAATCAGAATAGCTCCTCTACCTACAGGAGTGAAGGTAGCCAGTCAGGTGTGGGAAAGAGTGGAGGAGAGCTGTAGGCCTGGATATCTGCCTAGAGATTAGAGTGGTGACCAACACCAAGGCCTACCACTGATTTATCTACATACAGCACTGTATCTAACCCAGGGCCTGTGTTAGAGTTCAGACAATGTTCAAGCAGTGTTAAGACAATGCTTGTTAAATGAATAAATGAAATAATTATTGGCTTATTCCCTGCCAAAGAGTATATTTACTTTCTTAGATATGGTCATAAATAATCATATAATGTTTGTAATTGGACTTGAAAATCACTGAACTAACCTCCCCCTCATTCTCTTTCCATCTGAATATCATGTACACACTGGATAAAAACCATCCTCTGCAATGCACAGTAACCTTAGGGCTCCCAGAAGACTTCAGACAACAAGACACCTGCTGTTTTACAGCCCATAATCAGCAATAGCCCAGATTGCCTGGACTAGCTACAGTGGCTTCTAATCAGCAAGTTTGTTGCAGCAACTGTGCCTTCAGCACGTAAGCACCTCCAAATGGAGTGTTGAACATACTGCATAATGCTTTCCAGAAAAGGATCAGTTATCTCAGAAATCTGAAAAGGACAGATTGTCCAGATCTCCATCTTAACCTCAGAGCTAATTGGGAAGCAGATTTCCACTAAATTCACCCATTTCTCAGCAACTGTTTATAGAGGTAGGTTAGTATGCTGAAGCCTACATTAACATTTTCCTTAAAGGTTTTAAATACACACTAAAGTTAAAAATTCTACTGTGAACACCCATGTTTCTGCCACTTAAATTCCACACTTAATATTTTACCCTACTCGTTTTATCACATATTACCTCTTATTGACTGAATGTGTTCCCTAAAAATGTGTATGTTTATGCTCTAACTTTCAATGTGATGGCATTTAGATATGGGGCTTTTAGGAGATAATTAGAGTTAGATTAGGAGCATGGGAACCTTCTGATGGGATTAGTGGCTTTATGAGAATAAAGAGAGAGAGAGAGAACTCTTCTCCCAACACTCCAAACACAGAAGCAAGAGGGTGGTTGTGTACAAGCCAGGAAGAGAGATCTCATCAGAAACTGGATTTGCTGACACCCTGACTATGGACTTTTGGCCTCCAGAACTGTGAGAAAATAAACCTCTGCTATTTAGCTACCTAGTCAGTAGTATTTTGTTACAGTAACCTGAGCTAAGATAGATTTTGGTACCAAGAAGTAGGGTATTGCTGTAACAAATACCTAAACTGTGGAAACATCTTTGGAACCAAGTAACAGTTAGAGGCTGGAGAGGTTTTGAAGTGCATGCTAAAATTATGGACGTTAAGGGTGATTCTGTGGAGAGGTCGGAAAGAAAACATCCATATTCTGTGAGAATTTATGAATAATCACAAGCAGAATGCTGGTAGCATGTGGGCATGAAAGGTCCTTCTGGTGAGGTCTCTGGCAGAAACAAGGAACATGTTATTGGAAGTTGGAGGAAAGGTGACTTTAATTGTGAAGTGGCAAAGAACTTGACTGAAATGGGTTCTTATTCTGGTGTTTTGTGGAAGGTAGCACTTGGAAGCAAGGAAAGGAAATGGATCCTTCTAACCTAGAGCCTCCACAAAGGATATAATGCTGTTTATGCCTTGCCTGTAGCCCGGTGAGACCCCTGTCAGACTTCTAAACCACAGAACTGTGAGATAATAAATACATGTGGTTTTAAGCCACTAAGGTTTTGGTCATTACAGCAGCCATAGGAAATTCATACAGAGGTAGACCATGGGATGAGTCCTGTGATATAAGCAGACAAACTATTATGTCATAAAATAGAGCACAGTCAAAAGGATTCAGACCCTTTTCAATAGATAAGCAAGGAGGATATCATGCAGACAAGCAGAATAAGATTTTTCTAGACAGAAGGAACATTTCTATAAAGTGCCAGAAACTGGAAGAAATGTAATATAGTCTTGAAATAGTAAATTGTATAAACAATTATGGCAGTCATTTTCATCCTATCGAAGCTTCTTTTTCTAACAAATATTTTGTAGTGCCTACGTTATTACTCTGAAATAAAATACATAGCTATTGGAGTTCCCATGGTGGCCCTGCAGTAACAAACCTGGCTAGTATCCATGAGGATGTGGGTTCAATCCCTGGCCTCACTCAGTTGTTTAAGGATCCGGCACTGCCATGAGCTGTGGTATAGGTTGCAAATGCAGTTTGGATCCAACATTGCTGTGGCTGTAGTGCAGGCCAGCAGCTGTAGCTCAGATTTGACCCCCAGCCTGGGAACTCTATATGCCACAGGTGCAGCTCTAAAAAAATATTTTTTAAATAAATAAATAATAAATAAATAAAATACATAGCTACTATAACCTACTCCTACATGCATACATATATTTATTTACATATGCACATATACCTACTATATATATTTTACATGTCATAATGTAAATTTATATTCATATATACAAAGAGTCTTGACCATAATGTAACAGAGAAATAAAAGTAATTTATAATAAAATAATATGCATTTCAATATAGAATGGCTTCTCAGGAATGACTACATTTGAAGATATAATAAAGTAGCTTTGCTTACATCTATGCATAGTGCATATGTATTTCACAGTGAATGAAATAGGTATAAATGCAAACTAATAAACATTATATTGGTAACTCAGATTCCATGAGCAATGTTGCTATCAACAACAGTTTTTTTCAGAAATGGTGATGAAATCTTAGTACCTTTCTGGAAAACAAAAGCATAGTTTTATCAATGTAAAAGTTGCATTTCCTATAAAAAGTAGAGTAAAATTATGTTTTTGAAAGGTGAGTTAGGAGGGAAAACTTAGAGAAAAGATTTTCTGCTCTTGAAATTAAAATGCCTGTATGAAAACAAGCTTCTCATTTGTGCCTCTGGCTACTGAGGAAGTGGTGGTGCTTGAACCTGCTGTGGACTCGAAATCATGGAGAGACAGCTCAGGCTAAAAGCCTGAATGGGTCTTGGATGAGATCACTGAACTATTGATTTAATAAGCCCTGGAATCTCCCTATGTTCAAAATTACTACATAAGATAAATTTTCTTATTAGGCCAATTTTACTTTTTTTCGCTATTACTTGCAGCCCAAACCAGTGAAACGGATGCACTGAGTGATGTGATCCTGTCAGTTTGTCACAAGCTGACTAGGTTGCAGCAGATGCTATCAGTGGCCTATCCTTATATTTCTCAGAGTTGTTATAAGAATGTAAGAAGAACTATGGCCTCCCAAGAAATTTACATTTCTGGGCACTTGTTCAGTTCTCCATAATTAATAGCCACTAGTCATATATATGAAAGATAAGCGTAAGCTATACAAATTGTATATTAGATTCCTAGTGCTGCTGTAACTGATTACCAAAAGCTAAGTGGCTCAAAATAATGCAGATTTATTATCTTTCAGTTCTATAGTTCATAAGTCTAAAGCAAGTTTCACTGGGCTAAAACCAAGGTGTTGGCAGGGCTGCACTCCTTTCTGGAGGCTCTAGGATAGAAGCCACTTGCTTTCCCCTTCTGTCTTCTAAAGGCTACCCACATTCCTTTCTCTACATTCATACCAAACAATTTCATCATTCTAACCCCTGCTCCAGTTGTCACATATCCTTCTCTGACTCTGACTCCCTGCATCCATTTTATGAGGGTCTTAATGATTATATAGGTCCACCAGAATAATCCAGGATATTCTCTCATCTTGAAGATCCTTGAATAGTTATGTCTCCAAAGTCCCTTTTGCCATATAAGGTGACACCCTCATAGGTCCTGCCTACCACACATTGGTAGAGAATAATAGCTGGATTCAATAGTACCGTAAGGTTAGAAGAGCATTTTGAAGAAAAGAATTAGGTGTCCTTCCATACACATATTAAACTTTGTACCACCACAGAAGTACTGGCTTTAGGCACAACTGGTTCCATGTACTCAAAAAATCAGGAATGTTTCCCTTTTTTTTTTTTGACACTTGATTCTGCTTTCCTCTGAGTTTTCTACATTCTTGAGCAGGTATTCAGGAAAGATGGCCACCAGCAGTCCCAGATACATATTCTAACAGCTAAGGGCTTCACAGAAAAGAGGAAATTTTCTCTCTCAAATAAAGAGGGCTTTATTCCCCAATAGTTTTGTCAAAAATCCCAGGATTGGCCAGTTCTGATAGGCTTGACCAAGTTCCTATGCTCATGCCCAAAGCCAGTACATGGGCCCAGCACTAAAAGACTCACAAGTGCTTAGAGGGAAGTATTTCTATAAAAGTAAATCAGGGCATTGTGAGCAGAGAAAGGAATGGATGCTGAGCAGGCAAAAACTACAGACATGATTCCCAACTCCCTTTTGTTTTCATGGCTGGTAATCAGTCCTCTGGAGACCCTCTGAGGTACAAGTGTTGGATACTTGTACCTTCATCTTCGTTGCCATGGGAAACAAAGTCTCCTGCAGTGACAAAATGCTACACAGCCAAACTAAGTAGATTTAGAAATAGAATAGAGGTATATTTCACTCTCAGGCATAAAGGCTGAACTGCTCTCCACAACTATGTCTACCCTTGTTGTTTTTTTAAAAACAAAATGGCAAATTTTATGTTTGTGGAGGGTCCAGGGAAACATTGGGAGGTTCCAGAAACTCTAGCTCATAGGTGTTTAAACACTAAGAAAGATAAGTGAAGAGCTGCAGACCAAAGGATACATTCCTAGAATTATTTCATGGGTCTCAAGATACATAAGTTCAATCACAAAGCTCTGGAGGCAGAGAGATGGCTTGAGTGGAAACCCAGCTTCATTGTTTTCTCATTCTGTGAATCTTACTCTATTTCTCTAAGCCTTTTTACCTCATCTGTGAAAGAGAGCCATAATAATACTGAAGTGGTGTGGTTATCTCAATAATTAAATGCTAGTTAGTGTATCAGGACTCCTGTGGAGAAAGCATTTTATAGATGTTCTAGTTCTTTCCACAAGCCTGGAGATGATGACTAACTTTCCTAGTGTCACACAGATATAGGTGAACCAGTAAGGGCCCGAATTCACTCCTTTCAGCAGCAACTCTCTAGTTTGTAAGGTTGACTGGTGCTGGAATGACAATAAAATTAACTTTCATGAAGCACTTAACCACGTGCAAGGTATTGGGGCTTTATAAGCATCATTTTATAAAAACTTCAGAGTAACTCTAAAATAATCCTTGCTAAAACATATAAGAAAACTGAGGGTCAGTAACTTCAAACTGCTTGCCCCAAAGCACATAGTTTTAAATAGTAGAACCAAGTCTGTCTATCTCTAAACCTCTGTGTGCTCTTACTGATCATCTTCACTCATATGAACATGGATGGGGTGGGGTGCAGATTAGGACAGGGACAAACAGACACTAAGGAACCATGCTTAAGGAAAACCCATAATTAGAATCCCCAGCAAGTGGGAATTGGAAAACAAATGGAAGAATGTTACATAAACTCAGAAAAGTAGTAGTTCAAGTGTGTAACCAAAATATATACAACAGAGAAGGCTTTTTATGTGCTTTCTATATTCCAGGTAATGCTATGCAGCTTAGATATTGTATGAATGTAATCATGTCACAGTGTTTATTACTTCCTTGATTTTATGTGTGAGGAATCTAGGAAACCAAAAGTTTAGCAGTTTTCCCAGGACCAGCTTGCTAATGAGCAGAAGATCCAGGATACAAACATAGATCTAGACACTGGGTCAGTGCTCCTTCTGTCAAGACACATGAAAGGCAAACCCTAAACAAATGCCCAGCCTGCACCTGCATGGAGCCCACGTTCATTCAAGTGAAGCAGGACTCATATTCCTGCATTTTTCCTCCTTTCTCTCCTGTTACAGTCCTGCTGTTACCATTGTATCTAATTCCTGCAATTTTCACTTTTTTCACAATCTGTTCTCATTTCATAGAAGTACTTTCTCAATAGTTCTACTGTTTGTCATGAAACTAGGTCTAAAGGACATGTAGAAATTTCCCCACAGGCTGCTAAACATGAGTTCACAGAGCCCAACCAATGCAAAACTGCTAAAACACGTCCCACAGGCAGGGGCCACCGTGCAAAGAGAGCTGGTCCCTGTTCCAGGCCGTTAATCAGTTCTTCCCACCAGGGGGAGGGAAAGGGAAGCCCATTGGACCAGTCCTTTGAAAATGTTCTGTTGCTTACTTGGTAAGTGGGAAGTAAAACAAAGTCCAGTGTCCTCTATTTCCTCTAAGCATGTGCCATTGTCTGTAATACAAAGGTGACTCTGACCCAGTCACTGTCCTCAAGAGGTTCATAGTTTAGTAGGAAAGACAAGCCAACCAATAGTTATAATAACATAGGAGTCATGATGTTCATGGGACACAGGAGCAGGGAGAGCTGCAAGGGCATATGATTTGCATAGGTCCCTTGTTTGGTTTAATACTCTATTACTTGAAAGTTTTGAACAAAAGGCACTATTCCATTTTGCACTGGGCCCTACAAATTATGGAGCTTCCTGCATATGATACATGATCCGTGCTAATGCTGTAGGTGATAGAAGTGGCTCAGAAATGGGTGAAGTTCCTTGAAGTTTGGAAAATAATAAGAAACTTGGAGAGGACATGTGAAAGGGCAGGAGGAGGGAAGAACTCCCAGTATTTCTGGGTAAATGAATGAGAAACCACAGATTGGGAAGAGAATCATAGGAGGTGAGAAGGAAAGTGTAGACATAGAACACAGGAAACTGAATGGCATACTGGGGAGTGTGAATTTTGTCTGGTAAGTGATAAGGTACTGCTGGAGAGGTGATAGGGACTGACACACCAGACCTTTATTTTAGAAAAACTGTGATGGGTAGAAAATGGGTTTTAAAAGAATACAGGGGGAACAAAGAGTTCCCCACTTCCTAGGCAACTGCAACAATCTACACAAGTACTGAGAAAAACAATAGGAGAAGAGGAGAGGTAAAGTAAATAAATATGTAAGAAATAAAATTGGTATAGTGGGGCATGACAAACGTTTCAAGTTTTGTGCCTTATACTAATTTTCATCTTTGCCCTTAATTTTATGGAGGACAGTAAGGAATTAAAATAACTCCTCTTTAGGGCATTGGGACTGAGCACCACTAGTGAGTATTCTTGCACTCCTGGGAACACACCAACCCCACTGCTCCCACTGCTAAGTACTCTGGGCAGCACCCATATGCCTGCTCTCTATCACTTCCCAGGGCCCTGCAACTAGTAACACCCTGTACAGCACTTCCTTTTGTGGGCTAAGTGAGACAGGTTGCTTCATGCAGGGTCTGCAGCTGGAAGGGGCAAACCACCACAGTTATCACAGGCTCTACAGATGATCAGGACCCACTACCTCTAGGAGTCCTGAATAGATACCACCTACAATTCCAGTCACCTCAGAGGAGGGCATTGCAATCAAACACTAGCTGTTGTGTCTCATACACATCGTGATGCTGCTACTGCCAAATTCTCTGGACACCTGGTAGATCTACCTAGAGCTCATTACCACTTACCAAGGCCCTGAAACTAGAAGAAGCTAGTGCCACCTTCCTGCAGGTCCTTACTGCTATTGACAGTCCAGTGACCAGGCACCAAATGCTGGCCCTACCCATTGCTTCCTTATTCCCTGAAAACACACTGACCATCAGGGAGATAACAGCCTGCTCACAGTGAAGAAAGAGACACCAAATATTCAAACCCCCACACCAAAAATAAATAGTAACCTCACCAAAAAATAAAGGGGTGCAGTTGCCTGGAAGTAGCCTTACAAGACTACTTCCCCAAATTCGCAGAAAACAGAAAATCATAATCAAGATGAAGCTCAGAAACCATTCCCAGTTAAAGGAACAGGAGAAGTCATCTAAAGCAGTCAACAATGAAACAGACCTCTGCAGTCTGACAAAAGTGTAATTCAGAAGGGAAGTAGTGAAAATACTGGAGGAATTAAGACTTAATATCAAGGAATTAAGAGAAGACACAAACAGCAATGCAGATTCCCTAAGAAAGGAATTAGAAAATATAAGGTGGAGCCAAGAAAAGCTAGAAAGCTCATTTGCAGAGATGCAGACTGAGCTAAAGGCAATAAAGAACAGTTTGAATAATGCAGAAGAACAAATTAGCAACATGGAAGATAGAATAATGGAAATCACACAATCAGGACAGCAGACAGAAAACCAAATGAAAAAAACATGAAAGCAATATAATAGATCTATGGGATAATATAAAGCCACCCAATCTATGCATAATAGGAATTCCAGAAGGAGAAGAAAAAGAAAAGGGTATTGAAAATATATTTGAAGAAATTATGTCTGAAAAATTTCAAAGTCTAAAGTAATCTGACACAAGATATCAGAAGCACAGAGGGCTCCAAACAAGTTGAACCCAAACAGGCCGACACCAAGACATATTATATTAAAAATGGAAAAAATTAAAGATAAAAAGAGGATCCTAAAGGCAGCAAGAGGAAAGCAAAGTGTTAATTATAAGGGATCCCCCATAAGGCTATCAGCTGATTTCTCTGCAAAAACACTACAGGCCAGAAGGGAGTGGCAAGATTTATTTAAAGTGCTCAAAGGAAAAATTTGCAACCTAGAATACACTGCCCAGCAAGAATATCATTTAAAATAGAAGGGGAAACCAAGCAGGAGGCATAACTCTCCCAGACTTCAGGCAATATTACAAAGCCCCAGTAATCAAGACAGTGTGATACTGGTACCAAAACAGACATACGGACCAAGGGAACTGAATAGGGAACCCAGAAATAAACCAGACACTGTACAGTCAATTAATCTTTGACAAAGGAGGCAAGAACATAAAATGGGAAAAAGTCTGTTCAGTAAGTATTGCTGGGAAACCTGGACAGGTGCATGTAAATCAATGAAACTAGAACACACTCTCACACCATGCACAAAAATAAACTCTAAATGGCTTAAAGACTTAAATACAAGACAAGACACCATTAAACTCCTGGAAAAAAACATTGCCAAAATATTCTCTGACATCAACCTTACAAGTCTTTTCTCAGTCAGTCTCCTAAAGCAACAGAAATAAAAGCAAAGATAAACCAATGGGACCTAATCAAGCTGGCAAGCAATTGCACAGCAAAGGAAACCAAAAAGAAAATGAAAAGACAACTTACAGAATGGGAGAAAATAGTGACAAATGATGCAACTGATGAGGGCTTAATCTCTAAAATATACAAACAACTGATGCAGCTCAACAGCAAAAAAGCCAACAACCCCATTGAAAAAGGGGCAAAGGACCTGAATAGACATTTCTCCAAAGAAGATATGCAGATGGCCAGCAAGCACATGAAAAAATGCTCAACATCACTGATGATTAGAGAAATGAAAATCAAAACTACCATGAGATACCACCTCACACCAGTCAGAAAGGCCATCACTAACAAGTCCAAAAACATCAAATGCTGGAGGGGGTGTGGATTAAAGGGAACCCTCCTGCAATGTTGGTGGGAATGTAAGGTGGTACAACCACTATGGAAAACAGTATGGAGATACCTTAGAAAACTATACATAGAACTACCATGTGACCCAGCACCCACACTCTTTGGCATATATCTGGACAAAACTTTCCTTGAAAAAGACACTTGCACATGCATGTTCATTGCAGTACTATTCACAATAGCCAAGACATGGAAACAACCCAAATGTCCATCAACAGATGATTGGATTAGGAAGATGTGGTATATATACACAATGGAATACTCTTCAGCAATAAAAAAGAATAAAATAATGTCATTTGCAGCAACATGGATGGAATTAGAGACCCTCATACTGAGTGAAGTAAGTCCAAAAGAAGAAGTCAAATACCATATGATATCACTTATATCTGGAATCTAATATACTGCACAAATGATCATTTCTACAGAAAAGAAAATTACGGACTTGGGGAACAAACTTGTGGTTGCCAAGAGGGTGGGGGAGGGAATGGGATGGTATGGGAGTCTGTGGTTAATAGTTGTAGACTATTGCCTTTGGGATGGAAAAGCAATGAGATCCTGCTGTATATCACCAGAAATTATGTCTAATCACTTGTGACGAATCTATATACATATGTGTAACTGGCTCACCATGCCATACAGTTGAAAAATTGACAGAAAACTGTAAACCAGCTATAACGGAAAAATAAAGAAATAATAATAAAAAATAAAATTACTCCTCTTTCATTCTTTGAAGTTGGAGAATGTCAGGTGGCATAATCCTGGCTAATGAGATAAATACAAAAGGCACTGGGCCACCAGAAGGGCATTTTCTGGGAAAGCTACTGCTTTCTGATAAGACAGGACAGACTCAGCTGATATATGTCTTTTGTTCATGGACCTCCCATTTTTTCCTGTTTTTCAGTTGTAAAAAAGATAGCACATTCCAAGCATGCAAGAGCAGGAAGCTGGAAAGAATTTAGTCCTTGGTGACTCAGGCCAGCATTATCACTTGCCTCTGACAGGTCACTCCCAAAATTTTTGTTTGAGAAAAATGTAACTCAACTTAACTAATCCACTGTGGATGAGCCTTTGTTAAATCCCATTGCATGCAGTTCTGACAGACAGTTGATTATTGGATGAACTAATGGTGAAGAAGTCAAAAGGATCAGGTAAATTCAAGTTGGTGACCTCAAATGAATGGCATGTGATATAGTAAAAACCACTCTACCAAAGTTTTTTAAAACCAGAAAGTCTTGGAGGTGATGAAGTACTAGAAACATAAGTAAAGTTGGAAAGGAAAATGGACCAGAGGATACTACAGCAGAATCCAAGGGTTTTCATCATAGGTAAGGCAGGCCGAGACAGTGAGGTAGAAACCATGGACAGCCTAGCACTGCACCAGAGAGAAAGCTGAAACCAAGCCTTTGTTGATGGGAAAGGAGATTGGCTGAGATGAACCTCACCTTCACTTTGGAGGTGATTTTGAATAAAATTGACATTATATTTATTGGTTAAGTATTATCATACCACAGAGCTCTGAAGTTAAATGACTTGGACAGGGATATATTATTAATAAGAAGTGGAGCCAGTACTTCATCTCACCAGATCCAACAGTTCCAGCAGCCTTGGGAAAGCCAAAGTGGAGAAGAGAAGCTGGCAGGAAGAACCTGGAGGCAGCACAGAGCCTGGTGTATGACCAGCACCTGCAGTGAGAAGATGCATACAGCCATCCTTCAGAGAAAGGGATGGACATGGTCAGAAACAGAGCAAGGTCACTAACTGGAAATTAGAGTAGGGACTATGGCCATGGCACCAAGAGAAACAACCAGATGCCTCTAGATCATAAGAGAAAATGAGGCTGGAAGAACAAATGGTCAAAATCCCTGATCCATGACCTTTCAGGGAATCACATCAGGAACCCAGAGGTGGAGTGGAAGTCACACACTCCCAGGTGGCAGGGAAGTGAAGGGCCTTCATACACGTCACTGTAGGAGGGCAAAGCCATCTATTTCCCTTTCCCACTCTATTGCTCCTGTTAGTAAAAGAGGAAACAGTATAAAATTCTCTTAACTAGCATGATTCAGAGTGTCTCCATTGTCAGGATTGTGTGAGATACTGTATGTGCTTTATTTATTTTCACACAACATTGCATGGATTAAAAGCTTGTTTCTAACATTTTCTATCCAGCTTCTCATGGTAGATTATGAGCTTCACTTCTTAGCAGTATCGTCAAAATGAAAAACATGGAAACAAGACTCTGATCCAAAGCAGGAGCTCAAAAAACTATTATTGTCACTGTACAGTTAACATTTCATGGAGTAACATCTTTATTGTTATAGATAAAACAAATGTGAATTAAAGACTTGCAGTGAAGTTTCCCAGGAGAAGTTTTATGGCAAATAAAACTTCCACTGCTTAGACTGTTTAGATTCCACTGCTTTTCAGCTAATAATAATAATTGTTATAACAACCACCATTCTTTGAACACTGATTGGTCTGGCACTAAGCAAAATGCAATGTGGATATGTGTGTGTGTGCATATATATATTAAAATTATATATACTTCTGTAACACTAAAAAGTATAAGCATGATAAAAATTTACCTATCTGTCTACATCTTCTCAGCAAATCTATAGGATAGATATTATTATTACATGCATTTCTAAGTCTCAGAGTTCCAAAGCAACAAGGTCATGATATGCACCAGGCTTTATACCAGCAAAGGCTGTGCACTGATCATAAAACCTCAGTGGTCCAGAAAGTTGTACGCTGTTACATAAGGCAGTGATCTTTCATGCTCACAAAAAAAAACTGTTTTAAATCCTTTTTCCAAAACACACTTGGATCTGATTACAGCCTTTGGTTGGTCAATTAAGACACACTTGAGAGGATAAATTCCATTTGTAGTTCATCTGGAAAGTGATCTAGGATTCACCTAATAAGTCTCTCATCTCTCCAACTGGAGGAGATAATGATGAGAGACAAGTGACATGCAAGATGAAGTGTAGCTTCGCTTTCAGAAAAAGCAGTTCCCACCAGAGCTCTGTACCATAATGCCCTAGGATACTGGGCTGTGTCTGGACTCTTGGGCAAATTAATGTTAGGAATCAGAGACTAAATAAAAATTAAATAGATTATTTTCTCTGCCCTCCTACTAACATACTTCTTGATTGACTATTAACAACAAAAATATTAACTATTAACCAAACTATTCACTATCAAGGACACAAACGATAGCAGTTTCTTACCAGACATATTCTATGTGTTCCATATCCACCTGCTATTTAAAACTGAGGCTTACAGTGGTGAAATAAGTTATAGAAGTCACAGAATTGATAAATGATAGAGGCACAGTTTAAAATGACATGTGTCTCAGTCTAAACCGTATGCTTCTAACTTCTCAGTTCGACACTCTGTGTCCCTTTATTTGAATAAAACTTGTGCGCCCCACAACTTTGCATCTATCCACTCACAATGACCAAGAATGCTTTAACTGCCAGCCACAAAAACCCAAATCAAATTTACTTCAAGTTTAATTACTACTTTCTCCATGAAAAAAATGTTAAACCCCTTTTCCTTACTTTCAATGAAACATGGAATCTCCTTCCATTAAATACAAATGTCTTTGCTTGTTTTTTTTTTTTTTTGTAGTGCTATATCTTCTTTGACTGACATTGAAATACCTTCATTTGATTGCCATCCCTGATGTGTAAAGATTTTCTGTGAACTCCTAGCAGAGAATGTAGGCAAAATATTCTCTGATGTAAATTGTACCAATGATTTCTTATGTCACTCTACCAAGGCAATAGGAATAAAGGCAAAAATAAACAAATGGGACCCAATCAAACTTAAAAGCTTTTGCAATGCAAGGGAAACCATAAATAAAATGAACAGACACATATGGAATGAGAGAAAATATTCACAAATGATGCCACCAACAGGGAATTAATTTCTAAAATATACAAACAGCTCATACAACTCAATAACAAAAAGCAAATGGGCAGAAGACCCAGTAGATATTTCTCCTAAGAAGACAGATGCCCAATAGGCACATGAAAAGATACTTAACATTGCTATTTATTAGAGAAGTGCAAATCAGAACTACAATGCGGTATCACTTCACAGAGGTCAGAATGGCCATCACTAAGAAAGTCTAAAAATAGAAAATGATGGAAAGAGTGTGGCAAAAAGTGAATCCTCCTACACTGTTGGTGGGAATGTAAACCGGTTCAGCTTCTATAGAGAACAGTAGGGAGGTTCCTCAAAAAAATCTGAAAATAGGGTTACTGCATGATTCACATCCCTCTCCTGGGCATATATCTGGACAAAACTTTATTTCAGAAAGGTACATGCATAGGAAACTATATCTAATCACTTGTGATGGAACACAAGGGAGGATAATGTGAAAAAAAATGAATGTATATAAATGTATAACTGGGTCACTTTGCATACAGAAGAAATTGACAGAACATTGTAAATAAACTATAATAAATTTTTTTTAAAAAAAGATGCATTCACCCCTATGGTCATAGCAGCACTACTATAAATTACAATAGCCAAGACATGGAAACAACCTAAATGTCCATCAACAGATGAATGGATAAATAAGATATATATATCCACACATACAATGGGATGGTATTAAGCTATAAAAAAGAATGAAATAGCCATTTGCAGCTATCTAGAGATTTGCATGGACCAAGAGATTATAATATTAAGTGAGCTAAGACAGAAAGAGAAAGACAAATCCCATATGATGTCATTTATATGTAGAACATAAAATATGCCAAAAGATGGGATGTTTTAAGAACCCTACTAGTATCCATGAGGATGCAGATTCAATCCCTGGCCCTGCTCACTGGGTTATGGATCTGCCATTGCCATGAGCTGCAGTGTAGGTTGCAGATGCAGCTCGGATCTGGCATTGCTATGGCTGTTGCATAGGCTGGCAGCTGCAATTCTGATTCGACCTCTAGCCTGGAAACTTCCATATGCAATGGGTGCAACTCTAAAATATGTGTACATATATATATATATATATATATATATATATATATATATATATATAACACAAATGAACTTATCTATGAAAGGGAAACAGACCCTCAGAGGACAGATTTGTGGTTGCCAAGGGTAGGGGAAGGTGGAGGGTTGGACTGGGAGTTTGGAAATAGTAGATGCAAACTATTATATATCTAATGGATAAACAGCAAGGTAACAAGGTCCTACTGTATAGCACAGAGAAATATATTCAATATTATGTAATAAACCATAATAATATGAAAAAGAATATAAGAATATATATATATATATATATATATATATGTATATGACTCAATTTCCTGTACAGCAGAAACACAAAATTGCAAATCACCAATACTTTAATTAAAAAAAATAAATTTCTGTAAGGACAGTTCCCACTTCTCCCTTGGGCCAGGTGAAGTGAGAAAAGGTTTGGAGATGAAGTAAGAAATGAAATGCGAATGGTATCACTGAATAGAGGGTCTCACTCAGAGATATGTCTCATTTTTGCTCCCATATGCCATAAAGGGTTGAAAATAAGAGAGGATAAAAGTTTTAGTTATTTTAAACTGTAACACCAAGAAGTAGAAGTTAAACAAAAATTATGTGACTTACAGAAGAAGAAAGGCCTGTGTGGAGTTTTCATAGTTGAGAGAGCCCAGGTCCTTGATATGGACTGGACTGAAATTGAGTGGGGAATCAGCCAAATGTCCCCATGTCCCTGAGAAGTGGGCAATTTGGAGAGCAGATGAGCTTCAAGGGATATGAAGGTCCAGGCAAGTAGATTTGGAATGGAAAGTGATCACTTGACAATGCATAACCTCAACTGACTTGACTGCATAAGTTATTTTCCAAGTGAAGGCAATCTTGAGAGTGAAAACATGCCATGACTATAGGTGTAACTGGGACTGTCTTGGGTAGATGGAGACATATGGCCCCTCTGATCCAGCAGATGCCAGGGTAGAGGAGTGTAAAACATAAGAATCAGGCAAGATCATGTACATTCCACATGTGGACACCTGGTAACCACAAGGGTTAAAATGTTCTGAAGCCACCCTCAAAATTTAGGTATCATCTTGGAGAACAGAGAGAGAAGGGAATCCTAAAAAAGACTGAATTTAAACCTGAAATGACTAAATTTACATGAAATGACTAAAATTTCATTTTCTGCCAAAAGATAAAATGTAGCTTTTAAATGGGGATCAAATTGAACTATAGAAAAATAAAGCACATTACAAGTTTCTCATACTGGAGACTATGTTTTAAAAATATTGCACCCGCTACACAAATATTATAATTTGGATCTCAACAAAAGTAAATTCACCATATCTGTAAGGAGATGGTCTGCAATGAGTAAAATTTGTTTCCTATCTTAAAAGGTCTTCTCAGTTTTAGCAATTTTTTCTCCTTATCAGAGGGTGAAAAGGAGCCAAAATGTAAGACAAATATCCTAAAGGCAAAAAAATAACTAGTGAGACATACCCGACCCTGAATATATATAATTGCAGCATGAAGTTTTGCATAATCTATCTAGTGATTTAAGGACACAACACAACTGACAGTCATAGCCCTATCAACCTCTGTTTAGCCTTACTTGATATTCTAGTTGCAGTTGATTATACCTTCCTTTGTGTTCTTATGGAATCTACTATTTACTTTTGTCATAACACTTACAGTAAAAGTAGCTAATAATTAACAGCACTTAGCATAAGTCAGGCACTGGGTTAAGTGCTTTACATGCATTATTTCACTGAGCTCTTTGTGAGTTCTCTGTGATGGATACTATTATTAATATCCACAGTTTACACATGTGAAAACTGAAACACTGTATAACAGAGAGTGGCTAATCCTTTACTGAAACTATTTCCCTATCAGCCTAGGGACACACTTAGGTTCCCTTTTCCTGTCTTTTTCATAATTTTGCCAACAGAATGTAAGATGTTCTCCACTTCCAGATCTGACCTATGCAAATCTCTGGTGTGATCCTCTACCATCTCTCTTACCCATCTATTAGCTGGATGTCAGTGTCTTAAGCAGTCATCATTCATCCTGGGCACCTAAATGAAGGTGTGGAACAGAGCTTCTTCACCTCACCCCTCCTGACCAACATTTGAATTTTACAAGAGCAAAAAAATAAACTTCTGTTATGTCCAGGCACTGAGATTTTGTCTTTAACAGTATCCAGCATTACCTTGACAAATACTCATAGTGATGTAGTTTGTCAAGTGTCATACAACTAGTAAGTAGTGAAGTGAGGATTCTAAATCTGGCAGTTTAGGGTTTAAGTCTGTGTATCTAGACAAAATGCTACAATGTCTCACTAAATATCTATTACCTATTTCTCATTAAACTATGGGTTCCTTGATGGAATGGATTTTTTTTCACATCTGATTTTTTAGACTTTGATACTTAGAAGGAACTGAAATAAAATTGATATGAATTAAATTGATTTGTATGAGATGTTATTTAAACTTCCCAGCATCGCCACTCCACACACCCACGCTACCAGTATTTTACTTAAAACTAGCACTTTCAAATCATTTTGCTTTCCTTAAATCCATTATCTAAATTCCCAGAAGTTATTTGTGTCTGGATAGAAGTCCAGCCAGTATGTTATAATTCATCTTGACAGTTTCCATGTAAGTAACTCTTCTGGTATTTTCACATCACATTCATGTAAATCATTCAGGTTCAGCAATGACTGATTGAGTTCAGGTAGTGGACTTGTCACTTTCTTATATTGTTAGTTCCATAACAATCTTGTGAAATATGTATTATCTCCATTTTATGGATGAGAAAACGATGAGTAAGCCAAGGCTTGAGATGTTCTGGGACTAAGGTTAATTATTGAAAAGTTGAGGGCTAACACCCAGATCTATTTTTTTTTATTTTTAAGGCCATATCATGGCATATGGAGGTTTCCAGGCTAGGTGTTTAATTGAAGCTGTAGCTGCCAGGCCTACACCACAGCTACAGCAATGCCAGATCCATAACCCATTGGGAGAGGACAGGGATCTTACCCATATCCTCAAGGACTCTAGTTGGATTCCTGTCTGCTGAGCCACAATGAGAACTCCCAGATCTACTTTTTAGTCCCATGGTGTGTATTTATATTTTCCATGCTATTTCTAACATAATGTCTTGAGAAGTTTGTTCAGGATCTTGCAGATATTAGGAACTCAAAAAATTTTCACTGAACAAAGCATGAATACATACTGAATGATGAGCTATAGCAGAAACAACTGGCTAATGGCATTACACAACTTGAATGAAGCTACAGCGTCTAAATCGAATAACTAGTAATAAAGGAACCATGGAAATTACTCAAATGAAGAAGGTATGAACACCTCTTATCATGTTATACCATGGCTCTATTGGGTGAAGATACTGGCCTTAAAAGAGCTTGAAAAAAGTCAAATAGCAAGAGACAGGTTTCAGAGTCCCAGATCTAGGATTAAGTCTATAACTTTTAAAAATGAAGCTGAACTTAAAATTTTTCAGACCATAAATACTCAAGAGAATCAGTCCACAGTAGGCCATAAGAGCAAGAATTATCAAAGGAAGTTCTTCAGGCTGAGAGGAAAAAAATAGTTGGAAATTCATATCTATATAAATGAACATTGGAAGAGGTAAATATGTGGGTAAATGTAAAATATTATTTTTAGTATTTTAAAAGATTTGTTACCATATAAAGCAAAAACTATATTATCAAGTTTATGATAATTATAGAAATAAAGTATATGACAAGAATAGTGCAAATGATAGGACACAATCAATTATAAGATTCATGTATATATATAAAGTGATATATTAGAAATTCTTTAAAAAAATAAAATTCAAGAGATATAGCCAAAAAGTCAATAATAATGATAAAATTAAATACTAAAATACACTTAATTATTCTGAAACAAGGCAAGGAAAGCAGAAAACAAGAGAACAAAAAGAAATTGGATGACTAGAAAACATACCACAAGACAGTATATTTAAACTCATACATATCAACAATTATGTTATATATAAACTAAATACCTCAATTAAGAGAATGATAATATTAGATTATACGAAAGCCAATAAAATTAGTAAATATTGTCTTCAAAAAATGCACTGAAAATATAAAGCCACAGATAATATAAAGGTGTAGAAAAAGATAGACCATGCAAACACTAATTTAAAGAAAGGTAGATCGGCTCTATTAATGCCCCAGACTAAGGAGACTTCAGGACAAGAAATATTACTCAGGAATTAAGGGAAATATTTTATTATGATATGTGTCCATTCATCAAAAGACACAGCAATCTTAAATATCCACGTACCTTATGAAAGAACTCAAAACACAAGAAACAAAACTTAAAAGAACAAAAAGTATAAATAAATTAATCCACATTAATATAATAATGTTATAATTAATAATTATTATAAGTAATGATAACTAATATAATAATAATGTAATAATATAAATTAATAATATAAAAAATATAATTACTAATAATTGGAGATTTTAAAACTAATTTTTCAGTACTTAAGGGAGCAAATAGAGCCCTGCCCTCCAAAGAAACCCTTTTTCTTGCTTATTTTTTATTTTTTATCAGGGAAAATCCTCCATATTATTTAAATATTGCTATATGTATTGAAAATTGTTTTATGGCCAGATTGAAAATTCCTGAAACACTTGTAAATTATTTTCAAACAACATGGTTCTAAATTGTCCATGAGTCAAAGAAAAAAATCCCAAATAAATTTGGAAAATACTTTGAATTCAATGATAATGAAATCACAAAATATCAAAATTTGTACTATGTAGATAAAGCATTGATTAAAGGCAAACTTATACCTTTAAATATTATACTAGAAAAGAATAAATCTCTAAAATTAACACTATAAATATCCAGTTAAAGAAAGTAAGATTTTAAAAAATAAAACCTAAAGTAAAGGAGTAAAAATAATAATATATGAACAAAATTATATAAAAATGAACAATAGAACTATCAAATCAAAAATTTAGTTCCTTGAAAATATATGTACATTTAAAAAGAGAACTATAGGCCAATATCTTTGATGAATATAAATGCAAAAATTCTCAACAAAGTCTTAACCAACTGAATCCAACAACATATAGAAAAGATCATACACCACGACCAGGTGGGATTCATCCCAGGTGTACAAGGATGGTTCAACATATGCAAATCAATCAATGTCATATGACACATTAAAAAGAAAAGTCAAAAACCACATAATCATCTCAATAGATGCAGAAAAAGCATTTGACAAAGTCCAACATCCATTTTGATCAAAACTCTTACCAAAGTGGGAATACAGGGAACATTCCTTAACATAATAAAAGCCATTTATGATAAACCCATGGCAAATGTAATACTCAATGGAGAAAAGCTGAAAGCCTTCCCACTAAAATCTGGTACAAGACAGGGATGCCCATTCTCACCACTATTATTCAACATAGTATTGGAAGTCCTAGCTACAGCAATCAGACAAACAAAAGAAATAAAAGGCAACCAAATAGGAAGAGAAGAGGTAAAACTGTCACTCTATGCAGATGATGTGGCACTTTATATAGAAAACCCCAAGGACTCGATCCTAAAATTACTTGAACTCAAAGACAAATTCAGCAAAGTTGCGGGATATAAGGTTAACCTTCAGAAATCAATCACATTTCTGTGTACTAGCAATGAAATATTAGAAAAATAATACCAAAATATCTTTTAAAATAGCACCCCAAAAAATCAAATACCTGGGAATAAACTTGACCAAGGAAGTGAAAGACATATGCAGAAAACTACAAAGCATTAATCAAGGCGATCAAAGAAGATACAAAGAAAAGGAAAGATATTCCATGCTCATGGGCTGGAAAAATTAATATTGCAAAAAATGGCTATACTACCCTAAACAATCTACAGATTCAACACAATCCCTGTCAAATTACCCAAGACATTCTTCACAGAACTAGAAAAAACAATGCTAAATTTTATATGGAACCCACAAGAGACCCAGAATCGCTGAAGCAATTCTAAAGAACAAAAACCAAGCAGGAGGCATAACTCTCCCAGACTTCAGGCAATATTACAGGGCCACAGTAATCAAGACAGTGTGGTCCTGGTACCAAAACAGACATACAGACCAATGTAACAGAATAGGGAAACCAGTAATAAACCCAGATGCCTACAACAACTGATTTTTGACAAAGGAGGCAAGAACATAAAATGGGAAAAAGACAGCCTGTTCAGTAAGCATTGCTGGGAAACCTGGACAGGTGCATGTAAATCAATGAAACTAGAACACATTCTCACACCATGCACAAAAATAAACTCTAAATGGCTTAAAGACTTATTAAGACACACCATTAAACTCCTTGAAGAAAACATAGGTAAAACATTCTCTGATATCAACCTTACAAATCTTTTCTCAGGTCAGTCTCCCAAAGCAACAGGAATCAAAGCAAAGATAAACCGATGGGGCCTAATCAAGCTGACAAGCTTTTACACAGCAAAGGAAACCAAAAAGAAAATGAAAAGACAACTTACAGAATGGGAGAAAATACTGTCAAATGATGCAACTGATAAGGGCTTAATCTCAAAAATATATAAGCAACTGATGCAGCTCAACAGCAAAAAAACCAACAACCCCATTGAAAAATGGGCAAAGGACCTACATAGACAGTTCTCCAAAGAAGAGATGCAGATGGCCAGCAAGCACATGAAAAAATGCTCAACATCACTGATGATTAGAGAAATGAGAATCAAAACTACTACAAGACACCACCTCACACCAGTCAGAATGGCCATCATTAACAAGTCCACAAACAACAATTGCTGGAGGGGGTGTGGAGAAAAGGGAACCCTCCTGCACTGTTGGTAGGAATGTAAGCTGGTACAACCACTATGGAAAACAGTATGGAGGTACCTTAGAAAACTATACATAGAACTACCATATGACCCAGCAATCCCACTCTTGGGCATATACCCGGACAAAACTTTCCTCTTGAAAAGACACTTGCACACGCATGTTCATTGCAGGACTATTCACAATAGCCAAAACATGGAAACAACCCAAATGTCCATGAACAGATGATTGGATTAGGAAGATGTGGCATATATACACAATGGAATACTACTCAGCCATCAAAAAGAATAAAATAATGTCATTTGCAGCAACATGGATGGAATTAGAGACCCTCATACTGAGTGAAGTAAGTCAGAAGGAGAAATACAGTTACCATATGATTTCACTAATAACTGGAATCTAATATACTGCACAAATGAACATTTATGCAGAAAAGAAAATCAAGGACTTGGAGAACAGACTTGTGGTTGCCAAAAGGGTGGGGGAGGGAATGGGATGGTAGGGCGGTCTGGGGTTAATAGTTGTAGACTGTTGCCTCTGGGCTGGAAAAGCAAGGAGATCCTACTGTATAGCACTGGGAACTATGTTTAACCACTTGTGATGAATCCACATATGTATGTGTAACCCTGTCACCATGCTGTGCAGCTTGGTATGATGGAAAAAAATTTAAAAAAAGGAAAATATATGCACATTTAATTCTAGTTAAAATGATCAAATTAGAAAAAAGAGCATGAGTATGAGAAAAGAATTATCAATGTCGGGAATAAAGATAGGTTGTTATTTCATTAATCCAATCCCCACATACAGAGAAAGAGAGAAATAAAGGGCTATTATAAATAACTTTATGTCAAAATTATGACTAATTGGAGATGATGTACAAATTCCTGGGAAGAAATACAACCTATATAAGACATTGAAAATAAAAATAGTTTCTTTGTTAAATTAAATTTAACAAAAGGTCTCTCTCAAGGAAAATACCAGATTATTTCTCTTTAGTATTTTATCAAACATTTCAGCAAAAATAATATTAATCTCTTCATTAGAATTTTAAAAGTATCTTTCATTATAATGAAAAAAAAATAGAACATTTGCCAACTTATTTTATCTGTCTATCATAAACCTGATATTAAATTCAGACAAATACCATTACAGGAAACAAAATTGCAAACCAATATTCCTCATGAGTATAGGTACAAAAATCCATAATAAGGTATTGTCCAATCAAATCCAGCAGCTAAACAAGTCTTACCACATCCTAAGAGAGAACAGGTGTTCATTCCAGGAATGCAAGGTTAGTTTAACACTTGACAGTCAGCCAACATAATTTGCAATATTGAAATTACATAAAGAAAAAAATATGATTATCTCAATAGATACAGATTTTGCATTTAACCAAATTCATCCCTAAATTTATGATTTTAAAAAACTCTTAACACACTAAGAATACTTAGAAGCTTGGTAAACCTGACAAAGAACACATATAGGACAAAAAAGCACAACAAGATCATCCTTAATTGCGAGAGACTGAATCACTGCCCTGAGACAGGGAGTAAAATAAGTATATCAGCTTTCTCCATTTCTGTTCAATATTGTACTGGGAAATGAAAAAAAGTAAAGTAGTCTTCATTTGCAGACAGCATAATTATTTACAGAGAAAAAAATGCTCAGGAATCTACAAAGCAACTATAATAAGTACATATAGAAAATGTCAGGATATGGATAATTTATTGTCTATATATACTAACAAGCATTTGAAAAATAAAATTATAACACCATTTACAGTAGCATCAATAAAATATATTTAGGGATGCTCACAGCAGCTCTATTTACAAAATCATAGAAAAACTACCCAAATATTTATCAATAGGATAAAGTGTGTATATATACTCCATAAAGTGTATATATATATATATATACATATATATTGCAGTATACTTATGTACTCCAAAAAAATTTAAAAATAAAACAAATTACCAATGCAGGCAACAATGAAAATGAATTCTAAAAATAATATAAGCCAGAGACAAAAAGTATATACTATGGTTTCATTTTTCTAAATTTCTAGTACCAGTAAAGTGAATCTTTGGTGAAAAAATAAAAAATTTGGTTTCCTTTGGTTGTTTCTGAGCAGTTGATATAGACTTGGAGTAGACTTATAAGATATCTATCTAGGATAATAGAAGTGTTCTATATCTTGACTGGTGTGTGGGTTACACAGGTAACTGCATTTATCAAGTTAATTAAATGTATATTTGATATCTGCACATTTTATTATATGAAAATTATATTCCAATCAAAAGAAAACAGAAAATACAGGGAAAAGGCACAGAAGAAGAAAAGGAGGGAGAGAGGGCAGATGCAGAAGGAAAAAAAGCGAGGGAAAGAAAATAATGGTCCCCCCAAATGGGGAGAATCTGAGCCAACAGTTTGGGATTACATTGCCAATAGCTGAGAAAAGAGGAGAGCAGAGCTCTGAAGGGCCAGGATCCTAGCCGGAATTTTATAATTTTTCAAGTGGCCAAACTAAATCTTGATACAAAAGAAAAACATATTTTGGAGATACAAGATGAAGATGAGCTCTGAATTCTGACTTCTGCTCTATCAGTTTTAAATAACAGTCAGAGTTATAAAAGCCCATTCTCAGATTCATCTGTGTAGTTCACTTATTCAGTTCCTTTAAGTGGGAATACAAAAGTTCTTCCAAACTGCCCACACTATTTGGGCCAGACTGTTGTAAGAATTGGATAGCAGGTGTTTCGTTTTGTAATCATTCTTAGAAAGGTTTGTTCCCAGGTATGAATGGAGTCTGTTGTACACTGCCCCTTCCCCTCAATCTCTCCTTGAAGCCTTGCCTGAAATCTTTTCTTCTGGAGTACAGTGGAATGTTAACCCATTTATAATTGCAGTGACCATTCATTTTTCTTTCTATTGCTTTGCTCTGCCAAGCACATCAGAGCCAAATTCTTGGCAAAAGATTTTTTTCTTTCTTTTGCTTGTAATAGTAGGAAAAGGATCCTACTCTGCCCTGAAGTGTATACACTGGATGGATATGATAAAAGACTGAAAAAAAAACTGAGGGAGGGATGTCTTAACAACAGCTTTCACTGCAACTACACTGAGGTATATACTTTCAGTCTGTAGGGACAAGATCAGGAAAAAAAATAGCACCTTAAAGCAAGAATTAGGAATGTATATGTGTATGTGTGACTGAGTCACCCTGTTGTACAGTAGCAAATTGACAGAACACTGTAAACCAGCTATAATGGAAAAAATAAAAATAAAAAAATAAAACAAGAATTCCTCAAACCAGTATAAAATAGGTCATTTCAACCTGCAACATAATCTATGTCACCAAGCTACAGAATCATTACTACTCCTTTTCATCTCAGATGTGAAAACTTCAGTTTAAAGATAGACACTAAATAACATGTTCAAGGTCAAAGATAGTAAGTTCCAAGAATGGTATTTCTGTGTGTGTGTGTGTGTGTGTGTGTGTGTGTGTGTGTGTGTGTGTGTGTGTGTGTGTATGTTTTGTTCCAAACTGTACTCTGTTTTCACTATTTCAGCTTGCTCTATCACATATCTCAAGGGACAGTGTTGGGGCATTGAGACCCTCAGTGAATGCATTGAATGAAAAACCTACATAAAATTCCCTCTGAGAGATGGCCACAAAGTTCTGGGAAAAAATCCCAAGTCTAACATATATCCTAGAGCATCTCAGTTTTCTTAGAGCCACAGAAAACAATGAAAGCTGAAAAATTAACTATATGATGGGGTTTACTGCTGTTTATCATTAAGGAGTAAGAGGCCTCATGTATTTCCAAGAATCAGTATTTGAAGAAATACTTGCATTAATAAATTACCTGAAAATTTATGGCATAGTTAGTAATTTCAATGACTATAGACCCTCATGCACAAAATATCAGAGACTTGAAGCTATTTCCATAATCACCAAGGAAGCATTTTATAATTTTCATTTTACCTTCTAATTGCACCAAGACAACAAATCACCGTCTATTCTAATGGGGCATGGCAGCCAAACTGACAGTCAATCACTTCCCAGTTGAGTTAGATAATATCCCTTCAGAGATGAATAATAATCTTTCAAGGTTTTTTTTTGTTTGTTTTGTTTTACATTATTTTTACATTGAGTCAGTGGCCTTCAGGTTTTGGTGGAGTCCCTGACATTTTATGGAAAATTTTATAGATATTCATCTCTTGGGAGAGGATTCATTAACTTCATAACATTAGTAATGTGTTCAGGTCACCAAAATTATTAAACACAATCTTATACTTTAAAGTCTCAGGGACATCCCCAAAGGTTCCATGTCTCTATTGAAAATAACATCCACTGTGGTGGAAGCTCCAAGCATGGGAACACAGATGGCCTCCCCTGAGATTTTTATTCATTATTGAATTACCCACCACCACTGTGATAGCCCTTCTCTGATCACAGAAATAAAGGACAGACTAATGAAAGGCAAGTATTCTGCAGAGTCCAGAGTTATTTTCAGAAGAGTGTAAAAATTTGACAGTGTATTTTCCTCAGCAAGGCCTTGGGATATGGCCTAGAGGCTATCCATATTTTCTCTGTATAGAAATGATTTCCTGGGAAATGTTATTTTTCTGGGGTATACAAAGAATGTGCAGTATTTCCAGAAAAGCACCGATAATGTTCTTGAAGCATCCAGACAAATAAAATTGAATGATGATGATTCTACCCACAGGACATTCTGGAAAAGGCAAAACTATGGAGACAGTAAAAAGATCAGCAGATACCAGGGGGAGTGGGGAAAGAGGGACAAACGGGTGGAGTTCAGAGGATTTTCAGGGAAGTTAAACTCTCCTATATGATACTGTAATGGTAGATACATGTCATTATGTATTTATCAAAACCTAGAGAATATACAACAAGAGTGAATCCTAATGTAAACTACACACGTTGGGTGATAATGTGTCAATGCAGGTTCATCAGTGGTAACAAATGTACCACTCTGGGACAGGATATTAATGTGGGGAGAGGCTTTGGTATAGGGGAACTCTGTGCATTCGCTTCAGTTTTGCTGTAAACCTAAAACCTCTCTAATAACCAAGTCTGCTTTTTTTAAATTAATGGTTTAATGGGAAACAAAGCACTCTGTTATGGTTAACTGGGGTGGTTCTCAATATTTCCCAGTGTAAAGCTCTGAGGATCCCAGGTTGGAACACCTGCTACAGCCTGCTGAGCCAAAAATCAAGGTGGCAGGATATGTCCCAAGAAACAAGCCTTTGTTTACCTTATAATCCAAATGCGTGGAAGGAAAATGCAGGAACAGGAAAAAAAGCTACATATATGCAACTTTTTAATCAAGCAGTAGCCACAAAAAGACCCAATTTGTCTAAAAACCCCTTTGTGGAGAATAAGCAAGAAAGGAGGCAGGTTGAAGTTCAGAGAAGTAGATAGAGATGGGCATTCCTTCTCTGACGCAGCCCTGCTGGTTGATATTGCTCAACATTCTTGTGCCTAACATTAGATTTCCCACACAAGCTACTCAGATGTGTTGAATTCCCATCTAGAGTCTCTTGTTGGTTGAAAGACCAACGAAATGAAGTAGTTCGATTGCCTTGCCAATTTAATTTTTCTAGTTACTGGCAGTCTGGTTATTTATCTATCTCCTGGTAGGTGCTTAATCTTATATATCCAGAACCTATCATGGTGTCTGAATATACCAGATATTCAACAAACGTTTTAATGTTAAAAATGACTGTCCTGGAGTTCCTGTCGTGGCGCAGTGGTTAACGAATCTGACTAGGAACCATGAGGTTGCGGGTTTGATCCCTGCCCTTGCTCAGTGGA
Source organism: Catagonus wagneri (assembly GCA_004024745.2). Classification (NCBI taxonomy): domain Eukaryota; kingdom Metazoa; phylum Chordata; class Mammalia; order Artiodactyla; family Tayassuidae; genus Catagonus; species Catagonus wagneri. The sequence goes on along the minus strand of PVHT020000066.1, from coordinate 14,098,937 downwards.
TTAACGATCCGGCATTGCCGTGAGCTGTAGTGTAGGTTGCAGACGCAGCTCGGATCCTGCGTTGCTGTGGCTGCGGCGCAGGCCAGTGGCCACAGCTCCGATTAGACCCCTAGCTTGGGAACCTCCACATGTCGCGGGTGCGGCCATAAAATGACATAAGGCAAAAAAATAAAATAAAAATAAAAACGACTGTCCTGAAATTCATAGTCTAATACACTTTCAGAGCAATGATTCTCAAAATACAGTCCCCAGGCTAGCAGCAGCAGCATCACCTGAAAAATCGTGGGAATATGAATAACTGAGCCCCATGCCAGACCTGATTCAGAAATTCTTGGGGTGGGGTCCAGGAATCTGAGCTTCAATTAGCCCTCCAGAGAGTTCTGATATATGCTTGGTTGCAGAAACATGATTATAATTTAGTCTAACAGATTAATGAAATTTCTGAACCAGACAAATGAGACTGTGAAAACCCTACCAACTTTCCCCCTTCTGAATTGTTCATTGATGGCACATATGGGCCTATTGGGGTGCTGCCTGGAACTCCTAGTTTTATGAATTACAGTATGTTTATTAAGAGATGTTTTCTATGTTGAATTCAACACAGATCAGGATCTGAGCTGTCTGAACTCAGAAACATGATGTTTGTCAACCTCATATGGCTGCAGGTATTACCTCAAGAATGAACTAAAATTATCTGGGCTCAGAGAAAATTAGAAGTGAGAACAACAAATTTTAATTTATAGTAAGTATAAACTACCACATAAACCATAATCATAATCATTGCATGTCCTCTATAGTGAGACCAACCTGGGGAAGTCAAGAAACTTCAAAACAGGAAAGCAAAACCGAGGAGAGTTAACTGAATGGTACTAGTTTTTAAAGTAAATAACAATTTTTAAAGGCTAATGTTTATTATTTTCACTATGCTAAGTGAAATACATATATTCTGTTATTTAATGCTCACAACAGCCCTATGGGTTGGATATAATACTATCCCCATTTTGCAGATTAGAAAACTGAGGGTTAGAGAAGTTAAACAGCCTGGCTAAGTTACCCTACTATTAAATGTCAGGGTCAAGATTTGAACCACAGTCTGCAACAAAACAGTGCTATTAATTACTACACTGAGCTGTCTGCTATGAGACTAACAGAGCCTTCCACAACTTGAGGTGGCCTTGCCAATGGGGCCATAATAATTGCTGTCCCATTGCCAACACATTTTCATTAGAGGACAAAGCCAAAGTGGGCTCTACCTTTGGCCACCTACATAATTCTGTTTTTTTCCTACATAGTATTTTTGCCTGACCAATATCCCTTAAACTCTGGAAGCACTTCCTTTAACTATGTGAATATATTTAATCAGGTTGTTGTCAAGGCCTTTGGCTGGAAAATTGGTATATTTCTTTTGAATGACTTTGTATATCTGTGCTCTAATTAATTTTTGATCTTTCTATTTTTACAGAATTGTTTGCCACATTTACGATTTCTCAGAGAAAATCCTCGCAATATTCCTCAACTACCAGTAACACTAATGGGGAAAACTTCTATAAAGACCAGGTGTAACACATTAAAAGGATTTCCATAATTTTTATCAATTCCTCTTATGCCATTCTCTTTAAAATCCTAAGAGTTGAGAAAGAGAGAACCAAGGACTTCCCATGTTTCAGGCACAGTTTATCTATTGTTTTATCATAACCATATGGATCCTGTTTTACAAATGGGGAAATCAAGGTTCAGAGACGATAGATTCCTTGAGTGATTTTTGTAACAGAGAAGAACAAATCCGACTTCATATTGGATCTATTCCTTTATTTCTAATTCTTGTGCTCTGCTGACTGTCATTAGTCAGGCTGGCTCCCCATCTTTGTAAAAGAATGTTACCTATAGCCTAAAATATATATGACAGCCCATTCTTAGGGCTCTGACCCTTAAAAGTATAACAGATTCCAAAAATATAGACTGAAAAGTTGAGAAACAGAAAAAAATATTGTCTTGGAGGTTTACAAGAACATTGTAACCAGACCTACAGGGACAACTGAAAGAACAAAGGATTCCTGCACCAAGAAGTTTGCAACAACTGGCCACACCCCCTCTCCTTTTAGTATAAAAGAAATCTGAATTCTACCTTGGATAAGATGGTTCTCCAGGAGAGTAGTCCACCATCTTCTCTGTCTGCTGGCTTTCCAAATAAAGATACTTGCCTTGCCCCAATATCTTATATCTCAATTTACTGACCTGTCATGTAGTAAGCAGTACAGGCTTGGACTTGGTAACAATTTGAATCAAGTCTGTCCATCATCAAAGTCTGCCCTGGGCTTGTTTCTCTGCTCCATACTTACTATAGCTTCTCCCTGATGTGTCAAGGTTTTCTGAAGGTTGTTAGGAAGTCAACTACGGAGCCAAGGTGAAAATAACCTTTCCTTTGTCACACTGTATCTTTTTTTTTTTTTTTGGCTTTTTAGGGCTGCACCTGTGGCATGTGGAGGTTCCCAGGCTAGGGGTCTAATCGGAGCTGTTGCTGCCAGTCTACACCACAGCTCACGGCAATGCCAGATCATTAACCCACTGAGCAATGCCAGGGATCAAACCCACAACCTCATGGTTCCTAGTCGGGTTCATTTCCGCTGTACCACGATAGGAACGCCTGCCACACTGTATTCGTATATTCTCTTTCATTCTACCAAATACTTTGACAAATTTTGCATCCTCTGTGGCTTTGAAAAGCATGAGTAGGTAGGTAGGGAGCTAAGTAGGACAGCCATCAACATCCTTGATTAGCAGGTCAGTAGATCAAAGCTCAGAAAATATCAACTTTCTCAGCCAGAGTCATCTATCTGTGAAAGGTAGAGATAGAAAATGTACCTAAATCTTCTAAGTCCTGCAGTAGTTCAACAACTATACTATGTTCCAGGACACAGATCTGCTCTGTGGTTTCCAATATATGGTTTCCAATATATGAAATATGGAGGAGCCCAATATGTGTTTTAAGAAGTATTATGACCATGACTATAACATCGAACCACCCCTAAAATTTCTGAAATATTAGCACTACTTTCCTAAATCTCACGCAGCATTGAAAAGAAAACCCACTTTCTCGTGGCCTTTGTGAGATACATGTTTTCAAACTGAGAGTCATCATGAGAAACAAATATATTTCCCTCATTTCTAGGACTTCCCCATAAGAGGACCAGCAAGAAAGGAACCTAGTAGCAACTGCTTCTAGCCAATTTATTCATGCTGACCTATTTCTGCTTGCTTTTTCCCTTTAAGAAGTCCATGCTCAGAATTTCAATCATAGATGCCTCTAATTTTAATAGTAGGTACCCCTTGGTTAGGAGGTTATTTGGTCTCTAGGTAGCAGGGAGCGTGTTGTTTTCCTTTTCACTTTTGGCATTCATTCAGGCTCCCAGGGGCTAGTTAGTAACCAGAAAATCCAGTAAAAACAGAATTTGTTACCTAATAAAACACCAAGAGACTTTCCAGGCCTCAGGGCAAGTAACACCGCTGCCCTTTCTAATTCTCAGACCACATTCCAAGTGCAAAATGGAATCATTTTTGTTTTCAAAGTGATGCTAATTTATTAGCCATGGTGAAAATGTTGACTGTGGTAATGGGACTTCAAAAAGAATGTCTGCAGTCCAGAAAGCTTGAGGGAGAAAGGGAAATCAATTGAGAGGAGAACAGAATGCAGTAGAGTTCTTCCAGACCATAGTGACTACACTCTGCAATTCATTCACTCAATTTTCTCCTCATTCATTAGTTCTTTTATTACTGACCTACTATATTCTGGGAATCGCTAGGTGCTAGGGGTATACATATGTTTAATGGATAATGTATTTTCTCACAGAAACAATAGTTGAGTCAGGGATACAAAGTAAACAGAGCACTGATAAGTTTGTTACTTACTAAGAGGATGGTGGGAGATGTCAGAAAAGCATCACAGTGGTACAAGATGTCAAGAAGGCATGAACAGAGTATGAAAATTTTGAAAGGTGATAAATCTTAAAGGATGGTTTATACAAACATGATTTCGATAAAACCTCAGATCGTCCGAGGGATAATTTAAATATGTATGTGTCTCTATGTGGGATGAAACCACTTCACAAGAATCCCAAATTTTCTTTTGGATGTTTCTCACCTCTTAGAATGTCTTCCAGGCTTTCTCCTTGAAGTAAGATTTGTTTAAGTAAAAATCTTTATTACTCAGGGTCCTTGGTTACCTCCAAAATACAAAAGCATACAAACCAACCAACTAGACAGACTCTGGCTATGTTAAATAGGAAAGGAATGTATTGGAATATCATTAGGGACCCATCCCATTGATGGCAGTTTGGAAGAGCAGACCTGGAAAACAAAGAAACTGGAAAAGCTACACAGGGTCAGGCAGGCAAAACAGAATAAAGGTTGACCAGCAGTAATCTTGTGTTACTCTGTGCCTTGGAGGGGTAAAGTGACTTTCCTAAGGCCACACAACAGCAAAGTATGTATGGAGCCTCCAGAGCTCAAAGTGATTTCTAAGCATGTATCCTCTTGACCCTTGTTATGGACACTTACTATTTTTTGATTATCGATATACTCTTCCCTAATTGCATAATTTTGTTTGTTTTTGACTTCATTATCTTATTTTTTAATTGTAATGAATAACAAATAGCATAAAATGTGTCATCTTAAGCATTTTTAAGTGTACACTAGAGTAGCTTTAACCACATTCATATTGTTGTGTATCCATCACCACTATCTCCAGAACTCTTTCATTTTGCACTAAGACTCTGTACCCCTTAAACAATAACTCTTCATCTTCCCCTCTCCCAGACCCTAACATCACCCCTACTTGCATTATCTCCCTTTTTCAGAATCCCTCAGGCTGTGTGGTCCTGCAGGAAATAGCTGCCTTTCAGTAGGTTTTCCATTCCTTGACCAAATAATTCAGCAGATGCCAGATGATTTAAATTCAGCCAATTCAATGCCTTCTTCCATGAGTTTGTATCTTCATTAAAACACACAAAGAACACAAAGATGTGGAGTTCGTTCAAGACATAGTCATGGGAAGCTGCAAGGATATGTGAACTACTAAGAGTCACGAAGCTGCAAGGACATGTGAACTACTCAGCATCACACCACCCTTTAAGAAGTAGAGGTGGGGTATCAACTCAGGAGATCTGAAAGTAGAATCCACAAAGCTGTTGAAAAAAGACCTGCATTCCAGCCACTTGTTGAACAGAAAATCTGGCAAGTTTCTTTACCCAGTAAGTCACAGGAATATAAAGATATACGAACAAGGTTTCTGCCCTTAAATAGTACTGAGGACATAGGATAACAATTACAGTTCAATTTGATGGTCGTTTCTAAGACTTGATGAGAATATGCAAAAAGAAAAGGCTAAATTGGTCTTGAATGTGGGAAAGAATTTCAGAGGACTTGGTGTTTGAGTCTCATCTTAAAGGTTAGCTGATGAGTATGAAGTACAGGCAAACCTTGGAGAGCTGAGTATGATAATGTAGGGAGGCATGAGAGACACCAAAGTTCTACAAACTATCAAAAAGTTCAGAAGTTGTTAGCTCATAAAGTGAAGTGTGAGTCGTGGCCAGAAATGTGTCAGGACAAGTGGTTAGACTGAGAAGGAGGAAGGGCATTTTATGCCATTGAAAGCAGTCTTTTTTTTTAATCCCCTAAAACTATGATTCTGAATAGGAAGTTCTTGGACCTTCTGTAGGTTCAAAAACAATTCCACTGAAACCAAAAAAATATGTCTGTGGGTATTTTTCTTTAGGAGAAGATCTAGAACTTAGAACATCGTGTGTGTGTGTGTGTGTGTGTGTGTGTGTGTGTGTGTGTGTGTGTTTAGATACAACCTGAGTTATGGGTAAAGATAATGAGAATCCTTGAGGTATTCCTGTTTTCAGTGCTTCTGTATCCAAAATTGCATCTTGCCTTTGGTAATTTACAATGTAATCCCTACATTAGCAAAATTATTGTTGCTAGCACTTGGGATAGAAGAACATGCATGAGGTTAGAGGATGGGAAGCAGAGAAATGTGAGAAGGAAGGAGAATATTATTTATTTCTTCCTTAGGAGTAGCAGCATGCTGACTGCCAAAACAATGAGCTCATTCCAAATGCTAATGCAGTGAGTACCAGGTGAATAAAAAATTGTCTATTGTGAGACTTTACCATGCAGAAAGTGCTTTTGTCCCCTCCTGTCTTGGGCAACACCTGCTGTCACAATGCTTATCAACTTTGGGAACATCAGTCTCCATTAACATAGAAGGGATAGAAAAATATGTGAGAGAAATGTTTGCACAGAGGGAGATTAACTGGAAAAGGAGATTTGTTAAAGAATTTTTTAACTCCATCTATGCTAGTGGAATGGTAATAACATCTATCTTCCCTTTCAGGTTTTATTATTAGTTGTTTTTCTTATGGAGGTTCTCAGGCTAGGGGTCAAATCAGAGCTTTAACCACTGGCCTACATCACAGCCACAGCAACATCAGATTGGAGTCATGTCTGTGAACTACACCACAGCTCATGGCAATGCTGGATCCTTAACCCACTGAGTGAGGCCAGGGATCAAACCTCTGTCCTTGTGGACACTAGTCAGATTCATTTCCACTGAGCCACAACATGAACTCCTATTATTAATTTTAATGCAGAGATTATTGAGGGTAATCTTTCTTCTCTCGCACCTTGGACATCTTAAATTATGCATATAGGAAGTTCTTTAAAATGGTGTACTTCTAACCTGAGTAAAACTATATCAGCTTAAAAAAATCACTGAGCAAAGAAGTAGTGAGAACCTTGCTAAGTGCAGGAATTGTGGGAGCTCTCTCTCTCTCAGCTTAAAGTCTAGTAGGAGACAGAATTTCAATGACTAATAAAGGTACGAATAAGACTAAACTGTGTGCCACTGAAAAAGACAACATAATTTGGTGCTTAGGATTTCAGCCAGTGGAGTCAAATGAGCTTGGATTAGAATTCTAATTCTGCAGTTTAACAATTACATGACCTTGGGAAAATTATATAATCCCCTGGGTCTCAATTTTATTATTATGAAATATAAACAGTAACATTGTTTATAGGTTTTGTGTTTTACTGTTGGTTGCTTTATGCATTAAGAGAAACACTCTATGTGAAGTGGGATCAAGACAGCAAAGTAGGAGGACACTAAGCTTAAATACCCTCATGAACATAACAAAAACACAACTATATGTCAAGCAACTCTCACTGAAATCAACCTGGGAACTAGCAGAAAAGCTCTTCTAAATTTCAGACTATAAAGAAAGATACACAGAATCTGGTAGGAAGGGAGGAGAAGTGCTCTAGTCAATCCCTACACCCCTAATGGGGAACCCAGAAGAGGAGGGATATCATAGGCTAGGGGATCCTCCCTGGGGAAGGAGGGGTTTAAGCCACACATTATGTCCCCTTGCCCTGGGATCTGACACCAGGAAGACAAGCTTTCCTAATTGATTCAAAAACCAGTGGGGCTCTAAAAAACTAAGACTCCAATGCCTGTGAAGAGTTCACACACAGAATTGCTTAGTTCCAGCCACAGTTGGGAGGAGCAGATTGAAAACTGCCTGGAGCTCTGGCTGGCTTACAATATCAATTCAGTGTGCCCCAGCCCACACCAGGCACTTGCTTCAGCCCCACTTGCTTCAGCACTTCTCCCCACTAAGGTAGTAGCTGCCATTTCCAATGAGAGTGCATGTACCTGGAGGGGACAGAGCTGGCTTTATCCCAGCCCTCCCTCTGATCAGGAGGAGGCAATCATTGCTAGTTTGTGTGTCCCTACACAAATTCTGAAGTGGAAGAAAACAGTTCCCAAGTGGAAATCACTATTACAGGGGTGCACATTCCTATGCACACTTGAGAGGGGATGGGTCAAGTTCAGTGCTGTGGCACCAGCCCCTCCAGCCCCAATTTAGCCTTTAACCAAGGCATTCATGGGGTGGGGAAGAAGAGAGTGAAACCATAACAGAAGTTCAAGTTCCAGCCTTGCTCCAAACAAAGGTGGAGACTACTATCACATCCAGGAGAAACCTAACTCTGTCAGGGATCCTGCTACAGCTCCTTGGGCCTGAACCCCACCCCAATAGAGCAGAAGTGCCAGGATATTTCAGGATAGCTAGAACCTGGCTCTGACTCTAGCCTCTCAAACTCCAGCCCCACTTCCTACCAAGGCAGTGGCTGCCAGAGCACCCTGGGGAAAGACACAACTGGTACTTAAGAACCAACTCTCCCACCAAAGCCACTAGACACACCTAAGAACATTCCCATGCAAGAATATAACCTCAAAGCCAGGATTAGTAAATGATCCACCTAATTTTATGTAGACAGAGAAAGTTAAACAAAATGAGAAGACAGAATAGTATATTTCAAATAAAATAACAAGGAAAACAAACTGAAAGAAACCTTAATGAAACAGAGATAAAATTTTAAAATTTGTATGGAGACACAAAAGATCCTGAATACCCAAAGCAACTCTGAGAAAGAGAAATGGAGCTGGAAGAATCAGTTTCACTGACTTCGGATTATAATACCACAAAGCCACAGTCATCAAAATAATATGGTACTGGCACTAAAACAGAAATACAGATCAATGGAACAGGATAGAAAGCCCAGAAATAAATCCATGCACGTGTGGTAAACTAATCTATGACAAAGGAGGCAAGAATACGCAATAGAAGAAAAGAGAGTCTCTTCAATAAGTGGTGCTGGGAAAACTGAGCAGCTACATGTAAAAAAAAATGAAATTAGAACACTCTATAACACTATACACAAAATTAAACTCAAAATGGATTAACGACCTAAATAAAAGACCAGACACTATGAAACTCTTCGGAGAAAACATGGGTTGAACAGTCTCTGACATAGGCCACAGCAATATCTTCTCAGATACACCTCCTAGAGTAATGAAAATAAAAACAAAAATAAACAAGAAGAACCTGTTTAAACAAAGTTTTTGCACAGCAAAGGAAATGCTAAACAAAAAGAAAAGACAACACATAGAATGGGAGAAAATATTTGCAAATGAAGTAACTTACATATGATTAATCACTAAAATATACAAATACTTCCTACAGTTCAATATCAAAGCAAAACCAAAAACAACCCAGTCATAAAATGGGCAGAATATCTAAATAGTCATTTCTCCAAAGAAAACATACAGATAGCCTAAAAGCACCTGAAACGATGTTCAACATCACTAATTATTAGAGAAATGCAAATCAAAACTACTAGGAGCTACCACCTTACACCAGCCAGAATGGCCTTCATCAAAAAAAACACAAACAGTAAATGTTTTAGAGGCTGCAGAGAAAAGGGACTCCTCTTACACTGTTACAGGAATGTACATTGGTGCAACTACAATGGAAAAAATTCTGGAGGTTCCTCAAAAAACTAAAAATTGAACTACCAAGTGATCTAGCAATCCCACTCATAGGCATCTATCTAAGGAAAGGCATAATTTGAAAAGGTACATGTACCCCAAAGTTCACTGCAGAACTATTTACAATAGCCAAGACATGGAAGCAGTGTAAATGTCCATTGACAAAACAATGGATAGAAAAGATGTGGTACATATATACAATGGAATATTACTCATCCATTAAAAGAACAAAATAATTGCCATTTGGAGCAACATGGGTGGACCTAGAAATGATCATACTAAGTGAAGTTAGTGAAAGACAAACATCATATGGTATCACTTATATGTGAAATCTTAAAAAAATGTTACAAATGAACTTATTCGCAGAACAGAAACAGACTCACAGACTTTGAATACAAATTTATGGTTATTGAAGATGATAGGTGGTGTTGGGGAATAGACTGGGGGTTTGTACTTGGCATATGCACACAGAGGTATATGGAATAATTGGCCAATGAGGTCCTACTGTATAGCACAGAGAACCCTACTCAATATTCTGTGATAATCAAATAGAAAAGAATCTGAAAGAGAATGCATGTGTGTTTCTGTATAACTGAATTGCTCTGTTGTACAGTAGAAATTATCACAACATTGTAAATCAACTATACTTCAATAAAACTTTAAAAAATTAAAACAACAGATATAAATAACTTATCTGATAAAGAGTTCAAAGCCATAGTTATAACAGAACTGGGGAAGAGAATAAATGAACAGGATGAGAATTAAAAAAAATCTTTAAAATATAAAAAAGAACTAGTCAGAGCTGAAGAATACAACTTACATTACAAATACACTAGAAGTAATGAACATCAGATTAGGTGATACAGAAGAATGCTTACATGTTCTGGAAGACAGAAAACTAGAAATCACCCAATCATAACAGCAAAAAAAAATTAAAACAAAAAGAGAATAGTTTAAGGGACTTCTTAAACAGTATTAAGTGTAATAACATTCACATTAGAGAGGTCCCAGAATGAGAAGAGAGAGAAAAAAGGGTTGAAAATGTATTGATGAAGTTATGACTGAAAATTTCCCAAACCCAAAAAAGGAAACAGATATCCAGGTACAGGAATCAAAGAGAATCCTACATAAGATGAACCCAGATATTCATTAAGATATATCATAAATAAAATGTTAAAGATTGAAGGGAGAATTTTAAAATCAGCATGAGGAAAAGAAAGAGTCACATACGAGGGAACTGCATAAGACTATAAGCTTTTCAGCAGATTTTGCAGGGTAGAAGAGAATGGCATGATATACTTAGTTTTGAAAGGAAAAAACTACAGCCTAGGATACTCAACCCAGGAAGGTTATCATTCACAATTGAAGAAGAGATAAACAGCTTCTCAGAGAAATAAAAATTGAAAGAGTCCATCAATACTAAATTTGACTTAGAGAAATGTTGAGTCTTCTTCAAGTGAAAGAGAAAAGACTCCAACAGGAAATATGAAGGGAACCACCCCACTAATAAAGGCAAATGTATAATAAAGGCAATGGGCCAACTACCTAAATAAGTTAGTACAAACATTAAAGGACAAAATTATAAAATCAACCCTAACTACAATAAACATATAAGGGGTAGACATGGAGATGTAAAATATAATATCAAAAACACAAAACATGTCAAGAGTAATAAAATATGTAGAGTTTTTAGAATTTTTGAACTTAAATGACTATCAGTTTAATACAATAGATATAGTTGTTGGTCAACATATATGAACTCCATTGAAACCACAATTAAAAACCCTCAATATAAACTAGAAATAAATACAAACCCTAAAGAATATCATCAAACCACAAGGGAATAGACTAAGATAAAAAAAAATCTAGAGAAGAACTACAAACACAACCATGAAACAACAAAATGATAATAAATACTTGCCTATCAGTAGTCACTTTAAATATCACTGGGCTAAATGCTCCAATCAAAAGACAGAGGGTGGCTGATTTAATTAAAAACAAGACCCATCTTCATGCTGCCTAAAAGAGACTCACCTCAGAGCTAAAGACACACAGAGACTGAAAATGAGAATATCGAAAAAGATATTCTATGTAAATAGAAATGAAAAAGAAGCTGGGGTTGCAATACTCACATAAAAGTAGACTTTAAAACAGTCTGTAATAAAAGACAAGTAAGGGCATTACATAATGATAAAGGGATGAATACAAGAAGAGTGCATAACATCGTTACTGATTTTTGCACCTAACATAGAAGCACCTAAATATATAAAGCAAATATTAACAGACATAAAGGGAGAAATTCACAATAATACAATAACAGCAGGGGACTTTAACAACTACTTTACATCAATGAACAGATCACACAGACAGAAAATCAATAAAGAAAAGTATTCTTAAATGACATATTAGACTGGTTGGACTTGATATCTACAGGACATTCCATATCAAAGTAGTGGAATGTACATTGTTTTCAAGTACGCATGAAATGTTCTCCAAGATAGATCACATACTAGGCCATAAAATAAGTCTTAAGAGGATAGCAATTATATTAAGCTTTTTTTCAGTAAAAAAATAAAACTAGAAATCAATTACAGGAAGAAAGATAGGAAAAAAATAAACACTAGTGAAAAACAAAGCCATGCTACCTAAAAAATAAACTTGTCAATAAAGAAACCAAAGAGGATATCATAAAATACCAGGAAACCAATGAAAATAAAACCACAAGTTTCCAAAATTGATAAACCTTAAGCTAGACTAATTAAGAAAGAGGATGCAAATAAACAACATAAGAAATGAAAAAGGAGAAATTACAACCAATATCATGGAAAAACAAATGTTCATAAGAGACTAGTATGAACAATTATACGCCAAGAAATTGGGCAATTTAGAAGTGATAAATTTCTACAAATATACAATCTTCCAAGACTGAATCAGGAAGAAATAGATAATGTGAACAAAACTTTACTAGTATTGAAATTGAATCAGCAATCAAAACCTCCCAATGAACAAAGGTACAGGATCAGATATCTTCACAGTGGAATTCTACCAAACACATAAAAAAGAGTTAATATCTCCTCAAATTCTTCCAAAAAATGTGAAGAAAAGCAAACACTCACAAATTCCTTCTATATGGTTATGACAACCCTGATACCAAAGCCAAAGACAATACAAAAAAAGGAAAAATGCAGGCCAGCATATCTGATAAATATAGATACAAAAATCCTCAACAAAATATTTTCAAAATGAAATCAACAATATTGTAAAAGGATCATATACCACAATCAAATGGGATTTCATGCAAGGATAGCTCAATATCTGCAAATGAATCAATTTCATATACCACATTAACAAAAAAGGATGAAAATCACATAATCATTTCAATTGATGCATAAAAAGCATTTTCAATATTCAATACCAATTCATAATAAAAACTCTAAAAAATGTTGATATGGAGAGAACACATGTCAATATAATAAAGGATATTTATGACCAACCCACAGCTAACATCATATTCAAAAATGAAAACCTGAAAGCTTTTTCTCTAAAATCAGGAACAAAATAAGAATCCTTATTCTCAGAGTTCCCATCATTGCTCAGCAGAAATGAATCTGACTTGCATCCATGAGAACACAGGTTCAATCCCTGGCCTTGCTTAGTGGTTTAAAGATCCGGCATTGCCGTGAGCTGTGGTGTAGGTTGCAGATATGGCTCAGATCCCATGTTGCTGTGGCTGTGGTGCAGGCCAGCAGCTACAGCTCCAATCTGACCCCTAGCCTGGGAAACTCCATATAATGAAGGTGTGGCCCTAAAAAGACAAAAAACAAAAAAAATGTTCATTCTCATCAGTTCTATTTAAAGTGTCAGAGTCAAAGCCACAGCAATCAGACAAGAAAAAGAGTGTTAAGTGCACCCAAGTTGGAAAGAATAAGTAAAACTCACACTATTAACAAATGATATTTTATATACACACACACACACACACACATACTTATATATATATATATGTTAACGTCTCCATCAAAAACAATTAGAGGAAATAAATGAATTCAGCAAAGTTACAGAATACAAGATTAAAATATAGAAATCTGCTGTTGTTTTATACGCTAACAATCAAATATCCTAAAATTTGTATGGAACCACAAAATTACCTGAATAACCACAGAAATCTTGAGAGAAAGTTGGAGGTAGCAAGTTCTTTGACTTCAGACTAAGTTATAGTAATCAAAATGGTATGGTCCTGGCACAAAAACAGATACATAGTTTGATGGAACAGAAGACAGAGTCCAGAAATAAGCCAGCACACATATGGGCAATTACCCTATGACAAAGGAAGGAAAAATATGCAATGTGAAAAAGGCAATCTCTTCAATGAGTGATGTTGGGAAAACTGTACAACTACACATAAAATAATGAAATTATAATATGTTTTCACACCACATACAAAAATAAACTCAAAATACATTAAAAACCTAATGTAAAACCCAAAACCATAAAATTCCTAGAAGAAAATATAGGCGGAACACTCCTTGACATAGTCTTATGTATAATTTTTTGCATCTGTCTTTTTACTCAAGGGAAATTAAAAGCAGAAATAAAAAAAATGAGATCTAATATACTTAAAAGTATATTATTGTGTAATATACTTTTACACAGTGAAGAAATCACCAATAAAATAAAGAGACAATCTGTTGAATGGGAAAATATATTTTCAAATGATATGATTGATAAGTGGTTAATATTCAAAATGTATAAACAGCATATAACTCAATATAAAAGAATAATAAAAATGGACAGAAGATCCGAATAGACTTTTTCCCAACATTTTTATGAAAAGTAAATGAAAAGATATGCATCATCACTAATCAGTAGGTAAATGCAAATTAAAGCCACACCACATGCCACTCAGAAAGACCATCATTAACCATCAATAAATAACAAATGCTGGACAGGGTATAGAGAAATAGTACCCTCCTTCACTACTGGTGGGAAAGTAAATTGGTATACCCCAATGGAAAACAGTATGGAGGTACCTCAGAAAATTAAATATAGAACTACCATATGATCCAGCAATCCCACTCTTGGGCATATAGCCAGACAAAACTTTCACTGAAAAATATAGATACACCCCTATGTTCATTGCAGTATTATTCACAATAACTAAGACACAGAAACAACCTAAATGTCTATTGACAGATGAATGGATTAAGATGTGGTACATATATACAATGGAACCACAAAAAGACAAACTAATGCCATTTGCAGTAACATGTATGCAAGTAGAAATTCTCATACTAAGTGAAGTAAGCCAGAAAGAAAAACACAAATACCATATGATATAACTTATTTGTGTAATTTAAAATATGGCAAATATGATCCTATCTGCAAAACAGAAACAGACAACAGCCAATGAGAGCAGACGTGGTTCCCGGGAGAGGGGAGAGAGAGGGGGTTGGATGGGCAATTCAGTGTTTTGTGAAGCGAATGCTGTACAACAGAAATTGAAGAAACATTGTAAATCAACTGTAATTATAAAAAACACAATGGTTATCACCTTACACCCATCAGAAAATCTGTCATAAAAAAGAAAACCAATAATAAATGTCTGTGAGGATACAGAGAAAAGGAAACCCTAGTTCACCACTGGTGGGGGGAAAAATGGTGCTACCACTATGTAAACAAGTATGTAGGTTCCACACAAAATTAAAAATAGAACTACAGTATAATCCAATAATTCCATTCCTAGGTATATGTCAGAAGAAAATTAAAGCACTAATTCAAAAAGATAATGCAACCTCAATGTTCAAAGCAGTGTTGTTTACAATAATCAAGACATGGAAGCAACCTTAGTGTCCATTAACAGATGAATGAGTAAAATAATATCCCATAAATAATATAATATTAGCCATAAAGTAATGAAATTCTGCTATTTGTAAAAATATGGGTGAACATGGAGGGTACTATGCTTAAGTGAAGTAAGTCAGACAGAGAAGGACAAATACTGTATGTCTTCACTTACATGTGGAAACTAAAAAATAAATGAATGAATACAATAAAACTGAAACAGACTCACAGACACAGAAAACAAAATAGTGGTTACCAGTAGAGAGGAATGGTGAGAAGGACAAGATAGAGGAAGGAGACTAAGAGGTACAACATACTAGGTATAAAACAAAATATAGGATATAATTTACAACACAGAGAATATAGACAATATTTTATAATAACTTTGAAAGGAATATAACCTATAAAATATAAAATACATAAATATATGATATATTATAACTATATAAAATATATAATAGCTATGTTGTATACCTGAAACTGAGATAACATGGTAAATCAACTCTACTTCAATTATAAAGGAAATAAAATGTTTCATGAACACTAAAAATGTTTATGAAACATTTTGAATAGAGAAGTACAGAGAATAATGTAACAATACTTACATGGTCACCACTCAGATTTAACAGATTCAGTTTAAAAATAAAAGAGACACACTGTGAGTGAACTACATAACACAGTACATACAAATGCTTAATTCATAAAAATGGCTAAAAAAAAACCCCACTAGATTCAAGAGGAATGGGTCATTAGCTCTGAGTAGTGGTACAGAAAAATCTGAACCTAGGAAGTAGTAGTATGAGACTTGAACCTTGAAAAATGAGTACAATTACCACAGAAAAACAGAGTGAGAAGGAAGCAGAACAATAAAGCCTGGGAAAAAGTGTAGATGACGGAAAGTATATGCCAAGGATGTGGAGAACAGATAATAGTCAAGTATGGATAGAACCAAAACGTCATTGTATAGGAAGTTCACAGAGGTAGAAAGGACAGGAAAATTAGATTCAACTAAGATCATGAACAACCTCCATGCTTTGAGAAAGAGCACAACTGAATGAGTGAATGAATTAAATGCCTGTTCTATAAAGATACAGCATTGAATTTTTTTACTTTTATTACTCAATGAATTGTATTACATTTATATTTGTACAATGATCATCACAACCAAATTTTATAGGATTTCCATCCCAGACCTTCAGTGCATCCCCCCACCCCCTCAAATTGTCCCATTTGGAAACCTAAGTTTTTCAAAATCTGTAAGTCAGTATCTGTTCTGCAAAGAATTTAATCATGTCCTTTTTTTATATTCCACATGTAATTGCTAGCATTTGAAGTTGGTGTCTCAGGGTCTGACTGACTTCACTTAGCATAATTTCTAGGCCCATTCATGTTGTTGCAAATGCCGTTATTTCTTTCCTTTTAATGGCTGAGTAATATTCCATTGTGTAAATGTACCACAGTTTCTTTTTTATTATTATTATTACTTTTTTTTCTCTTAATGGATTTTATTTCAATTATAGGTGTACATAAATCATCAAAAGTCAGTTTCACAGATTTTGTATCCCAAACCCCTAGTGCATCCCCCCACCCCCCCAGATTGTCGTATTTGAAAAACCAAGGTTTTCCAAAGTCTGTGAGTCATTGTCTGTTCTGTAAGAAGGTTCATTGTGTCTTTTTAGTTTCCACATGCAAGCGTTAGCATTGGGTGTTGCTGTGTAATTGTCTGACTGGTTTCACTTCGCATGATAATTTCTAAGTCCATCCATGTTGCTATAAATGTTGGTAATTCGTTCCTTTTAATGGCTGAGTAACATTCCATTGTGTGTATGTACCATATCTTCCCTATCCACTCTTCTGTCGATGGGCATTTAGGTTGTTTCCATGACCTGGCTATTGCATAGAGTGCTGCAATGAA
>PVHT020000066.1:14041482-14074128 GCA_004024745.2 Catagonus wagneri | reverse complement strand
GAGGCTCAGAACTCTCAGTCCTGTAGCTGAGTCTCTGTGATGCAGTTACTTTCCAGTCTGTGGGGCTTCCCACCCGGGAGGTAGGGGGTTGCTTCTATCACGTAATCGCCCCTCCTACCTCTTGATGTGGTCTCCGCTGTGTCTTCTGGAGCAGAGTATCTTTTTTGGAAGTTTACAGTCCATTTGGTTGAAGGTTGCTTGGCATTTGGTTGTATTTTTGCTGTTATTTGGGAGAGAATTTGAGCTCCAGTCCTTCTATTCCGCCATCTTAATCCAATCTCCTCTGTACCACAGCTTCTTTATCCACTCCTCTGTTGATGAACGTTTAGATTGTTTCCATGTTTCCGCTATTGTATATAGTGCTGCAATGAACACTGGAGTACATGCGTCTTTTTGAGTTATGGTTTTTTCTGGATAGATGCTCAGGAGTGTGATTGCTGGATCAAATGGTAATTCTATTTTTAGTTTTCTGAGGAATCTCCATACTGATTTCCACAGTGGTTGCACCAATTTACATTCCCACCAACAGTGTAATATGGATCCTTTTTCTCCACACCCTCTCCAGCACTTATTGTTTGTAGACTTTTTGATGATGGCCATCTGGCTGGTGTAAGGTGGTACCTCATAGTAATTTTGATTTGCATTTCTCTAATAATTAGTGACACTGAAGATCTTTTCATGTTTCTTGGCCATCTGTATGTCTTCTTTGGAGAATTATCTGTTGAGATCTTCTGCCCATTTTTGAGTGGGGCTGTTCATTTTGGGGCATTGAGCTGCAGAAAGTGTTTATAAATTTGAGATCAATCTCTTGTTGGCTGCTTCATTTGCAAATATTTTCTCCCATTCTGTGGGTTGTCTTTTCATTTTGTTTAGGGTTTCCTTTGCTGTGCAGAAACTTTTAAGTTTAATTGTCTCATTTGTTTATTTTTGTTTTTATTGTCAATATTCTAGGAGGTGGATGTGAGAAGATACTGCTGCAGTTTATTTCAGAGAGTGTTTACCCTATGTTTTCCTCTAAGAGCTTTATAGTATCCAGTCTTATATTTAGGTCTTTAATCCACTTTGAGTTTATTTTTGTGTATGATGTTAAGTGTTCTAATTTCATTCTTTTACACGTGGCTGCCCAGTGTCCCCTGCACCACTTATATGAAGGTCTGTCCTTTCTCCATTGTATATTCTTGCCTCCTTTGTCATAGATGAGTTGACTGTTGGTGTGTGGGTTTAATTCTGGGCTATCCTGTTCCACTGATCTATAGTTCTGTTTTTGTGCCGGTACCACATGGTTTTGATGACTGCAGCTTTGTAGTATAGTATGAAGTCAGGGAGCCTGATTTCTCCAGCTCCATTTTTCTTCCTCAGGATGGCTTTGGCTATTCTGTGTCTTGTGTTCCTCCAAACAAACTTTAAAAAATTTTGTTCTAGCTCTGTGAAAAATGTTCTTGATGATTCAATAGGGATTGCACTGAATCTTTAGATTGCCTTGAGGATTACAGTCACTTTGATAATATTGACTCTTCCAATCAAAGAGCATGGTACATCTTTCCTTCTGTTTGTGTCATCTTTGATTTCTTTCATCACCATTTATAGTTTTCAGAGTACAGGTATTTTGCCTCTTTAGGTAGGTTTATTCCTAAGTATTTTATTCTTTTTGATGCCATGGTAAATGGGTATGTTTCCCTAATTTCTTTTTCTGGGCTTTCATTGTTATCATATAGAAATGCAATTGATTTCTATGCATTAATTTCTTATCCTGTGACCTTGCCAAATTCAATGATGAGCTCTAACAGTTTCTGGTAGCATCTTCAGGATTCTCTTAGTATCATGCCATCTATAAATAGTTACAGTTTTACCTCTACTTTTCCAATCTGGATTCATTTTATTGCTTTTTCTTCTCTGACTGCCATGGCCAGGACTTCTAAAAGTATGTTAAATAGTAGTGGTGACAGCGGACATCATTGTATTGTTCCTGATCTCAGCGGGAATTCTTTCACCTTTTCACCATTGAGGATGATGTGAGCTCTGGGTTTGTCATAGATGGCCTCTATTATGTTGAGGTATGTTCCCTCTATGCCCATTTTCTGAAGGATTTTTATCATAAATGGGTGTTGCATTTTGTCAAAGGTTTTTTCTGCACCTGTTGAGAGGATCATATAATTTTTATTCTTCAGTTTGTTAATGTGGTGTATCACACTGATTGATTTCTGGATATTGAAGAATACTTGCATCCCTGGAATAAACCCCAGTTGACCATGCTGTACAATCTTTTTAATGTATTGTCAGATACGATTTGCTAGTATTTTGTTGAGGATATTTGCATCTATGTTCATCAGTGAAATTGGCCTGTAATTTTCTTTTTTGTGGTATCTTTTTCTGGTTTTCGTATCAGAGTGATGGTAGCCTCATACAATGAGTTTGGGAGTGTTCTTTCCTCTTCAATTTTTTGGACTAGTTTCAGAAGGATAGGTGTTAGCTCATCTCTAAATGTTTGATAGAATTCACCTGTGAAGCCATCTGGTCCTAGATTTTTGTTTGTTGGGAGTTTTTTGATCAGAGTTTCAATTTCAGTACTTGTTATTGGTCCCTTCATCTTTTCTATTTCATCTTGGTTTAGTCTTGGAAGACTGTACTTTTCTAAGAGTTTGTCCATCTCTTCTAGGTTTTCCATTTTATAGGCATGTAGTTGCATGTAATAGTCTCTTATGATCCTTTGTATTTCTGTGATGTCCTTCGTAACTTCTTTTTCATTTCTAATTTTATTGAGTGGAGTCCTCTCTCTTTTTTTCTTAGTAAGTCTGGTTAAGGGTTTATCAATTTTGTTGATCTTTTCAAAGAACCATCTTTTAGTTTCATAGATCTTTTCTATAGTTTTTTTTGTTTCTATTTAATTTATTTGTGCTCTGATCTTTGATTTCTTTCCTTCTGCTAACTTTAGGTCTTGTCTATTCTCTCTCTAGCTGCTTTAGATGTAAAGTTAGGTTGTTTATTTGAGCTTTTTCCTGTTTCCTGAGGTAGGCTTGTATCACTATGAACCTGCCCCTTAGAACTGCTTTTGCTGCATACCATAGGTCTTGGAGTGTTTTATCTTTGTTTTCATTTGCTTCTAGGTATTTTTTAATTTCCTGTTTGATTTATTCAGTGTTCTATTGGTTGCTTACATTGAAAGATTTGTACATATCAGTTTTAGGAAGACCACTCTGGTGGTGTTAAGGAGAAGGACTAAATCAGCAAAACTGAAGTATAAATTCTCACTCTATTCCAGGTAACATATAACAGATGGAACTAAATAGCAACAAGAGTAGAGAGGTAAGGGGAGAAGAAAAGACAGTTGGGGGTGGGGCGCAGGTAAAATCAGCTAATAACTTTAAGAGATTCTCCCCTTATTATAAATTTAGCTAATTATAAATAACAAATATTGCCAATTAAACTACTTTTTCCTCTTTCTCCATCATATATTTATATATACATCTGTTTTTATTAACATTCAAATGAACACCTGCCCTGTGTCCAACTAACTGCCCAAAGAAAAAGATTATGAGGAAATATATTATTTCCATTACATACTGCTGTGTAGAAAACCATCCCCCATTCTTTGTTTGTTTGTTTGTTTGTTTGTTTGTTTGTTTGTTTTGTAGGGTGCGTGCCCACAGCATGCTGAAGATCCAGGGTCAGGGATCAAACCAACACCACAGCAGAGACCCGCAAGAGCACAGCAGTGACAAGCTGGATCTTTAACCAAATGAACTACCAGGGAACTCCCATACCTCTTTTTTTTTGTTTGTTTGTTTGTCTTTTTAGGGCTGGACCCATGCATATGGAGGTTCCCTGGCTAGGAGTCAAATCAGAGATATAGCTTCAAGCCCACACTACAGCCATCGCAACACCAGATCTAAACTGCAGTCATGTCCTACACCACAGCTTGCAGCCAGACACTTTAACCCACTGAGCAAGGCCAAGGATAAAACCTATATCCTCATGGATACTAGTTGGGTTTTTAACCTGCTGAGCCACAATGTGAACTCCCTTATACCTCTAATTCTTGACTGCCTAAAATTACAATCCGTCTTACATATCACAATTCTGTGGATTGACTGAACTTAGGTCAGCAAAGAAGTTCTACTTCACATGACCTGTCAGCTAGGACTGTAGTCATCTGGGCCTTGACTGTACTGGAACATCCAAGATAGGTGAAACACATGTCTGGCCTTGGCACTGGCTGTCAGCTGAGAGTGCAGGTGGGGATATTTACAGCCTCAGTTCTCTTCCACATGGCCTATGTTCCTGGGACTTACAGGGAAAGGAAGTAGATGGCCACCCACTTTTGGCCTGGGCTACAAAGTCCTTAAATGTCACTTCTGATGCCTTCTCTTTATTGGATTCTTAATAACAGTCCAATTTCAAGGATAAAATAAATAATGCCCACTTCTTGATATGAGAACCAGTATACACATGAGGAGGGAAAGATTGTTTGAGGCAACCGTTGTGAACTAGCTACCTCTGATGTGGTCCCAAATGATTCAAATGGAGGAAATTGACTTGAAAATGTTATATCTTTCCAGTGATTAGGAATCTAAAGTCAACATCTTAAGGTAATTTGTTGCTAGCCTGCCTACATTCTTGATCAATCTCTACTAATCCCATAATTTCCACTATTTCCTATACTCTGATGGTTGTTGAAATGGTCTCTATTCTGAGCTCTAGAATCCTATAAATAGTGGCTCTTTCAATTGGATCTTCCAAAGACAGGTCAAAGTCCTCAATATGCCTAAGCTGAAATTATCTCCTCTCCTCTCCCACTTGAACAACCCATCCACCAAAGAGCCTGCTATGTTTTCCTCTGGGGTTTTGTGCTTCATTGCGTGCCATTCTTGCCCACACTTGTGCTTCAGTTAGCTGCTCAAATGTTAATATGCAAAGGCATCACCTGGGGATCCAGTTAAAATGAAAAGTCTGACTCATTAGGTCTAGAGTGAGACCTAAGAATCTACATTTTTAAAAAACTTTCTGATAATACCAGTGCTGCTAGTCCATGAGATGTAAGGGTCTAAGTAACAAAACTTGAAATCATATGACATTTCATTTCATCTACCTTTCTTCAAAAAGAATTATTAACCAATATTATCAATTATTCTAAGTATTTATCAACAAAAACTCTCAAATCTATTCCCCCTCTCCTTTCCACTTTTTTTTTCTAGTCTGGTCTGGACATTTGTAAAGAGTAAATTTCTCATTTACTTGCTTTTATATAACACTAAAGTATCCTAGAGGATGCTGCCCAAATTACCTCTTTCAACATGAAAATATGATCATGTCACTTCTGACACTCTTCAGTGTGACCTACAGGGTAAAGTATAAATTCATTTGAATATTCCACCCTTGCTTATATGTCCCACAATACTTATAACCCTCCACTCTTAACACTGCCTTTCTTCTGCCCTCCACTCCTGCATCCAGTCTATGTTCCAGAAACAGTGAATTACATAATTGGCTTGTGCACATATTATTTCCCTGCCTCCAATACAACTTATCCTTTAAGAATCAATTAAAATATTACCTACTTCATGATACATTATCTAACTCCCAAGGTTCATGTAGAAGCTTCTTCTCCAAAGTGAGCACTACAATTTGTACCACCATCAACTCAATCTGTCTTTGCATTATAATTATTTTTCTGAGTTCCTGTTTCCATTAAACTATAAGATCTTTGAAATAAAAGACCATAGCTTTACAGCTTTGTATCACACTATCTATTCCCAACTCAGAAAATGACTCTGATTTTACATATTGAGAAAACAAGTAAATGAATAAATTATCTTAACATTGATGTTTGATAGTAAAATAAAATTATATTTTAGCACAAAACAAGAATTACATTGCAACCAAACCTCTAGTGTACATCCTTGCACAGTAATGAACTCCCTGCCATGTAAGAGAAAAATAGGCAGGGATAATTTTAAATGACTTTTTTTTTTTTTTTTGCATTTTAGGGCCACAACCATGGCATCTGGAAGTCCCCAGGCTGGGGGTTAAATTGGAGCTACAGGTGCTTTCCTAGGCCACAGCCTTAACCATGCCAGATTTGAGCCATGTCTGTGGCCTACACCACAGCTCATGGCAACACCAGAACCTTAACTCACTGAAGTAGGTCGGGGATGGAACCCACATCCTCATGGACACTAGCCAGATTTGTTAAGCTCTGCACCACGACATAACTCACAGGAACTACTATTTTAAGTGTGTATATTAACCATGAAATATCTCAAGTTCTTCCCAATTATAAGATTCTATGGTATAAGATGACTTTGAAAAGGTTATTCATTCTTAAAAGATATTCAGACCATATAATAAATGTTACTCCTAAACTATATAGGAAGTCCTAATTTCCAGAACATAGAGCAATAGTAGTTCTGGCTTCTACAATTCCAATCATGTGTCACTTAAGCTTCCTTGAAATGAATCATGATTATCAGCATTTCCTCAAGATATTTCCACAACAACCAAAAGTTTTCCAGCTCAAAAATAAAGACCCATATTACTCTAGATTCAAGAGGCATGGTAATAATGTAGAAAAGCTGATTTTAACTTTTTTCTCAATACTATTTCTAACTTCTGTAATATCTTTGTACTGTATGTCAGTAAAAGAATTGTTGACAGGGGAAAAATTAGTATTTACTAAGACTGGATTAAGATGGTGGAATAGAAGGACTGGAGCTCAACTTCTCTCCCAAAAAAACAAAAAAAAACTACAACCAAGTGCTGAGAAACCTTCAACCAAATGGACTGCAAACCTCCAAAAAATGATATTCTACTCCAGAAGACAAAGAGGAGAACAAATCAAGAGGTAGGAGAGGTGATTACACGATAGAAGCAACCCCATACCTCCCGGGTGGGAAGTCCCACAGAAGGCAAAGAAACTGTATCACAGAGACTCAGCTACAGGACTGAGAGTTCTGAGCCCCACATAAAATCCTCACACCTTGGGATTTGGCACAGGGAGAAAGAGCCCCTGGAGCATCTGGCATTGAAGGCCAGCGGGGCTTGTGTGCAGGAGCTCCACAGGACTGGGGGAAACAGGGACACCATTCTTGAAAGGCACACACAGATTTTCAAGTGCACTGGATCCCAAGGCAAAGCAAAGTCTCCATAGGAACCTGGGTGGAACCTGACTGCAATTCTTAGAGGATCTCCTCTGAAAACAGGGGTGACTGGGGCTTTCTGTGGGGGAAGGACATTGGAGGTGAAGCTCTCAGGAACATCCATCGGCCTGCATTTCTCTGGAGGTGGCCATATCTGGGAAAATCTGGCCTCTCCCATCAGCACTGAGAAGCCCCAGGCAAACCAATAATCCAGGTGGGACCAGAGTCCCACCCATCAGTAAACAGGCTGCCTAAAGACCCCTCAGGCACACAGCCAGCCTCTAATCTCACCCAGAGACAAAGCCACACCCATCAGAGGGATAAAAATCAACCCCAACTACCAGTGGGCAGGCATCAGTCCTTACCATTGGGAAGCCTACAGCAAGCCACCCCCCATACCAACTTTAGCCACAGGGGAGGCAAACACCAGAACCAAGAGAGGCGACAACTCTATTGCCGACACAGAGGTCACCACACCAGAAACCTACAAAAATGAAAAGACAGAAAACTCTAACTCAGATAAGGGAGAAAGAGAAAAGCCCAGAAAAACAGCTCAGTGATGAGGATATTATCAGCCTCCCAGAAAGAGACTCCAGACAGTTGATGCTGAAGATGATGCAGGGCATTGGAAATAAACTGGAGGCAAAGATTGATAATTTAAAGGAAACACTGAGCAAAGAAATACAAGATGTAAAAATTAAACAAGAAGAGATACAAAGTACAATAACTGAAATAAGAAATTCATTAGGCAGCCAACAATAGAATACAGGAGGTAGAAAAACGAATCAGCGAGGTGGAGGAAGATTAGTGGAAATCACTAATGCAGAAGAGAAAAGAGATAAAAGATTGAAAAGAAATGAGCAAAGCCTCAGAGAACTCTGGGATAATGTGAAATAAACCAACATCCATATTATAGGGGTGTCAGAGGGAGAAGAGAGAGAGAAGGGGACAGGAAAAGTATACGAAGAGATTATAGCTGAAAACTTCCCTAATATGGGAAAGGAACCTCTCACTCAAATCCAGGAAGCTCAGAGTACCATATAAAATAAACCCAAGGAGGAACACCCCTAGACACATATTAATCAAAATGTCCAAAATTAAAGACAAAGAGAAAATATTGAAAGCACCTAGGGAAAAGAAACAAATGACATACAAGGGAACCCCAATAAGGTTATCAGCAGATTTTTCAGCTGAAACGCTGGAGGCCAGAAGGAAGTGGCATGATATACTTAATGTGATGAAAGGAAAAAGCTTCCAAAACCAAGATTACTTTACCCAACAAGGCTCCCATTCAGATTTGAAGGAGAGATCAAAACATTTACAGATAAGCAAAAGCTAAGAGATTTCTGCAACACTAAACCAGCTTTACAACAAATACTAAAGAAATTTCTCTAGGCAGAAAAGAAAAGGCCACAACCAGAAACAAAAACACCACAAATGACAAGGCTCACTGATAAAGGCATGTATACAGTAAAGATACTAAATCATCCATGCATAATTATGCTACCAAAATCAGAAATCGTGAGAAGCGAGCACAAATGCAGGACACTGGAGACGCATGTGCAATTAAGAAACCAACAACTTAAAACAATCTCATTTATATATAGACTCCTATATCAAAACTTCAGGGTAACTGCAAACCAAAAATCTATAATTGATACACAACCAGATAAGAAAAATCAACTCAAATACAACATTAAAGATAGCCATCTTATGAGAGGAGACAACTGACAATATGGGAAGAAAAAAGAGCAACAAAAACCCCAAACAGTTAATACAATGGCAATAAGAACATACATATCAATTATTACCTTAAATGTTAATGGACTGAATGCCCCAACCAAAACACATAGACTAGCCGAATGGATATAAAAACAAGACCCATATACATGCTGTCTTCAAGAGACCCACTTCACTTCTAAGGACACATACAAATTGAAAGTGAGAGAATGGAATAAAATATTCCACGCAAACGGGCATCAAAAGAAAGCCAAAGTAGCAATACTCATATCAGACAAAATAGACTTTATTGTTTTATTTATTTTTTTTTTTGCATTATAGCTGGTTTACAGATTTCTGTCAGATTTTCCAACTGCACCATCTGGTGACCCATTTACATGTACATATATGGATTTGTCGCATGTAATTAGATATAGTTCCCCATGCAATACAGTTGGAGCTCCTTGCTTTTCCATCATTAAAGCAGCAGTTATCCCCATTCCCTCCCACTCCTCCCCCACCCATCCTCACCCCCTTGGCAACCACAAGTCTGTTCCCCAAGTTCGTGATTTTCTTTTCTGTTGTGATGTTCATTTGTGCAGTGTTTTATACTCCAGTTATGAGATTTCATATGACATCTGTCTTTCTCCTTCTGACTTGCTTCACTCAGTATGATGGTTTCTAATTCCATCCATGTTGCTGAGAATGACATTATTTTATCCTTTTTATGGCTGAATAGTATTCCATCGTGTATATATACCACATCTTCCTAATCTAATCATCTGTCCATGGACATTTAGGTTGTTTCCATGTCTTGGCTATCGTGAATAGTGCTGCAGTGAACATGCGTGTGCAAGTGTCTTTCTCCAGGAAATTTTTGTCTGGATATATGCCCAAGAGTGGGATTGCTGGGTCATATGGTAATTCTATGTAGAGTTTTCTAAGGTACCTCCACACTGTCTTCCATAGTGGTTGCACCAGCTTACATTCCCACCAACAGTGCAAGAGGGTTCCCTTTTCTCCACACCCTCTCCAGCATTTGTTGTTTGTGGACTTGTTAATGATGGCCATTCTGACTGGTGTGAGGTGGTATCTCATGGTAGTTTTGATTTGCATTTCTCTAATTATCAAAGATGTTGAGCATTTTTTCATGTGCTTGTTGGCCATCTGTTTATCTTCTTAGGAGAAATGTCTATTCAGGTCCATTGCCCATTTTTCAATGGGGTTGTTGGCTTTTTTGTGGTTGAGCTGTATCAGTTGTTTATATATTTTAAAGATTAAGCCCTTGTCAGTTGTGTCATTTGAAAAAATTTTCTCCCATTCTGTAAGTTGTCTTTTAGTTTTCTTTTTGGTTTCCCTTGCTTTGCAAAATCCTGTCAGCTTGATTAGGTCCCATTGGTTGATCTTTGCTTTTATTTCTGTTGCTTTGGGGACTGACCTGAGAAAACATTAGTAAGGTTGATGTCCGAGAGTGTCTTGCCAATGTTTTCATCCAGGAGTTTAATAGTGTCTTGTCTTATATTTAAGTCTTTAAACCATTTAGAGTTTATTTTTGTGCATGGTGTGAGAGTGTTCTCTAGTTTCATTGATTTACATGCAGCTGTCCAAGTTTCCCAGCAAAGCTTACTGAAAAGACTTTCTTTTTCCCATTTGAAGTTCTTTCCACCTTTGTCAAAGATCAATTGGGCATAGGTGTCTGGGTTTATTTCTAGGGTCTCTATTCTGTTCCATTGGTCTGTATGCCTGTTTTGGTACCAGTACCATGCTGTCTTGATTACTGTGGCCCTGTAATATTGCCTGAAGTCTGGGAGAGTTATGCCTCCTGCTTGGGTTTTGTTCCTCAGGATTGCTTTGGCAATTCTGGGTGTTTTGTTTTTCCATATAAATTTTTGGATTGTTTGTTCTGGTTCTGTGAAAAATGTCATGGGTAATTTGATAGGGATTGCATTGAATCTGTAGATTGCTTTGAGTAGTATCGCCATTTTTACAGTATTAATTTTTCTGGCCCATGAGCATGGAATATCTTTCCATTTCTTTGTATCTTCTTTGATCTCCTTGATTAATGTTTTGTAGTTCTCTGAATATAAGTCTTTCACCTCCTTGGTCAGGTTTATTTCCAGGTATTTGATTTTTTGGGGTGCTGTTTTAAAAGGCAAAATATTTTGGTATTCTTTTTCTAATATTTCATCATTAGTATATAGAAATGTGATTGATTTCTGAAGATTAACCTTATATCCTGCTACTTTGCTGAATTTGTTGGTCAGTTCAAGTAATTTTGGAGTTGAGTCTTTGGGGTTTTCTATACATAGTATCATGTCATCTGCATACAGTGACAGTTTTACCGCTTTTCTTCCTATTTGGATGCCTTTTATTTCTTCTCTTTGTCTGATTGCTGTAGCTAGGACTTCCAATACTATGTTTAATAAGAGTGGTGAGAGTGGACATCCTTGTCTTGTTCCAGACATTAGTGGGAAGGCTTTCAGCTTTTCTCCATTGAGTATTATGCTTGCCGTGGGTTTTTCATATATGACCTTTATTATGTTAAGGAATGTTCCCTGTATTCCCACTTTGGTAAGAGTTTTGATCATGAATGGATGTTGGACTTTGTCAAATGCTTTTTCTGCATCTATTGAGATAACCGTGTGGTTTTTAACTTTTCTTTTGTTTATGTGGTTATTTCGTTGATTGACTTGCATACATTGAACCATCCTTGTGCACCTGGGATGAATCCCACAGAATCATGGTGTATGATTTTTTTTTGATATGCTGTTGGATTCGGTTGGCTAAAATTTTGTTGAGAATTTTTGCATCTATATTCATCAAAGATATTGGCCTGCAGTTCTCTTTTTTTGTGGTGTCTTTGTCTGTTTTTGGAATTAAGGTGATGCTGGCATCATAGAATGTCTTTGGGAGTGTTCCTTCTTCTTCAATTGTTTGGAAAAGCTTAAGGAGGATGGGTATGAGTTCCTCTTTGTGTGTTTGGTAGAATTCACCTGTGAAGCCATCTGGTCCTGGACTTTTATATGTAGGGAGTGTTTTGATGACATACTCAATTTCATTTCTAGTGATTGGTCTATTCAGTTGATTTATTTCTTCTTGATTCAGTTTTGGGAGGGTGTAGGTCTCTAAAAATTTGTCCATTTCTTCTAGATTATCAAATTTGTTGGCATATAATTGTTTATAGTGTTCTGTCATGGTTTTTTGTATTTCTGTAATCTCCGTTGTAATTTCTCCTTTTTCATTTTTATTTTGTTCGCTTGGGTTTTTTCTCTACTCTTCTTGATGAGTCTTGCCAGAGGTTTGTCAATCTTGTTTAAGAACATTTTAAGAGATAAGGAAGGGCACTACATAACCATCAAAGGATCACTCCAAGAAGAAGATATAACAATTTTAAAAATAATGCACCCAACATAAGATCACCATGATATATAAGGCAACAACCAACAACCTTAAATGGAGAAATCAATAATAACACCATCAAAGTGGGGTACTTTAACACCTCCACTTACAGCAATGGACAGGTCATCCACACAGAAAATCAATAAGGAAACACAGGCCGTGAATGAAACATTAGATCAGATGGACTTCATAGATATTTATAGGACATTCCATCCAAAAGCAACAGAATACACTTTCTTCTCAAGTGCGCATGGAACATTCTCTAAGATTGATCACATCCGGGGCTACAAATCAAGCCTCAGTAACTTTAAGAAAATTGAAATCATTTCAAGCATCTTTCTGAACACAATGCTATACAACTGGAAATCAACAACAAGAAAAAAATGACCAAAAATACAAATACGTGGAGACAAAACAACACACTACCAAACAACCAATGGATCACAGAAGAAATCAAAGAGGAAATTAAAAAATACCTAGAAGCAAATGACAACAAAGACACAACATTCCAAAACCTCTGGGATGCAGCAAAAGCAGTTCTAAGAGGAAAGTTTATAGCAATACAAGCCTACCTCAGGAAACAAGAAAATGTTCAAATAAGCAACCTAACTTTACATCTAAATCAGCTAGAGAAAGAATAGACAAGACATAAAGTTAGCAGAAAGAAAGAAATCATCAAGATCAGAGGAGAAATGAATGAAATAGAAACGAAGAAAACCATAGAAAATGTCAATGAAACTAAAAGTTGGTCCTTTGAAAAGATCAACAAAACTGATAAAGCTTTAGCCAGACTTATCATGAAAAAAAGAGAGAGGACACAAATCAATAAAATCAGAAATGAAAAAGGAGAAGTCAAAATGGACATCACAGAAATACAAAGGATAATAAGAGACTACTATATGGAACTATATGGCAATAAATTGGAAAGCCTAGAAGAAATGGACAAATTCTTAGAAAAGTACAATCTCCCAAGACTAAACCAAGATGAAATAGAAAATATGAATATATCAATCACAAGTTCTGAAATGGAAACTGGAATTAAAAAACTTCCAACAAACAAAAGTCCAGGACCGGATGGTTTCACAGGTGAATTCTCTCAAACATTTAGAGAAGAGATAATGCCTATTCTTCTGAAACTCTTCCAAAAAATTGCAGAGGAAGGGACACTCCCAAACTCATTCTTCGAGGCAACCATCACTCTGATACCAAAACCAGACAAAGATACCACAAAAAAAGAAAATTACAGGCCAATCTCACTGATGAACATAGATACAAAATTCCTCAACAAAAGACTAGCCAACCAAATTCAACAATACATTAAAAGGATTATACATCACGATCAAGTGGGATTTATCCCAAGGCTGCAAGGATTCTTCAATATCCACAAATCAATCAGTGTGATACACCACTTTAACAAACTGAAGAATAAAAACCATATGATCCTCTCCATAGATGCAGAAAAAGCCTTTGACAAAATCCAACACCCATTTCTGATAAAATCCCTTCAGAAAGTAGGCATGGGGGGAACCTACCTCAACATAATCAAGGCCATCTATGACAAACCCAGAGCTCACATCATTCTCAATGGTGAAAAGCTGAAAGAATTCCCACTGAGATCAGGAACAAGACAGGGATGTCCATACTCGCCATTACTATTCAACACAGTTCTGGAAGTCCTAGCTACAGCAATCAGAGAAGTAAAAGAAATAAAAGGAATCCAAATTGGGAAAGGAAGAAGTAAAACTATCGCTATTTGCAAATGACATGATACTATACCTAGAGAATCCTAAAGACTCTACCAGAAAACTGTTAGAGCTCATCAATGAATTTGGCAAAGTCGCAGGATACAAAATTAACACACAGAAATCAACTGCATTTCTATATACTAACAATGAAAGATCAGAAAGACAAATTAGGGAAGCAATCCCATTTACCATCACATCAAAAAGAATCAAGTACTTAGGAATAAACCTGCCTAAAGAGACAAAAGAGCTACTCTGAAAATTATAAGGCACTGATGAAAGAAATCAAGGATGACATGAACAGATGGAAAGACATACCATGCTCTTGTATTGGAAGAATCAATATTATCAAAATGACTATACCACCCAAGGCCATCTACAGATTCAACACAATCTCTATCAAATCACCAAGGACATTTTTCAAAGAACTAGAACAAAATAGTTTAAAGTTTGTCTGGAAACACAAAAAAACCAGAATAGCAAAAGACCTCCTGAAAAAGAAAAATGGAGCTGGAGGAATCAGGCTCCCTGACTTCAGACTCTACTACAAAGCTACAGTCATCAAAACCATATGGTACTGGCACAAAGACAGAAATATAGATCAGTGGAACAGGATAGAAAGCCCAGAATTAAACCCACACATCTATAGTCAACTAATCTATGACAAAGGAGGGAAGAATATACATTGGACAAAAGACATCCTCTTCAATAAGTGGTGCTGGCAAAACTGGACAGCTACATGTAAAACAATGAAACTAGAACACTTCCTAACACCTTGCACAAAAATAAACTCAAAATGGATTAAAGATCTAGATATAAGACCAGATACTAGAAAACTCTTAGAGGAAAACATAGGCCAAACACTCTCTGACATAAATGATAGCAACATCTTCTCAGATCCATGTGTCAGAGTAAGGACAATAAAAAGAGAAATAAACAAATGGGACTTAATTAAACTTCAAAGTTTCTGCACAGCAAAGGAAATCCTAAACAAAATGGAAAGACAACCCACAGAATGGGAGAAAATATTTGCAAATGAATCAACTGACAAGGGATTAATCTCCAAAATTTACAAACACCTCCTACAGCTCAGTACCAAAAAAACAAACAACCCCATCAAAAAATGGGCAGAGGATTTAGGCAGACAATTCTCCAAAGAAGACATGCAGGTGGCAAATAAACACATGAGAAGATGTTCAATGTCACTAATTATTACAGAATTGCAAATCAAAACCACCATGAGGTACCACCTTACACCAGCCAGAATGGCTATCATCAAAAAGTCTACAACAATAAGTGCTGGAGAGGGTGTGGAGAAAAAGGATCCCTGTTACACTGTTGGTGGGAATGCAAATTGGTGCAACCACTGTGGAATACAGTATGGAGATTGCTCAGAAAACTAAAAATAGAATTACCATTTGATCCAGCAATCCCACTCCTGAGCATCTATCCAGAGAAAACCATAACTCAAAAATACGCATGTAATCCAGTGTTCATTGCAGCACTCTATGCAATAGCCAGATCTTGGAAACAACCTAAATGCCCATCAACAGACGAGTGGATAGGGAAGATATGGTACATACACACAATGGAATATTACTCCACCATTAAAAGGAATGAAATAACAACATTTATTGCAACAGGCAAATTATCATGCAAAGTGAAACCAGTCAGAGAATTAGACAGCAACATCCAATGCTACCGCTTACATGTGGAAACTAATAAAAGGACACAATGAACTTCTTTGCAGAACAATGACTCACAGACTTTGGAAACCTTTGGTTTCCAAATAAGACATCTGGGGGGTGGGGCAATACACTCAGGGTTTGGGACAGAAATGCTATCAAATTGAGTTGTGATGGTTTTTGTACACCTATAATTGTAATAAAATTCATTAAGCAATGGGAAAAAAAGAAAAATTAGAATTTATTGAAACATAGTCTTAAAGAACAGACATTACTTTCAAGAGACACACTTTTCATCTGGAGATACTGCATTAAATCCGATCCATCTTACATAAGAAAAAACTGCTAATCTCTTTCCAATTTGATATTTAAATAATACTCTCACTCATCATAAGGCTCAAGAGTATCATGACTAACTTCTACTAATTCATTTATTCAATAATTAAACAAAATTATTACGTACTTAGAAGTGCTACATATTATTTAATGTTATGTGAATGTATAAACAAGATGATTCCTACCCCAAAGAAAGATCAAAGTTAATTTGTTAAATAGCAATACAGGAACAACAACAAAAAAGTCTCCTGATATTAATTCACTGACTAAATTAATGAAAAGATATTTCTTTGTATTTATTTATTTATTTAACTTTTGCACTTACTTTGTTTCTGCCATGAGTGGAGATTGGATGTGCTTTCCCTTGTCTATGTGTGTGTAGTATTTTAACCTCTATCTAGTAGTGGATATATGTCCTATCTACATTTTTGTCTTTGCCATGACTTGTGGCCCCACCTTTGGGCCAGACACAGAGGCTGTCTGAAAAATGCAGAGTCTAGTTGAGTTCGCCACAGCCAAATTTTCTCCAGGGCCAGGACTAGGCAGGAACAGAGGCAGAACAGAGATAGGGCTGGGACAAACCAAATATACCAAGAACAAGTCTGCAAGGAGTTGATGAGCATTAATCTATGGTGAGTTGACTTTTGGAAAATTGAATTTGGGGAAGTTATCATTAGATTCACTATCAAAGATCTTACCACCTACTCAGAGGACAAAGGAGTAAACCGATGATCACAGTAGAGGTAAAGTCGGCAAAGTGAGTCTTCTGGACTAACAACATTATCATCACCTGGAAGTTAGTTAGAATGCAAATTCTTGAGGTCCACCCTGACCTACGTGGTCAGAATCTCTGACGGTGGGACTCAGACACCTCTGGTTTAAGAAGCCCTCCAGGTGATTTTGTATGAGAGACCACGTTTGAGAACCCTGGTGAGTGTGAGAAATGTCCTGGTAGGGGGACATATCCCAGAAAGGTACAAAGCTCAAGAGAGGCTAAATTAACCCAGCATGAACTCAAAGCAGGCTTCCCCAAAAGAGCTAGCATCTGACACCTTTTGATCACTTAATTCAGCTTTTATTTTCTTAAATTCTGTCAGAGATGATAACAATAATAGGTGATTTGAGTTTCTTCATCTCTCCCTTCTCTCAACTACTTTCCAGTGACTGTTGAGGATAAGAAGAAAACACAGGAAATAGGGATTTTTGAGAGCAAATGGAGATAATGTAGACAGTATTGAAATAACCAATTTCCTTTAATTCTGTATGGTGTACAAAGCATGAATTTTAGGATTAATTAAACTTGATTAATTTATCAAGTTTAGGAAATCTATAACATGTCTAGTTAAATTTGAATGTCAGAAAAAATGACTAATTTTTTAGTACAAGGATTTCCTATGCAATATTTGGAATTTACTTATATCAAAAAATTATTTTTTAACCTGAAATTCAGTGTAACTGTGTGCCTTGTATTTTTTCTGGTAATCTCATCCTGAGTTCAAGTCATGTACTACCACTCACTCAATTTCACCTTAAATTGGGATTAATAACAATAACTTCAGGCATTTGCTGTTCAGTTACTATTCTCTTGACATTATTCAAAACATATGGGAGCACTTCTATTAAATCCTCACAATATCCTTATAAAGTAAATGCTATTATTATTCTCCTTATACACATAGGAAACTGAGGCTTAACAATTGGGTCAAAGCTAGGAGAAGGTAGAGTCAGAATTTTAATTTGTAGTTAGCCTGATTCCAAAACCAAAGTTTTTCTTTTCTTTCTTTTTTTTCTTGTTCTAATGACTGCACCTGCAGCATATGGAGGTTCCTGGGCTAGGTATTGAATCAAAACCACGGTAGTGACAACATGGGATCCTTTAACCCACTGCACTGGGGCAGGGGATAAAACCCACACCACTGCAGTGACAAGAGCTGCTGCATTTGGATTTTTAACCCACTGAGCCACAGTGGGAACTCCCCAGAACCAAAGTTTTTAATAAGCACATTCTATTTATTGCTTATCCTATACTTAAATTTTCTTGATCTTGTAAAGCTTAGTTTCAGTCCTTTGGATTATCGTGAAAACTCAAGATTATTTATGGCCATTGGTAGACACATAGAAACACTTATTACTAGTAACATTTAGAATAAAAAATTAAGAAAACTGATCCCCAAATATACTTGGCTGCAGTACAATACTCCCGTTCTACTGTATCCACAAATAATGAATCTTGAGAAAGAGGGAATTTGGTCTGTCTGGGGATGGTATGGATGTATGTTTTGGCCTGAGGTCAATGAGGACAGCATTAAAGTTAAATAATGCATACACTGGCTTGGAGTTATTGGTGTCTGTGCATGCTGACAGAAGGAGCATCCTCCACAGAGTGCCGGAGTCAGTGGAGGAAAAATGCACCATGCAGTTTGAGTCCTAGATTACCAAGATCCCAAGGGCTTCAGGTTTCTATATGTATAAAGTGAGAACTAGAGTGACCATGGAGTACAGAGTGGAATGACCAAAAAGCCTACAGCAAGAGTGAGAAGTGACAGTAGGCATGGTTATCAAAAGCATGAGGCCAGGTGTATCCTACTTCTTTGTTTTTATCTGAGGATTAAATGAAGTGTTGGGAGTTCATATTGTGACTCAGTGGTAGTGAACCAAACTAGTATCCATGAGGATGTGGGTTCGATCCTTGGCCTTGCTCAGTGGATTAAGACTCTGGCATTGCTGTGAGCTGTGGTATAGGTGGCAGATGCGGCTCAGATCTGGCATTGCTGTGGCAGTGGCAGTCTGGTAGCTGTAGCTCTGGATTCAACCCCCAGCCTGGGAACTTCCATATGCTGCAAGTGCAGCCCCAAAAATTAAAAAATAAAAAGAAGTGATCTATGGGCTAGGAAAGTAATACATACTCAATAAAGAGTATACATATTATTATCACTGAAGTGAACAATCCTTTATGCAGAAATATTCTTTTAAAAACAAGAATAATAAGCTCTTCAAAGTCACAGTTGTTTGCTTCAAGCCAAACTCAAATAATAGCTATGGATGTGCTTTGGTGTTTTCCCATTCTAAAGAAAACAGAACAAACAAAAACCTTGTTCCTTTCTCTCCATCAGCTATTATTAAAAGTCCTACATTATTGAAAACTACCAAATTATGCTGCCACAAATTCATGGATGCTGTTAGAAGTCATAAGACAAACGACAGTTTATTACTTTCAGTGATATCAGCAGCCAGAGTACCAATAATTTTTGCATTGCACCCCAAGTCCCAATCCCTATAGCATGACAGGAAGAGGGATAAATATTACATGTACATTTGGATTAACACAATTAACATAGTGGATTGTGTCCCAAGAGAGGAATGTTGATCCTAGAATAACCAAATCTTTCAAAATAGGTGATAAATGTGCCTCCCCTTTCTCAAGGAAGTGGGGAATAATTATCTTTATTATACTGCATAGTAAGCAAGCCTGTCTTCTGAGACTATGAGCAAATCTACAATTAGTTCTAGTAGGAAAGAGTATCTCTATCTTCCAAGAGTTTTCACTGTAAAAATATCTTTAGAAAGATAGTCCAGAACTAGTCTTTGAAATAAACCAGAAAACCATGTTGATGTTCCATGTTTTGCTATAAAGAGGCTCAGCATAATTTCAGGTGCCTGTGCTGTTTCAGGATATAAATAATGCTATGACAGATACTTCATAAATTGTAGCCCTGTGCTATGACTCTTCTTAAAACACATGCATGAAAAAAATATGCTCCTTGGAAATATCTAAGAGAATTTTTAACAAAATCCAACAAAGCATGCACTTGGCTTAGATAATGAAATTGTACTATAACCTCTCCATAACATCCTGTATTTTTCTTGCATAGTTTTTTATCACAGTTGTAAGTATATAAGCACTTCATTTAATTTCTCTCTCCCTGGATTATAAACTCTCTCTCATGAGAAACCCCTTTTTTATGCCTATGTTTGAGTCACCAACCATGACATTTGGCATGTAGTAAATATACAACAAATATAGGCAACAGATATGGTCACAAGGTTTGATTCTATCATATACTTTATCTTTACCAAGGCCTTCTGAGAATCTGATTCGAATTTCCAAGACTAGTTGGGGAAATGACCTATGAAGTTGTTTAGGATTCCCACTTTATTGTATAGGTGAGGAAACTAAGGCTCAGAGATAGTAAATGAATTACCAAAGTCATACAGCAAGTAATGATGGATCTTAGGCTGAGAGTCAAGTTTCCTGACCTTAGCTTAAAGCTCTTTCAGCAATATTTCTTCACCTGTTCCTTCAACCTCTTTTGACAATGTTTCAAAGCACTTCCGTGTTTAGCCACTATGAAGAAACATGGTAATATGTTGTTATGGCCAGAGTACTGAAACATGGCTATCAGTAGCTTTATGTTAGTACCTCCCAAATGTCATCATATGGGTCAAGGATCATGCACTCCCAACACAAAAATAAACTACAATGTGTTTTCAGTATTTTACCCTTTGCCTGATTTTTTTGAAGTGTACTGAGATAAAAAGGTATGACACAGCTCAGAAAAGATTGAGATATACCTAAAAATCAGAATGTCTATGAATTTGCCAAAGCCCAATTCCAATGAACCAGAGACATTTCTACTTTTTTCCTATCTTACTTAAACTGGCAAATAAGAATATTTACCTACTTTAATTTGTTATCAGACTGTGACAAGATGGTAGTTAAGGCATTATTTTAGGGCTATAAATAGAATAAAACAGAGAACTTTTACCCCTTCCAAGATTTTAGAAATTTCCTATAGTAACCATCCTAAAAAAAAAAAATGAAGTGAAATAAGCACTTGCACAGTAAAAATCCTGGGAAGTCATTCCTATTTCTAATATGAAAGAGTGTTTGATATTCTGCTTACTCTGCAGGCTCCATAACATCCCTGTGATCAATTGTTCCTCCAGGAGCCAGCTCTGACAAAGATGTTGCTCTGGAGGAAATGTGCTATATAAATGTAATAAATAAATAAATGGATGGACTGGGCAGAACAGGATAGGCTCTGGATTAAGTAGAGGCAAGAATTTGGATTTCAAATTTAAAAGGAACGTGGGACTGGTCTCTGTCTTCCACCTTGGGAAAAGTTACAAAGATTTATTTTTGTGAACATATCACAATTCTCATTCTCATGCAGCTGTAGTTACTGGAGTACCTGAGGTAAGATTGCTTTATGTCCCAACAAGAGGAAATACAGGTCTCTCTTGCCTTATACTTATAGGCTAAGTGGTTTTACACTCATTTCTGAGCAATGAATCTAAGTTTCTAGTGAATTCCATGAAAAGGTTTTTAGAGTTGTAATGCTTCAGAGCAAAGGTTTCTACCAGAGAATGAGTGGAAAACTTTTAGAGAGAGGCCAGCCATCAATTTTCTGAGGCATACTGGACAAGCAATTATCTTGTAATATGTTTCAGAATCTGCTATCTCCTTCTGTAATTTCTCACATAGATACTGCTTTGATGATGACATAAGTCTGTATTCTTACAGATTCCCAATATGGCTCATCACTTTCTGTGGAACTGCAATTTTTAGTATGTAATGATTTATATTGTGTTAGATCATTTTGCTGGCAAGTTCTACCTTTAATGCCTATCTCACCCCTGCCTAGTCTTTTTTTTTTTTTAAGTCTGAGTGTTTGATTTGCAGAATCACCATACCATTTTGGTTATTTCAACCAAATTTCCCTTCATCTATAGAAAAGAAACTAATTGCTTCACTCTTGTGTATCAGAAATATTGGGATATTTGGAAGTCATTATAAAATCAGGTTTGGTTTGTGAACCACACCAGCATTTTATTATTTTGATAGATTAAACAAAATGTAACTATTGAAGAGACAAGACAGTGCATGGGACCTCTCTGTTTTATCTTTTAAACTCCTTTTGAATCTAGAATTATTTTAAAATAAAAAGTGAAAGAAAAAAAAAGATTTAGAAGTATAAAAGTAGGAAATAGGCATTATAGTGAGAGACCTGACTTGTACACTGGACAAACTAACTTTCTACATGTATACCTACTAAGATATAAAATGGAGATCACATCTATTCTTAAGTAACAATTAAATGAGAATACATGTGATGGCTTATTTATGCAGAGGCAATATGGCAAAATTAAAACATGTCCTCTAAAGTCAGACTGTCTGCGCTCCGATCCCAGGTTATACTGTTCCTGCTTGTGTCCTTGGCCTAGGAATTTAATCATGACTCAGTATCTCAATTGGGAAGTTGAGATGATGATAACATCATTTATTTTATAATACAGTTCTGAATAAATGAGTTAATATATGTAAGGTACTTAAACAACAACTGGTACCTATCAATCATGTCTGCAATTGGCCATACTGTGAAGAAATAACTTAGCCCCTTGTTCAGTAAATGTTAGTTTTATTTCCTTTTTTAAATTCATTAAAGCCTATATGGAACTCACAAAAAGTAGCAAAGAGAAAATATTTGTAGTATATTTACATAATAGAATACAATAAAAGAATAAGTGAACAAGCTTCTATTACATAAAAACTTGATGAATTATGCAAATATAATGCTGAATGAAAGAAGCCATCTATTATGAGGTGCTTATTGTATGACTGCAGTTATATAAAATAATAAATAGCAAATAAAATAGAAAATTCAAATAAAATTTTAAAATAAATTTTAAACTTAATTTTGATAAAATATTTTATATTCCCTCAAATCGCAGCATATTAATAGGCAAAATGTCAATATACTAATTTTATACATGTCAAGTCCCAAATTCTCAGTCATAGGTAAGACAGTAAGGTGCAAAATATAAATTTAACTGACTTTTTTTTTGTCTTTTTGCCTTTATGTAGAGCCGCACCCGCAGCATATGGAGGTTCTCAGGCTAGGGGTCTAACAGGAGCTGTAGCTGCCAGACTTTGCCACAGCCACAGCAACGCGGGATCCGAGCCGCATCTGCAACCTTCACAACAGCTCACGGCAATACCGGATCCTTAACCCACTGAGCAAGGCCAGGGATCAAACTCGCAACCTCATGGTTCTTAGTCAGATGCGTTAACCACTGAGCCATGAAGGGAACTCCAATTTAACTGATTTTAACTGCACATATTTTAAACAGAAATAAGGGAGCTTTCAACATGTAAGTGAAATAAGGCTTTAAACAAAAAGACTTAATTCCACCAGAATGTCTCCTTTTTTTTTTTTTTCAATTGAAGTGTAGTTGATATACAATATTTGTTTCAGGTGTACAATATAATAATCCAAAAACTTATACCTTGTGAAATGATCACAAGGTCTAATTAACATTTGTCACCATACAAAGTAACTGTTATTTTTCTTGTGATGAGGACTTTCAAGATTTGTAATAAAATGTTAGTGATTAGAGTCACCATGCTATAATTACATCAACATTCCATTTTATACCTGGAAGTTTTACCTCTTGATCTTCTTCCCTCATTTGCCCACCCTTAAGTTCCTGTCCCCTTGATCAAACATAAATCTGGTCTTAGCATCTATGAGGGATTTTTTGCTTTTTTATTTATTATGTTTTTTTAGATTTGACATGCAAGTGAGATAATATACTGTTTGTTTTTGTGTGACTCATTTCACTTGGCATTATACCCTCATTGTCTGTTCAATTGTCCCAAGTGGCAAGATTTCATTCATTTTATGGCTAAGTAGTTTATTCCATTGTATATACATATACAGCATCTTCTTTATCCATTCATCTTGTTTACCTATCTTAGGTACTGTGAATAATGCTGCAACAAACAAGGGGTTCAGGTATCTTTTTGAATTCACATTTTTGTTTTCCCCAGATAAATATTTTAGAAGTAAAATTGCTAGATCATAAGGAAGTTCTATTTTTAATTTTTTGATGAGCCTCCATACTATTTTTCATAGTGGTATGCTGATTTATTTTCATATCAACAGTGCACAAGTGTTCCTATTTCTGTACATCTTCACCAACAATTGTAATTTCTTATACTTTTGATAATAACCATTATGATGAGTGTGAGGTGATATTTCACTTTAGTTTTGATTTGTATTTCCCTGATGATTAGCAATATTGAGCATGTTCTCATGTGCCTATTGGCCATCTCTAAGTCTTCTTTGGAAAAATGTCTGTTAGGTATTATGCCTGTTTTAATTGCAGTATTTCTCTTTTTGCTATCGAGTTGTATGGGTGCTTCAATATTTTGGATATTAACTCCTAATAAAGTACATGATTTGTAAATATTTTCTGCCATTCAATAGGTTGCCATTTCATTTTACTAATATGTCCTTTGTCGTGCAGAAGATTTTTGGTTTGTGCAGCCTCACTTGTTTGCCTTTATAGAGTCTAATCCAAAAAAAAAATAATTGCTAAGACTGGGGTCGAGTGTATCACCTATGTGATTCTCTTACATGTGGCTGTCCAGTTGTCCTAACACCCATTTTGGAAGAGGCTGTCCTTTTCCCATTGAATATTCTCAGCTCCGTAGTCATAAATTAATTGATCGTGTATGTGTGGGTTGATTTCTGGCCTCTCTATCCCATTCCTTTAATCTATGTGTCTAACTTTAATTATTACTGCTTTAATTATTGTAGCTTTGTAATATAGCTTGAAATCAGAGACTGTAGTGTCTTTTTTTTTTTTTTGTCTTTTTGCCTTATCTAGGGCTGCACCCATGGCATATGGAGGTTCCCAGGCTAGGGGTCTAACAGGAACTGTAGCTGCCGGCCTTCACCACAGCCACAGCAATGAGGGATATGAGCTGCATTTGCAACCTACATCACAGCTCACGTCAATGCTGGATCCTTAACCCACTGAGCAAGGCCAGGAATCGAACCTGCAACCTCATGGTTCTTAGTCGGATTCGTTAACCACTGAGCCACGATGGAAACTCCAGAGACTTAATGTCTTTAGCTTTGTTTTTCTTAAGATGGATATTTGAGGTTTTTTGAGGTTTAATACAAATTTTAGAGTTGTTTATCCCAGCTCTGTGAAAAATGCCATTGGAATTTGATATGGATTGCATTCAATCTACATATTTGGGCGATACGGACAGTGTTACAGTATTAATTCTTCTAATCCATGAGCATGGAATATCTTACCATTCAGTTTGTTTCTTCTTCATTTATTTCACCACTGTCATAATTTTGAGTGCACAGTACTGTCATCTGCTTAAA
Organism: Catagonus wagneri; assembly: GCA_004024745.2. Taxonomy (NCBI): domain Eukaryota; kingdom Metazoa; phylum Chordata; class Mammalia; order Artiodactyla; family Tayassuidae; genus Catagonus; species Catagonus wagneri. The sequence continues at coordinate 14,048,929 of PVHT020000066.1, read as the reverse complement.
TTTTTCCTATTTTTTTCATTTTAATGCAATTACAATTGCAATGGTTTTCTTAATTTCCTTTTGATAATTATTATTTTATAAAAACACATTTTAGATATTAATTCTGTACCTTGCAATTTTAATGAATTCATTAATTAGTTCTGGCAATTTTTTGATGGACTCAGGGTTTCTATAAAATGATATAAAATCATATCATTTGCATATCATGATAGATTTACCAGTACATATGCCTTCTATTTTTCTTTCCTCCCTCATTGCTCTGGCTAGATCTTCTAATGTTATGCTAAATAAAATTGGTGAGTGTAGGAATCCTTGTTTTGTCCCTATACTTAAGGGAAAATATTTAGCTTTTGACACTGAGGATGATGTTAGCTGTGGGCTTATCCTATATCGTCTTTACTATGTTGAGGTACATTCACGCTATATCCTCTTCATTGATAGTTTTTAATAAAATAGATGTCAAAAAATCACATGACAAAATTCAACATCTGTAAAAAGACATCTCAATAGATGTCTCTGTATCTATTGAGATGACCATGACTTGCCTCCTTCATTTTGTTAATGAAGTAATCATGTTGACTGATTTCCAGGTGTTCAACTATCCTGCCTCTTTTCAATAATACCACTTGATCATGATATATGGTCCTTTTAATGTTTTGTTGAATTCAGTGTGCTAATATTTTGTTGAGGATTTTTGCATCTAATTTCCTCTAGTATATTGGCCTATAACTATTTGCAGTGTTTGTATAAAATGAGTTGGGGACCGTTTTGTACTCTCCAGTTTTTTTGGATTAGTTTGAGAGGATCAGTACTAAATTGTCGTAATGTTTCAGTAGAACTCACCTGTAAATCTATCTAGTCCTGGACTCTTACTTCTTGGGAGATTTTTAAGTTATTACTTTAATTCCCTTATTAGTAATCAGTTTATTCAGGTTTTCTACACCTTGATTCAGTCTTGTAAGATTGCTATGTTTCTAGAAACTTATACATTTCTTCTAGTTTGTCCAATTTGTTGGCATAGAGTTGTTCATAGTAGTTTTTTGATCCTTTGTATTTTTTTGGAATCAGTTGTAAGTTCTTTCATTTATGATTTTAAGTCCCCTCTCTCCTTAGTAAGTCTAGATAAAGGTTTATCAATATCGTTTACCTTTTCAAAGAACCAGTTCTTAGTTTCATTGATCCTTTCTACAGTCTTTTTAGTCTCTGTCTCAGTTGTTTCTTATCTGGTCTTTATTTCTTATTTCCTTCTACCTTTGGACAACTTTCATATTGTTTCATTTTTTTTCTTGTTCTTTAGGTGTAAATTTACATTTTTTGAGATTTTTTATGTTTCTTGAGGTAAATAGGCCTGAATTATTATAAAATTTTATCTTAGAACTGTTTTGCTATACTCCATAGACTAGCACCATAGGAGGGCAGGAGCTAACAAATTAGACTGCAAGAGCTAAAATGGTGCCTGCAAGCACCAGCACTAATAAGATAGAGAGAGAATGTAAAAATGGCACCCAAAAGTATCTCTGTTAATGGAAAGAGCTTCAATAAGGTTTTGCCCCGCTGGAAGATGCTTCATGATTAGAAAATAAATTCTTTCACTTATGGCCTAGGTTCTTTTCAAACTGATGTTTTTGTACTGTGTCCTGGATGAGTTTATGTGTGAGCACCTTAAGGGCAGAATCTTTAATCCCTACTGACCAATGTTTCTCCTAGTTATAAACCCCATTTGTTTTTAAAGCCAAACACTGGGGGTTCATCTCTTCAGTGCAGGTTCCAAGAGTTGAGATGCTTGATGTGTAGCACAAACCCCTCAACCCTCAGGGAGAAATTCTAAATGAGGTATAAACTCACAGACATAGATACACAATGCTAAAAGAAGTTAACAAAGTGGCAGTGACCCATGGGACAAGATAAAGTGGCATAAATTACATATAGTTGGTGTTTAGGACACAGGGGACAGAAAAATACATAGATAATAGCCAAAATATTTCCAAATTTAATAATGTATAAAACCACAGGGGTGGAATCAAGATTACAGAAGAACAAAACATGGTGTTCAATTTCTCCCATAAACACATCAAAACAAACTATCTACATGTAGAATGATTCACACAGAACATCTACTAAACACTGGCAGACGACCTCAGACCTCCAGAAAGGGCAAGAAATACTCACATAACTCGGTAGAACCAAAGGGGAAAGAAAAAAGAGGGAGAGAGAGAAGAGAAAAAAAAGGAATCAGAATGGGACCAGCACTCCTGAGAGGAAGCTGTGAAAGAAGAAAGGAATCCCCACCCTGTGAGGTCACCTAACTAATGGGGAGATCAGCTGGGACAAAGGGGAAAACTCAAAGCCTCAGAGAAAAATGTAGCAGCCAGTCAGAGGAGGGCAAATCAGAAAGAGAGCGGTACCAACCATAGGTACCACTGCCTGGGACACCACAGCCAGAGACACAAGGGTTGGGGCTGGGCACTGAGGCTCAAGTTACAGACGTAAGTTTTGGGAAGAGGACTTGGCTTGGCTTCATGGAAACACCCAGTGCGGGTTAGGGAGCAGTGCATCACAGCCAAGAAACCCTGGGAGGAGGCCTGTGCCCACAGGGGAAACAATGCACCATTGTTGGGGATGGCAAGAGGAGGAGGGGGAGGATCACCGTAGGAAGATCTTTCTCTGCACACACATGAGCTCTCAGGCAGTGTGGTAACTCTTGCACAGGATACAGGGGTGGGTGCAAACCACCACAGCCATCTTGGACTCCTGAGCTGGACATGGCCCCCCATCAGTAAGGTCCTGTGAACAGGCACTGCCTGTGGCCCCCACTGCCTCTGGGATCAATGCTGAGGAAGGCCCTGCAACTGAGTTGAACCCATTGTTCTCACTCCCTTGGGAACACACATGCCTCGCTGTTGCCACTGTCAAAGGCCCTGGAAGCCATCCCTACTTCCCTGAAGGTGACTGCCCTTCCCAGGTCCCTGCAACCATGAGTAGCCTGAGCACCACCCTCCATGGGTCATTGCTACTGCCAAAGGCCTGGCACTCAGGCACTGGCTACAAGCACTGCTCATTGCTCCCACATTCCTGGGAGAACAGTGGTAAACAGGCACATCCTCTATCAAGGGTATAAGTGCCTGGACACACTAAGGAAACAGATGGCAAACATCCAAACCAAAAGTAGCCCTCACACAAAAAACAAATAGTAAACCCTCACAAGCTACCCAGGAATGCTCCTGCATATAAACTGACCTTCAAAACTACAGCAGATAATTGTTTTACTAAATTCACAGAATAAGAAAAATATGAGGAAAATAAAGAAGCACAAGAACCATTCCCAGTTAAGTGAACAGAAGAATTTCCCTGAAGGAGCTAACAATAAAACAGACCTCTGCAGTCTAACATACACTGAATTCAAAAAGGAGGTAATGAAAATGCTGAAGAAATTAAGAAAGGATATCAACAATAACAGATTACTTTAAAAAGGACCTAGAAATTATGAGGAGCCAAGAAAAATTGGAAAATTCATTTTCAAAGACAAAAGCTGAGAAAAAGGCACAGAAAAACAGAATGAATAATGCAGAGGAACAAATAAGTGACTTGGAAGATAGACTAATAGAAATCACCCAGGCAGGACATCAGAGAGAAAACCACATTATTAAAATGAAAGCAATATATGAGATCTATGGGATAACATAAAATGTGCCAGTCAATACCTAATAGGCATTCCAGGGAAGAAGAAAAAGAAAAGGAGACTGAAAATATACTTGAAGATATTATGGCTGAAAATTCCAAATCTGAGGAAGGAAACAGATATCAAGGTACAAGAAGCACAGAGGGCCCCAAACAAGTGAACCCAAACAGACCCACAACAAGACATTATAATAAAAATGACAAAACTTCAAGATAAGGAGAGCATTATAATGGCAACAAGAGAAAAACAAAGAGTTAATTATAAGGAAACCCCCATAAGGGCATTAGCTGATTTCTCTGCAGAAATGTGTAAGGAAAGAAGAGAGCATCAAGATATATTCAAAGTTCTAAAAGGAAAAGTGTTGCAGCCTAGAATAATCTGCCCAGCAAGGTTATCATTTAAAATAGAAAAAAGAATTCCTCCAACAAACAAAAACTAAAAGAATAAAGCAATATTAAACCTATTCTAAAAGAAATATGAAAAGTTCTTCTCTAAATGGGAAAGAGGTAAGAAAACATAGGATGGAGAAAATCACAGCTGGAAATAAATCTCTTTATAACTGAGCATGCAGATCAAAGAGAGAGAAAAAAACTATTTGTGAAAGCAATGATAAACACAAGGAACAGCAAAACGATAAACTTGACGATGTATAAAAGACATCAAAATTATATAGTGTGGAGGAGGAGTGTAAGAAACTCTAGACTCCTTTTTTAAAGAATGCGTTTGAGGCTTTTTGACTATCAAGTTAAGGAAAGAAACATAAGATGGGCTTAATATTCCTGAAAAACAAGGCAACCACAAATCAAAAGCAAACAACACATTAACAAATGCTAAAAAGAGAGAACACAGCATAAAATAAAAGGAAATAATCCAATAAAAAAGAAAATGAACAAAGAAGAAACATAATCACCTGGAAAACAAGATTTAAAATTGCAATAAAAACATATATATCAATAATTACCTTAAATATCAACAGGCTGAATGCTTCCATCAAAAGATATAGAGTGGCAGAATTGATACAAAAATAAATAAATAAATAAATAAACAAACAAACAAACAAGAGCCCATATTATGCTGCCTACTAGAGACTCATCTTAGGGCAAATAATACATATAAATTGAAAGTGATGGGATGCAAAAAAGATATCTCACGTGAATGGAAATGACAGGAGAGTGGGAGTTGCAATATTCGTATCAGACAAAACAGACTTTAAAATGAAGGCCATAAAGAAAGACAAAGAAGGACACTAATGATAAAAGGATCAATTCAAGAAGAGGATATTACACTCATCAACATATTTGTGCATAATATAGGGTCACCCAAATATATAAAACAAATACTAACAGACATAAAAGGAAAAATTGATTGGAATACAATAATAGCAGTAGATTTTAACACCCCATTCACAACATATCCTCTAGAGAGAAAAATCAGTAAGGTGACAGAGATCTCAAATGACACAAAAGAACAGATAGACTTGATATTTTCAGGATATTACATCCCAAAAAATCAGAATATATACTACTGTTAAGTGCACATGGAACATTCTCAAGGATTGACCACATACTGGTGTAGGAAACTTACCTCAACAAATTTAATAGTATAGAAATTATTTCAAGCATATTCTCTGACCACAATGAAACTAGAAATCAACCACAGGAAAAGAATTGAGGGAAAAGAAAAAACTAACTACATGGAAACTAAATAGCATGCTACTAAAAAATCAATGGGCCAATGAGGAAATCAAAAAGAAAATTAAAAAGTACCTCAAGACACATGATAATGAAGACAAAACCATTCAAAATCTATGTGATGCCACAGAAGCAGTGCTTACAGGGAATTCACAGTGATACAGGCCTTTCTCAAAAGAGAAGGAAAAAATCTCAAATTGACAATTTAACCCACCGCCTAAATAAATTAGAAAAAGAAAAACAAAAAACCTAAAGTCAGCAGAAGAAAGGAAATCATAAAGACCAGGGAGGAAATCAATAAAATAGAGATTCAAAAAACAATAGAGAAAAATCAATAAAACCAAGAGCTGGTTCTTTGAAAAGGTAAATAAAATTGGCAAACCTCTGACCAGACTCACCAAAAAGAGGAGAGAAAAAAACCCAAATAAACAAAATAAGAAATTAAAAAGGAGAAATCACAACGGATATTGCACAAATAAAAAACTGTAAGAGAATACTATGAACAACTGCATGGCAACGAATTTGACAACATAGAAGAAATGGACAGCTTTTTAGAGACTTACAGCCTGCCAAAACTGAAATAAGAGGAAATAGATAAAATGAACAGACCAATCACTAGAAATGAAATTGAATATGTCATAAAAACAGTCCCCACAAACAATAGTCCAGGACTAGATATCTTCACAGGCCACTTCTACCAAACATAGAAAGAGGAACTTAATAGCCATCCTCCTTAAACATTTTCAAAAAGTTGAAGAAGAAGGAACACTTCCAAAGACGTTCTATGATGCCACAATCACCCTAATACCAAAACCAAAGATACTACCAAAAAAAAAAAAAAACTATAGGCCAATATCTTTGATGAATATAGACACAAAAGTTCTCAAAAAAAATTTAGCTAATTGAATCCAAAAACATATAAAAAGGATCATACAACATCACCAAGTGGGATTCATGCCACTTTTATTTACAAGGATGATTCAACATACACAAATCAATCAACATCATATATAACATTAACAAAAGAAAAGTCAAATACCACATGATCACCTCAATGGATGCAGAAAAAGCATTTGACAAAGTCCAACATCCATTCATGAGAAAAACTTTTAACAAAGCGGGTATAGAAGGAATATACTTTAACATAATAGAAGCCAAGAACAAACCCACAGCTAATATAATACTCAATGGAGAAAAGCTAAAAGCCTTCCCACTAAAATCTAGAACAAGACAAGGATGCCCACTCCCACCAATTTTATTCAACATAGTATTGATAGTCCTAGCCACAGCAAACGGACAAACAAAAGAAATAAAAGATATCCAAATTGGAAGAGAAGAGGTAAAATTGTCACTGTATGCAGATGACATGATACTCTACATAGAAAACTCCAAGGACTCAACCCAAAAACTATTCAAACTGACCAACAAATTAGCAAAGTAGTGGGATATAAGATTAACATTCAGAAATCAGTCACATTTCTGGACACTACAATGATATATTAGAAAAGGAATGCAAAAATTCAATACCTTTTAAAACTGCAACCCAAAAAATCTAATACCTGGTAATAAACCTGACCAAGGAGGTGAAAGACTTATATGCTGAGGACTAGAAACATTAATCAAGGAAATTAAAGAAGATGAAAAGAAATGGAAAGATATTCCATGCTCCTTGTTTAAAAAAATTAATTGTAAAAATGGTCATACTATCCAAAGTAATCTACAAATTCAGTGCAATCCCTATCAAATTACCCATGATTTTTTCACAGAACTAGAACAAACAATCCCAAAATTTAATTGAACCACAAAAGACCCATAATTGCCAAAAAAAAAATCCTGAAGAATAAAAACCAAGCAGGAGGCATAGCTCTCCCAGACTTCAGGCAATATTACAGAGCCCCAGTAATCAAGACAATGTTGTACTGGTACCAAAAGAGACATAGAGATCAATGGAACAGAATAGGGAACCCAGAAATAAACCCAGACACCTACAGTCAATTAATCTTCAACAAAGGAGGCAAGAACATAAAATGGGAAAAAGACAGTCTTTTCAGTAAGTGGTGCTGGGAAAACTGGACAG
>PVHT020000066.1:14012211-14031384 GCA_004024745.2 Catagonus wagneri | reverse complement strand
ACCCCCTGTGGTTCCAATCACCTCAAAGAGGACTTTGCAATCAAACACTAGCTGTTGTGACTCTCACTCCCCTGGGAAATCATACTGCCTGCTGCTGCTACTGCCAATTGCTCTGGACACTTGGGTAGATCTGCCTAGAACACATGACCACTTCCCAGGGCCTGGCAACTAGGAGTAGCCAGCGCCACCTTTCTGCAATTGAGAGCCCAGAGACTAGGAACCAACTGTTGACCTTAGCCATTTCTTCATTCTCCCAGAGAACACTCAGAGTACCATTGAGATAACAGCCTGCTCACGCCAAAGAAAAAGAGACACCAGATATTCAAACTCCCACATCAAAAATAAATAGTAACCCCACCAAAAAAAAAAAATGCAAAGGGGTGCTCCTGCCTAGAAGTAGCCTTACAAGACTACAGTGTGGCTTCGCCAAAATCACAGAAAAAGAGAACCACAAGCAAGATGAAGAAGCTCAAAAACCATTCCCAGTTAAAAGAACAGGACAAGTCACTTAAAGCAAACAACAATGAAACACCTCTGCAGTCTGACAGAAATGGAGTTCAGAAGTTAGGTAATGAAAATACTTGAAGAATTAAGGATGAATATACAGGAATTAAGAAAAGATGCAAACAGCAATGCAGATTCCCTTAGAAAGGAACTAGAAAATATAAGGAGGAGCCAAGAAAAGCTAGAAAACTCATTTGCAGAGATGCAAACTGTGCTAAAGCCCATAAAGAGCAGTTTGAATAATGCAGAGGAAAGAATTAGTGATGTAGAAGATAGAATAATGGAAATCTGGCAATCAGGACAGCAGACAGAAAATCAAATGAAACAACGTGAAAGCAATATGAGAGATCTATGGGGTAATATAAAGTGGCCCAATTTACATGTAATAGGAATTCCAGAAGGAGAAGAAAAAGAAAAGGGCATTGAAAAAATATTTGAAGACATTATGTCTGAAAACTTTCCAAATCTGAAGGAATCTGACATCAAGATACAGGATGCACAGAGGGCCCCAAACAAGCTGAACCCAAACAGACCCACAGCAAGGCATATTATATTAAAAATAGCAAGAATTAAAGAGAAAGAGAGGATCCTAAAGGCAGCAAGAGAAAAGCAAAGTGTTAATTATAAGGGATCCCCCGTAAGGCTGTCAGCTGATTTCTCTACAGAAACAGTACAGGCTAGAAGGGAAGGGCAAGATATATTTAAAGGGCTGAAAGGAAAAGGTCTGCAACCTAGAATACTCTACCCAGCAAGAATATCATTTAAAATAGAAGGGGACATAAAGAATTTCCCCAATAAAAAAAAAGCTAAAACAGTACAGCAATACTTAACCCTTTCTAAAAGAAATGCTGAAAAGTTTCCTATAAAAAAGAAAGAAAGAAGGAAAGAAAAATAAAAAGAAAGAATTAGACAGGAGAAAACCACAGTTGGAAAGCAATCATTCAAATAAGCCAGCGTACAGATCTAAACATGAAGATGCTAAAATAAATAAATAAATTAGTTAAATTAAATTACAAAAAAATAGACAACAACCTCCTACATTGTGGGGAGGGAAAGTAGGAAAACATACACTATTTTTTTCTGTTTTGTTTTAACTTAAAAAAAATTTTTTCTTTATTCTTTTTTTATTTTCTTTTCTTAATGATGTGTTTAAGCCTATATGGTTATCAGGACACAACAAGCAGATATAAGAAGATATTAACATACTTAAAAACCAGGACAACCATAAACCAAAATGGAATATCTAATCCACAAATACTGAAAAGAAAAGAACTTAAGTATAAAATAATTGGAACCCATCCATCCAAAAATAGAAAAGAGAAACATAGAATCAACTGGAAATAAGATCTAAAATGGCAATAAATACATATCTATCAATAATCACCTTAAATGACAATGGTATGAATGCTCCAATCAAAAGACACAGAGTGGCAGAATGGATAAATAAGCAAAAACCTACAATCTGCTGCCTACAAGAGGCTCACCTTAGAGCAAAGGACATGGATAGACTGAAAGTGAGGGGATGGGGAAAAACATTTCATGCCAACGGACAAGAAAGGAAAGCAGGAGTGGCAATACTCATATCAGACAAAATAGACTTTAAGATGAAAGCCATAAAGAAAGATAAAGAAGGACGCTATTTAATGGTTAAAGGATCCATTCAAGAAAAGGATATTCCAACTGTCAATATATATGCTCCTCATATAGGAGCACCCAAGTACCTGTGACAAATACTATCAGACATAAAAGGAGAAATAGATGGCAATACAATAATTGTAGGAGACTTTAACACTCCACTCACATCAATGGACAGATCCTCTAGGCAAAAAATCAGTAAAGCAACAGAGATCCTAAATGACACAATAGAAAAGTTAGACCTAACTGACATTTTCAGGACATTATAGCCAAAAAAATCAGAATATATATTCTCAAGTGCACATGGAACATTCTCAAGGATGGATCACATACTGGGACATAGAGCTAACCTCAACAAATTTAAGAGTATAGAAATTATTTCAAGTATCTTCTCTGACCACAAAGGCATGAAACAAGAAATCAACCACAGGAAAGGAAATGAGAAAAAAAAAAAAACTACATGGAGACTATACAACATGCTACTAAAAAATGAATGGGTCAATGGGGAAATCAAGAAAGAAATAAAAAAAATACCTTGAGACAAATGAGAATGAAGACACAACCATTCCAAATCTATTGGATGCCACAAAAGCAGTGCTCAGAGGGAAGTTCACAGCATTACAGGCCTTCCTCAAAAAAGAAGAAAAATCTCAAATCGACAACCTAACCCATCACCTAAATAAATTAGAAAAAGAAGAACAAAAACACCCTAAAGTCAGCAGAAGGAAGGAAATCATTAAGATCAGAGAGGAAATCAATAAAATAGAGATTCAAAAAACAATAGAAAAAAATCAATAAATCCAAGAGCTGGTTCTTTGAAAAGGTAAACAAGATTGACAAACCACTGGCTAGACTCACCAAGAAGAGGAGAGAAAAAACCCAAATAAACAAAATAAGAAATGAAAAAGGAGAAATCACAATGGATATTACAGAAATACAAAAAAAAAAAACATGAGAGAATACTACGAATAATTGCATGCCAACAAATTTGATAACCTAGAAGAAATGGACAAACTTTTAGAAACGTACACTCTGACGAAACTGAATCAGGAAGAAATACATCAACTGAGCAGACAGATCACTACAAATGAATTTGAGTATGTCATCAAAACACTCCCTACAAATAAAAGTCCAGGACCAGATGGCTTCACAGGTGAATTCTACCAAACATACAAAGAGGAACTAATACCCATCCTCCTTAAGCTTTTCCAAACAGTTGAAGAAGAAGGAACACTCCCAAAGACATTCTATGATGCCAACATCACATTAATTCCAAAAACAGACAAAGACATCACAAAAAAAGAGAACTATTGGCCAATATCTTTGATGAATATAGATGCAAAAATTCTCAACAAAATTTAGCCAACCGAATCCAACAGCATATCAAAAAAATCATACACCATGATCAGGTAGGATTAAGCCCAGGTGCACAAGGATGGTTCAACATACGCAAATCAATCAACGTCATACACCACATTAACAAAAGAAAAGTTAAAAACCACATGATTATCTCAATAGATGCAGAAAAAGCATTTGACAAAGTCCAACATCCATTCATGATCAGAACTCTTACCAAAGTGGGAATACAGGGAACATTCCTTAACATAATAAAGGCCATATACGAAAAACCCACAGCAAACATAATACTCAATAGAGAAAAGCTGAAAAACCTTCCCACTAAAGTCTGGAACAAGACAAGGATGCCCACTGTCGCCACTGTTATTCAACATAGTATTAGAAGTACTAGCTAGAGCAATCAGACAAACAGAAGAAATAAAAGGCATCCAAATAAGAAGAGAAGAGTTAAAACTGTCACTGTATGCAGATGATATGGTACAATATATAGAAAAACCCAAAGACTCAACCCTAAAATTTCTTGAACTGATCAACAAATTCAGCAAAGTAGCAGGATATAAGGTTAACCTTCAGAAATCAATCACATTTCTGTATACTAACAATGAAATATTAGAAAAAGAATACCAAAATATTTCAACTTTTAAAATAGCACCCCAAAAAATCAAATACCTGGGAATAAACCTGACCAAGGAGGTGAAAGTCTTATATGCAGAGAACTGCAAAACATTAATCAAGGAGATCAAAGAAGATACAAAGAAATAGAAAGATATTCCATATTCATGGGCTGGAAAAATTAATATTATAAAAATGGCTATACTACCCAAAGCAATCTACAGATTCAGTGCAATCCCTATTAAGTTACCTGTGACATTTTTTCACAGAACTAGAACAAAAAATCCAAAAATTTATATGGAACTACAAAAGACCCAGGATTGCCAAAGCAATCCTGAGGAACAAAAACCAAACAGTTGGTGTAACTCTTCCAGACTTCAGGCAATATTGCAGGGCCGCAGTAATCAAGACAGCATGGTACTGGTACTAAAACAGACATACGGGCCGAAGGAATAGAATAGAGAACCCAGAAATAAACCCAGACACCTACAGCCAATTTATCTTTGACAAAGGAGGCCAGAACTTAAAACGGGAGAAAGACAGTCTTTTCAGTAAGCATTGCAGGGAAACTTGGACGGCTGCATGTAAATCAATGAAACTAGAACACACTCTCACACCATGCACAAAAATAAACTCAAAGTGGCTTAAATACTTAAATATAAGACAAGACACCATTAAACTCCTGGAAGAAAACATTAAACTCCTGGAAAAAACCATTAGTAAGACATTCTCTGACATCCAACCTTACAAATGTTTTCTCAGCTCACTATCCCAAAGCAACAGAAATAAAAGCAAAGATAAACCAATGGGACCTAATCAAGCTGACAAGCTTTTGCACAGAAAAGGAAAACAAAAAGAAAACAAAAAGACAACTTACAGAATGGGAGAAAATTGTTTCAAATGATGCAACTGACAAGGGCTTAATCTCTAAAATATACAAACAGCTGATGTGGCTCAACCACAAAAAAAGCCAACAACCCCATTGAGAAATGGGCAAAGGACCTGAAAATACATTTCTCCAAAGAAGATATACAGATGGATCACAAGCACATGAAAAAATGCTCAACATCATTGATGATTAGAGAACTGAAAATCAAAACTACCATGAGATACCACCTCACACCAGTCAGAATGGCCATCATTAACGAGTCCACAAACAACAATTGCTGGAGGGGGTGTGGAGAAAAGGGAACCCTCCTGCACTGTTGGTGGAAATGTAAGCTGGTACAACCACTATGGAAAACAGTATGGAGGTACCTTAGAAAACTATACATAGAACTAACATATGACCCAGCAATCCCACTCTTGGGCATATATCCAGACAAAAATTTCCTGGAGAAAGACACTTGCACATGCATGTTCACTGCAGTGTTATTCGTAATAGCCAAGACATGGATAAAACCCAAATGTCCATCGACAGATGATTGGATTAGGAAGATTTGGTATATATACATGGTGGAATACTATTCAGCCATAAAAAAGGATAAAATAATGTCATTTGCAGCACATGGATGGAATTAGAGATCCTCACACTGAGTGAAGTAAGTCAGAAGGAGAAAGACAGATGCCATATGCTATCTCTTATAACTAGTCTAACATACTGCACAAATGAGCCTCTCAACAGAAAAGAAAATCATGAACTTGGGAATAGACTTGTGGTTGCCAAGGTGGTGGGGGAGGGGATGGGAGGGAATGGGGTTAACTAGTGCTTTGGTGATAGAAAAGCAAGGAGATCCAGCTGTATAGTACAGGGAACTATGTCTAATCACATGTGACAAATCCACATATGTACATGTAACTGGGTCACCACGCAGTGCAGTTGGAAAATTTGACAGAAATCTGTAAACCAGCTATAATGTAAAAATTAAAAAATTAAAAATAAGTAAATAAAAAACCAACAAAGAGAAAAAATAAAACATGACATCAAAAATAATGTGTGGATAAAGGTAATAAAAATGTAGATCTTTTAGAATGTGTTTGAACATAAAAGAGCACCTACTTAAATCAAATGGATATAGCTATAGATCAACTAGTATGAACTCAATGGTAACCAACCACAAGACAAAAATCAAAAATAGATACACAAAAAAACTAAAAAATAATGATGCACAAGTATATCATAAAGGAAATTCAAACCATGAGGGAAGAAATGAAAAGAAGAAAAAAAAAACTACAGAAATAACAGGAAAACAACTAATAAAATGGCAAGGAGCACACATATATCAATACTTACTTTAAATGTCAAGGAACTAAATGGCCCAGTCAAAAGACATAGGGTGACAGACTGGATTAAAAATGAACAAGATTTACCTATATGCAGCTTAAAAATACCCACCTCAGAACTAGATACACAAACTGAAAGTGAGAGAATGTAAAGGTATTTCATGCAAAATGAAATAAAGTAGGTCTAGTAACACTCATATTATAGGAAATAGACTTTAAAACAGTCTTAACAAATTACAAGGGAGGCAATATATAATGATAAAAGGATTCATACTAAAAGAGGATATTACATGTGTTAATATATATGTTCTCAACACAGAAGCAACTAAATATATAAAGGAAATATAAATAGATATATGGGGAGAAACTGACAACACCACAACAATAGAACAGGATTTTAACCCCCAATTTATATCAATAGACAGATCATCCAGATAAAAAAAAAATCAGTAAGGAAAAAGTAGTATTAAATGACAAAATAGATCAGTTGGACTTAATATATATCTGAGACATTCCATTCGAAACCAGCAGAATACTTGCATTCTTTTCAAGTGCTCATGGAGCATCCTAGAGCACCTACTAGGTCACAAAACAGTTCTCAACAAATTTAAGGGGACAGAAATTATATCAAGCATTTCTTCTAAACACAAATTATAAAATTAGAAATCAATTGCAGGAAGAAAATGGGAAAGGCATGAACTCTTGAAGACCAAACAATATGCTACTAAAAACCCAACTGGTCAAGGAAGCGATCAAAGAGGAAATTGGAAAATACCTTGAGATAATGAAAATGTAAACACAACTTTCCAAAGTCTTACAAGGGTAGCAAAAGCGGTTCGAAGATGGAAGTTTATAGTAATACAGACCTACCTCATGAAACAAGAAAAATCTCAAATAAACAATCTAACCTTTCATTGAAAGGAATTACTAAAAGAAAAACAAAGCACAAAGTCAGCATAAAGAAGGAAATAATAAAGAACAGAGAGGAAATAAAATTAAAATTAAAAAGAAAAGATCAATGAAATAAAGAGCTGATAAACAAAACTGGTAAACCTATATCTAGGCTCATCAAAAAGAAAATGGAGAAAATCTAAAAAAAAAAATAAGAAATGACAGAGGAGAGAGGAGAAATAGCAACCACTACCTCTGAGAAGCAAAAAAATTTATGAGAATACTGCAAACAGTAATATGTCAACAAATTGGACAACTTAGAAGAAATGGACAAATTTCCAGAAACATACAACCTTGCTGCACTGAATCAGGAAGAAATGGAAAAATCTGAACTTATTACTAGCAGTGAAACCAAATTTGTAATTAAAAATCAAAACTCTCAGCAAACCAAAGTCCAGGCCCAGATGGCTATACATGGGAATTATAAACATAGAAATAAGAGCTAGTAGCTATCCTTCTCAAACTAGTTCAGAAAATTGAAGAGGAGGGGGCACTTTCAAATTTATATGAGGTCACAATTACCATAACACAAATACCAAAGACACTACAAGAAAATAAAATTATAATTAGTATCTCTGATGAAAACAGACACAAAAATCCTTAACAAAATACTAGCAAGCCAATATAAAAATATGTAAAAAGGGTCACACCGTGATCAAGTGGGATTTATGCCAGGAATGCAAAGGTGGTTCAATATTCACAAAACAAGATGAAACACTACATTAACAAAACAAAGGATAAAAGCACATAATCATCTCAGTAGATGCAGAAAAAGCATTTGACAAAATTCAACATCCATCCATGAGTAAAAACTCTCAAAGTGGGTATAGAGGGAACATATCTCAACATAATAAAGGCCATTTAGGACAAACTCACAGCAAATATCGTACTCAACAGTATAAGCTAAAATTTCATCTATAATAAGGAAGAAGACAAGGATTCCCATTCTTACCACTTCTGTATAAGAGCGTATCAGAAATCACAGCAGTCAGACAAGAAAAAATAAAAAGCATCCAATTTGGAAGGGAAGAACAAAAAACTATCACTATTTGCATATGACATCTTGATATTGTATATAGAAAACCTTGGATTCTCTACCCAAAACTAAAAGAACTAATAAATGAATTCAGGAAAGTTGAAGGATACAAATTAATATACAGAACTAAACTAAGAAGGTGAAAGACACACTCTGAAAACTACAAAACATTGATGGAGGAGTGTGAAGATGATAGAAAGAAATCAAAAAATATCCTGTGCACTTGGATTGGTAAAACTATATGTCATTAAAATAGTTGCAGTACACAAAATAATCCATAGAGTCAATGCAATCCCTATCGAAATACCCATGAAATTTTTCATAGAAACAGAATAATCCTAAAATTTATATGCAATCACAGAAGACCCTGAATTACTAAAGAACTCTTGAGAAAAAAAGAACAAAGCTAGAGGTATCATACTCTCCAGATCAACCTATACTACGAAGCTACAGTAATCAAAACATCATGGCACTGACCCCCAAAAAGACACACAGATCAATGGAACAGAATATAAAGTCCAGAGATAAAAAATATACCTAGGCACTTACAGACAATAAATCTATGACAAAGAGGCAAGAATATATAATGGAGAAAATACAGTTTCTTCAATAATTCAGGCTGGGAAAATGGGACAACATATAAATGAATGAAATTAGAACTGTTCCTCACATTATATAAGACAAACTCAAAATGGACTAAATACCTAAGTGTAAAACCTGAATCCATAAAACTCCTAGAACAGAACATAGGCAGAACACTCTTTGACATTAATTGTTGCAATTTTTATGTCTTTTCAGGCAAGGGAAATAAAAACAGAAATAGACAAATAGGATATAATTAAACTCAAAAACTTTATTTGCACAGCAAATAAAATCATTGACAAAACAAAAAGACTACCTACTGAATGGGAGAAAATATTTGTCAATGACATTACCAATAAAGGGTTAATATCCAAAATACATAAATAGCTCATACAAGATAATATAAAAAAAACACCCTATTAAAACATAGACAGAAGACCCCCACAGATATTTTTCCAAAGATATACAGAGGGCCATCAGGCATATGAAAGAATACTCAAAATTACTAATCATCAAAGAAATGCAAATCAAACCACAGTGATATATCATCTCACGTCTGACAAAATGGCTATCATCACAAAGTCTACAAATAACAAATGTTGGTGAGGATGAGAAGAAAAAGGAAAACTAGTACACTGTTGATGGGATCGTAAATTGGTGCAGCCACTATGGAAAACAGCATGGAAGTTCCTCAAACTAAAAATAAAACTACTATATGATCCAAGATTTCCACTGCTGGGTATATATCCAAAAATAAAAAAATTTGGAAAGATACACGCAACCCTATGTTCACAGCAGAATTATTTACAATAGTCAATATGAAAGCAACCTAAGTATCCATCCACAGATGAATGGTTAAAGAAAATGGAGAAGATGTACACACACAGTTGAATATTACTCAGTCATGAAAAAGAATGAACTTCACACCTAGAGAGTATTATGTTTAGTGAAATAAGTCAGATAGAGGAAGACAAAAACTAATGTTATTACTTATATATGGAATCTATAAAATAAAACAAATCTATTTAACAAAAATAGACATAGATATAGAGAACAAGTCAAAAGGGGAAGTTGGGAGGGACAGAATAGGGCTATGGGACTAAGAGACACAAACTGCTAGGTATAAAATAGACACCAAGAAGGATGTTTTACACATCATAAGGAAATATAGCCTTCAAATGGAATATAATCTATAAAAATGTTAATCACAATGTTGTATACTTGAAACTAACATAATATTGTAAATAAATTATACTTTCTTTTTTAGGGCCGCACTCATGGTACATGGAAGTTCCCAGGCTAGGGGTTGAATCGGAGCTGCATCTGCCAGCCTATACCACAGCCAAAGCAATGCAATATCTGAGCCACATGTGCAACCTACGCTATAGCTCATGGCAACGCCAGATTCTTAACCCACTGAGCTAGGCCAGGGATCAAACCTGCATCTTCATGGATCCTAGACGGGTTTGTTACCACTGAGCCATGACAGGAGCTCCAATAAGTAACTCTTTAATAAATTTTTAAAAAATTTAAATAACAATGTACATACCTTAACTTTAAAAAATACTTTTGTTTCTAAAAAATTCTAACCATCATCTGAGCCTATGGCAAGTTGTATTAATAGTATCATACATCAATGATAGCAAATCAGTATCACAAATGTAATAATAATGGAAAAGTTTGAAATACTGTGAGAGTTACCAAAATGAGACACAAAGACATAAGTGAGCAAATGCTGTTAGAAAAATGTGATGTTGATAGACTTTCTTGACAGGGCTGCCACAGAATTTCAACTTTATAAAAAACAGTATCTGGGAAGTTCAATAAAGTGAAACACTATAAAAGGAGGTGTGTATGTATGATTTCAGAAAATCAAAAGCTAAAAGGATTCATCACCAGCATATCTACACTACAAAAATATATATATTAAAGGAGACCCTTCAAGCTGAAGGAGAATGATGCAAAATTAAAACTTGAATCTGTACAGAGAAATAAAGACAGCTAGAGAGGGAAAATATGAGATAAATCCCAAAGATATTTGTTTTCTCATTTTTTCTTCAAAAGAAAAATAATTCTATATTTGGAAGTTTAAAAACACGTGTGTGTGTATATATATACATAAATTCTAACAATAGCAAAATAAAAGAAGGAAAAATGAAAGTATACCGTTACAAGGTTTTGATATTATAATGGAATGGTACAATATTGAAACAGACTGAAATAGAGATGCATATATCAAATTTAGAGGAAATAGTAAAAAATAAAAAGGAGTACAGCTAATTAAAGGTCACTTACATACATACACAAAGCTAAACAATGCCATTCAAAATCAGGATTGTTATTAATTTCAAAGGAGTAAAAACCAGAAATGGCATAAGGCAATTTTACAATAATGTTTTGGTAACATTTTATTTATCGTCTGCATGTTTATTACATAGCTGTATTCATTTTTGATAACTGAATGAGTTATACACTTTATATATTCTATATTTAAAATACATACATTACATGTATATTATATACATACATATATATGTAAATATAGAAAGCATTTTAAATGTATATACACATATCTTTGTGTTTATTTGTGAATGCATATACACGTATGCATGTACATATATGCAGATGAGGATGTGTGTGAATACATCCATACTTAAGCAAAAGACAGAGAGGAGATAAATATGACATCATAGAAATATCAGGACTACAGCATTGCCACCTCAGGAGAAGATTCCTAACACTCCTATCAGTCTTTCTTTTTGAACAGCACCCCTGGATGCTTGGAGATGGACCTGAGCAGATTGCATGACCCTAAGTGATTGCTGTAGAACCTACTCTTCTATTAGAATTATATTTCAAAAACTTTTAGTGTCCTTTGTACTTCAAAGAACATCAAGCTCAAAGAATGTTAATCCCAGTTTCATCAAATTTACTTCCAACTAGCCTCAGCTAATCCAGCTTTCATTAAAAAATACTTCAAAAGAACATTCATGAAATAGTTTTTATATTAAATATATTTAAATCTATTCCAGTTCCAGAATAGAATTTTAATTGCTAATTTGTACATTATTTTTATGAAGACAACTCATAAATGCATAGATTGCTACAACTGTCCAGACACTAATTAGGTCATGAGTGAAACCTTATGTATGAAACAGGCAATGGGCGCTTGTCACAGCCCTGTTCAAATATCACCTCTTCCCAGAAGCCTTGCTGGATTCCCCTGAGGCAGATACAATTACTGTTTCTTGAAGTACCACCGTCATATTGTGCATTCTTCTGTTACAGCCTGTGTCCTAGTGAATATAGTTGATTTGTTTATTTCTTTGTCTTCCCTGCTAAACTGTTTTAGCCAACTTTGTATGCTCAGTAACACATGGCAAGTGCTCAAAAAATACTTGAAGGTGGGGGGAGAGGGTGATGGAGCAGGGAGGCACAAGGGAAGGGAGAAAAGAAAGGATTTTCTTAACACTAGCAAATTAGGGAGAGGATATTTTTGGTCAGATAAACTGTTGTTTGTTCAGCAAACTTCATTTTGTGTCCATTGTCACAAAGTAATCAGAATCTAGGTCATTTCACAGTGATGACTGTAAATACTTTGAAAGTATTAATCCAGTGTTAGACTGATGCTTCATGTCCTGCTATGCCATATGAATCATTTCCCTTATGATCTGAGGACAGTAAAATATTTTATAAATATTATCTTGCCAAATGAGTATGTGTAAAAATTGTCCTCGGGGCTTCTAGTGATGAAAGAGTGTACACACCAATAAACCAAACACAGTTCCTCAACCCCCAGGCAACGTTTTTCACTACCTTCTCCACTTCTCAGAGCATATTATTCATTCTTCTAACATTGCTTTCCCCGCAATGTGTCCGAGTCTGTTGTGCTTTCCATGCCCAATTGTATTGCAAGCTTCTTGAAGACAGAGACTGTCTTCATCTTTTTATACCCAGTTCCCCTCACAGGGACTGGAGCATGGTAGGTGTTCTCTATTTATCTCTTGAATGATTAAACAAATAAAATTACAATTTGTAATACTCACATTTGAATGTTTTAAATGTCCAGGTGGCCTAGCTGTCTGGCATTCAAATATAGAGGCATTTTCAAAATAAGGAGCCAACAAAAGAATTCAGACTTAGCTCCTGACCATGTGGTTGCAACATCATAACCAGAGAGGGACCATCAGTCTTTTCCAGTATCATAGGAATACTTGACCCACCCAGTGGAGGGAAGGCTAATCACTATATCTAGCAATTGTTGTATTTTTTATGTAAAACTTGATAAATCTGAGTTGTTTAGAGATCTTTGTGCTGGGAAGGAGAAAAGCAAAGAGAAGGAAAACAAAGGATAGATGTGGCAAGAAAAAATGTTTTCTATTTAAGCACAAGCATATGCCCAGCATTACGCTGGATGTTCAGGATTCAATGTTGAAATAAGATGTGCTCCATGGCCTGGCTCACATATTGTTTGAGTCTGTGAAATCCTAAAGTATCTCCTGGTACAATCTCAAAATATTCTCAGAGAAGGAAAAAGAGCTTTAAAATTTATCATTGAGACTATAGAGATTCAGTGTTCAATTCTGGTGTTCATTTAGCATTTAAATCCCATAAAACATACTCTTCATTTACCAATACAATAAACAAGTCAATAAAACAAAATGTCATACTCATGGTTTCACTCCCCAACTCTTAAATTCCTCTGGAGAACAAAAATAAGAACTCAGCAGTATCAGACAAAACTGTTCCACCCTATGTATTCAATCACAAAACACAAAACAGAGAGTCTTGGCAGCCATCAAAACAAGTCCTGCAATGGGGTTTTGACAATAGAATCAAACTGTGATCAAAGCAGTTATATAGGCCCAATTGCAGGGCAGTTGACAAGGAGACATAAGGAATATTCTCATGAGCCCATAAGAGTATGAAGAAGGGAGGACCATATATGAGGGATGGTTTAGAAGCTCTAAAACAATCCTAAAAAATTTCCTTAAATATGCCAATAAAGGACACTTTTAAAACATAATTACAACCTGTAGATTAATTTTGAAATTCTGTATATTAGAATTTATTTGAATGTGCTTATTATCAGCCTAACAAAGAAAATTTTTGAGCAGCCAAAGTTCTCAAAAATGTTATATTTAAATTTTTCTAGAATATTTATTGGAAACAAATATAAAATGAGAGCCAAATCCTTCCTCTCCAGGGAAGAAGAGCCCTCAAGGTATAAAAGATAAATAAATTGGGAATTCCTTTTGTGGCTTAGTAGAAACAAACCTGAATAGTATTCATGAAGATGCGGGTTTGATCCCTGGCCCTGCTCAATGAGTTAAGGATCCAGCATTGCCATGAGCTGTGGTACAGGATATGGTATTACTGTGGCTGTGGCATAGGCTGGCAGCTGCACCACCAATTTGACACCTAGTCTGGGAACTCTCATATGCCACATCTGTGGCCCTTTTAAAAAAGACAAATAAATTGGATTTTAAGTTAACTTTTTGGAGTTCTCTAGTGGCTCAGGAGGTTAAGAATCTGGCAATGTCATTGCAGCAGCTCGAGCTGCTACTGTGGCTCAGCTTTGGTCCCTGGCCCAGGAACTTCCACATGCCACAGGTGCAGCCAAAAAAGAAAACAAAATTTAAAACTTTTGC
Source organism: Catagonus wagneri (assembly GCA_004024745.2). Taxonomy (NCBI): domain Eukaryota; kingdom Metazoa; phylum Chordata; class Mammalia; order Artiodactyla; family Tayassuidae; genus Catagonus; species Catagonus wagneri. The sequence goes on along the minus strand of PVHT020000066.1, from coordinate 14,016,834 downwards.
ACAGCAGAAAACACTTCCAAGAAAGTGAAAGGTAAGTCACAGATTGGAACAAGTATTTACAAATCACGCATCTCATGAGGGACTTGTAGCAAGATCAGAAAAGCCCTTATACTTCAACAATAAGAAAATAAACCAATTTAAAAATGTAAAAAGAAAATTGAACAGGCATTTCACCTAGGAAGATATATGAACACCCAATAAGCCCATGGAAAAATGCCTAACATCATTAGACATTAAGGAAATACAAATTAAAGCCATAATGAAATGTCACTTCATGCTTACTACAAGGACTATTACAGAAATCAAAACAAAATGTTAGTATGGACATGGCGAAACTAGAAATTGGAATGTTAAAAGATGCAGCCACTTGGGAAAATGGTTTGGCAGTTTCTTTAAACATTAAACATAGATTTACTATATGACCCAATAATTAGTTTACTTGGCATCTATGAGAAATGAAAAACATATGGCCACCCAAACTTGTACAGGAAAAGCAGTTCATAGCAGAATTATCCATAATAGACAAAGTGTAGAGAAAGCATGATAGAGAGATATTAGGAAACTGTTCATAATGGAGATCACAATGAGGTATATTTTAGGAGGAACTAGAAGTCAAAATTCCAGAAAAACAAAGTCAGATTGGGAGTCTAAATTTGAAGAATTTCTGACCAACAATGAAGGTTTTCCCTGCTGTGACACTGCTGTCTATGAGGTGAGCTGCAGAAGTGCAGACTCCTGTCACAGACATTATGACAAGGAGTAAAAATATTTCTTATACTCTGCATTTATCCCCTGCACTGCATTCACAACTGGCTCCTCTTATACAAACACATGATTAAAAACTCGAGTAGATACCATATCTTATTAATTTTAGTATATGATGCCAGCTCAATTGTATTTATTCTTAAAGCTGAGGACAGTAAACCAAGAGAACTGTTCTTACTAGAATCCAATACTTCTCTCAGAAATTGGTTATTAGATATGAGACCTTGAGCGGTCATGCATCTCCTTGGAGCTTCTTCTTCCCTGCCATGTAGGTCATTATATGATCTCCCAAGGTTCTTAGGTCAATAAATTGGCACATGGTACTCAATAACTGATGTCTATTATTATTTTTTTGAAATTTAGCATGGAGCCATGACTTTTCTGAGTCTGTCACCCTGGAGACTTGTTCTCCATGGTGTTCTCACAGACCCAGTAGGCTGGGCTGGGTTGGGTTCTGAAAAGAAGTCCCATAGAATATTCCAGGTGTATTATGTCAGGTTGCTAGACTCAAGAATTCCCAGAATCTTTCCTGAATGCTGCTTTTCCTGCATAAAGCAAGTGGTCAGGCTCCTTTCAGTGGTGGCTTCCTATTAAACCAGAAAACCCTGATTATTTTAACTTGGAATTCTTCCTACTGCTTCTTCCCCACACATGCTCCTAGGGAGCAGGCAGTCTAGTTTACCAAGACAATACCCCAAAGGCCTTGCAGGGAGAGAATGCCATGGACTTGATGTTGGTGTTCCTCCAAAGGTCGTATTCTGAAACCGTAATCCCAATACGATAGTATCTGGAGGTGAGGACTTCAGGAGATAATTAAATCATGAGGGTGGAGCTCACATGACTGGGATTAGTGTCCTTGTAAGAAAAAGTAAGAAAGATAGCTGTTAATAAACTACTTAGTTTATGGTATTTTGTAATAGCATCCCCAGCTGACAAGACTGAGAGCTTTCCTCAAAGAACCAAGATTGAGTCTGAGAGTTGATATTCCCCTGTCTTGTTGGTCAAAACCTCAGAGCTGTAAGGTAGATGGGGAGATGAAGGCAAAACCCGGAGCTGGCGGCTGTTCACTATGTATAGACCCTTTAGATACATTGCAGAGTTTACTTCCTTTACCAAATACTATCCATTCTTTAACCAATACAATACCTTTCTCATTGGTCTCCCAAATTCCTATCTCTACTTTTTTTCTTTATTGTTGATTTGATGTTCTGCCAATTTCTGCTCTACAGCAAAGTGACCCAGTCATATATATATATATATATACACTCCTTTTCTCATGCTATCTTCCATCATGTTCTGTCCCAAAAGATTGGATATAGTTCCCTGTGCTTTATATCATTGTTCATTGCCCATCCATATAAATGTAAGAGTTTGTATCTACCAATCCCATACACCCCCATCCATCCCACTCCCTCTCTCCTCCCTCTAGTCCATTCTCTGTCTCCACATTCATTTCCCCGTTTTGTATATAGTTTCATTTGTGCCTATCTCCCCATTTTCAATTCACCTCTCACACCAGTCAATTCACTAAAGTACTCATTTATTCTAGAAACTAAGATTTTATAATTGAGCTTCCATGATAGATTGGTTAAGAGCTGGGGTTTGGAGCCTGACAGATCTGGACTTGTACCCTAGATATTCACCAGGTATTTCCTGGAAAGATTATTTAATTTCTCTTGTAAAAACAGAGTTAATCACATCTTGCTCATAGAGAAGTGTAAGAATTAAGCAAATTATGTTGAATGCCTTTTGCATGCCCTGACTCAACAAAATGTAGCTTTTAATATTGTTAGGATAAGTGACTTGTCCAGGGTCACTGATAACAGAGAAGGGATTAAAACCCTCTGTATACCTTTGTAATCTTCCATGTTGCTCCTTTCTATCACAGATAATTTTTGCATTCAAGGCCAAGGAATGGAATTGTTTAGAAAAGAGCATAAGCATGAGTATAAATGAGGTCTGGGTTCTATTTGTCACCATCATGAGCTAGTTCTGTCATCTGGTCCAACTCTGAATCTTCAGTTTTCCTCATCTGTCAAAGGATTGACTGTGTTACTATGTTGGTAAGATCAGCTAGACTCTGTGGCATTTGATTCATAACTTCTTCTTCTCACATGCTCAAGGTGATTGAAACTCCTCTCCCCTCAGCTCCCAGGCAAGGACTACAGTATCTCACCAGGAAAGGCCTGCCTGTCTGTCTTTTCTTTCCTCCTTTCTTCCTTTCTTTATTTCTGCCTTTTTTAGACCTATACCTGCAGCCTAAGTTCCCAGGCTAGGGGTTGAACTGGAGCTGCAGCTTCTGACCTACACCACAGCCACAGCAACCCCATTTCCAAGCCACCTCTGCAACCTCCACTGCAGCTCACCACAACACTGGATCCTTAACCCACTGAGTGAGGCCAGGGATCAAATCCACATCCTCTTGGATACTATTCAGGTTCATTACCTCTGAGCCACAATGGGAATTCCAGCATTTCTTTTTAGATGCTTTCAAATGATAGTTTCTTATTTTTGCTTCCTTATTTTATAATGCCCATAAGGGACACCCCAGCTAAAATTATCTTCATGACTCTGTTTTCTCCTTCCTGGTATGGATGGCCTTCATGCCCTCTCTGCCTGCCACTCTCCAACATAAACTTACTGTAAGAAAGTAGTCAATAGTTAAGACAAACTTGAGGAAAGTGACATTTACTTGGCTCATGATTTCATTCTCACCCATCACATCATTCCTTCCTAGGGAGCCAGAATGAGGCTTCAGAGCTATCTCCATCCTGTGTTCTAGCTGCCATTACCAATAGATCAGCTGCCATTACCACAATACAAGCTGAAGACTATTTGGCCATCTCAGACTTGGTGTTTTATCCATTCCAAGTGTAATATACTTTAAGACATTTTATGAGCTGTGTGTAAAGGTAGCAGGGGTTACCAGCAGTAGTAGTGAAGGAAGGGGTGGAAATGACTAGGAGGATTCCTGGCATAGTGAACTAAACTCACTCTAGCAGGCAATGGCAAAATGTCCACTAATGGGTCATCAGAGGGAATTTGGATTTTTTTTAAAACAAGTGTAAGTCCAGCAAAAGCAAAGCCCACAATATACCAGAATATCTGCATGAAGCAGATTGGTGGAACTGACACTGCCCTATCCCCAAAAGATTATTCCACTCAAATTTCAGACCCCCCAAACCTACTCTCCAAGGTTTACCACCATTAAAACTGTGTTAAAGCTGAAGCTGCTATTACTTTACCTGTCTTATCTACTAGAACTGAAAGAAAGTTTAGGTAACTTTTTACTTAGTTATAATAAAAACAAAATAAACATGCTGATTAGAGTCTCTCAGATTTGGAATGGAGCCTAAAATGACCAAGTTGAAATCTAACAATTTCCCCAACCTTGCACTAGATGCAAACATCTTCTCTATAATAAAGGGAATATTAAATTTCTCCTTGCAGAGGTTCTGATTAGGGAGCTAAATTCCCTAATGGGAAATAGGTCCAACCCAAGTGCAAAATATAACTGTTATTTGGGTGACCTAAAATCTGCAGGAAGATTAAAAAGTACTAGATTCAAGGTTGACCTTGGGAAAATCCTCAAGTAGCTTTTCTTTTTTTCTTTCTTTCTTCTTTTTTTTTTTTTTGGTCATTTTAGGACCCCACTCGCAGCATATGGAGTTTCCCAGGCTAGGTGTCTAATCAGAGCTGTTGTTGCCAGCCTATGCCAGAGTCACAGCAAAGCCAGATCCGAACCGCGTCTGCAACCTACACCACAGCTCATGGCAATGCTGGATTGTTAACCCACTGAGCGATGCCAGGGATCGAACCTACAACCTCATGGTTCCTAGTCAGATTCGTTAACCACTG
>PVHT020000066.1:13978969-14008607 GCA_004024745.2 Catagonus wagneri | reverse complement strand
GAGGGTGTGGAGAAAAAGGAACCCTATTACACTGTTGGTGGGAATGCAAATTGGTGCAGCCACTGTGGAAAACAGTATGGAGATTCCTCAGAAAACTCAAAAGAGAATTACCATTTGATCCAGCAATCCCACTCCTGGGCATCTATCCAGCAGAAACCATGACCCGAAAAGACACCTGTACTCCAGTGTTCATTGCAGCCCTCTATGCAATAGCCAGGTCATGGAAACAACCTAAATGCCCATCCACAGAAGAGTGGATAGGGAAGATATGGTACATACACACAATGGAATGTTACTCAGCCATTAAAAGGAACGAATTACCAACATTTATAGCAACATGGATGGAGTTAGAAATTATCATGCGAAGTGAAACCAGTCAGACAATTAGACAGCAACACCCAATGCTACTGCTTACATGTGGAAACTAAAAAGACACAATGAACCTTCTTACAGAACAGACAATGACTCACAGACTTTGGAAAACCTTGGTTTTTCAAATACGACAATCTGGGGGGGTGGGGGGATGCACTAGGGGTTTGGGATACAAAATCTGTAAAATTGACTTGTGATGGTTTATGTACACCTATAATTGAAATAAAATCCATTAAGAGAAAAAAATAAAGACCAATAAAAAAGTGAAAAGTCAAAAAGAAAAGTTTGAGGTTAGTAGTACTCATCTCCTGGGTTTGTGAGGATTAGATCAGATGTATACAGTACAGTAAGTTCTCAATATATGCCAACAATTGTCCTCCTTATTAGTTTAGTTTACTTACACATACAAGGTAGAGACTTGAAAAAAAAATGAAACTTTACAATGTAATTTTCAAATTTCCCAAATGAAAGCAATAGTACATTGATTCATAAATATTATTACAATGGTTTCCATTGGTATGTCAGAAAAACTGGATCCAAATTGTCAGCCTCTCTGTTCTCTGGTGTGTGTGTGTTTTAACTCCTATAAAAGATCAATGGATGCCAGTTATTGAGACCCTACTTTGTATTAGAGCTTTTCACACATTACCTTATACAATGCTCACAGTAATTCCATAAGGGGCCACAATTCAGATGAGAAATCTGAGTTTTAAGAAGTTAGGTAACTTAAATAAGTTCTCCCAGCCAGATCTTTCACTCCCACACTCCCTGTACCTGCCCTAACATCTTTTGTGTTTATTCCTAAAATGTGTCCTTGATTTAAGAAATAAAGAGCCAGGCTCCAGGAGGCTGGAAATGAAATTGTAGGCATTTCAGTGTGTATAGCCTGTAGTAATCCTGAGAAGAATGGCAAACTTTATGGAGAACTAGTAGCCTCAGGAAGAAGCTGTCAATCTCAATTAAGACATCAACATGTCAAAGGAGGAAGATACACCATGAAGCCTATTGTTGAATGCGTGTCAGGTGAAGGCAGTACTAATTACTGCATGATCCAAATGTGTCTGTTCCCTATTTCTCCCAAACTAAGGTCACCAAGTTATTACGGCATGGTGGTTTGCACTATTTTGGATTCCGCCAAGTGGCAGGTGGCCTGACAAACATGCGACTCAGCATGTTTTGCTGGGTTCCCACAGCTGTGCTGCCAATCAGTTCAGGATGGCTGCAAGTTAATGCTAATTAGCTTCTGTTGATCTGCATATTCCAACAGCCTCCCAGGATTCCCATTTTGATATGCAAGATTGCCATTTGGGTATGTGATTGAATAAAGAAGCAAAAAAGATTTTCTTCCATGCAGGGATATGTGGGTCTGAATCCCCAGCAGAGGCTGTTACCCTTTTGGTTCATGGTTGGCAGCTCTGGCCCTCAGCACAGGAGTATGGGCTTCAGGCTAGAGGGTACTGCTGCCCTGCTTATGAAAACAAAAATGATGCCTCAACCTCCGAGCACTACTAGGAGTAAACATCCTTTCCATCTGGTCTGTGAACTGACACTGGCAATTTAGATGGGCAAGAAATTTAGTTTTCTGTTTGGTTCAAATCTGTTTAGTTCAAATCATCTAAACCAAGCTAACCAGTAATGAAGAATTATTTCCTGTGGCATGAAAAGAGAAGTAATTTAAAATGATTACTTACAAACTCATTGGGTGCCATTGGATAACTTGCCCTATCTTTCTGGGCTTCAGTTTCCCTAAATTCAATGTTAGGAGGCTATGCAGGAGTTTATTAAAGGAGAGAAGATATATGACAAAGACAGCAAAATGCCTGACACATTGGCTCCTGGATATTGCAATATATTTTTAAAATCATTAAAAAAATAAACAGTGTCCAGTTCATGTTCTGTATCAGCACAACGCACATGGCTGGGGATTCAAATGTGAATAAGATTACTATTTTCCCTCCAAGAATATACAGTAAACAATCACAATGGGTTAATGTCCCTTTTAACCATGGTATTCTACAATTCCGTTCTTTCTTTTTCTATGACTCAAAGGGACCACCACAAGTTTCTGGCTCTACCTCCTAATAACTTTGTTTCCCTAGGTATGTTGCTTAACTTCTCTGACCCCATGTTTGTCCTTCCATAAACTTAACACACACCATATAAAGTTATTGAGTCAGTGAAATGAAATAACGCTTAAGTTGCTGACACATAGTAGGCATTCAGGAAATAATACTTTCCTTCTGTTTTTCCTTTGAGTGGGTATTAGAATCACATGAGTCCAATAAATTCTGGGATGAAGGACAGAGGTAGAAAAGAGGTGGAAGCATTTCAGCCAGGGTAAGAAAGTAACTTAGCAAGAAACTGCACTATGGGGGCTGATGTATTTAGATTTTGCACCTGTATTTCATCAGGGCAATGAAAATATGATCTCACTGAGTAAACATTACAAAAACAATTTTCAGAAGTTTAACTTGGCTTCAGCCTTAGAAAGTTCTGCTTCCCTGAAGTGATTAAACAATATTTCTTGGAAAACATTTCTAAATATAATTGTGAGGGAAACTTTTTTTCTCATTTTCATATTGTTGGATTTAGGAGGTCCAATTGGATTTTTGTAGGAAAAGTTACTAAAGCCATTGCTGAAGTTTTATTTTATATTTATCACATATTGTGTATTTTCATATTTGTGTGTATATATAAATATGTATGTCTCCATTTCTCTATGTATATCCATATAACACATGTGAGAATGTGTCTATATATATGGTGTATGCATATAAATGTGCAACTATGTATATACAAATTTATGTTCATTATGATCTGAGAATTGAGTACATGCATACACATATACATGTGTTTTATAATATGGCATCTGTATTTATCATTCATTTCGGCATTATATTGTAGTGGTTAAGAGCATAGATTATGAAACCAGATTTCCAGAACTAGAATCCTAGAGCTATCACTTATTACTATGTGGCTATAGGCAAGTAACAGTCTCTGCATCTCAGTAATTTATTTTTTAAAATTTTTAATTATAATTGATTTATATTGTTCTGTCAATTTCTGCTGTACAACAAAGTGACCCAGTCATACAGCTATACACACTCTCTCATAATAAAACATTAAGATAATTTCTATCTATAAAATGGAGATAACTGTATCTACCACAGATGATTAAATAGATTAATGTATAAGAAAGTACTTAAAAATAAACTTGGCAAGGAGTTCCCATCGTGGCTCAGTGGTTAACGAATTCGACTAGGAAGCATGAGGTTGCGGGTTTGATCCCTGGCCTTTCTCAGTGGGTTAAGGATCCGGCGTTGCTGTGAGCTCTGGTGTAGGTTGCAGACACGGCTCAGATCCCGTGTTGCTGTGTCTGTGGCGAAGGCCAGCAGCTACAGCACCTGTTAGACCCCTAGCCTGGGAACCTCCTTATGCCATGGGTGCGGCCCTAGATAAGGCAAGAATAAAAAATAAAAAAAATAACCTTGGCAAATAGCTCTATTGCTATTATTAATATTGCTATTATTATGACCTTGATATTATGACTGTTGTTATTGTATTGCATTATTTTTCATTAATTCATATGTTCTGAATTATTTTGACTAAGTTTTTGGTTTAAAACCTTAAAAATGGACATTTTTAGAAAGTAATAGCAGAGCTTTTCTATTTTATAAGTGGTATTTCAATTAAATTTGAAGCATATCATTACTTTGTTGTGGGAAGCATCACCTGGATACACATACTTAGCTATACAAATGTAACATTTCTTTCCACCCCACCCCATCACTGTCCCTTTCTTGAAGAAAATAGTGAAATAATATGAATGCATATGTTTTTGACTAAATGGATAAACGTGCTTTTTGGCAATGCAAATTGAATGTATGTTTTAGCAAAGCTATTTCTTTGCATACTTTGTTGCTTCTTTGAAAGAAAGATTTATTTATTAAGTAATTTAGGCTGCAAATTATTATTTGTTTTGACCAAGATGCATATGCTTGTATTTGATCAAAAGAGATTAGTAATGCAGACTCCATGATTGTAGAAAAAGAAATACAGGTCCAGAATTTAACTCAAGCTGGAAAAGAAACTAGATGAAAGAGTTGTGTGGGTTTGGCACAACTTGAGCTGGACTGGATTTGAATCGCAGCTCCGTCTCTTCCTAGCCTTGTGAATTTAGGCAAGTGGTAAATTTTAAGTTAAATACCTGAGACTTTGAATTAGTATTGATGTTAGACTGTTGCCTTCTTGTATCATTGTCTAGTTGTGACCGTAGAGCCAGACAGTACCTTTTCCAGTGAAAGTACTTAAGGAGTTTTTATAGAGTTTTCATAAAAAAGATGGGCATTTTCAAAATCATCCTAGGAAGAATGCAACCTTTGTACTGAAATGATGACAGGAAGAGAAAAAACTACATATTTTGTTGTTCTCCTTTTGTTTCTTCAAGAAATCCACTTACTAGACTCCTGTTCTGGGGCAGGCACTGATTGGAGTGCTAGGAATGGAATATGTAAGTCATGGCTTCTGTTCTTAAAATGCTCACAATTAAATGAGGGACATAAATGTGACTAGCCATCAGTTTGATGGATGCTATAGTAGAGTACCAAGAAATGGGATACAGACAATGAAGGAAAGGGTTAATTCTCTCCAGGGATAAGTGAAAGCATCTAAAAGGAAATGAAGCATAAGCTGTCTCTTAGAAAGGGCAGGGATATCACAAATGGAAAAAGGAGGAAAGATATTTCAGGCCCTAAGATCATTTATAGTCACTGAGGCAAGAGAGTCTAGGGAGCCCAGGGAACTGCCAGTAGTCCAGTGTGCCTTAGTCTTAGAATGTGAAGATGCTAGTTATAAGACATAGACTTGAAAAGATAATTAGCCAGACTATGATAGACTATGTCTGCCATGCTCAATTGATTTATTCTTCCTAAAATCAATATATGAAACTAGTAGAAAGTTTTAAGCAGCTGAGAGACACATGTTTTTATTTTCTTTTTTCTTTTTTTTGTCTTTTTGCCTTATCTAGGGCTACACCCGTGGCATATGGAGGTTCCCAGGCTAGGGGTCTAACAGGAGCTGTAGCTGCCGGCCTTCACCACAGCCACAGCAACATGGGATCCAAGCCGTGTCTGCAACCTACACCACAGCTCACAGCAACGCCGAATCCTTAACCCACTGAGCAAGGTCAGGGATCGAACCCCCAACCTCATGGTTCCTAGTAGGATTCGTTAACCACTGAGCCACGACAGGAACTCCATGTTTTTATTTTCAGTTGTTCTCTCCTGCAGGGATATGAAGCATAAATGTGAAAAAGGAGAGGATAGAAGTAGGAGCTTATTTGAGGTGGCATTGTAGTAATGGGAACATGGAAAATAAAGGCTAGAACTAAGGAACTTGTCATGGGAGTAAAAACAAAGGAATGTAATCTTTTAAATCTTTAGGGCTAACCCTAAGACTTGGAAATTGGTCCATAGGAGGAGCAGGTCAAAGATGACCAACTTTCTTTGAAGGTGATTAAATAAATATTAGAAAACAATTTAAAGAGTAAGTCGGAAGGACAGGAAAGATGAATTTTGTTCTGAAAGTGGTAAGATGGAGATGCTTTGGGGACATTCCAATTGATACTAAATTTTAGATATGCAGATTTGGTACTAAAGGGAAAGGTTGGGGCAATGCAGAAATTTTAAAATAATTCGTTTAGAGACGGTGATAATAATTATGAGAATATATGAGATAACCCATAAAATGCCTTGAAAGTGAGATGAGAATATAGACAAGAGAGAAACCACAAGGAATATGGAGGAAAGAGTGTCTATCTATCTACCTATCCACCTAGCCCATCTATCTTTCTAGTGTCCTGATGACATATTGTGCTCTACCAGATGTTATTTGCTTTCTCTGCCAATGTGAATCCATCTGAATCTAAACTCTTTTAAACAAGAATCTAGACTCTATTAAAACATCCAATATCAGTCCAACATCATTACAATAAAATGAGGCACTAAAAGGCCCTATTGATACAACAGTAATAAGTAATATAATCATCTTTTGGTTGTCATTGGTTGAAGGATATTTGAAGTCCATGAATGGAAGTGGTCCAATGATTGTGGTCCCTGTGGTTTTTTCCAAACAGTTTAACAAATATGAAACTCAGGGCTAATTTAAAGTAAGTCTGGTGGGTATTTGGAGTGATGAAAAACGTAGTATATTTCTTAAAAATCGAAGACAAGTTTTAACAGACTGAGTGGATCTGATAGAACCCTGAAGTTTATTCTCCTAATATTAAGGAAACCATCTCACGATAACTATACAAATGGTATTTGTATGATTATGAAATATTTTTTATTTTTAAAAAAGTTAATTATGAAGTGATTTCAAAGCTCAGATTCATAAAGTACAACACATTTCACTAGTTTACTTATTATCTGGAAAAGGACTTCACTAGTATTTGAGAAAAGATGTGGCCTAGGATAAACTAAATATGATTTTTTTTTAAAAAGAACTCATTGCAAGACATAATAAATTTCTTTACTCTCAGATTTAAATCCAGATCCTGACTTTGTCCCTGGCTGAATTTCATATGGGTTGCAGCCTTCTGCCCCCATAAATATAAAAACCCTACAAATCCTAAACCCATTAAGGTCATATGATCTTCAAGCTACCTGGAATTCCTTCCTCTCTTCTTTTTTGGTAAACTACTCATCCTTCAAGATGCACCATGATTTTATCTCCTGTGAAGTCATTTCTGATTCATTCTATTTTTCCTTCTTCTGTGACTCAACATTTTGATCATAATCCTATACAAATATTTTTAAATTTTCACTATACTCACCATCTACATGTATATTCCTACAGCTGGACTTGCCTAGTTCCATGCCTGGCACATGACACAGTTTCAGTAAACACTTTTTGTTATATGATTATGCTTCCTTTTTTTTTTTTGTCTTTTTGTCATTTTAGGGCCACACTCACAGCATGTGGAGGTTCCCAGGCTAGGGGTCTAATCAGAGCTACAGCTGCTGGGCTGCGCCACAGCCACAGCCACAGCAATGCGGGATCCTAGCCACATCTGCAACCTACACCATAGCTCATGTCAATGTCGGAACCTTAACCCATTGAGCAAGGCCAGGTATCAAACCTACAACCTCATGGTTCCTAGTTGGATCCGTTTCCACTGAGCCATAATGGGAACTCCTGATTATACTTCTTCAATCATCATCATCACCATATGTATATATGTATCTCTACCTGTCTGTGTCTGTCTATAATTTACACCATGAGATCACATGTAAGGTCTCTCTTGAATTTCAAGATAACCACATAAGACTAGAAAGATAGTCATCTTTAATCCCACTTTTCAGATAAGGAAGGTGAGAAGACAGACTCAGAGAAGTCTTGTCTGGTATTCCATGGGAAATAGGAGACAGAAAATCAACTCCCTTTTCGTAACTTCAATTCTAATATGCTATAGTCAATAAAGTAAAATTTTTTAGACCCATGTGCTTATCAGCTTATTCCTTGTAACTCTTTTATTTAATTATGCCTCAGGTGCACAAATTGGATCAATCATACCCTAGGTTTATCATGGTCATCACTGGTTCAGGCATGATATTCCATCACTAGTTCATCCCTGATATTTTTGTATGTATACTCATTTTTAATATGACTAATACTCTTGAATTCACCACTCATTCCTACAATGAAAACACTGTAATTAACTGTCTACATCTGCATGCTTCTCCTCCCATACCTCACCAACTCTTGATTTACTGTCCAATCCTAAGGAATCTTTAATTTGTGTTTTTTGGCCATACCTACAGAACTTGATTTTATTCAATATTACTATATTTATCCACACTATTTTGTGCAATTGCAGCACCTTAGTTTTCAGTACTGAATAATATTTCATTTTGTGAATATACTATAACTATTTTTCTAGTCATAGAAATTTGAGTCACGTTCTGTTTTTTGTTTTTGCTACTATGAAAAATGCCATCATGAATATTTAAACATTCTTTTTAGTATATACCTGGGAGAATTGCTGGGTTGTAAGTTATGTAAATATTTAGCTCTACAGGAAAATGCCAAGTTGCTTTTATAAATTGATTATAACAATTTACAAACCCACCACCAAGGCAGGAGATGCTCATGATCTACATTTTCCTTAATAATTGTATCAGGCTTTTTATATTTTGTCAATCAAGTAGATGTAAAATAGTATCTCATTATGGTGTTGATTTGCATTTCCTCACTTGCTAATGAGATTGAGAATATCTTCATACATTAGTCATATGTATTTATTTTTATATATAGATCTTTATATATTTGTGATATAAATCTTGTCAGTTATATGGATTTTAAGTATCTTCACTTGATTTCTATATTGTCTTTTGACTTTCCTAGTAGATATTGTGTGTGAATGAATGTTAATTGCTAATAGTTTACAACTGCATCCTTCTTAAAAGAACTGTTTTTGGACAATGGAAGTAAGCTTGCAGCCAGTAACTTATGTAAGATACAAGAGGCTGGTTCCCTTACCTCAAGACTGGACTTGCTTTATGATACAATTCATGCTCCAGAGTTTCCTGTGCATTTCAGCTGATGCTAGACTCCAGCTGAAATCACATCCTTTCTCAGCAACTTCTCCTTACTATACTTTTCTCATTTCCCTAAAAGGAACACCCGAGAGCAGGTCCTCAACAAACTACTTGCACAAAATCCTCTACCTTAGGTCCTCCTTCTAGGATCTTCAACTTGAATGCTTTGAGATATCTCCCAAGTAACACTATTAAAATTTCATGGAGTTATATTTATTAGTCTTTTATAGATTTCCCTTATTAAAATCTCATCAAGAAATCTTTTCTTACCCCACAGAGAGGTATGTTGCATTTCCAGTAATTAATTTTTAATTTTAATTGTTTTTTTAAGTTTTGGACATTTAAGTTTTTAAACATTCTGAAGTTGATTTTTGTATAAAGCATGATCCAATAATTTACTGTATGTGTAAATAACCATTTTTCCCAAGTAATTAATTCCTTTCTTCATGGATTTTTTTTTAGAAAACTGGTGATTTATTCATCACATTTTAAAATATTCTTTATGTACTGAGGGCCTTGCTTAATGCTGGGAATATAAACATAAAATGATAATACAGACCACCTCTCCTTACGTTGTCAAGGGGCTTCCAGTATAGTGAGAAATTAGAATACACTTACAGTGGAAGTTATACAAAACTAATATCTACTAGGATTCAAGAAATGTTTCTTTAAGGAATTGGAACTAAAAGAACAAATGTTTTCTTGTTGGGAAAAATGGATGATTGATGGTGTTTCCAAAGTAAAGACGTCTTTTACAAAAGTAGCATAAGGGGTGGATCAAGATGGTGGAGCAGTAAGAGGTCGTGCTCACCTCCTCCCACAAACACATCGAAAGAACACATCTACATGTAAAACAACTCTCACAGAACAGCAACTGAATGCTGGCAGAAGAATTTAAACCTCCAAAAAAGGCAAGAAACTCTTGACATAACTGGGTAGAACAAAAGAAAAAGAGTGAGTAAAGGAATCAGGATGAGACTAGCATTCCCAAGAGGGAGCTGTGAAGGAGAAAAGGAACCCACATCCTGGGAAGCCACCTAACTGATGTAATGATCAGCTGAGTCAGAGGGACTTCAAAGTTGCTGAGAAAAGTGCAGCAGCTGGATGGAGAATTGCAAAGCAGAATGAGATCCACACAGATACTCTGAACCACCAGCCAGACACCATAGCCTGAGATGCTCAGGTCGGGGCTGGGCACTGAGACTTACACTCCAGAAGTCAGTCCTGGGGAGAGGACTGGGGTTGGTGGTGTGAAGACATCCTAAGGGGCTAAGGAGCAGTGTGTCATGGTCAGGGTAGCAGTATGCTATGGTCTGGGGAGTGGAATGCCATGGCAGAGGGAACCCGGGAGAAAGTCCAGACCTGCAGGAGAGGTAAGACGCCATTGGTGGGGAGGGCAAGAGGAGAAGGGGCAGACAGCCACAGAAAACTCCCTGTGCCCAAGGGCGCATGGGCACCTGCAGGCTCTCAAGAGGGTGGGGCAGCTCCAGTGCAGGCTGCAGATAATGAGAAGCCATTGGTACTCTTTGGGAGACTGGGCAGCTCTGGAGCAGGCTGCTGGTGGTGAGAAGCCTCTTGCTCATTTATAGGAGACTGGGCTCTTCTTGTGCAGGCTACAGGTCCAGGCACCTCTTATCTGGGCTAAGGGTATCAGGGGGCTAAGTGCGACATGGTGCCTACCAGGCACCATATGCTGTTGCTCTCACTCCCCTGAGAACACAGCCGCCCTGCAGCTGCCACTGCCAAACACTCTGGGTGGCACCCAGACACCTCATTACTATCCCTTCCCAAGACCCTCCAACTAGGAGCAGCCAGTGCAGCACATCCCGCATGGGCTAAGTGGGACAGGGTGTTTTTGCATGGTCTGCAGATGGTGGGGGCAAACCACCACAGTTATCTCTAACTCCAGAGGTGGGTGTGGCCCACTGCCACTGGAGATCCCTGAACAAAAATCACTTGCAGTCCTAACCACCTCACAGGGCACCACAGAGGAGGACATTGTGATGAAACACCACCTGTTGTTGCTCTCGCTCCCCTGGGAACACACCCACCCTGCTGCTGCCACTGGCAAATGCTCTAGGCAATGCCCAGTCACTTGATCACTGTCCCTTCCCAGGAACCTGCAAATAGGAGCAGCTTGTGCAGCACCTCCTGTGAGGGCTAAGCAGAGTGAGGTGCTTCTTGCATGGTCTACAGGAGGTGGGGCAAACCACCACAATTATCTCTGGCTCCAGATGTGCGAGTGGCCTACCAACACTAAGTGTCCATGAACAGGCACAACTTGCAACCCCAATCACCTCAAGGGCACTGCAGAGGAGGGCACTGTGACTGAACACAACCTGTTGGTGCTCTTGAACCCCTGGGAACACACCAGCCCTGCTACTGCCACTGCTGAATGCTCTGGGCAGTACCCACACACCAGATCTCTGTCACTTCCCAGGATCCTGCAACTAGGAGCAGCCTGTGCAGCACCTCCTATGTGGGCTAAGTGAGACAATGTGCTTCATGCATGGTCTGCAGGTGGCGTGGGCATACCACCTCAGTTATCACTGACTTGAGGCATTCATTGCCCACTACCATGAGGGTCCTTGAACAGGCCCCAACTGTGGATCAAATCACCTCAGAGGAAGGCATCTCAATTGAACACTAGCTGTTGTTGTTCTCACCCCCCTTGGGAACTCACGCACCCTGCTGCTGCTACTGCCAAATGCTCTGGACAACTTGTAGGCCTGCCTAGAGCTCATTACCACTTCCCAGGTCCCTACAGCTAGGTGTAGCCTGCACCACCTTCCTGCATGTCCTTTCTGCTAATGAGAGCCCAGTGACCAGGCACTGACTACTAGCCCTACCCATTGCCTCCTTCTCCCTGAAAACACGCTGAGCATCCTGGGGATAACAGCAACCCCTCCAAAAAAAAAATACAAAGGGGTGCTCTTGCATAGAAATAGCCTTATAAGACTACAGTTTGGCTTCCCAAACTCACAGAAAAAGAAAAACATAAGCAAGATCAGGAAGCACAGAAACCATTCCCAGGTAAAGGAACAAGGAGAATTTACCTAAGGCAGTCAACAACAAAACAGACCTCTGCAGTCTGACAGACAGAGTTCAAAAGGGGGATAGTGAAAATACTGAAGGAATTAAGGCTGAATATCAAGGAATTAAGAGAGGATATGAAAGTAATGCAGGTTCTTTTAGAAAGGAACTAGAAAATACAAGAAGGAGCCAAGAAAAACTAGAAAATCCATTTGCAGAGAGGCAAACTGAGCTAAAGGCAATAAAGAGCAAAATGAATAATGCAGAGGAATGAATTAGTGACATGGAAGATAGAATAATGGAAATCACACAATCAGGATAGCAGACAGAAAACCAAATGAAAAAACATGAAAGCAATATAAGAGATCTAAAAGATAATTACAAAGTGGGCCAATCTATCCAATCTATGCATAAGAGGAATTCCAGAAGGATAAAAAAAAGAAAAGGGTATTGAAAATATATTTGAAGAAATTATGTCTGAAAACTTTCCAAATCTAAAGGAAACTGATATCAAGATCTAGGAAGCATAGAGGGCCCCAAACAAGTTGAACCCAAACAGGGCCATACCAAGATATATTATCATAAAAATGGCAAAAGTTAAAGATAAAGAGAGCATCCTAAAGGCAGCAAGAGGAAAGCAAAACATTAATTATAAGGGAACCCCCCCATAATGCTATCAGCTGATTTCTCTACAGAAAAACTATAGGCCAGAAGGGAGCAGCCAGATATATTAAAAGTGCTGAAAGGAAAAAAATTTGCAACATAGAATACCCTATCCAGCAAATAGAAGGGGAAATAAAGAATTTCTCCAACAAACAAAAGCTGAAGCAGTATAGTGATACTAAACCCATTCTAAAAGAAATACTGAAAGGCTGTCTCTAATTAAAAATATATTTCAAAAAGAAGTAAAAAGAAATAGGATGGAGGAAACCACAGTTGGAAAGCAATCACCTAAATAAGTCAGCATAGAGATCTAAATATGAAGATGTTTAAAAAAAAAAGACATCACATCATACAATGTGGGGAAGGAAAGTAAGAAAATAGTGTCTTTTTTTTTATTTTAATGATGTGTTTGAGCCTATATGAGTATCAGGATAAATTAAGCAGATATAGGAAGGAGGGCAACCACAAATCAAAACCGAACAATACAGTCACAAAACTGAAAAGTACTAAAGCATAAAATAAGGGAAAACATCCAACCAAAAAAAAAAAGGAAGAAAAGAGAAACAGAATCAAATGGAAAACAAGTTTTAAAATGGCAATAAATACATATCTATAAATAATCACCTTAAATGTCAATGGATTTAATGCTCTAATCAAAAGACACAGAGTAGCAGATTGGATAAAAAAGCAAAAACCTACAATCTACTGTCTACAAGAGACTCACCTTAGGGCAAAGGACACATATAGATTGAAAGTGAGGGGATGGGAAAAGATATTTCATGCCAGTAGACAAGACAGGAAAGCAGTAGTTTCAATACTCATATCAGACAAAATAGACTTTAAGATGAAGGCCATAAAGAAAGACAAAGAAGGACACAATTTAATGGTTAAAGAATCCATTCAAGAAGAGAATATTACAATTGTCAATGTATATGCCCCCTAATATAGGAGCACCCAGATACCTACAACAAATACTAGCAGACGTAAAAAGAGAAACTGATGTGAATACAATAATAGTAGGCAACTTTAACACCCCATTCATATCAATGAACAGATACTCTAGAGAGAAAATCGCTAAGGCAACAGAGATCCTAAATGACACAATAGAAAAGTTTTACCTAATCTACATTTTGAGGACATTACACATGAAAAAATCAGAATATACATTCTTCTCCAGTGCACATGGAACATTCTCAAGGATCGATCACATACTGGGGCACAAAGCTAACCTCAACAAATTTAAGAGTATAGAAATTATTTCAGGTATTTTCCCTAATCACAATGGCATGAAATTAGAAATCAACCACAGGAAAAGAAATGAGAAAAAATACACTACATTGAGAATAAACAATATCCAACTAAAAAACCAATGGGTCAATGAGGAAATCAAGAAGGAAATTTAAAAATACCTTGAGACAAATGATAATGAAGACAACCACTCAAAATCTATGGGATGCCACAAAAGCAGTGCTTAAAGGGAAATTCAGAGCAATACAGGCTCTCCTCAAAAGACAAGAAAAATCACAAATCAAACCCTTAACCCACCACCTAAATGAATTAGAAAAAGGAGAACAAATAAAACCTAAAGTCAGCAGAAGGAAGGAAATCCTGAAGATCAGAGAGGCAATCAATAAAATAAAGATTCAAAAAAACAATAGAAAAAAAATCAATAAAACCAGGAGTTGGTTCTTTGAAAAGGTAAACAAAATTGACAAACATCTGGCTAGACTCACCAAAAAGAGGAGAGAAAAAACCCAGATAAGCAAATTAAGAAATGAAAAAGGAGAAGTCACAACGGATACTACAGAAATACCAAAAAAAAAAAAAAGAACCATAAGAGAATACTACGAACAATTGTAGGTCAATAAATTTGACAACCTAGAAGAAATATACAACTTTCTAGAGTCTGACAGCCTGCCAAAACTGAAATAAGAGGAAATAGATCAACTGAACAGACCAATCACTAGAAACGTAATTGAATACATCATAAAAACAGTCCCTACAAATAAAAGTCCAGGACTAGATGTCTTCATAGGCATATTCTACCAAACATGCAAAGAGGAACTTAAACCCATTCTCCTCAAACTTTTTCAAAAGGCTGAAGAAGAAGGAACACTCCCAAAGTCATTCTATAATCCCACCATTACCCTAATACCAAAACCAAAGATACCACCAAAAAAGAAAACTATACCCAATATCTTTAATGAATATTGATGCAAAAATTCTCAACAAAATTTTATTCAATCAAATCCAACAACATATAAAAAAGATCATACTCCACGACCAAGTGGGATTCATCCTACCCAGTCTACAAGGATGGTTCTACATACACAAATCAACGTCCTACACCACATTAACAAAAGAAATTCAAAAACCACATAATCATCTCAATATATGCAGGAAAAGCATTTGACAAAGTCCAACATCCATTCATAAGAAAAACTCTTACCAAAGTGGGTATAGAGGGAACATACCTTAACATAAAAAAAGCCATTTATGACAAACCCACAGCCAATATAATAAAGGAGAAAAGCTAAAAGCTTTTCAACTAAAATCTGGAGCAAGACAAGGATGCCCACTCTCATCATAGTATTGGAAGTCTTAGCCACAACAATCAGATAAACAAAATAAATAAAAGGTATCCAAATAAGAAAAGAATAGTTAAAACTGTAACTGTATGCAGATGACATGATACTATATATAGAAAATCCTAAGGATGCAACCCAAAAACTACTTGAACTGACCAACAAATTCAGCAAAGTAGTGGGATATAAGATTAACATTCAGAAATCAGTCACATTTCTGTATACCAATGATGAAATATTGGAAAAGGAATGCAGAAATACAATACCTTTTAAAATTGCACCCTAAAAAATCAAATACCTGATATTAAACCTGACCAAGGAGGTGAACGACTTATATGCTGAGAACTAGAAAACATTAATCAAGGAAATTAAAGAAGATACAAAGAAATAGAAGGATATTCCATGCTCATGGGCTGGAAAAATTAATATTGTAAAAATGCCATACTACTCAAAGCAATCTATAGATTCAATGCAATCCCTATCAAATTACCCATGACATTTTTCACAGAACTAGAACAAACCATCCAAAAATTTATATGGAACCACAAAAGACCCAGAATTGCCAAAGCAATCCTGAGGAACAAAAACCTAGCAGGAAACATAACTCTCCCAGACTTCAGGCAATATTACAAAGCCCCAGTAATCAAGACAGTGTGGTACTGGTACCAAAACAGACATTCAGACCAATGGAACAGAATAGAGAACCCAGAAATAAACTCAGACACCTACAGTCAATTAATCTTTGACAAAGGAGACAAGAACATAAAATGGAAAAAAGTCTTTTCAGCAAGCATTGCTGGGAAACCTGGACAGCAGAATGCAAATCAATGAAACTAGAACATATCCTCATAATATGCATCAAAATAAACTCAAAATGGCTTAAAGACTTAAATATAAGACAAGACACCATCAAACTCCTGGAAGAGAACATAGGCAAAACATTCTCTGACATCAACTTTACAAGTATTTTCTCAGGGCAGTCTCCCAAGACAACAGAAATAAAAGCAAAAATAAACCAATGGGACTTAATCAAACTGACAAGCTTTTACACAGCAAAGGAAACCAAAAAGAAAACAAAAAGAAAGCTTACATAAAGGGAGAAAATAGTTTCAAATAATGCAACTGACAAGGGATTAATCTCTAATACAAGCATCTTATACAACTCAACAGCAAAAAAGCCAACAACCCAATTGAGAAATGGGCAAAAGACCTGAATGGCATTTCTACAAAGATATACAGATGGTCAATAAGCACATGAAAAAAGGCTCAGCATCACTGATTATTAGAGAAATGCAAATCAAAACTACTGTGAGCTATCACCTCACACCAGTCAGAATGGCCATCAGTAATAAGTCCACAAATAAAAAATGCTGGAGGGTATGTGAAATAAAAAGGGAACCCTCCTGCACTGTTGGTGGGAATGTAAGTTGGTACAATCACTACAGAAAACACAAAGGAGGTACCTTAGGAAAGTATACATAGAACTACCATATGACCCAGAAATCCCACTCTTCGGCATATGTACGACAAAACTTTCCTTGAAAAAGACACATGCACTTGCATGTTCATTGTAGCACTATTCACAATAGCCAGGACATGGAAACAACCAAAATGTCAATCAACAGATGATTGGTTTAGGAAGATGTGGTATATATACAGAATAGAATACTACTCAGCCATAAAAAGAAGAAATTATGCTATCTGCAGCAACATGGATGGAACTAGAGACTGTCATACTGAGTGAAGTCAGAGAGAGAAAGACAAATAGCATATGATATCAATTATATCTGGAATTTAATATAGGGCACAAATGAACATTTCCACAGAAAAGAAAATCATGGACTTGGAGAACAGACTAATGGTTACCAAGGGGGAGGGGGAGGGAGTGGGATGGATGGGGAACTTAGGGTTAATAGATGCAGACTATTGTCTTTGGAATGGATAAGCAATGAGATTCTGCTGTATAGCACGTGGAACTATGTCTAGTCACTTTTGATGGAACATGATAATGTGAGAAAAAAGAATATATGCATATATGTGTAACTGTGTCACCATGCTGTACAGCAGAAAATTGACAGAAGCTGTAAAAGAGCAATAATGAAAAAAATAATTTTTTAAAAAGCAGCATAAGAATATTTTGCTTTTGTATACCAGCATAGAATATTTTAGAATGCCTATAGTTCTATATGGCATGAAAAATGTGACAGCAGGTATGAACTGAGAATTATACAAAGAGTCTATTTATAAAGCACTTTTTTTGATAATGTACCTTAATTTTTACCTTGTATTTTCCAGCACACTTCTATTTGCAGGTGGCTTCCACTCTTGCTATTGGCTGGAGGAAATAATGTCACCAGGTTTGTTCATAGCACTCTAGTCCTTTGGACACAGGAGTGACCTAAGTGTGGGTACATGACATCAGTAGGTTCAACTGGATCCCTCTAATGATGTCAGTATATAGATGTTGACATGAAGAAGCCCATTCTGTTCAAGTTTGTTAAACTGGGTCTTGAGTAATCATGTTCCCTACCACATGGAGAACACCTGAAAATAGTAGTAGAAAATAAAGCTTATGTCTTCATAAAAGAAAAGCTATGGTGGTAGAAATACAAACAACACATAATGTTAAGTTTCCATTGCAATTCCAATTCCATTGCCTGAGGACTTATCTCCTATAGATCTTTATTCAATTCTATTAGCTTCCCAGGTTCATTCACAGGAATATAAAGCAGTCAATTATCCTTACTGACATTGCCTTATATTTTCAGCTAAGAGAGACAACTAAAACAAGCAATGACTTTATCCTGATGACAATAGAGAGCCACCAAAGGGCTTTTTCAGGAGCATATAATGGTTAGACTTGCATGATGGAAAGTTTCCTGTGGCCACAAGGTAGAGGGTAGATTATGAAGAGGGTAGATTAAGAGGGTAGATTATGAAGCATCATGAATATCAAGTAGAAACAGAACATAAAAGGAAAAGGAAATAGGTAAAGGGAAGAGTCTATATGCCTAGCAGCAGACTTGATTATATTACTCCCTTCTTCCCTTCCACTCTCTTTAAAATAGGCAGACTATATGTATCAAATGGTTTAATTATAGTTGTTGGGTTTTTTCCTTAGGATTCTTGAGGAAATATTGTTGATACATAATTTTATTCTTGAGAATAAAAAATAACTTTTAAACGTGTATTTTTGTAAGTTATGTTAGAGATTTTTATAAAAACTGAAAGAGCAAAAAGTTTTAAGAAAAATTAAAATTTCCCCAACAACTAAAGAAAAATGATAAAAATGTTACTTTCTCATCCTTCAGGCTCATAAAAATATGGAGATACTCATTTTAAAAACACAATATAATTCATTCCATGCTTATCCAAATATTATACCATGAATAATTTCCCATATAAAATATACTTTGAATATTCAATTCCTACATTTCATAACATGGATGTATTACACTGCCTAACCATTAGTCTGTTTTGGAGACTTACGGTTGTTTCCAATTTTTATAATTTTAAAGAATGCTGCCATAAGCATCCAACATGTAGATCTTTTTCTGCTTAGATTTTGGGTTGGATAAATTCCTAATGGAATTACTGGGACAGAGGTTATATACATTTTTAAAACTCTTTCCACAAAAGAACTTTGCAAATTAGACTATGTTTTATTTCAACAGAATATGACAAGTCTGATGTGACAGATGATCCCAATTCCCAGAATTTCACTGCACTTAAATGTGCAGGGCAATCAGATTTGGCTGCTCCTTTGCATTTGGGGCATAATGTGATGGACTGATTTCTTTTCTCCCCCTGCAGCATTTTTGACTGATACTAATTCTTCAAAGTTTCTTTTCTGTAGGAACAAAATAGTTTAAGAAGCACAGAACTTGAGATTTGGAATCTCAACTGAATGTTTCCATATTTCTTTGAGGGTGAAATGGAGTGTGGAGTATTTTCCTTTCCTGAAGACAGGAAATGAATTCTACAGATTGAAAGCCTTTTTTTAGAGAACTAACTATACCAAAATTCTCACACATATGATCTCATTTAATCTCTCCCTACAGCATTTGAGACTTTTAGCAATATATCAGAAAACATGCAGGTTTTTCAACCAGCCTAACTTGTAAGATGGGTCAAGGTTCCATCAACTGCCTGTTTCTTGAATTACCTTTTGCAAATTATTGATATCTGAGTAATAAATTCATGGGAGTATGAACAGATATTTTACTGGGTAGATATTTTAATTAAATGAGAAAATGCAAGTAGAGCCAGCAGCATGGTATATTTCCCTGTTAATCTGGAACACTGCCGAGATCAAAGTCTGAGGGTTGCTTATGTTTTTTTCTGGAAGTGATCTCCCAAACCAAGAGTGAAAGTCCATGGGGGAGACTAGGGAAGAAGGGAAAACCAATACAAGGATGTTATCGAGTTTGTCACTAGTGCAGATGAATGACGCATGACCTACTTTGCCCAGTGTATTATGAAATACACCTCAGAACTCTTTACCCAGGGGAAAAAGAGGAAAGTACTTACTTATCACCAACCATCCACTGCACCCTTTCCCTCAGCCAAGGGCACCTCTAGGGCATGCATTTTCAGGTTATATATTTTTATCAGGGAACTCCTGGAGCTTTCAGAGACACCTTCAGCAAAATACAAGGGGACAAGTACACCTGGTTGCACCTTCACAAAGCTAGTCAGAACTGGTCAGTACAGCAATAGTTGGTCAAATGATGAAGTCCACAAGGATTTTCAATGAAAAACAAGCGTGTCTACATTTGTTTCTTTTTAAAATGATTTTTATTTTTGCCATTATGTTTGATTTACAGTGTTCTGTTAATTTCTACTGTATAGCAAAGTGACACAGTCATGTGTGTGTGTGTGTGTATGTGTGTGTGTGTGTATATGTATGTGTATATATATATATGTGTATATATATATATATATATAATATATCTTTTTCTCACATTATTCTCCATCATGTTCCATCACAAGTGACTAGATATAGTTCCCTGTACTATACAGCAGGATCTCATTGCTTATCCACTCCAAATGCAATAGTTTGCAACTATTAACCCCAGGCCCCCAGTCCATCCCACTCCCTCCTGCATCCCCTTGGAAGCCACAAGTCTATTCTCCAAGTCCATGAGTTTCTTTTCTGTGGAAAGATTCATTGATGCCGTATAATAGATTCTAGATATGTGATATCATATAGCACTTGTCTTTCCCTTTCTGCCTTACTTTACTTAGTACGAGAGTCTTTATTTTAATCTTTGTGGCTGAAAATGGCATTAATTTGTTTTTATGATTGAGTATTCCATTGTGTATATATACACCACATCTTCTTAATCCCTTCATCTGTCAATGGGCATTTGGGTTGTTTCCATTTCTTGGCTATTGTGAATAATGCTTCAGTGAACATAGAGGTGCATGCATCTTTATCGATGAAAGTTTTGTCTGGATATATGCCCAAGAGTGGGATTGCTAGGCCATATGGACATTCTCAGTTTAGTTTTCTGAGGTACTTCCATGCTGTTTTCCATAGTGGTTGTACCAACTCACATTTCCCCCAACAGTGTAGGAGGGTAACCTTTTCTCTGCACCCTTTCCAGCATTTATTATTTGTTGATTTCTTAATGATGGCCATTCTGACTGGTATGAGGTGATACCTCATAGTAGTTTTGATTTGAATTTCTCTAATAATTGGTGAAGTTGAGCATTATTTCCATGTGCTTGCTGGCCCCACACCCTCACACCATGAACAAAAATAAACTCAAAATGTCTTAAAGACTTAAATGTAAGACAAGACACCATCAAACTCCTAGAAGAGAACATAGGCAAAACATTCTCTGATACCAACTTACAAATCTTTTCCTAGGTAAGCCTCCCAAGGCAACAGAAATAACAGGAAAAGTAAACCAATGGGAACTGATCAGACTGACAAGTTTTTCACAGCAAAGGAAACCATTAAAAAAAAATACAACCCATGGGATGGGAGAAAATAGTTTCGAACGATGAAAATTGACAACTCTAAAATATACAAACAACTCATAAAACAGCAAGAAAAACCAACAACCCAATTGAAAAATGGGCAAAATACCTGAAGAGATATTTCTCCAAAGAAGATATACAGATGCATCTGTTTCTTCTCATTATTTTAACACATTATCACAAACTTAGTGGCTTAAAACAGCACAAGCTGATTACCTTACTGTGCTGGAGAACAGAAGTTCGCAGATGGCTCTTGGCTAAAGCAAAGGGGTTGGCAGGGCTGCATTCCTGCCAGTGGCTCTAGGAGGAAATCCACCTCATGCTTTTGCAAGGCCTAGAGGCTGTTCTTATTCTTTGCTTAGGGAGCCCTTCCAGCAACGGCCTCACTCTGACTTCCTTCTCCGCCATCACATTTCCTTTCCTAACTCTGACACACCTACCTCCCTCTTAAAACAATGCTTGTGATTACTTTAAGCTCACCTGATGGTCCACGCTAATCTTTCCATCTCAAGATCATTAATCACATCTGTAAAGTCCCTTTTGCACTTTAATATCTTTGCAGGTGTCATGGATCAACACAAGGACATCTTTGGGGAGTCATTATTATGCCTACCACAGTGTCCAGTATAGAAAATCTAGTAAATATGTGTATTAGGTTTTCTCCTCTTGTACATCTTCTCTCCACTCTACTCCACCTGACACTAATTTTGATCAAGTCAATAAGTAGAAAGTGGCTAGGCAAGCCACAAATTCAGATCAGCTGTTTGCAAATCCATTGATTTGGGATCTTGACAATCAAGGGCTCAGCGCTGGATATGGTAAAAATAGTGTCAGAGATTTCTACTAGCTCCAGGGTGGGTGTGATTCAGGGCTGAGTGAAAATGAGCCAATGAGAATAAGGAGAAATTTCACCAAAAAGCCCACACTGGAAGCCCCAACAACTTCATATTCCATTTCCAATATGGTTATAATAAATTGCTTTCAATACTCTGGGAATGGAAATTTACTTTTTTAAGTTGCCGAAGATGGATAATTTTTACTAAAAGATAAATTTGCTGAGTATAAAACAGATCTCCATTCAATCTGGCATCTTGAACAGATACTAAATGGAAAATATTATTTAGCATGACTTTTTAATAGTACCAAATTTTACTTAGGTTTTTGGTGAAAATCCACACTTGAACAGATGATACAGGTGAAATTTCAACACAATTGCTCCAATCTGAATATTTATAACAAAATTACATAAGTTAAAAGACTAAATAAAATAAGCACTCACATAACCATGATCCAACTTATTTTTTAGAAATGTTACCACAATGTGGTACACAATTATACACTGCCTTCACGATTCCTGTACTTTTTTCTAATCCCATTCCCTACCTTACTCCCTAGTGGTGATCATTCCCCTGAACTATGAACGTAGCATTCCTTTTCTTTGATAGTTTTTATAAAGTGTTTATGTATTCTTGAAAAGTATACTGTATTTTGTGTAAATGGGATCATATATGAGTTCTTCTGTCATTTAATCATACATATAGCTTCAGTCCATTCAGTAGATTTTTTTTACTGCTTTGTATTAACTCATTGCCTTAGCAAACTACAATTTATTTTTCTATCCTCTTGCTAGTGGAGTTGCTTCCTCTTTGGTGGTATTCGTTTTTGTTGCTTTGTTTTTATTTCTCTCTTGACTCGTCATGTACATGTGCAAGAATGTCTCTAAAGTATAAATCTGGGACATAAATTGCTTGTTTGTGAGGCAGGTGTATCTTCAAAATGGGGGAGGATTCTAAACTGTTTTCCAAGTAGGTTGTAAAATGTAAATGCCAACTCACACGAGTTTAGTCTATGTAATTATTAAAACGATGTTCGCAGAATTTAAAATTTTCCCATTCTAGCAAATATAAAATGGCATATTTTGTAAAATAGTTAAATGCATAAAAACTTGTTTTTATGGTAATGCTTCTGTGTCTTGTTTATAAAATTGTCTGCTACAAGATCGCATATTCTTGTATATCATTGTCTAAATTTTGATGGTACTCCAAATATGAGTCTTTAATCTGAGATTGCTTTTTTATATAGAGAGATATACATCCAACTTATTTTTTCCAGTACAGATACTGTTTTATCTAGAAATGTTTTGCCGTATTATCTTCGTTTAAACTTATCAAAATATTTGTCTTTTTAACACTGGTAAACATTCAATTTACATTCTATGATATTTTATTCTATTCTGTCTTTATAACCTCTCAATTCTTATTTTGTAGCTTTATATAATCACTTATTAAATTGTATCTTCACACGTATCAACATCTTTATGCATACTAGATTTTCTAATAGGGATAATTTTACTTCTTACTGAGGGAAAAGCTGTTTCATCATTTTCTAACTTTGGGAACTTAAGCAAATTTTTTAACCCATCTGGGTCTCAGTTTCATCATAAAGTATAAATAATAATATCTACTTCATATAATTATTAAGAAGATTATATTAGTTGATATATGTAAAGAACCTAGAAAGTGCCTGGCACATATTAATGGTCACATTAATATTTACTAGTATTATTTTGATTGACACTGATAGTACTAATCTTATTATTTCTGTATGGGGTAGGCTAAAATATGCTGCAGTAACAAAGTAAAATCCTAATGCTTTTGAAACAAACTTATGTTCTCAATTTTGTGTTTCTTTTCACTTCTGCTACATGTCCTACAAGAGCTGACTCTATCACTGTTGCTTGTTAATTTTAACTCCATAACCCAGACTGACAAAAAGACAGTAATGTAGAATACTTCCAGTAATCCTAGAAAAAAGAAACAGGGTATTGGAGGGTCTCACTGAGAATTAAATGCTTAGCCCAGAAGAGGTACATACCAGTTCCACTCAAAAGTCATTGGCCAGAATTGTTTACATAGCAATCCAAAAAGTACAATCTCAGTTCTTAGTCGGATTCGTTAACTGCTGCGCCATGATGGAAACTCCATAAAAAGTACAATCTTACTATGTGCCAAGAAGTCTGAGAATTAGAAATATTCAAGAATCATCATTAATGAATAACATCTTTTATAATTTCCTTCTATTTTTGCCTTAAATTTTTGCTAGCTTAGTATCCTGTATTCCTGCTTTAACTTATTTTTGCTTCTTAGGAGTTCTTTTTTCCTAGCTACATCAATGGTGCATTCAAAAGTTTTATTTTTTATTTAACACACTAGTTTTTTTTTTTTTATTTTTTAGGTGGAGGTTTACTCTGTATGTCTAGTATACAACACTGAAAGCAGGAAAAATAAAAATTTTATCACTCATTTTCAGTGGCTTAGAGAAACTGGCCAAAGTGCAAAAGATCACAAAACCACCTTTATGTGATGGTTCTACTGTCGAAATGTCAAGAGAACCAATCTCATCCCATTATTCACTAAATAACTCTGCAACCATAGCAGGTCACTTCCCCTCTCTATGTCTGCTTTCCTTAACTATAAAGCATGCAGGTTGGTTTAAATGACCTTTAAGTGCGTGCCCCAGCTGACTCTTAATTTTTCATTTTACTTCATAAATACATATAGAATATGTATTTTAATAAAATTTTTCATTTTATTTCATAAATACATATAGAATACATATTTTAAAATGGCTTCTGACAATCTCAAATTCCAAACCCAATATTTCTTTTTCAATGACAACCTGTTGCCACTTAAGGTTTTCCTGGCAGCTCTTGACTCAAAAATATTATCAGAGAACAGATCCTTAACTTCTTCTTGCATCCTGTAAATGTGCACAATAAGCATAAAGCAAATTCATAAAAGAAAGCCCCTATTTACTTCCTTTGCTTGAAGTGAACTCAGTCTCAACTCTCTCCTGCAACACTTGCCACAGAATACAAAAAAGATAACCAAACATTTATTTCAGAGCTGGAAAACTAGAGAAGGCAATTTCGAAAAGCTTTTGTCATCATCCAGTCCATTCCTTAGCCCTTCTCTGCCTAATCTACATGTCACAGTAAACACCAAAGGGAAAAGGAAAACACGACATTGTTTTGAAAGACTGCCATATTTTTCAAAATATAGATCTTTTCTTTTCATGATTATATTTAATCTTCACAATAATTATTGATATAGGTGTTATTACACCCTCTTTTGGATGAGGAAACTGAGATTCATATGAGATAATTAATAGGTTCAAGACTTCACATCTGAACTGCACTGTGTGATGAAGGTAAGAGTCATTGTTAGAGAAATTACATAAGAGAGAAATCTAAGTAAATAGAGGCCTTTGCCTCATAGTGAAAACTAGAGTATTTACAGATGAGATGATCCACAGTATCCACAGAGCTTAACACACCCTCTGATGCTTGAGGCTGGAGATTCTGAACTCTGGCAGGCTGGGGTTAGTGTCCCAAACTTGAGGATATGACTTGTTGCAAATTTTGTCTTCTTTTAACATCTCTTTGAATGATTTTAGATTTAAGGAAAGTTTGCAAAGTTTCCTTAAATAGTACCAGTAATACAAATCATACGAAGAAGTGTACAAAGAATTCCTTAGAGTTTCTTCTAGAGTCTTCAAATCTTAACATGTTTCCACATTTATTTTCTCACCACGTGCACACACAAACATACACACACAGTTTTTCTGAACCATGTGTAAGTGATACATGATGACCCTTAGTAATTTAATGTATATTTTCTTAAAACAAGGACATTCTCTTACATAATAACAGTACAATTACAAAATCAGAAAATTAACATTGAGCTAATTCTATTATCTATATTTCAGATATCATTCATATTTTTCACTTATTCCTAGATTGCCCTTTATATCAAAAGAAAATCCTGAGTCACATGTTGCATTCAGTCCTTGTCTTTCATGACACTGATATTTTTCAAGAAAACTAGTCAGATGTATTTTAAAATGCCCCTCATATTTGAGCTTTCGCATGATTAGTTTCAGGTTATACAGTTTTGACAGAAATACTCCAGAGGTGATGCTGTGTCCTTCAGTACATGAGGTCAAAAGGAACAGGATATTATTCATCCTACTCATGTAGATATTAACTTTGACCATTAGCTCAGACAGTATCTGCTAGATTACTACTGTAAAATTATTTTTTAATTTGTAATCAATAATTATAAGACAAACCTTTTGGGTCTATGTAAAATCTGTCTCATTACTGTTTCACCCACAAGTTCTATCATGTATTTGATGTCTGTATCATGATTCTTCCCTTAACCAGTGAATAATATCATGCCTGCCAAATGGTAATTTTTCTGACTTAATCATTCCTTCATCATTTATTAGATGGACTTCTAATCCAAAGAAGAGCTTAAAGCTCTTACTTCTTCCTCATCTATTTATTTGCTTATTCATTTATATCATCCTACATATCTGTACAGAGTCCATGTTGTGAGTTTCTTAAACTTCATGACCCTCAGTTCTTCCTCCATAAAATAACAATGATAACATTTACTGTCTTGATTTGCTATGATCATTAAATAAGTTAATATAGGTAAAGTCCTCAAAATCATAAGAAATAAATTGGATCTATTTATATTTATAATAATAATTGTATGACTCTTCACATAATGAGACTGAGGTGTGATCTTCTTTCAGCACTTTATTATCTCAGACAACCAATTTAACCTCTCTCAGTCTCATTTTCCTCACCTATAAAATGAAAGAATTCAGTTAAATGGTCTCTAAATTCAATTACATTTCTAGTGTAAGAAACTAAGATTCTGTACCTATAAAATATATATATGTAAATATAAATCCATTTTCTTCCAACAAAATGTCAAATGTCCTGTAATATCTTTGCAGTATAAATATCTTCTGTAATTCTTAATGTTCTTCCAAAACGTCAAAGGATACATATTTTATCTCTGAATAAACAGTTTGGGTATTTCATTTAATCACAATTTACATTTTAGTAATATTAGTTGGTCACTGCTATTTTCCAACTATGCTGATGATTTTTGACAAAATGTGAAATAGCTAAAGACAGATGGCTTGCAGCTCCAACTGTTGGGGTTTATTTTCCTCTGCCAGCAAGGTCTGTGATCCTTCAACGGACGGTGTCCTCAGACCACGTGATGGCTATGATTTGCATATTAAGAAGGAGGAATTCAAACTTTTAAAATTTCCTTCCAAAACATATAGGTCACATAATGAAGTGTGACCAGTGTGTAGCTTGGGGTTTTCTAATACATAGCCTTTCAAGTATGCACACTGTGAAAACGAAGAATATGATAAAGGCAAGCTAGTAAATGATTTAATATCATTAAACATCTCCCATGGGAGAGACTGGGATAATGAAAAGGGCCCTGGACTTGCATTTTGAATCTCTGGGCTTAAATTTTTGCTCTTACTAGTTCTATGAACAGGATCAAGTCATTTACATTTTCTGACTTTGTTTCTTCTTACATCAAACTGAAATAACATGACACATCTCAGAAAGATATTTTGAGAAGTAAAGAAGTCAGTGTCAGTGAAAGCACCAAGCATATGAAGGATATTCAATAAGTATTAAAGGAGAAAAAAAACCCTTAGGTTAAATAAGATCCAGCATAGCCAGAATAACCATCTTCAGCATTTTCTACTATTTCAGCAACTTGGAAAGTCAGGAACCACTGTCTTTCAGTTTGACTGAGAACGCTTGTTAATGGTTATGTTATGACAGACCTAGTACAGCAGCCAGACTGGAGGCAACATAATCACCTGAGGAGTACTCAGTCATAAGTCTTGGGCTTCGTCTTAAAGACTGTAAATGAGTAATCTTACAAAAGGGCTCAAATATCAATATTGCTAAGTGCTTTCCAAATGAATTTGATGCTCTGAATCTCATTCTAGAATTAAGAATGATGAAGAACATACCAAATGATCCATCAAATCATCAAGTGAAGACCAGGACTGGAAGCACATAATCAACTATCAGGAGTGCACCATTGACACTGAATACTGATAACTTAATACCTAACACCAGCAAATATTTTGATGAGTTACTTCACTGTGTAAGATTAAGCCTTTGGAATCAGATTACCAAGTTCATAGCTGGACTCTACCATTTATTAGCTGTCTAACCTAAGTCATTATAAAATATCCCAGAGTCTACCCCCTCATCTCTAAAATGAAAGCTGTCATAAGTTTTAAATGAAATCACCTAGGGACGAACTTAGTACAGTGCTGGCACAAAATAACCACATAATTAAGGTTGTTTAGTTATCCTGAACTCGTCAGACACTTTGAAAAATAATGCCTATATGCACACTGGGTCCTGTGCTTGGGAAACCCTTCCCACGTTCCTGTGCTTAGTTGACTTCATTCCCTCGATATCTAATTATGATCCTGTATCAGAATGCCATTTTCTGCTCTCTGTATGACAATCTCTGCCAGTGAAATCCTTCCCATCATGCAAATCTTCTAGCTATCATAGGAAAAACCTGGAGTTCCTGTCATGCTCAGAGGAAATGAATCTGACTAGTATCCATGAGGACTCAGGTTCCATCCCTGGCCTTGCTCAGTGGGTTAAGGATCCAGCATTGCCATCAGCTGTGGTGCAGGTTGCAGACGTGGCTTCAATCCAGTGTTGCTGTGGCTGTGGCATAGGCCTGAGGCTACAGTTCCGATTTGACCCCTAGTCTGGGAACTTCCATATGCCGTGGGTGCAATCCTAAAAAAAAAAAAAAAAAAAAAAAAAAAAAAAAAAAAGGGAAAAAGAAGAAAAAGTTGAATCTCTACATGTCAAGCCCTAATTCATCTCCCCTTTTTTCCTTTGCTCCTGCATAAAGACCATGCATACTTATGTGAATTGACCTTAGTGATGTAGATCTTCCTTATGTCCAAGTTTTTATTTTCCCACTATTTTCTTTCTAAATACTTACCTTGGGTGAATTCTTGTGTTATTTTTTCTTCAGTTCTACATGTTTATGATGCCAAAATCTACATCTCAGATTCATACTATTATAAGCCTAAGACCCATATAACTAGCTATCAATCTCCCCAAAATAGCCTTCTGTGTCTTGCAAACACTCCAAATTTAACATGTACAAAATCAAGTTAACTCTTAACTAAGATTTTTCCTTCAATCATCTTCTTTGTGCCACTTTGGAAAATAGTTTGGCAGTTCCTAAAAATTTCAAACATAGAGATACCACATACCTTGCAATTAAACTCCTAGGTATTCACCCAAAAGAAATAAAAACAAAAGTCTGCATTAAAATTTGTGAACAAATATCCATTGGAACATTATTCAGGATAGCCCCAAAGTTGAAACAATCCTAATATCCATCAATTGATGAGTGGATAAACAATAGAATATTATTCAGCCATAAAAAAATAGAGTACAGATATATGACATAGATGAACTTTTAAAACATCGTGATGAGTGAAATAAGACAGACACAAATTGTATAA
>PVHT020000066.1:13937543-13968589 GCA_004024745.2 Catagonus wagneri | reverse complement strand
AAAAAAAAGGAAACTAGAACACTTCCTAACACCATGCACAAAAATAAACTCAAAATGGATTAAAGACCTAGATATAAGACCAGATACTAGAAAACTCTTAGAGGAAAACATAGGCCAAACACTCTCTGACATAAATGATAGCAACATCTTCTCAGATCCATGTGTCAGAGTAAGGACAATAAAAAGAAAAATGAACAAATGGGACTTAATTAAACTTCAAAGTTTCTGCACAGCTAAGGAAACCCTAAACAAAACGAAAAGACAACCCACAGAATGGGAGAAAATATTTGCAAATGATGCAACTGACAAGGGATTAACCTCCAAAATTTACAAACACCTCCTACAGCTCAATACCAACAAAAAAACAAACAACCCCATCAAAAAATGGGCAGATGATCTAAACAGACAATTTTCCAAGAAGACATACAGATTGCCAAAAAGCACATGAAAAGATGTTCAACATTACTCATTATTAGAGAAATGCAAATCAAAACCGCAATGAGGTACCACCTTACACTGGCCAGCATTGCCATCATCAAAAAGTCTACAAACAATAAATGCTGGAGAGGGTGTGGAGAAAAAGGATCCCTATTACACTGTTGGTGGGAATGCAAATTGGTGCAGCCACTGTGGAAAACAGTATGGAGTTTCCTCGGAAAACTAAAAATAGAATTACCACTTGAGCCAGCAATCCCACTCCTGGGCATCCATCCAGAGGAAACCATGCCTCGAAAAGACACGTACTCCAGTGTTCACAGCAGCACTCTATGCAATAGCCAGGTCATGGAAACAGCGTAAATGCCCATCGACAGAGGAGTGGATAGGAAAGATATGGTACATATACACAATGGAATATTACTCAGCCATTAAAAGGAACAAAATAGCAACATTTATAGCAACATGGATGGACCCAGAAATGATCATGCGAATTGAAACCAGTCAGACAATTAGACAGCAACATCCGATGCTACCACTTACATATGGAAACTAAAAAGACACAATGAACTTCTTTGCAGAACATATAATGACTCACAGACTTTGGAAAACCTATGGTTTCCAAATAAGACAATCTGGGGTGGTGGGTGGATGCCCTGAGGGTTTGGGACAGAAATGGTACCAAACTGAGTTGTGATGATTTTTGTACACCTATGATTGTAATAAAATTCACTAAGCAATGGAAAAAAATATTTACCTACTGCACTCAAAGTGTTAGGCTATGCAGTATTCGGAAATATGTATATGATTATAACATGCTCCATACCCTTCAGAAGCATATAATTTATTAAGTGTAGCAACATCCTAGAGAAAAAGGACCACATATTCTCAGTACCTACATGACAGGTGTTTAACAATTACTTATTGAATAAAGAATAAAAACCTCTCAGTAATTTTTCAAAACCTTCCCAATTTGCTCAAGTCCCACACCCAACTTTACCACTCATCTTTGTTCAAGGTCTAATACCTTATATTTGATAGAGAAAACTGAGGTCATCTGTATGAATAAACTTAGCCTCTGTTTCCCCTCATCTTTTTCTGTACCCCTATTTCCCCCTCTCTTTCAAGTCTCAGAGAATGAGGAATCCCTTGTGCTACCCAAGGTCAACTCCTCTGTTCATTTGTTTCCTTAGTCTTTTCCCCCAGTTCCATCATATTCAAAATCTGACTTGATCAATAAACTAATACCCAATTTATGTAAGGTAAATGATTTAGCAATCAAAATATATTAAATATCCAATGAACGTAGTTCTTATAGCCAGCCCCCTCCAATTCAAGTCTCTCCCTTCCTGAAATATAACATCCTTTTAATTTATATCCATCTTAATTTTTTCCTTCTCTTTTGAGCCCACTTCTGTTCCCAGTTTCTTAGTTTACACTTATTTAGCATTTTGAAATCTAATTTTGCATCTACTGCTCACTGAAATTGCTCCTGAAGTTTGCAAAATTCCAAGAATGAATGATTCCTTAACTCTTCGAAGCTTGTTCTCTTTTCTTTAAAAAATGGCAATGTATACCCATACATGAACATTCTTCAAAATATCCTCAAATGACTGAATGACACTTCATTTGACTCAAGTTGAAAAGCACTGCGGTTAATAGAATTTAGTTCTCACTGGAGATCTATGTTGCCTTTAACCCTGTTTTATCTCCAGTGGATGTCCAGGGCCAGGGAGAAGGAAATATTCTATCATCACTTCTTGAGCACTTACTCTATGCCAAATCCTCTGTACAATACACCAGAGAGATACTAGACAATACTCCTATTCTCAAGAAGCTCACACTAAATACTGTTTGGGAAAGGAATGAGTAGCTCTGATATTTCAAACCTGGATGCCTAGGAATATAGAGGCATCCACGCACTAGTATAACACTAACACCACTGAAAGAAAATGAACCAAAGAAACAGAGTGACATGAAATTCAAACACTGTTTGGCCTTGTACATATTGTGACTGAGGAGAAAACAAGAAAGATGGCCATGTGGAGAAATGGGTGAGAGCCAAGGGGAGGGAGCATATAGTACTCATCAGGGAGATTTCGACCTGCTGAGAAGAATCTGAGGCTCAAACAAGATTTAAATCAAGAATCAAATTAGGTAAGATTTCAATATTCTTATTATTTAGATAACTTTAAGATAAAAGTTAATAATTCAGTTTTGAGATGCAAATTTTAAAAAGTTATATAGGACTGTGGATGAAGCCATGGTCATTGGAGTCAGATGTGAGGGACGTAAACCTAGATCCATAACATGCTAATGTCGGAGACCTTGATCAAATAGTGACTTCCACAAGTGCTAATTTTTGTCATTTGCAAAATGGGAATAGTGATAATACCTAACATATCATGTTAAGAATATTTAGTAAAATAGTATATATAGGAGACTTAGTATAATATATGGCACATAATAGTGATTAAATTATGCTATTCCTATTGTTTTTACTATTAGAATTTTTTAACTAAATGCTCATTTATAAAGTCTTGAAGATCGGAGTTCCCTTCGTGGCTCAGTGGTTAACGAATCCGACTAAGAACCATGAGGTTGCGGGCTCGATCCCTGACCTTGCTCAGTGGGTTAAGGATCCGGCGTTGCCGTGAGCTGTGGTGAAGGTTGCAGACGAGGCTCGGATCCCGCGTTACTACGGCTGTGACGAAGGCCGGCAGCTACAGCTCCTGTTAGACCCCTAGCCTGGGAATCTCCATATGCCGCGGGTGCAGCTCTACATAAAAGGCAAAAAGACAAAAAAAAAAGTCTTGAAGATCAAGAAGCCAAATATGCAAGATTCTCTAAAAATCAATATATTTCTTATTGTGAAACTCCATATTCAGGAAAAAGAGCCAGTTTTTTTTCCTGTTTCACAAACTATAACTTCCTGGCATCAATTCTTTGTGTTCTATACCTCCATCTATACATAGAAGTCTGATATTTTATGTCCAGATTTATGAACCTAAGGCTCTCAGTTTCTCAGTTATTAAAAAAAAGCCTGAAATTAATTAAGACAATTGAGTCAATTCATTCATCCATTTATTGATTCAACACACATTCTACATGCCAGGCACTCTGATAGGTATTAGGGATACAAAATAGAAAAGACTATGCCTTTGCAGAACTTACAGCCTAATGACATTTAAAAAGTCATTTTGTTAATTACAAACTTTTATAAGTATCATGGTTAAAAAGTACAGCAAGGTATAGAATCGTATCATAAGGAATCCAATCTCTTTGGAGGTTCAAAGAAAGCCTCCCTGGAGAAGTGATATTTGAACTGCATTCTGAAGAGTCAATTGAGTGATGGGAGGAGTTACAGAGTTTTCCAAGCAGAGGAGAGGACAGTGTAAATTAAAGAAAGAGAAACAAAAGAAAATCAATTCTACAACCTAGTATATATGACAGCAATAGAAGAGCACCACTTAGATCTCCATTTGAAAGAAATTTCTCTAAAAAGCATGGTTTACTGCAGCTTGCAGCCAACACTTAGGATCCGGCACAGTGTTCATACTAGGCAAGGCTTTTGCCAGGCTTCTCCAACCAATGACTCAGCACAGTGGAGATAATAGAGCCTGGTTATTTGCACTTGACATGAGATGCCTCTAACAAGTCACCTTTGCTTAGAGACTTTCCATCAACCCAGCCAATATTTTCTTACCACTGCACTGTAGTCTAAGGCTCTTCCAATTTATCCTCCCTCCTCCCCTTTCTCCTCCCATAGCTTTTGGATATCTGCATAGTAGCTTGAAGACTCATTCTGCCTATTTCTGTTTCCTTCTATTTATCATTCACACACTTTAGATCAATCCTGAATGTATCACTTTAATCTTGTGGATTATCTTTGACCCCATCTAACTTCAAATTGATGGCTCTGACAATATCCAGCCTATAATGGGGGATTCCAGGTGCATGTGCTCTTGGTACTTCATGAACAAGGCTTCTGTTTCTAATAGGATCCAGTTATACACAAGGAATTGTTGCTCAAAAGGCATATAATTCTCCATGAAGATGGAAAGGCCTTGCTCCAGAAATTTGGGGGCCTGTGCTGTGAATTTCCCAACAGGGTTCACCATAAACTCTCTACTACATCTTTTCCTACCACTGACACTTATAATTCCATAGAGTCTGCGCAAGCAGCAGGATATCTTGCACTACCGCCTGGTCCTGCTGCCATTCTTCAGGGCCATAAAGAATGCAATAGCTGTGGAAAAGGGAACTCTCTGTACTTGTTGGTAGGAATGCAAATTGGTACAACCACTATGGATAACAGCATGAAGTTTCCTCAAAAAAGCTAAAAATAGAACTACCACGTGATCCAGAAAGCCTACTCCTGGGCATCTATCCAGAGAAAACCATAATTCAAAAAGATACATGCATCCAAGTGTTCACTGCAGTACTACTTACAAAAGCCAAGACATGGAAGCAACCTAAATGTCTGTCAACAGAGGAACGGATAAAGATGTGGTACATATATACAGTAGAATATTATTCAGCCATAAAAAATGAAGTAATGCCATTTGCAGCAACATGGACAGACCTAGAGATGATCATGCTAAGTGAAGTTAGTGAAAGCAAATGTCATTTGATGTCACTTCTACATTGAATCTAACAAAATGATACAAAAGGACTTATTTGCAGAACAGAAACAGACTCACAGACTTTAAAAGCAAATTTATGGTTACCAAAGGGGAAAGGTGGTAGGGGTAGAGATGAACTGGGGATTTGGGATTGGCATATGCACCCTGTGGTATATGGAATGATTGGCCAAGGGGACCTGCTGTATAGCACAGGGAACTCTACCCAAAATTCTGTGATGGTCTATGTGGGAAGATTCTGAAAAAGAATCGATGTATGTACATATGTAACTGAAATTTCACAATCAGAAATTATCACAACATTGTAAGTCAAGTATACCACAAGAAAAATTATAAAAATTAAAAAAAGTTAAAAATAAAGAATGCACTATCAAGACAGGCATCAGCATCACTAAGCAGTGCAGTAGTGGCACTTTTCACAGGTCAATGTGGAAAGTAAGAGAGGGTCTCAGGACTGTGCACCTTAATAGCCATGGGCATGATGCACCCCCTATTAATTTAGGTGATGGTACTTACATACCAGAGGCCAGACCCACTGTAACCCAGGAATTCTCTTCCTCTAGGATGTCTTCCCAGGTCTGCACTAGTGAAATCAACAGTCATGGCACAATCTTGTGCCAGGAGCATGTGAACAGACATATGTGAGAGACCACAAAGTACAAAAAGTTTTGTGTCACCTATAAATGCACACCAGACACAACCCACCATGAAAGAGGCATTGAAGAACAAAGCAGGCAAAATCACATGGCTAGCTGATATAATCTATCCTTTTTAATCAGTTACTCCAGAACTGGTATGAAGGACACATTTATGGAGCAGCCACAGAGGCAGAAATGGAAGCCACAAATGACCCAAAGAGCATGAATTCCCCCTTACCAGTGCTAACCTAGATTCTGTTGACTCTGAGTATCTCACCCAAAGAGCTTTGTCACTGCAAATTAACTACACTGGACCCCTTCCATCCTGGATGAAATATCAGTTCTCACAGAGATAGATATAGATTCTATGGATGACTTTCCTGCTTCTTACAAAGCTTTAGCCAGCACTGAAATTTAGGACCTTATGGAATGTCTGATTCACAAGCATGGAATCCCAGACAACATGCATTTGAGCATGGACCCACTTCACAGCAAGAGGTACAGGGTGAGCTGATGACCATGGGTTTCAGTGCTTGTACTGGGAAAAAAAGGAAAGATAACACTTTTAAGTAAATTTGTTTATATTAATTAATACAGAATTTACATAGATTTGAATGGAGTCACATACTTATGTGTATCAGCCAGCTGAAAATTCAGGTAAGAATTATGTCATGAGTTTGAAATCCATGGGGAAGACCAGACAGCTGGAGACTGTCAGGGCTTCTGTGTTGCAGTCTTGAAGCAAGATTTCATCTTTAAATTTTCTCTCTTTCCTTGTATTAGAGTATAAGCGAGAAGGAGAAATCAGGCAGTATCTTCTACACTTTATTTAGAAATCTCCTCACCTGGATATCTGAGTCCATCACTTTTAAGTTCTACCTTCTACCGAGTAGAACAAAATTCAACAAATCCTCTACCACTTTACAATAAGAATC
This sequence comes from Catagonus wagneri, assembly GCA_004024745.2. Taxonomy (NCBI): domain Eukaryota; kingdom Metazoa; phylum Chordata; class Mammalia; order Artiodactyla; family Tayassuidae; genus Catagonus; species Catagonus wagneri. Next base: position 13,961,938 of record PVHT020000066.1, on the reverse strand, counting down.
AGTTTTCCTCCAGTTTCAGTTAATTCCATCGGAGACCTCATTGGGAACAACTTTAATATTCACATCTTCACCAACAATCTCTTCAACCAGTCAGGGCTTAGTCTAATAAATACTTCAGACCTCTACCATCCTTTCACTATTACCAGTTCCAAAGTTCATGCCACATTTCTGGGCATTTGTTACAGCAGCACCCCCTCCCCACCTCTTCACAATCCAAAATCTGTATTAATTTCCTAGGGCTTCTGTAACAACGTTTCTCAATAGGGGTGGGTTGAAACAACAGATATTTGTTGTCTCACAGTTCTGGAGGCTAGAAGTCTAAAATCAAGGCACAGCAGGACCATGCTCTCTCAGATGGCTCTAGGGGAGAATTCTTGCTAGATCCTGCCATTTCCTGGTATTTGCTGACAATCTTTGGTGGTTCCTTGATTTGCAGATGCATCACTTCAGTCACACATCTCTCTTCTCCCAAGTAGCTCTACATTGTCTTCTTTCTGTGCCTGTATCTGTGACCAAATATCCCCCTTTGCTAAAGATACCAGTCATATTGGATTTGAGCTCACTCTCCTTGTAACTTATTATTTCTAGAAAGAGCCTATTTCCAAATAAGACCAAATTCTGAGGCACGGGGGGTTAGGACTTCAACATAACTTTTGGGATGGAGAGCATTCAACTCATAACAATAAGGGAAAGATATTAGTTACTCTAGCTATAAATAACATCCAGGCTTATTAAGACATACAAACCCCTTTCAAGACCACTCAGCATTCCGTGTCCCACCAGTTGAAAATTACTAAATTCAGTCCAAAGTTTGCATACAGTGAAGCAGATTTTAGTCCAACTCTCTTATTTTATAAATGAAGGAAAGGAGGTAAAAAATCAAACATATCTTTTGACTTAAATTTTAGCCCAATTGCATTACGTGACCCTACTCCACTCCCCACCTCTACCATTTAAACAGTAGATATGCTAAAGAAGTCTGTTTTTCAAGTAATTAGACTATTTGGGTAACCAAATACATCATTTCCCTGAACTTTAAAAAGTCTCCGATTCAATACAAACATTTGTAATTGCCTAAATGGAAAAAACAGGGCTTTAGAATTATATCAGTCATCTCAGGCTAAATTATTATTTAGTAATAGAGGGCCCTAACATCTTACTGGCTTGCAATGATAAAGATGTATCCTTCACTCACATTGTTTTGACATCAAGGGTCAGCCCTGGCTCTGATCCACTTTATCTTCATGCTCTTACCCAGACAGAGGAGCAGTCCCTTTCTGGTGCATGCAGAAAGGAAAGAAAGGTCCAGGCACATGGAATTTTCCTAAGACAGAGGCTAGACCAGAAACCTCTCTGCGCTCCTTCCTCAGCCTTACATTCACCAAATAACAAGCAACGAAAATATTCCACTGCAGAAGATGAAAAGACATGGTTAGAGATCTCCACTCTGTGGCAGGTGTCACAAGGAAACTGAACAATAAGGATGAGATATACACACTGAGAAAAACCGTCCAGCGCCACAACTCCCATCCTAAGCATGAAGCATTTTTAGAGGAAAGTCTGTGGTACTTTAAAGGTAACCACAGCAACAACAAAAGCCAAACTCTACTTAACTCTTAACTAGATTTTCTCAAGCCTGGACATTATTGACCTGACAAGATGTGTGCCCATTTTTCAGAGTTAATAGTTTCCACTCAAGTTTCTCTTATTCTGCATGAGACCTCTGTCTATCAATTGAGAAATTATAAACACACAGAGAAAGCAACCCATTGTCAAGAGAAAATACAGTTTAACAATATCAAAATCAGAAAAGACCCAAGTGTTGGACTTTAAAATAACTATAGTTACTATGTAGAGAATTTAGTGAAAAGGTATAAAATATAAACATCAGTGGGAAATTTCAGCAGATAGATGAAAACACCAAGACCCAAATGGCAATAAGAGAAATAAAATATATATATATATATATACGACTGCTTTGGAGATGAAGAGTTCCTTTGTCAGGCTTGCCACTAAATTTGACCTGATTAAGGAAAGAATAAGTCAGTTTGAAGATGAATCAATTGGAAATTACCCAAATTAAAACACAAAGAGAAAAAAGTGAAAACCAACAGATAAAGCACACATACACACAGAAAATCAGAACAGAGTATTCAAAAGCTGTGTGACAGTATCAAATAGTCCAGCACAGTGTAACTGAATTCCCAGAATGAAAAGAAAGACAGGGATAATGATGTAAAAAGAATATCTGAAGAAATGAAGGCCAAAAATTTTGCAAAAAAGAAAAATGACATTAAACCACAGATCCAAGAATCTGTGTGGCCCTCCCAACATAAACACTAAATACTCCATTTTGCTGATCCCCTCCAGGACCCGATGGAATAGCCAAAGTAAATGTGCATACTTCACTAGATTAAGAAAGACTGAGGACTTTGTCTACACTCATATAGGTTGTCATGGAAGCAGAACTCTGACATTCACCAAGGACTTCTTTCTCCATCTGCTGCTTGCTTGAATCTGTTTGCCACCTCGCCTAAGTACTTGCTCTTGCATCTTCGGACTGTTACTTCAATGTCATTTTTTTCTCTTTAAAAGAGTCTGTAAGTTCATTTATATCATTTTTTTAGATTCCGTATATAAGTGATACCATATTTACAAAACAAAGAGACGCACAGAATTTGAAAACAAACTTATGGTTACCAAAGGGAAAGGTCAGGGGAAAGGATGGATTGGGAGTTTGGGACTGGCATACGCACACTGTTGTATATGGGATAAATGGTCAATGGGGACCTGCTGTATAGGACAGGAAACTCTACTCAATAGTCTGTGAAAACCTATGTGGGAAAAGAATCTGAAAAAGAACGAATGTGTGGATATGTGTAACTGAATCACCCTGATGTACAGCAGATATTAACACATATCAACTATATTGAATAAAATTTTAAGGTTAAAAAAGTCTAATACTATAGCATTGTTTTCAGAAAAATAAACTTAGAGAACCTAGGACCAAACTTGACTTAACTCTGTACTACACAGTTACTATGATGTAAAGGACCACGTGTGAGTTTTCTCTCTCAGAGTTATGGGCAGGAGGTGAGTATGGGTTCCTGCTACTCTTTGAGGCCCATGCTTGAGGGCACTATGGTTTCTCTCCCTTACTTCAGCTAGAGGAAAGCGGGAAGCAAGACAGGCTTTCTATGGTGGCTAGCTTTTATATTTTATGTCCTTTAGCTTCTCTTTCTTCCACAGTTGGAGAATTACACGTATCTAGTGAATTTGTTTCCTGGGGTCTAGGATATGGAAGGTGGGTTGGGGCAAAATCTTCCTGGTCTCATCTTCTCCCAAATATCTCTCTTGTTACACCTAAACTGCTTTTAACATAAAAATAATAATTTTATTATTATCACTATTATTAGTCACTCTTTCTTTTCAGCAATACTCCTTGTGTCTGAGCCTCCATGAGAGAATGTCAAAGGGTTAAATACATGCACACAAGAAAAAGAGAAATAAGAATCACATTCGTTTATTGTATTGTAACATAGTATGTTGTATTGCAACATACTATTACCATTAGAATTACCATTATAATTGAATTACGATTAGTTCAATAAACAAACATTTCTTTATTATCCCTAAAATCAATCCATTTCCATTGTGTACTTAAATGCCAAGTGCCCAAGAGCTCTGGCAATCTTCTAGCAACTTCTTAAATTATTGATGTCCTATCTCCTGTTTCCTTGCAGCTCCTGCCCTTTAGCTTGAGGGCTTTCACATCTCATAGCTTTGGTTTCCCTGCTTGGATTCTGAGAGTTCTTACCCCTAACCCATTGACCCTTCTCCTCCTAACTGTCTCAACTAGCACACTCCACCTTGTTCTGCCTCCCCCCTCCCAGCAGGGAACCCACACCTCAGTACAGACTCTGCCCAGCAAATATGCAGCCTCTTTTCAAGGCTGGGTGATAAAAACATTGCAAAGGAACAAAGCTTCAGCTAGCTCCAGTCAAAGATTTTTCTCTCTCTCTGTTTCTCTCTTTTTTCTTTCTTTCTTTCTTACAAAAAAAAAAAAATCTGCTCCAAAGTATGCAAACACTTATTGTGAAACATATTTCCTCTTTCTGTGTAAAAGAATATAAACACCTCGGCTGACATATGGGCCCGTGTATCTCTTCACCAAGGTGTGATGAGACTCGGAGCAGCATATGCAGCAGGTGATAGAGAGCTTGCCACAGTGCGGTTGGGAGTGTTGCCATCTTGCGAAACAGGTGCACAAAAGCCCATGTGAATAGAAGGCCCTGTGAAGTGAAATTGCAGTTACGCAGACCCAAGGCTCTAACATGGTACTAGTAGGTTCAGATACAGCTCTGTTTATTTAGCACCTTCCATGGGCACTTAGTGGACTTTAGAACTTATTAAGTCACAAAAAACACCTTGAAGAATGAAAATTACACCCAGAGAGTTAAGAGCTGAGGAGTCGAAGAAATTAGGTAAATTTTTTCCAGTGGTTGTTCTCAAATTTTAGCATCATGAGAATCACCTGGAAGGCTATTAAAACACAGATTGCTGGGTATGACCTCCCCAACACCTAGAGTTTCTGAGTTAGCATTTCTGGGGTGGGGCTGTACAATTCGTATTTCTAACATATTCCCAGGTGTGGCTGCTGCTGCTGGTCTGGGAATCGCACTTTGAAAACCACTTTTCCAGTAGACAATGCACAGTGCTGAGGTCTAAAACTCTGACAGACTGAAGGAAGAAAATCAGTGCTTTTAGTCTAAACTGGAAAATTCAAATCAGTCATTATGCTCAAGAGGCAGAAAAAGAGAGGAGAATTGGATGCCAGGCCTGTGAAGCTGGAATGGTGCTAGCAGTGAAGGACCAAGTCAAAGGACTTGAGGTGATTGCCACAGGCACATCTAGACTCCCCACCACTGAGTTTAAATGGCTGCCAGAGATGGGGTTTTATGCATGTGCCCATTGGGGTTTAAATGTTCATGATGAGAGTGGTCAGGAAAAGATACCACGTTCTGACTTTTAAATGTTTCACTTTTTTCTTTCTTTCTATGGCTGCACTTGCAGCATATGGAAGTTCCCAGACTAGGGTTTGAATCTGAGCGGAAGCTGCTGGCCTATGCTACAGTCACAGCAATACAATATCCAAGCTGTATCTGCAACTCATGCTGCAGCCTGCAGCAACACTGAATTCTTAACTCACTGAGCAAGGCCAGGGATCAAACCTGTATCCTCACAAAGACAATGTTGGGGCCTTGGTCCTTAACTCACTGAGCCACAGTGGAAACTTTCTAAATGTCTCACTCATTTCTTTGTCATATGGTAAACTCAGACAAAAATTCCAAACAGAAAGGTTCAGTCTGTGTGTGTGATCCCTGTGTGTGTGTGTGTGTGTGTGTGTGTGTGTGTGTGTGTGTGTGTATGTGTGTGTGTTTTAATAGGAATATGTGACACTTCTTTCAATTCATATATTGAAGTTCTTCTAAGTATGGGACCCCCATTGGCTACAGGGGCAGGGATGATTTCAGGACTAAAAGTAACTGCCATTGATTTTGAGGGTCTCCTACTCTAGCAAGAAGGGACTGTCCCAAGTCAGACTGTGACAGGTGTCAGACACAGAGTTAGGAGGGATTATGAATTCTAATTTGACAGAAGTGATATCAGAGGAGGCTTCTTAGAAGAGGAAGCATTTAAGTATACCTGAAAGATGAGCAGGACTTTTGCTGGCAGGGACATTTCAAGAATGGCCTTCATCTAATATGTGAAAGGAAAAGTAATTAACTCTTCCAATGAGGGAATAACATTATACTTTAGACACATTTCCATCCATGTTGGAGGAAAAAAACTTTTTTTTCTTTTAAAAGACTTCCAAAATGAAGGAGAAGAGGGAAGTTGAAGTAAACACATTTTACAAAGACAAAAAGAAGGTCCCTGGGTAGAAAGCATTTTGTTTAATCCGAATCTCTTTGCTGCTTATATCCCTCAAGGGAGCACTTCGTTTAGAGCTATTGACGTTCCTGAATTCCACTGTGTGTTTGCACAAACTTCTTAGAGTCAGAATGTAACACAAAGTTTTGTACCTTAGAGGTATTGTTTTTCTTTCCACAGACAGTATATTGGTTGGAAAGGATTAGCTGTTAATAGTAATAAAACACAATTATTATAATATGCATTGCTTGCTAATTTTCACTCATGGACTTATTCAAGTCTGCTTGGGCTGCTATAACAAAATACCACAGACCGGGGTATATAAATAAAAGAAATATAGTTTTCACAGTTCTAGAGTCCTCAAGTCCAGGATCAAGGTGAAAGCAGGGCTGGTTTCTGGGGAGATCTCTCTTCATGGCTTGCAGATTGCCTTTCACTGTGTCCCATGATGGCCTTTCATCTGTGCACTTGTGGAGAGAGTGGGGTCTCCACAGTGTCTCTTAGGGACACTGATCCTATCAGATTAGGGGCCCACACTTAGAATCTCATTAACCTTAGTTACTTACTTAAAGGAAGGCCTATCTCCAAATACAGTCACATTCAGGGGTTAGCTCTTCAACATATGAATTTGGGGGCAACAAAATCCAGGCTGTAACAGAACAGGATTGTGATTTCTGAGAATCTACGGCACCTATGAAAGTGGAAACTCAGGTTTCCATGTACCACTACCTAGGGTGTAGACAAGGTTTCCTCTTGTAGATATGGAACTTGTTCTTGCTTGCCTCCCAAAATATGTATCTTTCATCCATTCAGTACATAGACTAGAAAGAGATGCTTTAATTGATAATTTAGGAAAATCTTTATGAGCATCAATGATTACATTCTGCCTTCAGAAACTAATTAAATATATTTGGCTATTTTACCACATATAAAGTGACCCAGAAGGCTATGCTTTTATTATTCTGCTGCTGCTATTCATGGTTTTCCTTTTCCTTGTCTGTAGCTTTAAATACACTTACTGCTTCTAACATGCCATTTTCATCATTTTAGAAAAGCAAAGGGGAAATAAATTAGCATAGACTAATTAACACTTCATTTTTTATCTTATCAAAAAAGATATCAATTCACTCTGAAAATTCTTAATCTCACTCCAACCTCAAAGGAGATCTCCTTGTATCAGACACAGAAAAAAAAAAAAAAAGTCCTAAATAGGGCCACCATAACATTATGCCTCCTCCTCTCGTACAGAAGAGAAGCTATAGTGGATAAAGAAAAGGAATTGTAGAAAGTGTTGAATAAGGCCAATTTTCCTTTGTCTCATTTACTGGTTTGTTTCTAAGGTAAATGGGTCCACATTCTGTGTATGGACACCACATCTTTGAAGTAATTATCGTAATTGCCATTTGCTGAATGCTACTCTATACCAGAAATTTTATATAGACTATCTCATTTAGGCCTCACCAGCCTCTTATTTAAAGATTAATAGACACTATTTGTAAGTGAGGAAACTGAGGCTTAGAGAGAATAATTAAGTACATTGCCCAATGCCATGGACCTAGAGAATGGGAAAGTCAAGTGAGATGCAGCATCTGTGTTCTTTCCATGACACCAGGAAGAGCAAGAGCAGGTCTGCACTTAGAAACAAGTAGCCTCTACTCTAAGGGAAAGTGTAAAGGGGAGTCTTGGGATCTGTAATATTTTTAGGCAGTTCACAATTTGTCATCTACCTGTACTTGTTTCAGAGTAGCAAGCTATCTATTCTACTCAAAAGCAACTGAGAATTCCTTTCCTGCTGCAAAGCTGGACCCAGCAACAGATTGGTCTCAACCTAATTCATGTTACGTTAATAAATTTTCCCTCTTTTCCTGCTGTAGCTGTTAGTGCATTTTTATTCATTTTCTAACTGTTTAATGTATGATCATTTTCAAACCCTTTCCATAAGAGTAGTGACCAGTGGCTCTTTTTTTATTTCCTCTGGGCTGTTCTATATCCCCAAACTTTTCATCGTAAGAGATAGTGGAAACAATCTGTAATGGGGGATCAGATAACTGGGTTCTCACTTTGACTCTCCCCAGACTTTTGTGACTAAATGCATTCTGTTCTCTGAGCCTCAGCATCCTTTTTATAAAGTGAAGAATTGGGTTCCAGAATCTCTAAGATCCTCGCCACTGATCCTTCTGCCAGTCCCATTGTCTGGTGATCTATACAACCTTGTCTGTTGTGAGCAAATGTGTGAGACACAACTTCCTTTGCAATTCTCTTCCAAGAGGAACACTCTCCGCATGCCACTTTTCTTTTAAAAAGAGGAGGGTTTAGTTTATTCTTTAAACTCCCAGAATCTTTCCATATAAGTGTTTAACATTCACTTATTTAACTAACAATTAATTAACTAACAATGTGGTAGAAACTAGAGACTCAAACGTGAACAAGACATGGACCCTGCCCTTTGGTACACACACAGGCAAATAGAGAAAACTCATACTAAAGAACCTCCTTCTACATAGCAGGTGCCAGCATTAAGAAAATTCTTCCAGAAGAGATCACAGTGAAGTTAAGTCTTTAAAGCTGATTAATAAGGTATTTGGGAGCCCAGATTCTGCAATCAGAATATCTAAGATCAATCCCAGCTTAAATAATCAGTAACCATATGACCTTCAGTAAGTTACCTAACCTCTTTAGGCTTTTCTTTCCTTCATCTGTAAAATGAGAATCACAACACTAAATTCATAGGATTGTTAGGAAGTGCAAATGATATCTATTTATTGGAAACACAGAAGAACATACCATGTGCCAGGAACTAAGCTAAATACCAATATCACTGTGTTAAAATATAAAAATTACACACACACACACACAAGCACACACACACACATATATATATTTATAAATATGAAATCAAAAAGTCCTAGGCACTATCGTAAGTACTGTGCATGTATTAATTCATTTAGTACTCACTACTACCTATAAGATAGGCTCTACTATTATTCCTGTTTTAGAGATGGGGAAACAGGCTCAGAAAGAATAAGTCATTAGCCCAAAGTAATAGAAGTGGTAGGTGGCAGATCCTGAATCCTGACCAAGTCAGTCTGACTGGCGTCTGTTCCTGAGCCATTGCATTTCTTGCCCTACTAACCTAGGTACAGCTCTCTGCTGTCTCTAAACAGTTCTGTGAGATCTCTAAATGTAATGAGCCTTGGGAAACTGTCAGTTCAGTGGAGAAACATGGTCAAAAAATAACCATGAAGTATAACATCACCCCTGGGCCCACAACCCAGGCCTGTCCACTTAAAGTACCATGTCTCACTATCCTAGAGATTGGGTTAATGATGTACACTCAGCTCACACTGGCCCTAGAACTTCTGCTGGAATGAGAGAAAGGAGAGCACTTGGAGAGTGATCAAGATGGCAGAGCAGTAAGATGTGGATCTCATCTTCCCCCACATATACATCAAAAATATATCTATACATGGAATATTTCTCACAGAACATTTACTGAATGCTGGCAGAATATGCCAGACTCTGAAAGTGTGAGAAAAATCTCCACTTTACAGGGCTGGACAAAAGAAAAGTGGGGAGAGAGAGGGAGAGAGAAATAAAGGGAGGGGAAGGAAGGCAGGAATGAAGGGAGCGAGAGAGCGAGAAAGAAAGAGAAAAGGAAAGGAAAGGAAGGGAAGGGAAGGGAAGGGAAGGGAAGGGAAGGGAAGGGAAAGGAAAGGAAAGGAAAGGAAAGGAAAGGAAAGGAAAGGAAAGGAAAGGAAAGGAAAGGAAAGGAAGGTATCAGGATAGGACCTGGGCCCCTGGGAGGGAGCTGTGAAAGGGGAAAATATCCCACACTCTGGGAAGTCCCCTGATGGTGAGGAGATCAACTAGGAAGAGGATAAGCTTCAGAACCTGAGAGAAGTGGTTCAGCGACTGGTGTATGAAAGAAAACATGGAGCAAGACCTGCACAGATGTTGCTCCCCTATATCCCCAGCCTAAGGCACATAACCTCTGATGGAGGTTGGGGCTAGGTGCTGAAGCTTGGGCTTTTGAGATCAGAATCAGGGAGAAGACTGGGACTGGCCTGGCAGAGACAGTATGAAGAGGCTGCAGTGTGGTGCAGCCACAGCAGAGGGTGTATACGGAAGAAGACTGGGTCTGCCGTAAAGGGGAATGCACGAGGGGAGGAACAGGACCACCATAGCAAATTCTTCCCCATGTATGCACTCTCGGTCAATAGGACATTTTCTACACAAGCTCCAGGGGCAGGCATGAGCCATTGCCTATGGCCCCAGGGGTGAATATGAGCTACTGCCATTGTGGAATCCAGGGGTAAGTGCAAACTGCCACTTCCACTGAAAGATCTAGGAACAGATTTCGACCACTATCTTAACCATTGTAGGCTACAAGAGTGCATGCTATCTGCCACCATTAGCCAGGGAACAGCTCTCAGCTGCCACTGTTCCTTATAACTCTGGGAGTCCATGTGAGACATAGCCATCTGGGCTCCAGGACTGTATGAAAGCTGCTACATCCCCACATCACCTGTCAATGGATAATGGCCAAATCATGATGAGGAAACAGACAGAAGACATCAATAATAAAAGACCTCATAGGTGTTCCCATTGTGGCTCAGAAGAAATGAACCCAACTAGCATCCATGAAGATGTGGGTTTAATCTATCATCTCACTCAGTGGGTTAACAATCCAGCATTACTTTGAGCTGAAGCATAAGTCACAGATGCAGCTGAGATCTGGCATTGCCGTGGTTACGGCATAAGCTGGCAGCTGCAGCTCTGATTTGACCTAGGAACATCCATATGCTGCAGGTGCCACCATAAAAAGATTAAATAAATAAATAAATAAATAAATAAATATCCTTCCAAGACCATAGTAGATAATTCTTTCCCTTAAACCCACAGAGTAAGAGAAATAAAAGTAAAATGAAGAATCAGAGGAACCATTCCCAAATGACCAAGAGAAGGACCCTGAAAGAATGAATAATGAAACAAACATCTTTGGTCTAATACACACTGAGTTCAAAAAGGAGATAATAAAAATACTGGAGGAATTAAGAAAGGCTATCTACAGAAATACAGATTACTATAGAAAGGAACTAGAAACTATAAGGAGGAACCAGAAAAAATTAGAAAATGTATCTGCCAGGATGAAAGCTGAGCTAAAGACAATGAATAGCAGAATGAATAATATAGAAGAATGAATAAGTGATCTAGAAGACAGAAATCACCCAATCAGAACAACAGACAGAAACTCAAATTTAAAAAAATAAATAAATAAAAAGCAATATGAGTCCATGGGATAATATAAAAGATGCCAATCTATGCATAATAGGGATTCCTGAAGGAGACAAAATAGAAAATGAAGTCAAAAATGTATTTGAAGAAATTATGGTTGAAAACTCCCCAAATCTAAGGAAGGAAACAGATACCCAGATACAGGAAGCACACAGGGTCCTAAACAGGATAAACTCAAACAGACCTACACTAAAACATTATAATTAAAATGGCAAAAGTTAAAGAGAGGATTCTAAAGCAAGCAAGAGGAAAACAAAGAGTTAATTATAAAATAACCCCCATAAGACTATCAGCTGATTTCACTACGGAAATACTGCAGCCAAGAAGGGAGCAGAATATTTTCAAAGTCCTGAAAGAGAAAAATCTGTAACTGAAGATACCATATACAGTCAGATTGTCATTTAGATTAGAAGGAGAGATAAAGAATTTCTCAGACAAGAAAAAACTAAAAGAATACATAAAACTACAAATTAAAGAAAAAAATCTATTTGTGCAACCTAAATGTCCACTGACAGAGGACTGAATAAAGAAGATGTGGTATATAGATGCAATGGAATGTAACTTAGCCATAAAAAAGAATGAAATGTATTTGCAGCAACATAGATGAATCTAGAGATTATTGTACTAAATGAAATGTCAGACAGTGAAAGACAAACATCATATGATGACATGTACATATGCAATCTTTAAAAAGGGATATAAACGAACTAATTTTCATAAAACAAACAGACTCACAGACTTTGAAAACAACACTTTTTTTTTTGTCTTTTTTAGGGCCACACCCATTGCACGTGGAGGTTCCCAGGCTAGGGGTCAAATCGGAGTGTAGCCACTGGCATTCACCACAGCCATAGCAATGCCAGATCTGAGCCATGTCTGTCACCTACACCACAGCTCACAGCAATGCCGGACCCTTAACCTACTGAGGGAGACCACGGATCTAACCCACATCATCATGGATGCCAGTCAGATTGATTTCCCCTGAACCACGATGGGACTCCCTGAAAACAACCTTATGGTTATTAAAGAGGACATTGGGGGTTTGCGACTGGCATATGCACATTGTAGTGTACGGAATGATTGGCCAGCAGGAAACTGCTGTATGGCACAGGGAACTCTACCCAATATTTTGTGATAATCTATATGGGAAAATAATCTGAAAAAGAATGAACGTGTATATATGTATAACTGAATCACTTAGTTTTAGAGCAGAAATTATCACAACATTGAAAATCAACTATACTTCAATACAACTTTTAAAAATCCTACCATGAAAGCAATGATAACCGCAAGGAAAAGCAAAAAGAAAAACAAAGATGTAAAAGAGGACATCAAAATCACAAAATATGGAGGAGGAGAGTAAGAAAATATAATTTTTTTAGAATGTGTTTGAGACTATATGCCTATCAGACCAAAGCAACTAGATAGAGGAAGGGATTAACATAATTTAAAAAAGAACAACAAATCAAAACTATATAATAGATTCACAAAAAGTGTAAGGAACACAACAGAAGCATAAAATAAAACACAAAATAAAAGGAAATCATCAAACCCAAAGATAAAAAGAAAAATAAAGGTACAAATAACATAGAATGAACTGGGATACAAGGTTTAAAATGGCAATAAATACCTATCAATTGATAATCACCATGTATGTCAATGCATTAAATGTTCCAGTCAAAAGACATAGAGTGTAAGATTGGGTTTAAAAAAAAAAATGACTCTACAATATGCTGCCTGAAAGAGACTCACTTTAGGGCAAAGGACACACATAGATTGAAAGTGAGGAGATAGAAAAAGATATTTCATGCAAAAGGAAGTGACAAGAAAGTAGGGGTCACGATACACATCAGACAAAATAAACTTTAAAACAAAGGACTTAAGGAAAGATAAAGAAGGACATTATATAATGATAAAAGGATCAATACAAGATTTTATACTTGTCAACATATATGCACCTAATATAGAGTACCCAAATACATAAAACAAAAATTGACAGATGTAAAGGGAAAAACTGATGGAAATACAATAAGATTATTGGCAATCAACTATACAGAAAGGAAGGAAGGAAGGAAGAAAGAAAGAAATAGAAAAGGAAAGGAAAGAAGGGAGAAGGGAGGAAGGAAGAGAAAGAAAAAAAGAAAGAGAGAAAGAAAGAGAGAGAGAGAAGAGAAGGGAAAGGAAAGAAAGGAAGAGAGAAAGAAAGAAGAAAGGAAGGAAGAGAGAAAGGGAATGGTTGCTGAAGTTGTAGTATTTTTATACCCTGGAGTTTTTGATGGCAGGACTACCATGAAACTGAGTCCAGCAACAACAACAAAAAAGCAAAGACCCTGAGGTTCAGGTCCATGACAACCACCACAACCACCATCCCTGTATCAGGAGCCATTGAAAGCTGTTTGGTTTAATACAATTTGGCTTGGATTTCCATCATTTGCATCGGAGAGTACTGACTAGCACTCCCAGAAAATTATGGGTAATGTGATTTATACATAGTGTCACTACTCACCTGGTAACAGTTTCTAGTTATTTTTGAAGAAGAAGTAAAAGTTAAACAATTAAAGAAGGATAAAACATTCCCAGCAGAGTGACAACTTTGTGCAAAAGCACAGAGCTACAAGAAATCATGGACTATTACAGAAGACTGAATGCCCATATTAATCCCACTATAGTATTCAGACCTCATCTTATTGTCATCTGCTGACCTCCAGAGAACTCATCTTTAATGAGTTTCTTGTACATGGCCTAGAATTTTCCTCTTCATTTTTTTTCCATTATCTGGAAACTTTTAAGTAACTACACAAATATATTCTTTCTACTTCTGCTACATCTGCAATGAACTGACTGCAACTGTTAGCTTGCTGATCTCAGGGCATTGGATCTACAAGATCAGCAAAAACACCATTTATCTTTACTCCCATCAAGTATCTTTATTAGGCCAGTCTAGCACATTCTAGAGCTCAGCCTTCTGATCACCTGTCCCTCTGCAGGTAATCCTTACAGACAGTAATATTTTTCATGATAAGGAAACAAAATCTCAGAAAGTTTAAATATGTGACTTGACATTCCAGTTAGATTGTAGTAGTTTTGGAATTTGAACTAAGTGTGCCTGGCTCCCAAGCCTGTGGTATTTGCATTATTCAGCCTTTTGTTTCAACTGAAACATAAGACTTGGCATTAATACTTTCTATTATCCATTATCATTATGTGATTTTACAGAGATTGTTTGTATTTATCCCCAAACTCTCATAAAGGTTTCAGGGACTGACTGACTCTGCATTGAATACAGATACAATAGGATTACCACCAGCCACCCACAGGAAGAATGCAAAAGGAGAAAACATACAACCAAGTAACCTTCTCTTGTCAACACTGGGTGATCAACTATGGAGGGCCTCTTGGCTGGAATAATAGGGAATAATTCTTGCTGGAGGTATGGACTTTACCCAGTGTACTGTGTAAGTCCTTTATGTAATATTCATTAGTGTACTGTTTAGTTTTTTTATATGTGCTGATTTTGGCCTGTTTCTATTATTTATTAGAGGTGTTTACTTAAAAATATTCCACTGTAATTGTGTCAGGAAAGAACAAATCTGACTCCATGTTGAATCTGTTTCTTTAACATCTCTATTCTATTGCTTTTGCTACCAGTTAATCACCAAAGGAATGCTGCCTATAGCTTAAAGAATACATAATGGCCCATCTTCAGGAACCCTGCCTCCCATGCCTGAGCAATAAGCTAAAATATCTTTGTTCCCCTCTTTGATCTATAAAAGAAACTCGCATCCAAACCTGGGCAAGATGGTTCTTTGAGACACTACTCCATCAACTTCTCAACCTGCTGGCTTTCTCAATAAAGCTGTTATTACTTGCCCCCAAAACTCATCTCTTGATTTATTGGCCTGTCATGCAACAAGCAGTACAAGCTTGGTCTTGGTAGCATAATTATGGATCTGACTTCTTCTTCTCTTATTTCTGTTAGTGTCTGGGTCACATGTTTTTGAATCTATGCTATTAGGCATATACAAATTTAAAATTGTGACGTCTTACTGGTAGGTTTACACTACCACTTTATATAGTTACAAAAAAAATTTTCTTAACAATATTCTTTACCTGACAACTTACTTTACCTGATATTAGCACAGCTATACTAGCATTCTTATGATAAATATTTACATTGTACATCCTCTTTGATGCTTTTTACTCCAAACTTCCTAAGTCCTTATATTTAAGATGCATCTTTTCTAAACAGCCTGTAGTTGAAAATGCAGTTTTTACTTTTTATTGGAATGTCTATTCTGATTACATTTAATGTGATAATGTGCTTATTGATATATTTGGGTTAAAAATCTGTTATGTCCCAGTTTATTTTCTCTTTATCTTTTGCATTTTTTTTTCTTATTTTCTTTTTGGATTTATGATATATTCTTTTATTATATTGTTTCTCCTCCCCATTAGTGTGTTAAGCATATATTTTTTAATTTTTTCCTTGTGGTTATTCTAGATCACAGCATATATCCTTACTTATCAGTCTTCTCTAAATTAGTACTTTTATCATTTAGGCAATTCAAAAAATTTAGAGTACTTTAATTCAATTCACCCTCATCCTGCTTTGTGTGTTACTTTTGCTATGGATTTTAATTCTACATATATGTTAAATACAATGAGTAGTTACTATTGTTTTATATAATCTACACTAATTTAGATTCACCTCACACATTTATCCTTTCCATTACTTTTTAATCCATTTTGTATTTCCATACTTTTATTTGGGACCATTTATATTTTGCCTGAATAACTCACTTCAGTGGTCTTTTGGTGGATCTACTGGCAATGAATAATCTCAGTAAGTTTCTTTAAAAATGTATTAATTTCTTCTTCATTTTAGAAGGATATTTTCATAGTGATTATAATTCTATACCTTTTTTTGTCTTTTTGTCTTTTTAGGGAAGCATCCACAGCATATGGAGGTTCCTAGGCTAGGGGTCAAATCGGAGCTGCAGCTGCTGGCCTACGTCACAGCCACAGCAATGTCAAATGTGAGCCATGTCTATGACCTACACCACAGCTCACAGCAACGCCAGATCCTTTACACATTGAGCGAGGCCAGGGATTGAACCCTCAACCTCATGGTTACCAGTCAGATTCATTTACGCTGCACCACGACCCAACTATTTTCTCTTAACACTATAAAAATGTCACACCATTATCTTCTAGCTTCCATCAATTAATTCTCACCAAATTGATCAGTATACTCAACACAATTCTAATCAAAATTTGAGCAAGCTTCTTTTGTAGAAATCATTGACACAATCCTATTTATACAGAAATGCAAATGAGCTAAAATAACCTAAATAACTTTAAAAACAAATAAAATTGTGGCACTTAAACTATCTGACCTCATGACTTACTGCAAAGCTTTAGTATTCAAAACAGATTGGTATTGGCTAAAAGACTGACATATAGATCAAGGTAAGAGGAGACTGAATACAGATACAGGTCGGCACATGTGTGGTCAATGGATGTCCAACAAAGATGTCAAAGCAATCCAATAAGGAAAGAAGTCGTTTCAATAAATGATTCTGGATCAACTAGATACCCACAAAAGAGCAAACCTCAATATTATTCCATATATAAAATGTACTCAAAACAGATCATAGAACTAAATGCAAAACCAAAACCCATAAAACTTCTAAAAGAAAGCATAGGAGAAAATCTTTACAACATTAAAGGAAAACATACCTTTTCTTAGGTAGAAGACAAAATATGAGCCATAAAATAAATATTTCATATGTCACATGAATTTTTTTAAAAAAAATTTAAGTTTTGCTCTTAAAAATATCTCAGTAAGTCAAAAGGCATATCACAAACTGTGATAAATTATTTGTAACACATATATCAAGGGACTCCTGTCAAGAATATGTAATGACTTTTTACAAATCAATAACAAGACAAACAGCCAGTTAAGAAAATGGGCAGAAATTTAAATAAGCACTTTATGAATGAAGACATATTGTCAATAGACATTTGAAAACATGCTCGACACCATTAGCATCTAAGGTATTCAAATTAAAACCACAATAAGATACACTACAAATCCATTAGGAAGACTAAAATGCTTTTAAAAACTAACCTTATCTAGTGTTGATGAGAATGTAGAACATGTGGATGGACCCTTTCATTGCTGTTGAGAATACAAAATGGTAAAACCACTTTAGAAAGCAGTTTGACACTTTCTTAAACAGAGAGAGAGAATCAAAAATATGTCCACATAAAGACTTTTTCACAAATTTTCATTCATAGGAGCTTTCTTTGTAATAGGCAAAAGCTGAAAATAGCCTAAATGTCCATCAATAGGTGAATGGATAAACAAACTGGAATAATCAAGCAATGAAACACTACTCAGCAACAAAAAGGAATTAACTACTTACACATACAACATGAGAATCAATCTTAAAATTTACTTACTGAGTAAGAAAAGCCAGGCAAGAAGAGTTTACACTGTATTGTTCCATTCATATACATAATTGTAAAATATCTAAACTAATCTATAGTGACCGAAAACCAGTTTTGCCCGAGGATGGGGTGAAGGGAGGACTGGAATACAAAGAGACACAAGGAACTTTTAGGAGTGACAGAAATGTTTGGAGTATTTATTGTGTTGTTTCACTGGGATATGCATATGTTGAAACTGGTCTAATTGTACACTGTATGTGCAATACAGTGTACTGTAATTAGTCCTCAATATATTTTTTCTTCAAATCAGCTATCAGTCTTGTTTTGCCTTTGAAAGTTATACAATTTGTTTTTAATCTCGTTGCTTTCAAGATCTTTTTTCTTTGTCTGGAGTTTCAGCAGTTTTCTATGAAGTATTTGTGAAACACTTACCAAAACTGTTTTCATTGATACTTCTTGAGGTTTATTGATTTCTTCAGTTTTGTGGCTTAGTCATTTGTAAGTTTTGAACAATTCTTAGTCCATAGTTCTTCAAACATTCCTTTTCCTGTGTCTTATCCCCATATCCAACTAGGTTTCAAAATATGCATCTGTGAGACCTTTTATCTATGTTTCATATTCCTTTGTTCTCTTTTCTGTATTTCTCATTCTTCTGATTTTAGTCTTCTCTGCTAATTTCTTCCAGTCACGTATGCTCATTCCTTCTGTGTCCAATCTACTTTTAAACCTATTTACTTCTGAATTTCAATAATTGGTTTTTTTCACTGTAGACTTTCTACTTAAGTATTTTATAGTCTTGCTTCTCTAGTGAAATTTTCCATATTTGAAATCTAGAGAGATTTTATATTTGATAAGATACCTTTCTTAGATCGTGATGCTATAACAAAATATTGCAGGCTTGGTGGCTTAAACAGCAGAAATCTATTTTTCATAGCTATAGGGCCTGGGGAGTCCACAAAAATAATTAACCATTTCGCATGTAAAAAATATGTTCATTGTCTCACATATCTTCAAATCTTTGATTTACCTTCATTTTACTGGATTTTTAGTAGCCATTCACCTATATTTTAAATTCAGCCTGTTGGTGAAGTATAGTGTGGGGGGGTAAAAGACAGTCTAAGTATAATGAGATAGGAATTATTTGTCTCAACTCTGCTACGTACTAGTTTGTGCTCCTAAGCAAGTCAAATGAGCTTCTGCATTTACATCTCCCAAAGGGGAACAAGGACATTCCTTATTTTTTCCCTTTCTACCTTATAAGAGCATTTTAGGATACATGAAACAAAGTATGTAAAAGTGCTTTGAAAAATCTAAAGTATACAAAATGACTATTCAACAAATATTTTGAATTAATACCAAGTAACACATTCTGATGTAACAAGCTATGTTACCTTATGAAAATTTGGAGGTCTAGGATTCAAACACAGATACCTGGCTCCACAGCCAATGATCTCAGCCACTGCATCATACTACTTCTTACTGAGACAATTCTATAACACAAGATGCAGTACTTTCCAAGGTAGGTGCTACAGAGAACATGAGACAACTGACCTGACATGGGCTTATAATAAATTGAAAACACCCTAAGCAAACAGCTAAAAATATATTCTTTATATTAAATTTACTTCAGTCAATAGTATCCTCCCCTATTACTGACCTTTCTGCTTGTGATACTTTATATTCTAGCCTTGCCCAGCCTCTGAAAACACAATTCTGGTACTATCTTGTTTTCAACATAAACTTCCTTTTTGCTCTGAATAAAATCAAGTTCCTTTCCTGAAAACAGAAATCATATGAAAGAAAAGAAGTTGAAAGAAAGGTGTAGAAAGTGAATCTGGCAGAACTTCTCTACTGGGAAATTTTCTCAAAGAATAAATGCACACCAACTCCCAACTGCCAATCCAGTCATTCCATTTATAGATCAAGACAGGTTGGAGGAAGTAAAGTAAGGGAGGGTGGTAAGCAGAATGAATATTTGCAGGTGTAAGAGAAAAAGATTTGCCAGCAAGTGACTGGTCAAAGAGGTTAGAAACCAGGTAAGGAGATACAACAATTTCTGTGATTCAAGAATATATCTGTATGCAGTGATTTTATTTTTTTTTCTTTTTACAGCCACATCTGTGGCATATGGACATTTTGAATCAGAGCTGCAGCTTCAGGCCTATAGCACAACCACAGCAACGCCAGATCTGAGCTGCATCTGCAACCTATACCACCACTTGCAGCAATGCTAAATCCTTAATCTACTGAGCGAGGTCAGGGATTGAACCAGCATCTTCATGGGTACTATGTTGGGTTCCTAACCTGCTTAGCCACAACTTGAACATCAGCAGTGATTTTTAAATTATGCATTTTTAATATGTTACAGGGGGATTTTGCTCAACCCTGCTTCTCACAGCCTCCATCAAATCTGATACGCTCTTATCCTGTGTTCACTCACTGATTTGATCCCTTAGGCATGTTAGTCTGTGACAGCTATAAACTTGGATGAAACTTGTATACTTTACTTTCTTTTGAAGTTACCACTTTTGCAATTTGAATAGAATCATCTTTTCTGCCCTGGCCCTGTTCTCTCCAACTCATGAATATTTGAATGTTAAAATAACTCTTTTATAAAAAATGACTTACTCTAGATTCTTCACTTTTTCAATTGATCTAAGTCAAATATTAAGGTCAAACATTATAATTTACATACTGGCTTTTGAGAATGTATATAAAAAGATCATCCAAAGCCTAACGGGCCGTCTTGACTTTCTTTGTGGTCCAGTTGGTCATCAGCCTGTTACGCAACTTCACTACTGTGTATGTTGTGGTTACTACCCTTGCTATGAAATCACGATGAGTGTGTTTTATACTCCACAGGCTACATAACAGCTTTTATCTGCTCCAAATAAATATCTGATGGTGCCCAGTCCAGTGGATTTTTCAGATGAAATGCCCCAAGGCACAAAGTCTCTTTCTTTAAAAATCTCAAAATATGTACACCTTTATATTATAAAGTTTACATGACTTAACATTGTGTAAAGAGGAAGTCTCTTCACTTGCAATGATGAATGTTCAGCATTCCGAAAATAGGGGAATGGGTATCTATTGTGATGAGAGACTCGTGTGCTAGGGAAGCCCTAGGCAGGCTACTAGATTGCCTTACTAAATAGCAGCTGCCCCTGCTCTCAGAAATAAAAGGGAAAATGACCTATGTATGACTGTGGAGTCAGAAGCAGAGATGGAAGGATCCAGGTTTTTGTGGGATTCTTTTATCGTTCTGTCCTTTTGGGCACAATGTGCTGAGAGGAAAGAGGAGGGGTACAGGAAGGTGGCATTCAGGAAAATCCATTTTTCCAAACACATAAAATCATCATGTGTGTGCATTCTAAAGGAAATGGAAGCCATATGTTTCTGATTCATTTACATGTAATCCATCAAAATATTATTTTGTAAGAGATATTTAATGTCCATGAAACCTGCCAAACCTTCTTATAAACATTTTTTCCAAATGACCAGCTGCATTAAGGCAGCTGTATAAGAAGTTATCTGTGAAAAATGGAGCTGGTTTCAAAGTCTCAAACACATTTTAAACTTCTCAAGGGCAGCCTGGCATAATAGAAATAGCACAGACTTTAGAGTTGAACAGTCATAGACTCAAAATCTGGTTAACTTTCTTACTAACCATCATAAAAATACATTCCCATGTGTTTATTTGTTTCTTTATAGTCTAATTTGTGGTAAGCAAAAGACTCGTTGAATTAGAGATATAATACTTAACAAGTAGGACAAGCTGTATCTTTCTTGTCATCAATATAGTTAATTTATCTGAGCTTATATTTTCCTATTTTGAGAAGTGGAGCTGGTAACGCTCATCTTTAAAGGTGTTCAAGAAAATCATTCAGCATGAAATTTAATGGCTGGCAAGAGAAACACGCTCAAGAAAAGGAGTAGTCTTTCATTTTCAACTTTTTCCATTTGAAGACACTTCTGCTCTTCAGTCTGTCTGCACATACACTCTCACACAGATCCCTGCTCCTCTAACAGACACAAGGACCAAAATCATTGGAATGTCTCATATGCATTTGTCTCATTATCTACTAGGCCAAAGTGGTTCCTTTCTCAAAAGATTAAAGCAGTATGCTTTAGACTAGAGCTAAATGGCAATTTGTATTGAGTAAAAAAAAGCATGAACTTTGGAATCAGGACAAACTGAACTTGAATTTGAGATTTCCCATTCACAACCATTTCATCTTGGTCAAGTTTCTGAGCTTCGGTTTCTACATTTAAAATGGAGCTAAAGTGATCTAATGTGCAGTGTTGCTGGGACAAATTAAACAGAATAGTATATTGAAAGTACCTAGCCAATAATGACAGATCTTATTACTTCCATTAAAAAAGTAAATCAAAATGTTTCATTTCAAGGGTTTAATTCTCAAATCCACAGTGTTGCAATCTTCTTGGTAGATCATAGTCCATTTAACACTTGAACACTATGATAAACTAATCAACTTTACCACAAAATGTACATACTTACACTCACTGAATATCTTGAAGATGCCCAAGGTTAAACCTATGTAAAGAGGATGCAAATACATGGTATGTGGTTTGCTATTATCCCACTACAGACATAATTAATCAATCGCAGGAAACCTTTCCACTAAGCATAACCAGACTCGAAATCCTTTCCTCATCCCCTCATGCAGCCACTACAAATCGCCTGGAGCTGGCAAGCCTTTGCAACCCTGATGTAATTAGTCAAACAGTCTGCATGATCCACTCTTCTCAAACTTTACATTGATTCAACAGACATTCATTTAAGCACTTACTACATATCTAGTCAATAAGTTACAGAGATAAGTAAGCTATGACCCTGTCCATCAGGTATAACACAAGGCAGAATAATTACTAAATGGAAGTATGAATTGCTACAGAGAAGAGGAGCTTTACAGAACTGAAGGAAAGAGGATATTTTTTCTTATTTGTTCACTCTATCCAGAGCCTAGAATAGAACTAGTGAAACATAAAGAAAAAAATTGTATTAAGAAAAGAAATAATAAAGAATTTGGAGAACACTTGTGTTCATTTGCTTTGTGTTCAGAGAACAATGCATACTAAGTAGGAAAGTTGAGTGACATCAAAAGGAGAGCAGCATTTGAGCTGGATTTTGAAGGATAAGACACTTTCTCCCAGAGAGAAGAAAGAAGACATTCCAAGTAGAATAAATGACCTGAACAAATACGAATAAGTATGAAAATATTAAGCCTAAGGATGCTTGATATTTTTACAGATTTGTAATATAGGACAAGTCGCAGCAACCTCCAAAATTTGGACAAAGAGAAAAGAACAATATCTGTGGTCAAGTGGACCAGAGAGCTAAGTTAAAGGAACGTGGTAAAAAGAAGCTGCCAAAGAAAGAAGCTGCTCTTCGCTGTTTTTGAACTTTACTCATCCTATTTTTCCCAGCAGCCACTGCTGCCTGCTTGATCATTAGCACCCGAACATCTTGTTTCCACCAGACGGAAGTAATATACAATTATGCAAATTATCTTAACTCTAGTAAGGAATCACAGGCCAGTCAATAATGTTGATGCATTATGAAAGGGCAGCTCCTCCTGGAAGAAATAACACGAGGAGCCGATCATAAGCAAACATTTTGAAGCCTGCAGAGGACTGGTCCCTGCAGCGCAATCTATTATCATATTTCCACATAATTAGTTTGTTTTCCACTTGAAATCAGAAAACGATTCGACATTGCCTTCCCCGCCTCAGGATGGAAGAGCATTCACTGGAATTCTCCTGCGAAGTTTCATATGGTGAATAATTAGTGAGAATTAATCTGTGGAAATTAAAGTTTGGAATATTGTAGAACTCATGAATAGTGCATGGGACAATTGGGTGGAGGAAAAGAAGAGCGGCACTTCCGCAGTAGACAATCACAGATGACTGCTGGCAATCCATTTTTTAATCAGTGCAGCACAAGCCAGAGAGTTGAATATGGCTACAGGCTATGGAGAAATACTGTCAAGGTTTTACAGGCAGGATAAACAAACATTTCCAAAGAAGCCTATCTGATTTTATTTGGAAGGGATGTCTTGGAATGAGAGAGTTTTTCTCCAATAGATGCTGATGACAACTTTAATCCTTGAAATTGCCTTGTCTTCAACTTTACTAACCCCATTTTACTGACAGGGAAACTGGGACTTAAAGAGGCACAGTGATTCACTGCAACCACCAACTTCTAAGTGGAAGCACAGAGATCAAAAAGCAAGTCTTTCTGATGACAAAATCCAATAGCTTAAGGGTTAGCAATGCATGAGCTGAGATCAAACTGATGTAGGTTCAGATTTTTTATTTATTTTTTTTTTTATTTTTGCATTATAGCTGGTTTACAGATTTCTGTCAGATTTTCCAACTGCACCATGTGGTGACCCGATTACATGTACATATGGATTTGTCACATGTAATTAGATATAGTTCCCCGTGCATTACAATTGGAGCTCCTTGCTATTCCATCATTAAAGCAGTAGTGATCCCCACTCCCTCCCACCCCTCCCCACCCCTCCCCCGCCCCCTTGGCAACCACAAGTCTGTTCCCCAAGTTCGTGATTTTCTTTTCTGTTGAGATGTTCATTTGTGTAGTGTTTTAGACTCCAGTTATAAGAGATTTCATATGACATCTGTCTTTCTCCTTCTGACTTGCTTCACTCAGTATGAGGGTCTCTAATTCC
>PVHT020000066.1:13896497-13936543 GCA_004024745.2 Catagonus wagneri | reverse complement strand
CTGACCAAGGAGGTGAAAGACTTATATGCAGAGAACTACAAAACATTAATCAAGGAGATCAAAGAAGATACAAAGAAATGGAAAGATATTCCATGCTCATGGGCCGGAAAAATTAATATTGTAAAAATGGCGATACTACCCAAAGCAATCTACAGATTCAATGCAATCCCTATCAAATTACCCATGACATTCTTCACAGGTTCAGATTTTTTAAACATATAAGTGTCAGTTTCCTCAACTGAACTGTATATGATGAAGGCATATAGTTCATAAGGTTGTCTGAGGGTTACATGAAACAGCACATATGAACAGTCTTTCACATAGTATCTGACACATAGAAGGACACAATAAATTGTATTTACAATAAAATGTTAATGCAAGTTACTTCTCAAAAATTACTCTGACACTAAAAAATATAGCCTTCTCATCACGCCCTGAGAATAATTCCCTCAAATGATTTCAGGATCAAGTTATGGCTTCCTTTCTCCTACGGCCTTATGATAGCAGTTTTCCCACACATCGGCTTACCTGAAAATAAATTTAAATGGAAAATTTGCAAATGATCAGGGTTAATGTCTCCAATTATTAAGTGACTTGAAAAATGGGACAGCAGGAACGCATGGCAGGGCAGCACTTTTTATACATAGAAAGCAAAATTTTTTTGTTGATTATAGAGTGGTTTTATTTTCCACTATTCCAGCTTTAGCAATAGTAGCTTATGATTACTAGAACAATGTGGTCACTGGAGTTGAAAATACAGTAAAAGAAAGAGTATGTTTTCAAAAGAATAAGTAGTTTAATTTCCTTTTTTCTCCAATTATAAATTTAAAACAGTATAAAAGAAAACTACATAAAAGTATAAAGAAAACACCCTAACCTTAACATTTTTGACATATGGGGTGTTTTCTTTCAACTTCTTTCTGGGCATATTCATTTGTAATTGTCATATTTATCTGCAATTTAAACGTTCATTTTTATTTAACATGGTAAAATTAGTATTTTTTACTAAGGTTCTAAAACACTAGCACTTTATAAAATATGACATAATTAATACAGAGTATTAATTGTTCTTAAAACAAGGTATTGTTTTCAGATTCAAACACCACCTTTTGTTTCTTTATCTGAGAGAACAGTTTCTAATCCAAATGCACATTTGCCTCTCAGGCATCTGTTGGATTTGGAAGAGGTTTCCAGATTGAGTTGAGAAATGGTCATTACAGTTAAGCTGCAATTTCAATCTGGAAAATGAATGAATGGATCCAGTCCAGTCCTTTGGCTGGGACCCAGTCTTTAAAATCCAGCAGAACAATGAGTATGTGGCTTCGCAGCCAGCTGGTATCAGACTTGGGCAGGGAGAGTGTCAAAATATTAGTGACTTTTTTACATTTGTCAAAGCTGAGGCCAATACAAGAAATGAAGACAGCTTGCAAATGTGGGTTGTGCACCAAAGGGTGTGTGTGTGTGTGTGTGTGTGTGTGTTTTCAGTCCTGCCCACCGGATGTCAACATTTCCTTGCTTTCTGACTACATCTCCAGCAAAGACAGAGTGAAATATCTTTTACTTTGAATATGAAAACCAGTATAGATTTATCATCAAAACATCAACCAGTAATTTATTATACCAGGGCAATGTACTCAGCTGGAATAAAGGGGCCATCAGCATTTCCATGGCAATCCCTCCTTTTCTTTCCTCGATTTATAACTCATCTGCTTACTCAGTTGTTCCTGAACCTGGCAGGCAAGGTCTCAGTGGGAGAATAAATATATTTATACAAAATGTTTAAGAAAGGCTGCCCACATTGAGTTAGAAAAATAAGCATATGCTAGTGCTGTCTGGCACTCTCTTTGCAATTCCTGTATCTCTCCAAAAGGGAAAAAAAATCTACAACTGAACATTTTTATTTTATTTTTAAAAGAAACATTGCTGGCAGCCAACATGCAATATGGGCTTGATGGGTTGGGGTTTTCTCTCTCTCTTTCTCTACCTCTCTCTCTCTCCGTTTCTCCTCTTTTGTCTTTGCCTTTTTCAAAGGGAATTATACACGAGACTAAACTCATTGCTTTCAGAATAAAATAAATTTAATTATTCACATGCACATATAGCTGAGGTGTCTTTCTCCATCTCTTTTCAGTATTCCTAGGATAAAAGTGGATATCATCTGTAAACAGTATCAACTTAGGCACATAAACCTTGCTGAGCCTGTTAACTAACTTGTAAGATGAAGACACTAAGTGCACATCTTGGGATTTCACCGTGAATGATGAGTAGTCCTATGTCAGGCACTTAACATTTATTCTAGAAATGCCTGATGCCTTCCCCTTTTTGCTGTATAAGATGAGAATTATCCTTAATAAAGTGGAAGAAGAAGAGAAGAGGAGGAAGAAGAAGGAGAATAAGAAGGAGGAGGAGGAGATGTGGAGGTGGAAGGAGGAGGAGGAGGAAAAGGAGAAGAGGAGAGGGAGGAGGGGAAAGAAAAGAAAAAGAGGAAGTATAATGAGGCAGAGCCCATGGAGCCCCACCATAATGATAATGAAAAATAGTAAACAACATTTCTACAACATTTATAGTTATAAAGCATCTGTGTTATCAGTAAGCTTCACAGCATCCTAGTTAAGTAGTTGTTATAATTATTCCCATTTTGCTGATAAGAAAACTGAAGGTCTAAAAGGTTAAGTAACTTGCCTAAAGATACTATATTTTGAATGACTAACCAGACACAAGGAAAACTATGATAATGATACTTGACAATGTTTGAAATTTACTTAAGCCTTGAGCTCCTGGAAAACAGCAATGGTCAAGAAATCCCCTTCACTTTCTTTTACATTCCTCAAAATGGCTTATGGCAAAAATCACCATTCCCTGTGTGACTTCCACATGACTCACTGATGACATCCTGTTTATCTAGGACAAGACCAGACTCAGACTTCCAAATTCCCATTCTTTATTTCATTTAAGATTACTTGAAATGCCTCTTTTCACTGACTGATTTTTGTCAACTTGCCCATAACTTGACTTGACCAAGCTTTGCTCAGAGTACTCTCCTTCCCCAGATCTCTGAACTTTGGGCCACCAATGAGCCATCCGGAAGAATCCATCTTGAAAGGCTTCTCCTGAGAAGCAGCTGATTTCACTGGTGTTTACTCCTTCTTGTAAAAGAAGATCCCTTTTCTGTCTAAGATGCTTACAGATCTTATAGTCAAAGAATTCTCTCTATAGCAGCAGTCTCTCTTTCTTTATGACAACATTCTTTTCTGTCAAAAAAATGTGCACATACTAAAAGTGGAGAGTTAGGTTTTACTTGGGGCAAAGTGTGGACAATGACCCAGGAGGCAGTATTTCAGATAGCTCTGAAAAACCACTCCAAAGAGTCAGGGGGAAATGTTAGTATATATGGGATTTTGGTGAAGAAGGAGATACATGCAACCAAGCACACATTTTTATAGAAGGTTGCTAATAGTCTGGAGGAGCAGACATCACCATGAAGGATTTTAATGCTTTTCTAGATATGAAGAGATGTAAGAATTGGGCTCATAAAAGCTTCTCCTGAAAATATCTAACTATCTGAAGACCTTTTCCGCCAGTTTCCCAGAGCACAGAGTGCCTCACTGCTGATCTCCACCCTGAGTTCTTTTCAGGGGGTGCTGAGGGTCAGCAGTTGCAGTGGATCATGATTTAATCCATGTAGAGGGAGATGGCAAATGCCAATCTCCAGTTCACATTTTGAATAAAGTCCCTTTCAGATTTGTTCTTTATCTAACATAGTAGTACTAACATTAATGATTGTTAACGTATGTATAATACTGAGAATTAAGCATTTTCACATGAATCATAACCTATATTTGCATAAAGCTAGCTGGCAATATTTTTAATACTTTCCCATTAATTATTTCAACATAATTCTTAAACATCAACAGGACAATTAAAAAAACAAAAATAAATTTTTAATTTAAAAAATAAAGTTCATGAGGATGAGAAAGAAGTGGCTTATCCAATTTTACAGAATTGAATGAATGAGAATAAAATGGGTAATTCTGGACAAGAACGTAAGTATTCTTTTACCTGGCCTGCTATTCCTCACTTACTGCATGAAAACAAGCCAGACTGGGCATACACTAATTTGAAAAAGGCAAAACCTTTGTGGATTGACAATTAAGTATGAAATTTAAGCTGTAGGGCTCTTAATTTGCACAAGTAACCTCCAAAACAGTTTTGATCCATAATTTTAGTTTCATTTCCTTAGAGAGTCCCCCACAAACTGTATAATCTTCAAGTTCCCTAAAACCCCTAAGAATAATGTTAATATGCTGTACTTTGAGATTATACTCATATGAGTCTACTCAATCAAAATCACCTCTTCCATGCAGTACAATGCCAGAAATTCCACAGAATTAAGGCACTGTTTCCCAAAGCATGTTCTGCATAAATGCTAATTTTATGAGACGTTAACAGGTGATCCACAAAAAGAGAACTTGCAGTCAAACAAAGAAGAACCATTAAATTGGAAAATGTAATTTTTTGAATCTGCAGGACTCCTTAGAGGCTTTATGATGTTAATCAATTCAGTAATTCCCAAGAATTCTTTTTAAATGCTCTGTCTTCTTGCATTAACATCCCTAGACAGTTTTAAAACATGCTGGATGAAGAAACAAGGTCTCCAAGGATCCTCTGTTGAAAAGGAAATATGCAATGCAGGGAAATAAAATAAGCATAAAAATAAGTCTTCTATACTTTAGGATAAATCAATTAATCAGGTGAATTTTTTAGGCTCTTAGCAATCCCCCAATACAATAGAATAGGAAAAGGCCAGTTTGGACACACAGTCAGTGA
Source organism: Catagonus wagneri (assembly GCA_004024745.2). Classification (NCBI taxonomy): domain Eukaryota; kingdom Metazoa; phylum Chordata; class Mammalia; order Artiodactyla; family Tayassuidae; genus Catagonus; species Catagonus wagneri. Next base: position 13,931,716 of record PVHT020000066.1, on the reverse strand, counting down.
GGACATTGCACCAGGTGATGGCTTGGTGGAAGCCTATGTGGAAGAAAGGCCAAGGTGTTTGAAACTATTCTGCCTATAACAAGAAGCAAGTTCAAGGAGACACTGGGCACTCGAGTGACAGAAGCTCTCCCAAAAAAGGAGGTGGAAGTTCAGCAGACAATGACTTCATCCACTGAAAAGCACCCTATGTCTACAATATTTTTTCATTAAAACACTGGGGTGGTTTTTCATTTGTTTTATTTTGTTTTGTTTTTGGCTGTGGCCTGCAAAGCCTTGATGTGGGATCTCAAATCCCAGACCAGGATAGAACCCATACTGCAATAGTGAAAGTACTGAATCCTAACCACTAGACCACCAGGGAACTCCAAAAACACTGCTATTTAAAATTTTTTTCATTTGTTTCCTTATCATTAAGCCACTGTAGTTTGAGAGGAGAGAACTGAATTTAAAGTCCAACAGATGATGTTGCTGAACCAAACATGGGCGGTAAAGCCAGTCTAAGGACAATCTACTGGACTGTGGTGAAGGAAAGTATAGCATTTATTGTAGGGCACCATACAAGGAGTCTGGGACAGTGAACCCTCAAAAAGCTGGAACTCCCCAATGGGTTTCAGCAAAGCATTTTTAATGGCAAGGTGAAGGGGAGAGATGTCCCAGGGCATATGATCACAAGTTTCTCTGGTTGGTTGGTGGTGAGGCAACAGGGCGGGGGTTAACATTATCAATCCTTAGGCTCTGTAAGTCTGGCAGCTACTTGCGCGTGGTCATCAAATAGTTAACTTCACCTATTTGGTGAGGTTTTAACATCTATAAAACAACTCAAGAAAAGTGTGTCAGATACTGTTATCCAGGTACTTCAGAGGGGAGCTAAGGAAAAGGCTCTGGGGGAGGGGCTGTCCTAGGAAGCCCACATAGGGTCCTGTTCTGTTACAATATGATTTTGAATATCAGCACTTCTATATTTGGCTTATGAAACTGAGCAGCTCCTTTACCTCCCTGAGCTTCAGCTTCCTCATTTTGAATGAGACAATAATATTTATCTCAATATATGGTTTTAATTCATTGAGATGCTGCCTTTGAAAAGAGTAAGTTCAGAAACCAACATATAGCAGGGTGTTAAGAACACATGTTGGATCTGAACTACAACTCTGAGAGGCAGATATTTTGTAACTTCCATTTTATAGGGAGGAAACAGAGTCAGAGGAATTAAATTTCTTGTTCAATATTACTCATCTAGAAGGCAGGTGAGCAGAGGCTCAAACTCTGGACTACTGATTTTGAATTTTGGCTTATTTCTACGTTCCCTGTGTTCTTTTCATAAGTTTGCCTGGGTTACTCCTTAAAAAGGAGTTGTAAAAGAGTTAGAGAGTCACTGAGGATTTATTCTGTATCTTCTCAGAGAAAGAATTAAAACTGGTCATTCAATAGATTGGAAATCTACAAAGTAAAGCCCAAACTCCTTAGCATCTGCCAGCCTTAAAACTGGCACTTATCTGACTCCACAAAGATTAATGCAAGAGCCACTGCAGTCCCTGACCTTGAACACACCCTGAAAGAAGTTCGGGGTGAAGATCAGGAATGAGGCACTCCATGCTCTGGGACAAACTGGCAAAACAGGGCTTCAGACAGTTGCATATTTTCAGGAGAAGATATTATGAGTCCAAATTCTTGCCTGTCCTCAAATCTAGAGAAGCTATTAAAATCATTAATGGAGACATCTGCTCCTGACTAGCAGTAACCTTCCTTAGGCTAGCAGACACCTTCTGCAAAAACGTGTCCTTGAATGCACATATTCCCTTCATTAAATTCATGTGTAATACTGACCTTCCCACCCTACCTCAATGGATCCAGTTCTACAGAGCTATCTGAGACACTGTCTCCTGAGCTACAGTCCTCATTTTGCCACAAATAAAACTTAACTCACAAATCTCACATTGTGCTTTTTTTTTTTCTGTTCAAACATCTTATTAAGGACATCCCACAGTCTGACTTCTACCTACCTTTTCAGATGCTTTCCTTCATCACCTTATACTTTGAACTTCAGTTATTCTAAACTTGTATTTTCTAAAATATGCCTGCTGTTTTACAGATCCCTGGATTTTTCATACCGCAAAAATATCCCCCTTTTTTTTTTTTCTCCACTGTTTTTCACCGAGTTGATTATTACTCTCCAAAATTCAGTTTAGGTGATATTTCCAGCAAGATTTCTCTGATCTTCTTAGGCCAGGTTAAAGGCACACCCTCTTTGCTGCCATAACAACCTGCACAAACCTCTACCATAGCACTGATCCAAACTATCCATAGCACCTACCAAACTATTTTTGTGAAAATTTTGCGGCAAGAAACATAAACCTATTCAAATGTTCTTAAGACCTCATTGAAATCCAAAACCAAAACTGAATTAATAGGTCTCAGGTCAGGAGGGAGGCCTTCCTTGGACGCCTGCATCCTACTATTTACAAAATTCAGGGGTGAATTCCCCAGTATCTGTTCCTTTGATTCAAAATTTTGAGAAACTGACTCTGCTGGTGTTAAGTGTCTACCCATAGACCAACAGCAGTGTTGTGAATAAGCTATTGCTAACTTGGACACCTGACCCTTCCCCATCATCAGTGATGGGGGACACTTCCAAGAGGCAGTGTGCAGGCTGGACAGGGACCTTGACCATGTAAACTAAAGATGGAGAGCTCCTCAGAAACAGGCACAGTATCTTAATCACCATTATATTCCCACTGGCTAGCTTAGTGGGAGAACAATGTGGACACCCTATAAATACAAATAACAGGAGAGATGACTTTTATCATCCAGGAAGCCTACAGTCTAAAGTCCACTGCCCCCCCAAAACAGATGAGACCTTGAATTACAAGAGATTAATTTCATTTGGCCAACAGGCAAGAGTGCTCACTTGGCAATTTTTAAATGCAAATCCAATTGTGGATTGCTCACAAGGTAATTTTGCCCTATTTTTCTCTTTTTTTTTTTTAAAGAATTGACTAGAATGCAATTCCAGAGGATAATGATCACAACCAGTTATATTAAAATGTCAGATATAAAGTAGAAGTAATTATCTGTCCTTCAAGAAAATCTTGATGTATGGAGCCAAAAGCCCATTATATACTCCATTCATCAACATTTACTCAATACCCACTGTGTACACAACATTGTAAAAATGCATAGGAAGCTTTCAAAGAAAGGTGAAGACCAACTTCTACTCTGAGCAAATACATAGCAAGTTGGCTAGAATATATTATTTGTGACCATGGGATAGATTACAGTTAATGAACTCACACTGTGTTCACATAGTAAACTTTACTAAGTGTTTGAAAACAGGAAGATTTGGCCTGGAAAAGAAAAAAAAAACTAAGGCGTTTAATAATAAGCAGTTTAATAATTTAGCAAAAATTACACATTATACATTGTCCTAGGCATTTGGTATATTCTTGTGTACCTTGTATTCTTTGGTAGGAAAACAGATAATAAACATGACAATTTCATATATAAGAGTTATATGGGAAACAGAATAAGACAATTTAATAAAAGTGATATATTCCTTTAAAGTGGCTTCCTGAGAACCACAGCTTCTCTGAGCAGTAACAGCTTCTCTGAGCTGAACTCTACATGATAAGAAGGAGCTAGACATGAAAAAGTGTCCAAGCTCAAGGAATGGCAAACACAAAATTCCTGGGAAATGAATGAGTTTAGTGTTCAAGGAACATAAAGAAGACTCATGAGGCTGTCATGAGGATAGAGGAGAAAGTGATAAAGATGGATTCTGACAACAGCCAGAACTTGTGGAGTTTGCAGGACAGAGTAAGACGTTTGCATTATTTTTTAAATGTAGTAGAACATCATCAATGAGCTTCAAGCAGGAAAGTGGCTTGACATAATTTTTGAAATATCACTATAACTGCCATGGAGAGAAAAGATTATGAAATATAGTTAAAAAATCTAATTAGGGAGAAAGTGGCTCTCTTACAGTGATCCAGGTGAGGGATGATGGTGCCTTAACCAACTGTGGTGTTGAATAGGACAGGGAGAAGTAGATTCAAGATTTATTTTGGACTTACCAATGAGAGATTGGGGAAAGAAAGAATCACAGACCCATTCCAAAGTTCTAGAACTTAAGAGGGGGTGCTGTTAACTATGATGAAGATGACTTTGGTGGAAAAATCAAGTTTAGATTGGGGCAGGTAAAGTTTGAGATGTCATGCAGAAATACCAAGTAGACAGAGAGAAAAAATATGTATGTAGCTCAGAGAAAGGTCAAGGTAAAGTAACTGACCTATAGATGATATGTAAAGCCATGGGAATGATAATTATCTTCAAGTGCCTGGAGAAAGATGAAACAGATCTATTTGTAGTTGTTTGTGGCAATGATATCAGACTTTGGTTGCTTGATAAAACAATTTGAAAATATAAATGCCCTGGCTCTGTTTCAAGCATTTTTGACTCAGTTGCTGTGGAATTTCTACTCACAGTGCAGTAAACTGTGTGTTTTTTGTTAATCTCTTCAGGTGAATCTGAGTTTGAGAATCACCCATCTAAGGGCAGAGCTAAAATAAATGAATAAAGTTAATATCCTCTGGTGCTTTAGCAAGGATTAGAGGAGTTGTTTTAGAATCCTTGTGTTAATAGTAGAGGGCTTGAACCAAAATATAGTTTAGATAACATTTCTTTGCCTTGTTCTCCAGCTTACAATACTTTTTTGGTGATTATTTTGCAATTTCTTATATAGCATACATGCCTACCCCATGTTATCCTGGCATTCCCTCTATATACCTTTTCTATAGGTGACGTGAAGGAATTATGCAAGAGTCCTAATGCACGAGTTGGCAAACTTTCTCTAAAGGATCAGAGAGTAAATATTTTAGGCTTTGTGAGCTATACAGTCTCTGGCTCAACTACTCAACTCTGCCCTTGTCATGAGAAAACAGCCGTGTTTCAATAAATTGAATGAGTGTTGCTGTGTTCCAATAAAACTTTATTTTAAAAATTCAGGAAACAGGAGTTCTTGTTGCAGCTCAGTGGGTTAAGAACACAACACAGTGTCTGTGAGCATGTGGATTCAATCCCTGGCCTCACTCAGTGAGTTAAGAACCTGGCAATGCTGCAAGCTGTGGCATAGGTTGCAGATGTGGCTCAGATCTGGTGCTGTGTGGCTGTGGCATAGGCTGCAGCTGTATTCTGATTTGACCCCTAGCCAGTAACTTCCATGTGCCGCAGGTGCAGCTATAAAAAGAAAAACAATTTTTTTAATTAGAAAATGAACAGGATTTGGTTTGTGGGCCATAGTTTGCCAAGTCCTGATCTAAAGTATGGTGCAAGGTATGAAAAAGATCTCCAGATGTAGAGTTTGTGGACAGATGATGGGGAACACCTGGACTTATCTGGACCACTTTTTCATTGCTCTTCGACAGGTACTACATTTTAAAGATTTTGACAGCAGGAAATAGGAAGGTAGATTAGATAGCCAACTTCCAATTGAAGGTGAAGGTTGCATTTCCTCTCCTGACCATGCTCTCCTTGCATACTACAGGCTGTGGATTGTCATCATGTTAGGGAAAGGTTTCAATCTGGGAGGTGTTATACTACCTTGAAGAACTTCTCTTAGTTATGTGACTAGGGCAAGTTACTTAGTTTCCTAAATCCAATTCTTCTATGAAAGAGGGATGATAAAATGACATATCTTGTTGGCTTCTTGGGATGAACAAATTATATAATAAATGAAAGACACAGCACAGTCTCTAAAGCCATAATTAGACATAGCTACAATTGTACATTTATGCATATAAGGTCATAAGTAGGGCTATTAGTTTACAAATGAATGCAGCAGTATGGGAATAGATATAGATGTGGGTGGATGAATGGTAAAATAGTATGCTCCTGACCACTAGATGAGTTCAAGTGGAAGCTGGATAAAAACTGATTGTAAAACTTGAACCAGGAAATGCTCTGAGTTAATGATTTTATATTCACAAACTAAGGACAGAGCCAGGATGCCTGGATACTCCTTAATACTCTGAGTTGAAGTTTTCTGCCAGACAAGTTTAAACATTTTTCCTAAGGAGGCAGCATGCCACACTAGGAGAATCCTGGACTTTGGCATCAAATTAAGCATGAGTTTGAAATTCTAGCTCTGCTGTTTTACTGTTTGACATTCAGTCAGTTGCTTCTTGTCTCATTTATTCTAAGGGGATCACAATCCTTAAAAGATTGTATATGTATGTATATTTATACTAATATTACTTCCCTTCCCAGCAGTTTCTTTTTATTCTGAATACCTCCTATACATGTGTCACCAAATGAGGTTCCCACCTTATGTTTCTCCCTAATTCTCCCATTTTCCTCACAAAAGGGAAGAAAATTAAGTTTCTGTCAAGTGCTCACTGACATTACCCTGGCATCTGAACTATCAGATGTGACATACAAAAAATTTTTAATGTGTGGACATGCTAATCAGAAGGGAAATGTCAAATCTGCATACATTTCAAGTGACCCAACAATATTTACCTTCAAGCTAAGTCTCCTATTTTTCTGACAATTGCCTCATTGAGGAAGTGACTCATTCAGCATACTAAGCTTGATTCCATAAGAGAACTTTACCTCAGACTGGTTTGCAAGCATCAAAAAGATGAATGTCACTGCCTTGCAGTTAGTAACAAGCCTAATTTGATTTGACAAATTATGTTGATTTTGAAGGGGTCACTAACGATTAGAACTGTGAAGACAAAGAGTGCCTTGAAGGTAGATCACAGTTGAATGTTTAATTGGTTTGTTATGCAAATTTACTTTCTACCTGTCTGGAGTGGGTAAAGGACAGAGATTAAGAGCTAGTGGTAAGACCATACCCATGACTGCTGACCGCTGGCACAGTCCTTAGTTGCTGCAGAGAGCCCAGAGCCCAGCTTGCAGACCCACCATCCTCATTACATAGGAGGGTTAGATAAGCACAGCTTTCACCAGGAGTATGAGATGCTTCTCTTTTCCACCTCTCATATCCTCTTCTCCATGGTCTCAAACAACTGTGAGTAACCTGAGTTCAAATCAAACTTCTCCCCGATGCCAACTCTTCAGTTAGCCATTTACCTTTCCAAGAGATCACGGAGCCTCTTGAGGGAAAATGGATCTCCTGGAAGGACGTGAACATTTCACAGCCTAGGGCCTCCTTCCATCTCCTGTCCCACAAGAAAGCCTTTTTCTCTGTAACTGTTCACGCTCCATTTTAACTACAGAATTTATTTTGTTTTGTTTTGTAATCAAATTCTCCTTAAGGAAGTCTCTGTCCTCATTTATGCCCCCAAACAGTGACCGCATCTTAGTATTTATTCCCTGGGGTGGGGGGTGGGGAGCATCTTTGTATTTTGGTGGCACTTCAGCCCCACTTCCTCCCTCACTGGGGCAGAGTCTGTCCTTTTTTATTTGGGTTTTCTCTTATCTCCTTGGAGCTGGGAAGATCTGACCCAGCTAACTCTCTCCTGGCTGGAGCCTGAACTGAAGTAGGTTTCCTCACCTGGGGCATAAGTCCACAGGCCCTAATATTCCTGTGCAATTCTTTTGCATTCCAATATCTGTAGTAGTACAGACATTACAGGTGTTCATCTCACTCACAATATTCCTATACTCCATTTAGGATTATCCAGTTTGTCATGGCAGGCTCTGTGAGCCATGGTGAGAACATCGGGCACCCTCCTGAGCAAAACAGGAAGCCAGTGGACAATTCTGAGCTGGTTCTTGTTTTACAACTTCTGGACAATAGGCCTTGAGAGGTCCATTGTGAAATAATGTATGTAAAGCACATAGCACATGGCCTGTTACATAATTGGTATACAATAAATGTTCGCCACTGCCACTATGGACATTAAATTCATAGCCTCTTTACCTTGTCCTTTTCATTATATTTTATTTCATTTCTCTTTCTTTTGGTGGAAGGGAGGGTACATAATAAATCGAAAGGATGTCCTTGCTCTTGTAAGCCTGATAGATACTTATGAATAGTCTAACAAAAAATCTAACAGTTCCAGACAACACAGGCTTTTAGAAACTGAACCAACGCCAGGTTTCTTGTTTTTAATATCTTCGTGGCAGGAGCTAAAAGAACATCTTGTGACTGAAGGAAAGTTAAAGCTGGATATGATTGGCCTTTGTCCATTAATTCAATCAACAAATGTATATGAAATACCTCCATAAAGTACAGTGGCTTTGAACCCAAAAGTCCTGGATCAAATATCAGCTCTGCTGTTTATTTAATGTGTGACTGGTAGTTTATCACTTGATTTCTCCAAATCTATTTCCTCATCTTCCAACTGGGAATAGTTCAGAAGGGACTTTGTTGTAGGCGTTAAAAAATGAGGCAAAAGAATCCAGTATCCCTTAATGTGAGAGAGCATAGAATAATAATAATAATTTGTAAAATGTGTCCATTGCGTGGGCATCCATCATCTTCCTTAATGAACTAATTGTTAACTAGGAATAATTTGGTTCAAAGTTCTGCCACCCTAGAAAATTTAATGTCAACAACTGAGCACCTATTAGAAAAGGTACTCTGCTAATCCCTGAGAAGGATGTAACCCTGAATAATGTCTGACTCCAGGCCTTTCAGGACACTGCGCTAGCCTGGCAAAGCATACTAGGAAGCACGTGAAAGGAAAAACATAGCTTATGGTCGGGCTTCAGGGATGGGTATCTATACCATCCCATTCCACATGCTCATATCTTGCTTAATTTCATTATTGCTAACCCGTACAGTAATTCTACAAAGTAAATATCATTATCTCTGTTTTACAGATGAGAAATGGACGTGCCATAAGGGGAAAGCTCTTATCTGGTGTTCTCCAGTTGGTAAGTAGTAGGGATGAATTCTCATTTCATTTGATTTTGGCAAAGATTTGTACAACAGCCACTCTGAGTAAGATATCATCGTGGGCACTAGGGTTATAACAGTGGGCAAAACATTCCCGACCTCTTGGTGCTTACATTCAAGATTTGAACCCAGATCTGACCCGCTCTAAAATGTGAATCTTTCCAGCAGACCATTGCATTGCAATGGTGTTGTCTGGGAGATGAACCTGACCCCAATACAGTGAGTTACAATGTTCCCGTTATGCCATTTTTATTCCCTTTATGATTTAATCAGAACACTTGCTTAAATTAATATATAGCTTAGTCATGCACATAATCTTTTTTCCCCCAACATTTTTTCATGGAGCTGTCAGTTTTACAAACTGGCTTGATTTACGCAGATATTTTATCCAGAAATAAATTGAATTAACAATTAAAATGCAGAACAGAAAAGGCTGCCAGTGTGCTAATGGCTCTATTTCCCTGATTAAGAGGGCCTTCTCCAAGATGGCACAAAGAACAAAGCCCTCTTTGGCCTAAATTCATTTGGATGGTGGTCTTAGAAGAAGGAGATTCTAGAACATTGCCCTATCTGAACAATCTACCCCAAGTCTTGCTGCCAGGCTAATTTTCAAAAATATTTCTTTGCACAGGCACTTTCTGTCACAAACTTTTGTGGTTTTACTATGCCTGAAGAATAAAAATCCCAAACCCCTAAAAGTATCAAAGTCACAAATTTTTCTCTAACTTCTTTAGTCTTATCACTACTCCTGACACTTTCCTAAGTCTTAGGAGCCTGCAAATTGGAGTCTGGACCCCCACTCTCTTACGTATTAGAGGTGTTACCTTAGCCAAGTCACTTCACTTCTCTGAGTTTTTCTGTCATCTTTATTTCTTCCTTTTTTTTCATTTTTTAAAGTTTCATTGAAGTATAGTTGGTTTACAATGCTGTGTTAATTTCCACTATACAACAAGGTGATTCAATTGTACATGTACATGCATCTGTTGTCTTTCAGATTCTTTTTTTTTTTTTTTGTCTTTTTGCCTTATCTAGGGCTGCACCCGGGGCATATAGAGGTTTCCAGGCTAGGGGTCTAACAGGAGCTGTAACTGCCGGCCTTCACCACAGCCACAGCAGCGCGGGATCCAAGCTGCATCTGCAACCTACACCAGAGCTCACAGCAACGCCGGATCCTTAACCCACTGAGCAAGGCCAGGGATCGAACCCACAACCTCATGGTTCCCAGTCGGATTCGTTAACCACTGAGCCACAACGGGAACTCCCAGATTCGTTTCCCACATAGCTTATCACAGAATATTGGGTAGAGTTCCCTGTGTTATAAAGCAGATCCCCGTTTAAAAGGGATTTGTCCTCTCCTCCTCCTAGATCTGGGGTGGAGGTGCTCAAATGAGACAAAATTTTGTAAACTGTAAAGCACAATATACAAACCAGCTTGCGGTATATTTGCCGCACTCACAGTGATCAAGCCTTCTAGTATGCAATCACATATATTTATTTTGAGTTGTTTCTCCCTTTCTGCCATATGCATGTTGCCCACTCCCTGTCTATCAGAGTTTGCCTGTCTTCAGAAGCTTGATCCTGAAAGAAGTCAGGTGTCTGACTGTCCTGGCCCTAAAAAAAACCTCCTCTGTCACTGACCTGCCATGGTTTCATTCACTTGGCACTTGATCTTTGTTACCTTTTTGCTGTCGCCAATTAGCTTATAAACCCCCATCAGAGAGGGAGAGAGAGAGAGACCGAATTTTACACTAATTTGCCATGGCATTCTGTTATAGCATCCCTGGAAGACTAATGCAGAGACCGAAAAACAAAGTCTGGTCCCTGTATCCTCATTTAAACTGGATTTAGGAGTTTCCATCGTGGCTCAGTGAAAACAAACCTGACTAGCATCCATGAGGACATAGGTTCAATCCCTGGCCTTACTCAGTAGGTTAAGGATCCAGCGTTGTCATGAGCTGTGTGTGGTGTAGGTCGTAGACATGGTTTAGATCCTGTGTTGATGTGGCTTCTGGCACAGGCCAGAAGCCACAGCTCTAATTTGACCCCTAGCCTGGGAACCTCCATATGCTATGGGTGCAGCCCTAAAAAGACAAAAAATTAAAAGAAATAAAATAAATAAACTGGATTTATTCTACTCCTGCTTTTAATATATTGGAGTTTTATATAAGATTTTTTCTTTCTTTTTTAAATAGATGTTTTGCTGTTTAAAATTTAGGCATTTCAATAAATATACTGTTATACAGTAATCTATCCATGTATTGTCACAGAAACATTTCTTTCAAGTGCTGGTCCCATATTGTGTCTCTAACTAGAAAGCCTCTCCCCTTCCAATTCATTAGTCTCCTGGACACTTGGTTGGCCACACCATTGGAAGAGGAGTTATCTTGATGGCAGAAAGAAGGTATCATTTGTCTCTTGATTTCATCATACCCAGTGCTATAGACTGGATGTGTCTGTCCTTTCTCCTGCCTAACTTCGTCTGCTGAAATCCTAACTCCCAGTGTGATAGAGGTGGGGTCTTTGGAAAGTCATTAGGCTCAAATGAGCTCCTGAGGTCAAGGTCCTCAGGATGGTATTCATGTCCTTAGAAGGAGAAATCAAGAATTAGTGACCTTTCTCCTCCATGTGAGTCACAGTAATACTGCATGCCAGGAACCAGATCAGCTGGCACATTCACCATGGACTTCCACCTTTCAGAACTGTGACCAATTTCAGTGGTTTAAACCACATAGTCCAAGGTATTGTGTTATAGCAATGCAAGCTGACTGAGGCCCCCAGCCTCTCCCATCCCATTCTAATAGCACACATACCACATATGGTTGTGTATATTAAATATATAAGCAAATTTGACACCAGCTCATTCAAAAATGACCTCTTTCACCTCCTAGACAATATATAAACCTGTGCCAGAAATCCTCTAGTAACAGAAATCATACGGTGCAGGCTTTAAAATTCCTTAAAAGATTTCCACGAAGAGTTTGCTTTGCCATAATTAGTTTGAATCATTTTTATCTCCATACAAATTTCTGTATCCTCTTAATTGCCTAGATTATTCTCTATTCAGAGATTTTACAAAGAGAATATTTACTTGATGTTGGCACACACAATAAATTAGAATTAACTAGTTGTTACTGGATATCATTCCTGCTTGTTTCCCACTGTTATTATAACAACTACTAATGCAGATTTCTGTTTATACATCTCAGCTGATCTTTGCATTATCCTGTAAGGTTAGAAATAGTATTCTCATATTCTCGTATGAGGAAACTGGGGCACAAGGAGTTAAAAGTAACTAAAATTATAGTAATAATAAGAAGGGCATTTAAGTTTTGAATTATACATTTCATTCCATATCATTTCCTTTGCTTTTATGCGCTTAATCTATGTAAAAAAAATAAAAGCCAGAGAAACATATATTTATAGGATGAATAGTCAGATATGAATCCGTATGGCCAATTACCATCAGGTCCAGATGGTTAGTGCTCTGAGCTACTAGAGACCCCATTTGATGCCCCAGTTACCTACCATCATCACAATTAGGATGGGCATCAGCCGACACTTAACAAAGGAGACAGCATTTTGGTGGAAAGAACATGGGCTTTGAAATCTGCCCTGGAATCAGGTATCAGCTCTTCCACTTACTAGCTATGAAATGTGCAATAATGAAGAGTTAGCTCCTCTGAATCTTCATCTCCATATGAGTAAATCACAAATAGAAGTAATATCTATCTTAGTAGTAAAGGAGATAGCAAATAAGGAAGTACCTACAATAGTCCTTGACACAGAGCGGGCAAGTGGTAGGCATTCAATAAATGTTATTGAAACAAATATTTATTTTCTCATAGTTCTGGAGCCTGCCATCCATGTTCAAGGTGTCCACAGGGTTGATTTCTGATGAGAAATCCACTCTGTCCTCATGTGGCCTTTCCTCTGTGCACATATACTCCTGGTGCCTCTTGCTTTTCTGATAAGGACACCAGTCCCAGTGAAATAGTGTCCCATTCTTCTGATCACATTGAACCTTGATAACTGCCTTAAGGCCCTCTCTCCAAATACAGTCACATTGGAAGTTAGGGCTTTAACATACAAGTTTTGGAGAGATATAATCGAATGCATATCATACTCTTCCCTACACCTTACATGGTACATAAGGCATTTTAAGAAACCTCATGTACTTGTGGAGAAAATGTGAAAATCATTGATCCACATCATCACCTATATCAAGCAACCTTCTTAAATACCACGATGAATTGACCAGCATTTCTCATTGGTTTGTGTTGATTTCTTTTTACTAGAATTAGGTCAACAATGAAGAGGGCAATTTAAATGAATGAAATCCGGTCATTAGGAGATCATTCACTTAACAAAAATGTACCTATTTCCAAGGACATTTTCTCTGGACTTGCAGGTCCACACTGCTTTGTAAACTCCTTAATGTTGAGCTTTTCATGCAGTGTGCCAGTCAACAAATGTCCTATGTGCATATAGAAAAGGGCAACAAAAGTTTATTTCATCTTGCTTTCTAGGGGTTTAGGTAAAAAAATCCCTTGATTGTCTGGGGAAATATACATATGTCCTGAATTACCTTTAGACCATCCATTGAAATCAGACACTATAAAGGGAAGATGCTCAGTCTTGGTGAGATGTCTACAAATGCATGTGTGTGCCCAAGATCTCTCTCTCGCTTTCTCTTTAATACACACACACACACACACACACACACACACTGCTAGAGCCTAAAGTAATAGCCAACACATCCGGGAACAAATAAACTAGCTAATGAGGAATTCTCCTTAGAGAATTGGCTAGTTTTCCCCCACTCTGGCCATGATTTTCACTATAAAATTCAGGTAGTCTTTACCTACACATCATAATACATGAGCATCATTTTTCCTAGTACTTATTTACCAAGACAAAAAAAGTGATTGTTATGGAAATAATAGTAATGGCAGTCCAGGCAGAAGGCACAACACAAACAAAGGCAAGTAAGCTGGAAACATAGAATGTGTACAAAGAACACATATTAACTTAGAATTTAGGGTAAAAAAAGGAGATAATGATAAACATTTTTAAAAGAATGATTTGACAGAAAACTAATGATCTGGAGACTAGATTAAGTAATTTGAGTATTGTCTTTTAGTACCAAATAATACTGGAAGGTTTCTAAGCCAAGGTAACATAATCAGAGCTTTGCTACAGAAAAATTAACATGGCGGGTACATGTGGAATTAATCAAAGCAGAAAGAATTTGGGAAAATATTCATAACTAATAGAAAATGTGACATGAGACAAAAAGAACACGCAGCAGCAAAGGGTCGGCAGAATCTCAACATCTGTGAATTTAACATTAACATTTTTTACTTATTCATGAGACAGCTACAATGTCCCTAGCACAAAGAATTTCTCATTTTGTTGAGGAATGAACCCAAGTCACATGCTCTACGAGACATAGATGTAGAAATGAGTCCCTCGATCTATTAACTGAGCCGAGCTGCAAGCCCAGTAATTGCTCCCAAAACAATGTAATCCACTTCCTCATGTACACAAGGGCAATCGGCAGTTAGCAGATGAAACTTGACTCAGAAACTGAGCCAAACAAAAACAGTGACTCCCATTCAGCTGGTCTAGGAAGTCAAGGGATGGTAATGGAAAAAATGAATACCCCCAATCATAGGTAGCTTCACACGAAGACAAAAGAACCAATTACCACTACTACTTGATGAACCATAAAGCTCCAATATACCCCATTCTTAAAATCTTTTTCATAAGAGCAGGCATGAAAATGCTACATTAAACCACTTGAAGTAAGGCCTTTGTAAAAATATGAAATCCATCTTAAGGGTAGACCATTTACCAAAATGATATTAACAGGAGTCTTTCCCATGAAACACTTGAACTTAGGTAGAGGATAAGGTTCCACCAGGGCAGTATTTCACCAAGATAGCCCATGGCACTATATTGGGGAAGGTGATCCCATCTAATTAGGTGAAGAATCAATAGTTACATCAAGAAATTATTGGCCACACATTTAAAGAAAGGGAGTTGATTTGACTCTAGTACCCAGTGAAATTTGGAGCAAGTACATTTTCTCAAATATTATAAATGAAGCAAGAATATTATACACCGTTCTTTAAATCTGTAAGTTTATCTTTTTTCATTCACTTTCAGTCCTTCATATCTGTGTATGGAATTTAGATATGGCTCTTATGAGCAGTATTTATCTTATTTGTTAACATAGTTATCCTCAGCAGCTACAATAGCCAAGGCATGGAGGCAACTTAAATGTCCATCAGCAGATGAATGGATAAAAAGACGTGGTATATATATCACACAATGGACATTACTTAGCCAAAAAAGAATGAAATAATGCCATTTGCAGCAACATGGATATACCTAGAGATTTTCATACTAAGTGATGTGAGACAGGAAAAGGCAAATATAATATGATATCATTTATATGTGGAATCTAAAATTATGATACAAGTGAACTAACAAGACTTAGGCTCACAGACATAGAAAAACAAACTTATGGTTACTAAAGAGGAAAGGGGTAGAGGGATAAATTGAAATTTTGGGATTAACAAATACATACTACTATGTATAAAATAGATAAACAACAAGGTCCTACTGTATAACACAGGCGAATATATTCAGTATCTTGTAATAACCTATAATGGAAAAGAACATAAAAAAGAATAGAAATGTCATTGAATCACTTTGCTATACACCTGAATCATTGTAAATCAATTTTAATTAAATGAAAAAGAGAAAATAAAATAATGTAGCTACCCTCATAACTTTTGCCTTTCATATGGAGAAGATAGTCCATTTATATTGATCACAATAATGATTTATCTGAATTTATTACTGAGATTTTATACTTTCTCATTGACCTGGATTTTCTGTTTCTTTTTTGTTTTTTCTTATTTACTTTTAGATTGATTTTTTTCTCAATTTTTCTCTTTTCATTTTTACCCTAAAAATTAACATGCATACTTTATTTACCAACATCCTAATATTTTCAATGCTTTGTGCTTCTTACCAATACCTACTCAATTTATATATCATTTTATTGCCATGTATTTTAATTTTGCATTATTTTAATTTAATGCCACTAAAACATTTTTGTTTTAAACAAGTCTACATTCATTTGGTCATCTTTTTTTGTTACTGTTTATCATTCTATTTTATACCTCAAACCTGTGATCTGAGATGTCTCTGTAATCTTGAAGTTCAAAATTTGGACTGATCTGATATTAAACTCGAATTTTGTTTGAAAAAGAATTTTACTTCACCTTCGTTATTGAAAGGTAGTTTTACTTATAATTCTGACTTGACTAGTATTTTCCCTCAGGATATGGATGATAGCATTTCACTATCTTCTAGCATCCATCATTGCTATTTGTAAGTCAGATGCCAGAATAATTAGTATTGCTTTGTAGGTAATCCATTTTTTATTCATTTGCTGTTTTAAACATACTGTCTGAGTCTTTAATGCTCTGAAATTTTTTGATGATGTGATTTTATCATTATGTATCTAAGTGTAGGATTATATTTATTTATTCTGCTTGTAATTAGTTTTTCTGAAATTAAGGAATTTTATCTTAAGTTTTAGGAAAAGCCCAGCCATAATTTCTTCAAATATTTCCCATTTTTCATTCTCTCTCTCCTTCTCTAAATGTTTGATCCTCATTCTATCCTTGTCTCTTTTCTTCTTACATTTTTTTAAATTGTCATTTCTCTATGGCACTTCAGATATAAAATCTAGTATGTTAGTTCTCTCCTCAGCCATGTCTAATTTGCTATAAAATTTCCATTGACTCATTTTAAATATTATAATTTTACTCCTATACATTTATTGTGTGCTTTTTAAATTTGATTTTATAGTCTGCTTACAATTAATATTTTTAATATCTTATTTGTTTGAGCATACTGATGATGTTTATTTTAGTAAATTACGTTACTGTTCATTTAATATTCACTCTCCTCTCCCCACAAACCAGTGGAGGAAGTATTCATCCTTGCAACATTGATGCTGGATTTGGCTGTGTCTTTCTCTACCCAATGGAATGTGAACAGATAAGACATACCATGTTTAAGCAGGGCTTGCATTACTTGCTTTGTCCTCTTGCACTACTACAATCCACCATAAGAAAAGAAAATTCCAGGTAGCTACTGTATCTTTTGCCTGAGTCCTAAGCAAAAGATGGAACAGACCTGAAGCCAACCTTGAGCCTGAAGTCAGGCTCAGCCAAGCCCAATATATCCCCACTAAAAAGAACAATTAGAGCCATATCCCCACCTAAAAATTCTTAGCAAGAAATTAATGCTTATTTTTGTAAGCCATTGAATTTTGATGTAATTTGCTTTACAGATTTACATAAAACTTATTTATACATTTAGTCTATATTATACCTGAAAATTCCAGTATCTGAAATCTGGGGGATTGAATATGATTCTTTGTTTGTTTGTTTTGTATGGCCACATATGCAGCACAGGGAAGTTCCTGGACCAGGGACTAAATCCAAGATGCAACTGTGACCTATGCCACAGCTGCGGCAATGCTAGATCTTTTTAACACACTGCACCAGGATAGGAATAAAACCCATGCCTCTGCAGTGACCTGTGCTGCTGAAGTCAGATTCTTAACCCACTGCACCACAATGGGAATTCCTAAACATGATTCTTTTATCTGTAGTTTGTGCTAGCTCTTACACATTGTTTGCATCCTGTTTTGTAATTTTTCACTGTTAATTTATATTCTTTGAAACTTTACTCACTGAGGCCCAGTTTGAGGATTTCTGCAGTCATTATATTTGCTTCTGCCAGATATTTTTGTTACTGCAAATATAGAGCTCTTTTAGTTAAATTTTCAAATTGAGATTTTTTTAAAAAAAACAACACTGTAGTGTAAGTTTTGGCTGCAATTTTTTTTTAATGGCTGTACAAGCAGCCTAGGGAAATCTGCAGGCCAAGGAATGAAACCAAACCACAGCTGTGACCTAGGCCACAGCTTCAGCAGTATGGAATCCTTTAACCTACTATGCCAGGTCAGGGATAGAATCTGTGCCTCCACAGTGCCCCAAGCTACTGCAGTCATATTCTTAACCCATGGCACCATAATGGGAACTCCATTGTTACAAATTTTAATGACAGTTGTTTTATAGTTAAAATTCTTAGGATAGATTGTTTTTCTCGCCAACACAAAAAATTAAAACAGACATCTTTCCTTGCTATCTCCTAAGGGTTGGGAGGTTCAGGCTTAACAAAAGGTTGTATAGGGAAGTATTCCCAATTATAAGAAAGAGCTGGAGGATTGTCCTGTGTTAGAGTTCCCAGACGAGACTTGAACTGTTCATGGTGCCTTTCAAAGCTATATAAATTAAGTTCATCCGTGTTCCCTAAACAACTTTTTAGAGTGAAAGCAGTATGCAGAGCTGTGTTTATCATTCTGGGTTCTTATTTCCTTGTTGGCTTTGGCCTCCTCTCTTGCTAGCTAGTGAATTTATTTTAAAAGATTCACATAAAATCTAGAGCTTCTAGTTTTTTTCATCAGAGAGTCAATTAGGTTATCTAATCTGCAGTATAACTGAAAATAGACTTTTCTATCTGTATCATCCATCATAAATCTGTTGAAACATCCCATTTGTTTTTCATAAACTTGTTGAGATACCACAGTTACTGAAATATCCAATCTGAGTTGTCATTCATGCAACTAACATGTATTAATTATATACCAAGTACCAGGTACTTTTCTATGTCCTGGGGATACATAAGTAAATAATGCAGAATAAATCATTAGCCCCATGAGCTGACAGCCTATTTTTTTAATTTAATCTTTACTACAGTTTTATTAAAATCAAGTAAGAAAAGTCCAGTTAGCCAACATTAACTGAAGTTCCCCCATATACTACTTTTTTACCTCTTTTACTGAGCTTAATATGTTCTGTACATTATTCATGCTATTTATTACACTGTATATATTATTCATATTATTTGTGTGCTTATCATATATTCATGAAATATTTCATATGAACTAAAGCACTTTATTAAATATGATGAGCTAAGAAAATGTTACGTATTCAATAGTTCTGTTTTTACTAGGTTATAAACTCAGTGGAGGCAAGAAGTACATAAAAATTACTATGTAAAATAACATGTTGCTCTTAGCAAATGTTGGAGCATATTTTTCAATTGAAAATCACCACCAACAAAGGACAGAAAGGCAGAAAATCTGATAACCTATCATATATTAGAACTAGAAAGGACCAGAGCAGAGACTAAGTGAAATGACCTTAGTTTATAGAGATAAAACTGATAAACAAGACAAAATCCTAAACCCAGAGACATGAAATTACTTGATCAAGGCCTCATATGTATCTAATAACACAACAGGGGCCAATATTTATTTTGGTATATATAAAGGCAGTAAAGGGTTTGTTTGTTTTTTTTAACATTGATTTAGCTACTTGCTAAATTTTTATTTTCTCCAATATTTTTTCTATAAATGCTTTTGAACTTGCAATGTAGATGATATGATCATCTACAAATAATTGGAGATGAATTACCCAATTTCCAGTTTTTGTGATTTTAATGTATTTTCCTTTTTCTGTGGTACTACCTGGAACTTGAATACAAATTCCTTGACTTGAAAATGTTAAGTTTATGATTAGAACATATTGATCTTTAATATCACTGTTGGGGTTCCCGTCGTGGCACAGTGGACACCAATCCAACTAGGAACCATGAGGTTGCAAGTTCAATCCCTGGCCTTACTCAGCAGGTTAAGGATCTGGCATTGCTGTGACTGTGGTGTAGGTCACAGACACAGGTAAGATCTGGCATTGCTGTGGCTGTGGTGTAGGCTCACAGCTGTAGCTCCAATTCAACCCCTAGCCTGGGAACCTCCATATGCCATGGATACAGCCCTAAAAAGCAAAAGAAAATAAAAATGTATATATATTTGCTAGTAACTAATACTATTATAATAGCAAACACCTTTATAGTAATTACTATTTTCCAGTCACTATTCCCTGTCCTCACAATAATCATATCACTCTCTCCACTTTACAGATAAAGAAAA
Source organism: Catagonus wagneri (assembly GCA_004024745.2). Classification (NCBI taxonomy): domain Eukaryota; kingdom Metazoa; phylum Chordata; class Mammalia; order Artiodactyla; family Tayassuidae; genus Catagonus; species Catagonus wagneri. Next base: position 13,911,773 of record PVHT020000066.1, on the reverse strand, counting down.
GGAGGTGCAGCTTATTTAAGTAGATTACCTAAATTTATACAGATAGTGAGGACAGATAAAGAAATGAATATTGACACTTTGGTTCCAGAATATATATTCTTAACCTTGATATCCACTTCATTGCTTCACTTAATTCTAAACTTTCCAGAGGTTAGAGAAATTTAACCTATTAGATCAAACATTATTCATTACACATAACATTTCATGTTATCTTCCTATATAATGTGGGGTTGCTTGAATTCCCATAAAGACTAGAGAATGTTGCTTCATTAATTACTTCAGAACTCAAGATGTTTTCATTCAACCCAAAGCTTGTATTTAATTTATACTTTATATGCCCAACTGGTAGCTAAGTCATTTGATGAGCTTCTTTAGTTTTCAATTCTTTTTTTTTTTTCTTTTTACAGCCACACCTATGGCATATGGAAGTTCCTGGCATAAGGGTAGAATCAGAGCTGCAGCTTCAGGCCTACACCACAGCCACAGCAACACCAGATTTGAGACGGATCTGTGACCTACACTGCAGTTTGCAGCAACTCTGGATCTTTAATCCACTGAGTGAGGCCATGGCTCAAACCTGCAACCTCACAAACACTATGTTTTGTCCTTAAACATCGAGCCACAATGGGAACTCCTCATGTTTAATATTAATATATTTAAAGGCATTTAAATTTGAGGAGAATCGAGAATTGTTTCATAGGCTTAAGCCCAAAATTCTATCACATACACTGTAATGATACATTTTCAATGGAATTCTTCCATTATAAAAATGACCTCGCTACATTACATCCGTGTATTTACGCACCTATTTCTTCTTTTATTTCGTTTTAGGGCTACACTTGTAGCATATGGAAGTTTCCAGGCTAGGGTTGAATCAAAGCCACAACCACCACCCTATGCCATAGCCAGAGCAACATCAGATCTGAGCCACATCTGTGATCTATGCTGCAGCTTGTGGCAAAGCCAGATCCTTAACCCACTTAAACCTGCATCCTCACGGGTACTAGTTGGGTTCTTAAATGCTGAGCCACAATGAAAATTCCTAAACACCCTACTTCTGAGACAATGATTTGCTAGGGTATGTGTTCTTTCTCTCCATCCTTGCATCTGCAGTGTCCAGCATAGTGCCTGGCTCAATAATTTTATTAAATTGATAAAAAGCAATGACCCATGGGATATGCATAATTATTCCTATTCTCAGATGATGAAAAGAAGTTTACGAGAAAGAATCATTCTGTCCTCCAAAATTACAAATTGTAGTAGCAGAACCAAGATTTAATTCCAGATATTAAATTTTAATTTTTGCTCTGAAGCCACCATCTCTCCATTTAATCACACAATAGAAAAGACTCGACTGTACATGTTTACAGCTAGACCATGACTAAAAATCATATGACTTCCTGTGTAATTTGCCTAAGAAAATTAAAAGTTTAATGAAATAGAATGGAAATAGTAAACCAAACTTATAAACTGATCTCTAAAAACAGTTTATTTGATAAATGCAGCAACATATATCAGAAGACCATCCCAGCCCTCTTTCCTAATACAAAAGCCATTATTTTCTCTCAAAAAAATTTCCAATTCTGAATTCCATAAAGTGCTAATGAAAAGTTGTATAAAAATTTTTTTTAATTCATGCTTATGTGAGAAGATTATGGAGAAGTGAAGATATGCCAGAACATCAAAGACAGGCTAAGCCTGGTATAAAATTTCCAAAGAGGGTAAATAAGCACATACTGAGAAATTAAAATGCATAAATATGACTTTATCCCTGGCAAGAGAGATAGTCTTAAACAGATTTCTTGTCAGCATGTAGTAAAAGCAAGGTGATCACATAGAGCCATCATGTATTCACTTGGAAAAGATTCTACCAAACGAACCTTATAGTGTTAATGTTACATTTAACATGATCTCTTACAAGTAAAAAAATGTCACAAAATCTCATGATATCCTTATGGGCAATATGAGGCAGTTAGGATTGGCTATATATCAAACAATAGTTGATAGAACTGAAATGCTATTAGCTGCTTGTTGCCAAAACCACTAGGTAAATGGACCTTGTTTTCCTGGGAATGAAAAGAGACAGCCATAACGGATAAGAGTTTTCAAAAACAGCAAAATGTAGAACTAAAAGTAGCAGCATCAGAGTCATCCATGCAAGTGCAGTCCTAGATCAAATGTCAAGAATCAGGGTACAGTTATCTTTGAGAACCAGGCAGTTCTGCAGCTTCAGAATCATAGAATGGAGAAGGTAGACGATTCCAATACAGTTATGAGTGCTTCCAGGTATCCCACCCAGACATAAAGTGCAAGAAACCACTTGATTAATATTTTATAGTTCTCAGCATATAAGTCTTTCACCTCCTTGGTCAGGTTTATTCCTGTCTTGTCCATTGGCATTAAATATCTTTTCCCATCCCCTCACTTTCAATCTACATGTGTCTTTTGCCCTAAGGTGAAACTCTGGTAGACAGCAAATTGCAGGTTTTTTTCTTTTTTATCCAATCTGCCACTCTGTGTCTTTTGATTGGAGTATTCTGTCCATTGACATTTAAGGTAGTTATTGATAGATATGTATTTATTTCCATTTTAAACCTTGTTTTCCAGTTGATTCTATGTTTCTCCTTTCTTCCTTTCTTTTTTTGGTTAGATGATTTCCACTCATTTTATGCTTGTGTACTTTTCTTCTTGGTTTTTGTGAATGTAACGTTTGGTTTTGATTTGTGGTTGCCCTATTTTTTAAGTATGTTAACCCCATCCTGTGTCTGCTTGCTTTAGCCTGATAGTCATATAGGCACAAACATATTATTTAAAAAAAAAAAAGAGTCTAGATTTTCTTTTCTTCCCCTCATTCTATGATTTCAAAGTCCTTTTTTTTAACATCTTCATGTTTGTCCCTTTTCTGTTCCTTGTGCTTATCGTCAGTTTTACAGTAGGTTTTGTTTTGTTTTTTTGTTTGTTTGTTTTCCTCTTTTAGATCTCTATGCTGGCTTATTTAAGTGATTGCTTTCCAGTTGTGGTTTCCTCCATTCTATTTCTTCTTACTTCTTCATTAATTTAGAGAAGTCCTTTCAGTATTTCTTTTAGAATGTGTTTAGTATTGCTGTATTCTTTTAGATTTTGTTTGTTGGAAAAATTCTTTATTTCCCCTTCTATTTTAAACGATATTCTTGCTGGATAGGGTATTCTAGGCTGCAAATTTTTCCTTTCAGCTGCACCAGCTACTCCTAGTTGTAGTTCCTGGGAAGGGACAGAGATCAATCACACTGCCCAGAGCATTTGGCAGTGGCAGCAGCAGGGAGGGCGTGCTCCCAGGGGAGCAAGAGCAACATTTTATTTCGTCTCAGTGTCCTCCTCTGTGGTGGCCTCTGAGGTGCTTGGGTCTGCAAGTGGTTCTTGTTCAGGGATCCCCAGTGGCAGTGGGCTATGCCCACCTCTGGAGTCAGAGATAACGGCAGTGGTTTGCCCCTGCCACCTGCAGACCACGCAAGAAGCACCCCCTCCTGCTCAGCCCACACAGGAGGTGCTGCACCAGCTGCCCCTAGTTGTAGAGTCTTGGGAAGGATGGTAATCAAGAGTCTGGGCACTGCCCAGAATGTTTAGCAGTGGCAGCTGAAGGGCAGGTGTGTTCCCAGAGGAGTGAGAGCAACAACGTGTGGTACTTGGCTGCAGTCCCCTCTTTTACTTTTTTGCTGACCCCTAAGGTGACTGGGGCCACAGGTGGGCCCATTCACAGGCCCTCAGTGGTGGCAGGCCATGCCATCCTCTGGCCTCTGAGACAACCACCACAGTCTGTCCCTGCTGCCTACAGATCATGCGAGAGGCACCACTTCACAATTAGCCCCCCACTGCCCTTATCCCACACAAGAGGTGCCCAGCCACCAGTAGCCTGAACAAGAAACACCCAGTGTCCCATTGCCCGAGCAAGTGCCTTCTCACCACCAGTAGCCTGGAACAGAGGCACCCCGCCCTCTGAGAGACCAATCACGTGTGCATGTGCACAGGGAGATTCCTATGGTGGTCTGCCCGTCCTCCTCTCACCCTCCCCAACAATGGTGCCTTGCTTCTCCTGGAGGCCCAGACCTTCTCCCAGGTCCCCTCTGCCATGGCGTTCCAAACCCCAGTCCATACCACACCACTCTCCAGCTTGTAGCACACCACTCCCCAGCCCATGGCACACAGCTCCATAGCCTCTCAGGCTGTCCCCACACAGCCAACCCTAGTCCTCTCCCCAGAACTGACCTCCAGAGTCTAAGTCTCAGCATCCAGCCCCCACCAGCATCTCAGGCTGTGGTGCCTGGGGCAGTGATGCAGATGATCTGTGCTGTTCTCTACCTTGCCCTCCTCTCATCTCTTATTACACTTCTATTTTCCTTTTTTTTTTCATAGTTATTATGATCTTCTAATAAACTACCTAATTTACTCATTGATTGCTTTTAGTGTTTATTATTTATTTTTCTCTGTTAGAATAATAGCTCCATAAGGACAAGGCCCTTTGTATATTTTCTCACTGATACGCCCCAAACAGGTAGAAGTATGCTTGGAATATAGTCGGCAGTCAACAAATATATGTTGAACTAATGCAGTTTAGAAGCTTCCCCACTCGCACCTTGTTCACACATCCTAGGGTAAAGGCAATGAGAACTCTGCATTCTCCCACCAAGACAGAGAAACTCTTGCTATTACAGAAATCTGAGCAAAGAGACCAAGGGCTGAAAAAAAGGTAATTCTGGATTAAGCACCAATTGAGAGCATCAGAAAAGCCCTTCGACCCTTTAGGCAGGAAGCATCAATTCTCTTTATTCATCTCCAATTCTGGAAGGATACTGATTCAATGGCTGGTTGTTTCCTTCTTGGTTTGGGGATCAAGGAACCCTACTCTTGTAAGTAATTAACAATCTTTTCCGCTAACTGGGATAAAATAAAGACTTGACCAGATTTGGCAGTATAAAATAGGGTTGATCTGTAGATTAATGTCAACCTATCTTCATTCATGCCTGGCACACTCATATAGGGTGGTCTAAAAAGTTTGTCATGGCCACCTACTGTTTCCCAAGGGAATTCCTAAAGGCTTACCTTCTATCTCTAAGAACCTAACTATGGCTTCGCCTTGTTCCTTCTCCCCATATTGGTTATATTCATAGGTGCTTCTCTTTTAGATATCCTTTGGGCATTGACCCTTTCTCCTTTAGGGAAGAACTTCCACATTTATTTTATTGGATAGCCTCAAACATTACCAAAATGTACCACATCATCCCTAAATCATATTGGTTATCTGAAATTCTGCCTTGTCAGATTTTTCCATACTCGGCCTCAGCTAAATGAGAATAGGAATTCTCCTAGGAATGAAAGCCTAGGTGGAATATTCCAATAGTTTCTACTGTCTTCTTTATGTGGCTCAATTCTATTCAATATATTCCCTCAATTACTTGAATAATTATATGATAACATGCTTGTCAAATTCGCAAGTGACAGATGGTATAAATAGCTAATATTTTATATGATAGGCTCAAGAGCCCAAAATAACTCAAGCAATTTAATGAGTAGACCAAAATTAATAAAGTGGCAATTCATAGAGGTGATTAGGCCAACATCTGACACACAGTAGTCACTCTATAAATGATTTGGGGATTAATAAATGAATAAGTTAGTAAGCACAGATTCTTATACTGAGGTTATAAAAATCAACAATAGACTTATAAGTTTATTGGATGACAAGTTTCATAAGAGTCAGTTTTGTGAGAAAATGGGGCCATTGCTTGTGAGAGCATACCTACGACTATTGTGCTGATTTGTGGTCTTCACATTTTTCAGCATATGTTAACAAATTTGAGTGATATGAGAGAAAAATGATTGTGAAACTAAAACGTTAATATATTGACTTATTCATTATGTAATCTTGAGTGCCTAGCCTATAAAAGCCATGAGCTAGTTATTAAGGCCACAAAGTGTTTATATATTGAATAACTGAAAAACTGAATATTCATTATTTTGCTATTGTTAACTAATATTAAAGTATTATGACATTATTTTAACAAAATATATAAAACAATATTAATAATGTAATATTACTGCTACAGTAATAAATGCAATGATATAATATAACCTTATATGTCATTTCATTATTGTGGAAATAATTTCATTTGATTGCATGTTGTCAATAAACAGTAGTAACATATGTGTAATAAATATTTTTTGTTGTTGTTTTGGTTTTGTTTTTTGCTTTTTTAGGGCCACACCTATGGCATATGGAAGTTTCCAGGCTAGGAACTGAATCACAGGTACAGCTGCCATCCTACGCCACAGCCACAGCAACTTGGGATCGGAGCTGCATCTGGGACCTACACCAGAGTTCACGACAATACCAGGTCCCCGACCCACTAAGCAAGGCCAGGGATTGAACCTACATCCTCATGGATACTAGTTGGATTTGTTTCCACTGTGCCACAACAGGAACTCCCAATAGATCTTTTTTTAATGCCAATCTTTCAGATATCAGAATGCCATTGGAAGCCAGAATGTAATTTACATGACAGCAAGTATCCATTACCTCCATATATTATTTCCATTTAAAGTCTTTAAAACATTTGAAAAACAATCTAAACATAGAACCTTTCTAAAACTTTGCACTTTTCTGCAGTCATTATAGTTCTCTTGTTCACACCTTATTTGGTGCTAATTCTTTAGTATGTGTTTCTACTGAGTTTTTCTAAAGCATTCAACATACTTTCACTGAAACAAAGACTATCCTTTTTAAGGAATATTTTATTATCTTACATAATATTTACTCAAATTGTATATATAGTAAGAACTCTAACATAAATGATTTTGTAATTAACACAGGTGACTTTGCAGACATGGAAGTCACTGATTGGAGTAGAAGTACATGCGGGTACTAGATAACTGCCTACTGGCCACAAGCATGCTCTAATATTCATCAGAGTGTTTTATTATGGAAAAGAATAATAGCATTTAATCTTGCAAGTTGGTTAATCTAGCCAACTGCTTAAGTGGAAGCTGGTTAAGATATTTCTATCTGAACACTAAACCAACTTTCACAGAGCTTTCACAGTTTTCTCTTTAGAAAATATACTCAAGCAATTCAGTCTCCCCCTTAAAGTCTTTTAATGACCCCAATATAAAGCTGAGCTACATGGACAAAATGACATGTGAGGGAAGAAATTTATTTTATCCAAAAATTATTCCCTTCGGGTTATGTTTTAGTGATTTACAAATAGTTTGTTAAAAGATTAATTATGGAAATAATTGGGGTATAGATGATGTTTCCTGCTCCAAGAAGTACTTAGATTTGCCTCTGGCAGTGGCGAAGGGCACCTGCAATGAAACTTCACCTCAGGCCATTCAGTGATTGAGTCTCTAGAGAGCCTATTTCTGTCGCTCTGGCCTATCTGGAGTGGAGGACATTGGGTTCCCAACTCAAGCATGAATGATTTACTGGAGCTCCCCATACAAAATGGGTTTTGGATCTCACACACCAACCTCTCACCTGCCTGTTCCTGGATGACCAGGGTCTTCATTTACCAAAGTCTCCTCTTTGGTTTCCTTCTCCCAAATCTGACCTTGTAGTTCTTCACTGCATTAATAGTGTTCCTATTTCTCCTAGAAGTTGTTTAATATTTTATCCAGTAAAGTGTTGACTTATTCCTATGTTATTGAAATAATCCCGCCTTAAATCTTTGTAAGTAAAGAAAAATGAGGGCCCTGACTTGAAATCAAAAGACCGAAGCAATGTGTCAATTTCTATCACTTACTAGATGAATCACATTGTGCAACACTCTCATAGACTCTGCTTCTTATAAATAAAGATAAGAAATTTACCTTCCTGCATTAATGATTCTATGTGCAATTCACTGAGACATTGGATAGAAAAGCATTGGAAACTGTAAAGTACTAATTAATACATAATTATATTAATATTTGCTCCCAGACAAATGTGTATGTTTCCTTTTATCAGCTTTTATATAAGAATGGAAAAGGGGAATTGGTTATGAGACAGTGTGCAAATTAACTTATCCTTTACAGTGTCAATATTTTCATTCACACCTTTATTTGATTATTTATTGCATATCTGCTCTGCCCTGGGCCTAGCTCTAAGAACTAGTGCTAAGTTCTGTTGATATAGCAATGACATAGAGCAATGCCTGGATTCAGCAGAATTCTGAAGGGCTTTCTTAAGGTGTATTGACTTCCCAAGAACCCCTCCACGATCAGGCCCCTTGCATTACAGTCCCTTGGCATTCTTTTAAGTTTACAGTTTAACTTCAGGGAACCGATTATAATTTTATTGTTATTTTATATTATTTGTCAAATGTCTATTTCTACTACTAGACTTCAATGTCATGAGCTACCATGCCCACAGCATAACCTATAAATTATTGTTAAATATATGAAAAGAAGGAATGGTCAGAAGAAGGTTGGAATGAATGATTAATCTGATGGGGTGTGGTAAGAGATAAAATTGAAAAGGTAGATGGGGCTCAGTTTGTAAGGAGCCTTGAATGCCCCAATAAGTCATTACATTATAGCTTTATACTTCAAGTGAGGAACCACTGAAATAATAGTACATGCAAAGACAAGAAGTTGTAAATGTTCAGCCCAGTCCTGAACAGAAGAAAACCAAGTAATTCTATTTCGTTAGAAGATAACATGGTGTTATCTCAGGTCACTGATTATGAAAAAAGCAAATGGGAACACCTAGTTTCTTCTTATGGCACATTTGGATCCCAGATCTAGAGAACTGCTTTGCATCCTCCTGACTTTAATAAGATACTCTTCGAGGGAAGCACAATAGCATTGATTGAGCTCAAATTTCTGGGGTGAGTTCCATCTCTTAAGCCAAACCTGGGAAGCAGGAGCACTGCAGCAATGAAATACACTGATTGTGACTCTCTTGAGATTGTCAAGGACAGTTCAGGATCATCAGTGCAAATATGAATATTGATTGACACAATCTTAAATACAGTTACAGGGAGAAAAAAATCTAAGAAGAGTTGGAGCAGGTGAATAGAAATCAGTGACTCCCCTGCTTGGCTGACTCTCCCATTGCAGGATCTCAGGGGGTGGCAGGGGATTTGCTCATTCATCCAGTAAATGTTTACTGAACCCCTTACAAAGTGTCAAGGTACTGCCTCAGCTAAACTCTCGGGATACAAGATTGAGGGAGTTTTAAGGGCTACCTAGAAGTTCACGGTCTAGTTGGGGAGAACAGCAAAGACTAGGCATTAAAATAAAGCATGATAGGTGCTATCCTACTAATAAGAACAACATGTGAGTCCAGAGAAGTGGTCTCTAATGTGGCAATAAGCTCAGGGAAGTTTTCTGGGTGGTAAAAATCTTAACTTAGACAATAAACATAAGTCCAAATTAACCTAGTTAGAAGGAAATGCATTGGTCACAATTTTTAGATGCAAGAAAAATAACAGTTGGTGCTCTAGAAAGTAATTTACTATTATTGCTATCATCAGAAATAGTAGCAATAAGACCTAACGTTTTTGAGCATATACTGTGTGCCAGGAACTGTTTTCAATCATACTGCATATAGTGTAATCCTTTCAAGCACTATTTGAAGTAGGCACTATTAATATCCTCATTTTACATAAGATGAAACTGATGTGAAGAGGTTATTTGGCCAGTGTAAAGTGACACAACTAGAAACTGAGGTAGAGAGAATTTGGACTCAGGCTCTTTGACCTTGAAACTCCTATGGCTGCTGTTTCTTTGGGAAAATAAGAAGCATCACAAGTTCCTAAGCCAAATGCTAATGGGCAGAGCCTAGATCATGTGCCCACATCTTAGATACAAAGCAAGTTTGTAATGTAAGTAACAATATTCATCCACTATGCATTGAAACAGTCTGTCCCACAATATATCTCAAAGTGGAGGATTTCTTACACCTAGAAAAGGGTCCTAATGTTAGCAAAACAATGACATGAATGAAAAATATCCCAAGAACAAGACAACTGCAAAGGCATTGGAGCAATAGACAGCAAAGGTGTTTGAAGAAACAGCAGGTAGTTGCTATGAATAGCACTTAGAATAAAAGTCTGGGGTATGTATGAGAAGAGAATACAAACATAGCAGGTTCAAATCATGAAGGGCCTCATACGTCGCTGTGAAAGCACTGAAGTTTATCTCTAGGGTAATAATGTAAGGAGTTTTAAGCAGAGGGAAAATGCAATCATATTTGTGATTAGAAAGATTCCACTGCATGAGGAGAATGAAGGCAAGAATACCATCATCATCCAGAGCAAGACCATAAAATTCATTGTGTCCAAATGTGGACCTAGTTAAGAGTGAAGGGTATTGTGAACAGTGCTTTTATGAACATATGGGTGCATGTACCTTTTTGAATTATACTTTTAATGATGAACCCATATGTTCATACTGGCACTAGTCACAATATCCAAGACATGGAAATAACCTAAATATCCATCAACAGCTGAATGCATTAAGAAGGTGTGCTACATATATAAAATGGAATACTACTCATCCATTAAAAAGAATGAAATAATGCCATTCACAGCAACATGGATGCAACCAGAGAGTCTCATACTAACTCAAGTCAGAAAGAGAAAGACAAATACCATATGATATCACTTATATGTGGAATCTAAAATATGATACAAATGAACTTATATATAAAATAGAAACAGACTCACAGGCATAGTGAATAGACTTGTGGTTGCCAAGGGGGAAGAGAGAGGGAATGGGATAGATTGGGGGTTTAGGATTAGTACATGCAAACTATTACATTTAAAGTGGATAGGTAACAAGGTCCTACTGTAGAGCACAAGGAACTGTATCCAATCTCCTGGTACAGACCATGATGGAAAAGACTATTAAAAAAAGAATATACACATACATATATATATGTATGTGTGTACATATATATAATTGAGTCATTTTGCTATACAGTAGAAATTGTCATAACATTGTAAATCAACCATACTTTCATGATAAGAAACAAAGAGTGAAGGGGAGTGCTTCTATGTATATTATAAAGCAGGCACTTATGTCACCACATTCAAAATAAACAGAAGGGTAGGAGGAAAAGACTGAAAGAGAAAAAATGAATTATTTGCAGAATAGTTTCACCAACAAATGACCTAAACCTTTCAAATACACTATCTCATGGACTATTCATAATAGAATGGTTTTAGTTATCTCATTGTTAAGGGAAACCAGTTCACTGAGATTAATTTAGTTGTCCAGGATCTCGGTGGTAGGAAACCAAAGAACTCAGATGCCAAGCCAGTTCTGTCAGACACAAAAGTATGTCATCAAACCAATTCTCTTGCCCCCTTACCTACCACACTCCCAAAAGAATATGCCCATCTGCTATGAACTAGCATGGTGATTTTAAAAATGACTTTGGAGGAGTTCTCTTGTGGTGCAGTGGGTTAAGGATCCAGGATTGTCACCTCTGTGGCTCTGGTCACTGCCATGTCACGGGTTTAATCTCTGGCCTGGGAACTTCCATATACCAATGACTTGGCCAAAAAAAAAATGAGGACTAAAAAATGACTTTTGGAGGCAGTCAAGTCTTAGCTTGAAGACTGCTTATACCATTAACTAACCTAGGAAGCTGAAAAAAATCTTTTAACCCAAGTCTGTCTCTTCTTCTATAAAATAGGAATCACAACATTATATACTTCAAGAATTGTGGTGAAAAAATTAAATGAAACAGAGTGTACAGTGATTCTAGCATGGTGCCTGGTACACAAGTATTTAATATATGGTAGCTTTCATGTTACCGATACTTGATATATTAACAGGAACAAAATAAAGGATATGTGACTAAACCTAGAGGCTGTTTCTTTTTTCTTTCTTTCTTTCTTTTTTTCTTCTTTGGCTGCATTCACATCATGCAGAAGTTCCTGGGGCAGGGACTGAACCCATATCATAGCAGTGACCCAACACCTGTTGGGTAGATTTATTATACCAGGCCCTTGATTGTCCTTTAGCCAGTTATCCATTCCTGCCTCCTTCAGCTGTACCAGTCTCCTAGGGTCACTTGGGCAACTGTCCTATGAGGAAGCAGTGCTTCATAAATTCCTCTCCTATAAAATTATTAAAAGAGTGAAATGTATCTGTCTTATGAATTGTGTATTTACATAGAGTCTAGAGAAAAACAGGCCAGGAGAGTAAAATAGTGGGGAAATCTGAACACCTTAAAGAACAAAATATTCAACTTCAAACAGGTTAAGCCTGATCCACTGCAGAACTGCCAAACAAGTCATACAAAAACATAACTAACTGAGAAGCTTCACCCAATTTCATAACAAGACAAAGCTAATGGTTGGGTCAGAGCAGAGAAAACAGTGCATTGTGTAGTCTTTGCAAGAATGGCATGGGATAGTGAGAAGTACATGGGCTTTAGAAACAGATAGACATGGTTTACACTCCCTTCTGGGAAAGTTCCTATTTGGGCAATCTCGGGTAAGCTTTAATTTATTCATCATAGCTTTAAGAATACAATGTTTCATTTGCATGTTGCACAGATTAAGAGAACAAATGTAAAGTGTCCAGCACATAGTAAACACTTAGGAAATGGTATTTTATCAACTCCTACTGATCAATAATGAAGAAAAGACCTTATTATTAACACTTTCATGCCTCATACTTTGTAAGTGCTTGATAAAAATGGACCCTCTTTATTTGTATTTATTTGTTTTGTAAATGTTTATCATTCTGAATAATTTGTTCAGTGAGTTTTGCCAGTGGGTGTCTGTGTGAACACAATGGAGTCTCTGGTACCCCTTGGAGACAATAAAAATGTATGGGGGAAAAAAACAAATTCTGAAAGAATATTTTATACACTTTTTAAAAAAATAAAGTATAAGATGGCGGAATAGAAGGACTGGAGCTCAACTTCCTCCCAAAAAAATGGAAAAACTACAACCAAATGCTGAGCAACCTTCAACCAAATGGACTGTAAACTTCCAAAAAAGATACTCTGCTCCAGAAGACAAAGAGGAGACCACATCAAGAGGTAGGAGGGGCGATTACATGATAGAAGCAACCCCCTACCTTCCAGTCTGTGGGGCTTCCCACCTGGGAAGTAACTGCATCACAGAGACTCAGCTACAGGACTGAGAGTTCTGAGCCTCACATCAAATCCCCACACCTGGGGATCGGGCACAGGGAGAAAGAGCCCCTAGAGCATCTGGCACTGAAGGCCAGTGGGGCTTGTGTGCAGGAGCTCCACAGGACTGCGGGAAACAGACATCCCATTCTTGAAAGGCACACACAGACTTTCACGTGCACTGCATCCCAGGGCAAAGCAGTCTCCACTGGAATCTGGGTGGAACCTGATGGCAATTCATGGAGGATCTCCTCAGAAACAGGGGTGACTGTGGCTTGTTGTGGGGGAACGGCACTGGAGGTGAAGCTCTCAGGGGACACTCAGCAGCCTACTTTTCTCTGGAGGTGGCCATTTCTGGGAAAATCTGGCCCCTCCCATTAGCGCTGAGAAGCCCCAGGCCAAACAACAATTCAGGTGGGATCTCAGCCTCACCAAAGAGTAAACAGGCTGCCTAAAGACCCCTCAGGCACACAGCCAGCCTCTAATCTCATCCAGAGACAAAGCCCCATCCATCAGAGGGAGAGGAAGCAACCCCACCTACCAGTGATTGAAAGGAAATGAGCAGAGTCTCAGAGAACTCTGGGATAATTTTAAACACACCAACATCCATATTATAGGGGTACTAGAGGGAGAAGAGAGAGAGAAGGGGACAGAAAAAATATTCGAGGAGATTACAGCCAAAAACTTTAATATGGGAAAGGAACCACTCACTCAAATCCAGGAAGCACAATGAGTACCATATAAAATAAACCCAAGGAGGAACACCCCCAGACACATATTAATCAAAATGACCAAAATTAAAGACAAAGAGAAAAATATTGAAAGCAGCTAGGGAAAAGAAACAAATGACATACAAGGGAACCCTAATAAGGTTATCAGCAGATTTTTCAGCTGAAACCCTACAGGCCAGAAGGGAGTGGCATGATATACTAAATGTGATGAAAGGGAAAAACTTCCAACCAAGATGATTTTACCCAGAAAGGCTCTCATTCAGATTTGAAGGAGAAATCAAAACCTTTACAGATAAGCAAAAGCTAAGAGAATTCTGCAACACTAAACCAGCTTTACAACAAATCCTAAAGGAACTTCTCTAGGCAGAAAAGAAAAGGCCACAACCAGAATCAAAAACACCACAAATGACAAGGCCCATAAATAAAGGCATATATACAGTAAGATACTAAATCGTCCATACACAATTATGCTAACAAAATTAGAAATCATGAGAAGAGAGCACAAATGCAGGTCACTAGAGAAGCACATGCAATTAAGAAACCAACAACTTAATACAATCTCAGTTATATATAGACTCCTATATCAAAACTGTACGGTAACTGCAAACCAAAAATCTACAACTGATACACAAGCAAATAAGAAAAATCAACTCAAATACAACATTAAAGATAGCCATCTTGTGAGAGGAGACAAGAGAATAAGGGAAGAAAAGAAGAGCAACAAAAACCCCAAACAGTTAATACAATGGCAATAAGGACATATAGATCAATAATTACCTTAAATGTTAATGGACTGAATGCCCAAGCCAAAAGACATAAACTAGCCAAATGATTACAAAAACAAGACCCATATATATGCTGTCTTCAAGAGACCCACTTCACTTCTAGGGACACGTACAAACTGAAAGTGAGAGGACGGAAGAAAATATTCCATGCAAACGGGCATCAAAAGAAAGCCGGAGTAGCAATACTCCTATCAGACAAAATAGACTTTAAAATGAAGAACATTTTAAGAGACAAGAAAGAGCACTACATAATGATCAAAGGAACAATCCAAGGAGAAGATATAACAATTTTAAATACCTATGCACCCAACATAGGATCACCACAATATATAAGGCAACTGCTAACAACCTTAAAAGGAGAAATCAACAATAACACAATCATAGTGGGGGACTTTAACACCCCACTTACAGCAATGGACAGGTCATCCAGACAGAAAATCAATAAGGAAACACAGACCCTGAATGAAGCATTAGATCAGATGGACTTCATAGATATTTATAGGACATTCCATCCAAAAGCAACAGAATACACATTCTTCTCAAGTGCGCATGGAACATTCTCTAAGATTGATCACATCCTGGGTTACAAATCAAGCCTCAGTAACTTTAAGAAAATTGAAATCATTTCAAGCATCTTCTCTGACCACAATGCTAT
>PVHT020000066.1:13819725-13891919 GCA_004024745.2 Catagonus wagneri | reverse complement strand
TAAATGATAGCAGTATCTTCTCAGATCCATCTGTCAGAGTAAGGACAATAAAAAGAGAAATAAACAAATGGGACTTAATTAAACTTCAAAGTTTCTGCACAGCTAAGGAAACCCTAAACAAAATGAAAAGACAACCCACAGAATGGGAGAAAATATTTGCAAATGATTCAACTGACAAGGGATTAATCTCCAAAATTTATAAACAGCTCCTATAGCTCAACACCAAAGAAACAAACAACCCCATCCAAAAATGGGCAGAGGATCTAGGCAGACAATTCTCCAAAGAAGACATGCAGATGGAAAATAAACACATGAAAAGATGTTCAACATCGCTCCTCATTAGAGAAATGCAAATCAAAACCACTATGAGCTACCACCTTACACCAGCCAGAATGGCCATCATCCAAAATTCTACAAACAATAAGTGCTGGAGAGGCTGTGGCGAAAAAGGATCCCTATTACACTGTTGGTGGGAATGCAAATTGGTGCAGCCACTGTGGAAAACAGTATGGAGATTCCTCAGAAAACTCAAAAGAGAATTACCATTTGATCCAGCAATCCCACTCCTGGGCATCTATCCAGCAGAAACCATGACTCGAAAAGACACCTGTACTCCAGTGTTCATTGCAGCACTCTATGCAATAGCCAGGTCATGGAAACAACCTAAATGCCCATTGACAGAAGAGTGGATAGGGAAGATACGGTACATACACACAATGGAATGTTACTCAGCCATTAAAAGGAATGAATTACCAACATTTATAGCAACATGGATGGACTTAGAAATTATTATGCGAAGTGAAACCAGTCAGACAATTAGACAGCAACACCCAATGCTATCGCTTACATGTGGAAACTAAAAAGACACAATGAACCTCTTTGCAGAACAGACAATGACTCACAGACTTTGGAAAATCTTGGTTTTTCAAATAAGACAATCTAAGTGTGGGGGGATGCACTGTGGGTTTGGGATAGAAAATCTGTAAAATTGACTTGTGATGATTTATGTATACCTGTAATTGAAATAAAATCCATTAAAAAAAAAAAAGACAGAGGTGGGTGTGGTGGATAGGAGAGGTTCAATTAAATCACTTTTCCTGCTTAACCACAGGAAATAATATTCTAAGAATTGTTTTTTTTTCATGGTTCTATGTGGTTTTGTCTATGTCTTTCACAAAGCCCTCTGTCACTGGCATTGTGGTGAAATAAAAAGAGTATTTGAATCAAGAGCTGGAAAAAAAATAAATAATAAATAAATAAATAATAAAGTATATATTCAGTACAAAATATTATTTGCACACTATGAAAATGTTGAAAAAATGGAAGTGTAAAAGTGAGAGGGAACTAATCAAGAGTTCCTCTCCCAAAAGAACATATCTGTTATTAGTGAGCTGTTACTAGTGAGATATATGTTATTATAGTTTTCTACTCTTTGAACATAGTTTTGTTTTACACAGCTGTTTTCCTATATAAAGTGTCTTATGCTGATCCTTAACCTTTAAAATTATACCAAGGTTTCCATGAAATATAGGCTCTTCGCATTGAATCATATTTAATGTATGTGTAATATGCCAGTAAGAAGATGTGTGTTGATTTTCTCAATGTTTTTTCATAGCTAATGGGTAATTAGGTTTTATTTTGTACAGAGAATCAACAAGGAAACATAGGTCTTAAATGACACCTTAGACCAGATAGATTTAACTGACATTTATAGAACATTCGTGCATATGGAATATTTCCCAGGATAAATTGCATCTTGGGAAAGGCTGAAATTATCCCATGCATTTTCTCAGCCCACAGTGTTATGAGACTAGAAATCAACTACAGGAAAAAAAAAGCTGCTGGAAGTTAAACAATATGCTACTGAACAACCAAAGGATAATTTAATAAATCAAAGAGGAAATCAAAAAATAATTAGAGAAAAATGACAGCAAAAATAAACCAACGCAAAACCTATGGAACACAGCAAAAGCAGTTCTGAGAGGGAAGTTTATTGCAATACAATCTGATCTCAGGAAGGAAGAAAAAACTCAAATAAACAACCTAACCTTATGCCTAAAACAACTAGAGAAGGAAGAAAAGACAAAGCCTCAAATAAGCAGAAGGAAAGAAATCATAAAGATCAGAGAAGAAATAAATGAATTAGAGACAAAACAATAGAGAAGATCAATGAAACCAACAGTTGGATCTTTAAAAAGATCAACAAAATTGATAAACCCTTAGCCAAACTCATCAAGAAAAAGGGAGAGGGCTCAAGTCAATAAAATTAGAAATGAAAAAGGAGAAATTACAACTGACTCCACAGAAATACAAAGGATCGTAAGAGACTACTCTAAGCAACTATATGCCAATAAAATGGACAACTTAGAAGAAAACAGACCAATTCTTACAAAGGTACAATCTACCAAGACCAAACCAGGAAGAAACTGAAAATTTGAACACACCCATCGCAAGTACTAAAATTGAGAAAATGATTTTAAAACTTCCAAAAAACAAAAGCCCAGGACATGATGCCTATGCAGGAAAATTTTATCAAATATTCAGAGAAAAGTTAAAACCCTATTCTTCTGAAACTCTTTCTTTCAAAAAATAGTGGAGGAGGGAGTTCTCTTCATGGCTCAGTGGTTAACGAATCTGACTAAGAACCATGAGGTTGCGGGTTCAATCCCTGGCCTTGCTCAGTGGGTTAAGGATCTGGCATTGCCGTGAGCTGTGGTGAAGGTTGCAGACGCGGCTCGGATCCCGCGTTGCTGTGGCTGTGGCGAAGGCCGGCGGCTACAGCTCCTGTTAGACCCCTAGCCTGGGAACCTCCATATGCCGCGGGTGCGGCTCTAGATAAAAAAAAAAAGAAGGCAAAAAGACAAAAAAAAAAAAATAGTGGAGGAAAAAGCACTCCCAAGCCCATTCTATGAGGCCACTATCACCCTGATACCAAAGCCAGATAATGATACCACCAAAAAAGAAAAATTATAGCCCAATATCACTGATGAACATAGAGGCAAAAATTCTCAACAAAATACTGGCAAACCAAATCCAAGTTATTAAGAGAAGCATACACCATGATCAAGTGGGATTTATTTCAGGGATGCTAGAATTCTTCAATATCCACAGATCAATCATTGTGATCCACCACATCAACAAACTGAAAAATAAAAACCGTATGATCATCTCAATGGATGCAGAAAAGGTTTTTGACAAAATTCAACACTCATTTCTTATAAAAACTCCCAGAGGCATAGAGGGAAACTACCTCAACATAATTAAAACCATATATGAAAAACCAACAGTTAACATCACTCTCAATGGTGAAAAATTGAAAACATTTCCACTAAGTTCAGACAAGGATGTCCAGTTTCACTATTATTCAACATAGTTTTTGAAGTCCCAGCCATGGCAATCAGAGGAGAAAAAGAAATAAGAATCCAAATTCGAAAATCAGTAAAACAATCATTGTTTGCAGATGGCATGACACTATACCTAGAAAACCCTAAAGACAGAACCAGAAAACTCTTAGAACTAAATGAATTTGGCCAAGTTCCAGGCTACAAAATTAATGCAGATAAATCAATTGCATTTCTATATACTAACAATGAAAGTTCAGAAACAGAAATCAGAGAACCTATGTCATTTACCATCACACCAAAAAGAATAAAATACCTAAGAATAAACCTACATAAAGATAAAAAAGATCTTTACTCTGAAAACTATTAGACACTGATGAAAGAAATCAAGGATAACACAAATAGATGGAAAGATATACCATTCTCTTGGACTGGAAGAATCAATATTGTCAAAATGACTATACCATTCAAGGCAATCTACAATTCAATGCAATCCCTATCAAATTACCAAGGACATTCTCCATAGAACTAGAACAGAATATTTTAAAATTTGTATGGAAACACAAAAGACCTCTAATAGCCGAAGCAATATTGAAAAAGAAAAACAAAAATTGAGGAATCAAGCTTCCTGATTTCAGACAATACTACAAAGCTTCGGTTATCAAAACAATGTGGTACTAACACAACAGAAATATAAAGCAATGGAACAGAATAGAAAGCCCAGAAATAAACCCAAGCAACCTGTTCAACTCATCTGTAAAAAAGGAGGCAAAAACATACAGTGGAAAAAAGTCTCTTCAATAAATGGTGCTGGGAAAACTGGAAAGCCACATGCAAAAGAGTGAAAATTAGAACACTATCTAACACCATACACAAAAATAAACTCCCAATGGATTAAAGACCTAATTATAGCATCAGATGCTATAAAACTCCTAGAGGAAACATAGGCAGAAAGCTCTTTGACATAAATCAGGGCAACATCTTGTTTGATCCACCTCCTAGAATAACAACAACAATAAAGACACAAATAAACCAATGGACTTAATTAAACTCAAAATGTTTTGCACAGCAGAGGAAACCATAAAAAAACAAAAATACAACCCACAGAATGGGAAAAAATTTTTGCAAACAATGCAACAGTCAAGGGTCTAATATCTAAAATACAAAACAACTCATAAAACTCAACAACAGAAAAACAAACAGCCCAATGACAGAAGACCTAAACAGACATTTCTGCAAAGAAGACATATGGATGGCCAACAGGCATGTGAAAAAAATGCTCAACATCCACTAATTATTATAGAAATGCAAATCAAAACTACGATGAGGTACCACCTCACACCAGGCAGAATGGCCATCATTACTAAGTCTACAAATAACAAATGCTGGAAAAGGTGTGGAGAAAAATGTACCCTCCTTTACTGTTTGTGAGAAAGTAAATTGGTACTACTGCTATGGAAAACAGTATGGCGGTACCTCAGAAAACTAAATATAGAACTACCATATGATCCAGCAATCCCAGTCTTTGGCATATATCTAGATATGGCATATATGTATCTATAAAACTTTCACTGAAGAATATGCACACACCCCTAGTTCATCGCAGTGCTATTCACAATAGCCAAGACATGGAAACAACCTAAATGTCCCTTGACAAATGAGTAGATTAAGGAGATGAGGTACATACACTCAATGGAATACTACTTAGCCATAAAAAAGATAAACCAATGTCATTTGTGTCACATGGGTTGAACTAGAGACTCTCATGCTAAGTGAATTAAGTTGGAAAGAAAAAGACCAGTACAGTATGATATCACTTATTTGTGGAATCTAAAATATGGCACAGATGATCCTATCTACAAAACAGAAACAGATCATGGTCAAGGAGAGTAGACCTGTAGTTCCCATGGGGGAGGGAGGAGGCAGTGGGATGGATGGGCAGTTCAGTGTTTTTGGATGCAAACTCTTATATTTGGAATGGATGGGCAATGGAACCCTACAGTATACCACAGGGAACTTTATATAACTGGATCACTTTTCTATACAACAGAGATTGAAGTAACATTATAAATCAACTGCATATATTTTTTTGTCTTTCCAGGGCCACACATGCAGCATATGGAGGTTCCCAGGCTAGGGGTCGAATCAGAGCCACAGCCGCTGGCCTATGCCACAGCCACAGGATGCTAGATCCAAGCTGCATCTGCAACCTATAGCACAGCTCACAGCAATGCTGGATCTCCAATCCAGTGAGCGAGGCCAGGGATCGAACCTGTATCCTCATGGATACTAGTCAGATTTGTTTCCACTGAGCCATGACAGGAACTACGTAAATCAACAATATTTTAATTTAAAAAAATTAGAAAAAAGAAAGTGTGCATTTGACCATATCTGTGATAGCATTACATACTCTCATTTTTGCTCATTTCATAGTTCCTAAGTCTCCTTTTAGGGATTCTGAAGTTCTAGGCAGCTCCAGTAATTCTCCTTTCCCAAACCTTCTACCCATTGCCACTTCTACCCAATGAGATCATGCAGAAAAGAAACAAAATCTGCTCCTGCTTCCACATGACAGTTCTCATGTCCCAAGACTTAGTTTTGACAACAAAAGGAAATATTTACAACTGTGACTATTTCTCAGGAAAACAGAAGCTTATAATAACTAACTTTTTGTAGCAAAGTTTTAAGTTTGAGCATTGGGATTCCCAGGGGGAAAAAGTCATATGTCCAACAATTTTCACTGTTGCCTATACCATAGTTCCTTAGTGGAATGAAGAACAATCTATTTTCCAGTAGAATAGAGAACTAGAGACTCTAAACAATAACAATATCATAATGCTGATAATAGCTAACATCTGACCACTTGAAATGTGCATTGTTCTAAGGGCTTACAGATATTCTCTAAGTAATCCTCAAATAATGCTATGAAATTTACACACAAATTCTTCTTGCACAGAGTTGAATCCACTTGTTTCAAATGTGAATAAGGAAGAATAAGTAAATGCGAGTAGAAAATCCATATGCATTAAGACCAGATAGGTGACTCTATGTATTCCTTTACTATTGCTGCTGTTACAAATTACCACAAATTTGTACTTAAAGCAATGCAAATGTATTATCTTACAGCTCAACAGGTCAGACCCCAATACTGGTTTCAGTGGGCCAATGTACCAATATGGCTGCATTCCATTCTGGAGACTGTTTCCTGGCCTTTCTCAGATGCTGAAGGCCGCCTGTATTTCTTAGCTCACAACCCCCTTTCTCTGTCTTCAAAGTCTGTAAAAGACAGTTTCATCCTTCTCACCTTGTATGTCTGACATTTCTTCCATTGTCACATCTCTATCTTTCTTGCTCTGTCTCTGTGATCACAGCTGGAAGATATTCTCTACTTTTAAGGACTCATAGGATTAGATCAGGACAACTGACTAATCTAGGAAAATCTTACCTTAAGATCTGTACAACTAATCACACCAGCAGAGTCCCTTTTGCCATGTAAGGTTCCTCTCATTAGGACTCAAATGTGGTGCCATTATTGTGCATATGGCAACCTAAATATGTGATTGCATTTCTTTTTCCCAGGAAACCCCTAAGGCAGAGTATTCATTATCAACTCTTATATTACAGATTACCCCCAAAGTAAGTGATTTACAATGATATTTTTTTCTGGCTTTTTAGGGCTGCACCTGTAGCATATGGAATTTCTCAGGCTAGGGGTCAAATTGGAGCTGCAGCTGTCAGCCTATGCCACAGCCACAGCAATGTTGAATCTGAATCACATCTGCAACCTACACCATAGCTCACAGCAATGCCAGACCCACTGAGTGAGGCTAGGGATCGAACATGCATCCTCATGGATACCAGCCAGGCTCATAACCTAGTGAGCCACAATAGGAACTTCTTGCAATGACATTTATTACAGCTCAGCTGTATCCTACCTTCCAGGGTCTCTCACAAAGCTGTAATCAAAGTGTCCAGTTAGGCTGCAGTCTCACTTGAAGGGTCAACTAGGGACAGATCTGCTTTCAAGCTCACAACATGGTTGCTAGCAGGATTCACATCCTCACAGTCTATTGACAGAGGACTCCAGTTCCACCCAGCTGCTAGTCATAAGCCATTCTTCATTCCTGTCTAGTTGGGATTCTCCATATGGCAACTTTCTTCTGCAAAATGAGTAAGCAGAGAGAATGAAAGTGTCAGCAAAATTGAAGTCATAACTTGGTATTACCTAACATCAGAAGTGGCATCCCACCACTTTTGCCTATTCTATTAGTTAAAAGCAAGTCGCTAGGTCAATATATCCAGCCCATATACAAAGAGAAAAGATTACACAAGGGGGAGACTCTACGAGCAAGGGGTCACTGGGAGGCATTTCAGAAGCAGCCTACTACCGTGTTTGTATCAGTTAGCTGTCACTGCATAACAAGTCACCAAAGCTCAATGGCTTGAAGTGAAAATTACTCATTCTTGCTTACATATCTGTGAGTTAATAGGGCACAGCTGAACATCTGATTCAAGCTACCCGTCCTGCTGGGCTTGACTCCTTGCTGTAGATTCAGCATAAGTTTACATTATTGGAGCCCAGGCTGAGGAGACTGAAAAATCCTAGTCAGGTCCTTTACCTGGCAATAGCAGAAATGCAGAAAGGGAAAAGAACAATGTGATACTTTTAAGGTTATCACATTGTTGCTGCCCCTGCTGCATATCTCCTTGACCAAAGCAAGTCATATAATTAAAGCCAAAGTAAAAGGACAGTAAAATATACATTCCACTAGATTTTCTGGTAGTGGAAACAACTTCAGTCACAAGGTCGAAGTCAAGGATCCAGGAAGAAGTGAAAAACTGGAGCCAATAATTCCATTTCCCATAGCATAATTACTCATTTTACAGACAAAGATATTTTGGTACAAAGAAGCTAGCTACTTGCCCAAGGTTACATAACTCAAATTCAGATTTGTCCAACTTCAAAACATTCTCTCCTGTTTTATAACACAAGATCTCAAGATGTATTCTTTGAATTATTTCCTTCTAAATAAGGGAGTTTATAAATTGACATCTAAGAAACCCTTTTGCAAACAGTAGTCAGAAATTCCATTTTGCTCTTCTGCCTCCTATTTCACTTTATCAGCCTAAATTTGTAACATAGGCAGGAGCATGGAGATAAAATCAGCTCCGATAATAAGAAAATGGATTTTCCTTGCCATACCTTTGCATTACAAATGGTCCCAGTTCAGGGCAAACCTGGAACACTGCACAGGCCCCATGAATAATCCATGTTCCTAACTCCTCCCTGCAGTGCTGATTCAGCAACTGCTCTCCTACTTTCTACAAAACAGCAGCAGCATCTAGGTCAGGTGAAGTGTAAAAAAAGGAAATAGCACTCTGAAAATTTGGTTGAATCTTGAAGGCAGACAAGAAACTGAAATATCTAATTAGAGTTTAACCACACTGCAACACGTCCCTTCTTAGAACATTCCATTTCTTTTGAGATTAAATGTAGACTCCTTTACGAGATACATGATTTCACCACTGCCTCTCTGACTGGACCCTCATCCTCCCATTCCCTGACCTTCAACTTGACCCTTTTTGCCACCTCCCTCACCCTCAATACCATACATACCTATCTGCAGTCCTTTGCATTGTTGGTCCCTTTTCCTAGAAAACTCTTCCTCCTCTTTGTCACTCATCTAAATTGAATTCCTTTTTTTCAGAAATATCTCAGGCAAGGGTTACCTTTTGCAGAAAACCTTTCCTAACCTCACCCTCACCCTGTCCCCCAGAGCACGTGGTGTTAGGGTCTTCTTCTCTAGGAAACATTTTGTGCTTCCAACCACAGCCCTTATCAGTCTGTATTAGAATCACCTCTTGTTGTCAATCCCACAAACATGGAGCCCTTTAAAACTAACATTCTTTTGATTCTATTCTTGGCACCATGCCCAGCAGTCATTAAGTGTTTGAAGACAAAAAGATTGGGAAGAGAAGGAAAAGGAAAGGAAGAAAGGAAGTAGGGAAAACAGGGAGGGAGGGAAGGTGGAAAGCAAGCAGGAAGGGAGAGAAGGAAGGAAGGGGGAAAGAGCCAAGGAAAAGGGAAGGGAAAAAGAGGACTGGAAAAAAAACTGATATCCAATAGAAGTATTTTGTTAAATAGTACATGACCATGTAACTCTAAGTAGTTCATTTTCTCTATTCATTTTCACCTGAAAAGGACTGCTGTGCATGTCTGGCTATTCTCAGGCAAGACTGTGTCTCCTTAAGTTCTGCTCCAGCAGTTCAGAGCTACTAACATCCTTTGTAAATTCAAACAAGATAACTTCTTAAAGAGCAGAACTCTTAACCAGTTCCCCACTGTTGTCTAGTGGGGAACTAATCCAGATGACAAATGAATGTTAAATACAGTTTGAAAAATGGCAAGAATAAAACATAGTAGGAGAGGATTAGTGGAGAACTGTGGCCTCATGGAGTGTTTAAAGACCCTGCTGAGGTTCTGTGGGTAAGGGGCAAGGGGGCTAGAAAGATGGACTGTGGGTTAGTTTGGAGATGATCGGTAATCTGGTGGGAGGAGGCAAGTCCTATGGAAGTGGAGTTCCCACTTTTGCTATAGAAATTGGACTGCTGAATCAACCCGAATAAGAGTCTCCAGGTAATAGTTCCAAATGCCAATTGCTGCTATTTTTGCTTCAACACCACAACTGAGTGTGATTGCTTGATGGTTTTGAAGCCGCCTTTACACTCTAATAATTGCACTTTTCAAATTGCACCTGAGGCATTACCATGCCTGATAAGGCTCTTAATTGATGTTTTAGTATAATTACTTGGAAAACATCCTTGGAAAGAATAGTTTGAATAGAAGCTAAATCAAATATGTTCTAGGATTATTCCTTGAAGTTGTAAGATAACTGCTTCTCTATACAACCCTCCCTCCCCCCACCCAAATCAACAACTTTCCTGTATTAAAACTCCAAAAAGTTTCAAAAACTCTGGAAGCTCTACTCTTCTAACAAAACAAAACAAAAAACAAAAAACAAAACCAAGCAAAAGAAAAACCTTAATATTTTTCCTGAGAAATTACCACAGCATACAACTCAAGAGGGGCAATGTGGCTGTCATAATCTAGGGTTGCCAAACTCCTGACCCTTGCCCTGACCTTAAAACATTATTTGGACTTGAGTAGAAACAGCAAGGCACTTACAACAACTTAGCTGAACTCTTTTGAGTCTCGGTATCTTTTTATTGTAAAAGGGAAAATAACTTTTCACTGAACTGTTGTGAGAATGTAATGAAATTTTATGGATAAAAGGCAAAGCAAAAGCTAAGCTAATCTGTGTGATTGGAGAATTATGGATAAAGATTACAACTGAGAGCTAGAATAAGTTGAATTAGAGTAGACACAGTGTATTAGTCTATTCTAGCTACCATAACAAAATACCAAAGATTGGGTGGCTTAAACAATAGGAATTTATTTTCCTTACAAGTCACAAGACTGGGAGTCACCTATTAAGTTCTGGCAAGGCTTGGTTTCTGAAGAGAGTTCTCTTCATGGTTTTAAGATAGCATCTTTGCTTTGGATGACCTTTCCTGTGAGTACACACATGCAGAGAGATCTCTCTGGTGCCTCATCCCCTTCATATAAGGACACCACGTGCTATCAAATCAGGATCCCTCTCCTACGACCTCATTTAACCTTCACCATCAACCCACAGTGTCTATCTTCAACTACAGTCATGCTGAGTGTTAAGGCATAAATGTATGAATGGGAGGATACAAACATTCAGTCCATAGGACACATGTTACTAGTGGACTTTTCTTCACAAGTATCTTCTTTCACCACTTAACAGAAAACATAGATGGCTTTATATTCCATTTATCATTTTTAGGCTGGTTCAAAACTTTTCAAAGAAGTCTTCTCTACTGCCCCTGCAGTAATAATCAGACCCTTTCTCTCATCAACTCCATCTAGGGAAGCATAGTGTTTTCAATTTTATGAAAAATATGCTATGTCTGTAGAGGAAGTGCCCTTTCATCTGAAAGCTAGGAGTAGGGATGGAAGTGAGAAATACCTCCAAGGAGTTAACTTCCAGAGATGAGACTGGCATTTTTCTCCCTGGCTGCATGGACTTCTTATGCTCAAGAATGTTTAGCCTTATTTGGATGTTGTCTTGGGAATGTGGTGAGAAAGTTTCGGGGAGGGTGTATGTGGAAGTTGAGAAGTTTAATTGGTATAGAGAATGCTATCTTTTTTCTTTCTGGGGTTTCCTAAGGGATAAAAAGGAAAGATTTAGCAGCTCACACTGATCCATGTGAAAGAGCCCAAAGGGCAGAGAAGTAGCAGAAGCTACAGGCTTTTCTCCTAAGAAGAATAAAATGTATATCTAGTTTAGAATTTGACAACCACTACCTTCTTGAAACTCCTCCTGCAGTTTCTGAGACCACATAGATCCATAGAAATTGTGAGAAATATTGTTTTCTAGATTCCACATAAAAGTGAAAACATACAGTGTTTGTCTTTATCTGTTTGATTTATTTCAGTAAGCGTAACACCTGACAATAACAAAACAGAAACAGATTTACAGATACAGAGAACCAACTATTGGTTACCAGTGTAGAGAGGGGTGAGAAGAGTGGCCAAGATAGGGGAAGGGGATTAGAAGGATCAACTACTAAGTATAAGATAAGACCCAAGTTTACAATGTACAGCACATAGAATATAGCCAACATTTCATAATAAGTCTAAACACAGTATAATCTATAAAAATATCAACTTACTCTATTGTACACCTGCAATTAGTAAAATGTTGTAAGTCAACTATACATCAATAAAAAAGAAAATTCTGAGTAAGATTTCAGGGACTTCACAGACCTTCTGAAGCCCACTAGTTAAGAACCTCTAGACTGCATGATAAGGTTAAAATTCTTAGTAAGGCTTTCCAAACACTAATCAGCCCCAGCCTTACTGAACTGCTTGTGATTTCTGGGAATGCTAGGCTCTTTCTCAATTCCTTGCATTTGCACCTGCTGTTTCTAAACCTGAAATTCCTTCTGTCTTCCTTTCCCAACTCACTCAAGCCAAGAGATAGCTAAAGAACTCTAGCACTGAAATATTTTGCGAATCTCTAGCACAAGCACCCTTCTTTATGCCCACTGCCCCCTTACTCTGAGCAGAACTTTGTTATAAGTTGACAATTGTCTCTTTCCATGGATCTAAAAACAATACACTCTTTGAAGGCATGAGCTGTGGATTATTTTTATGAGGTTCCCAGTACCTAGTGCAGTGCTTGCTACATGGTAAACACTCAATAAGAGCCTGAGTTTTCACTTCTGTAAAGAGAAGATAACAATGACTACTTCCCCAAAAGTACTATCATTAAAATCACTAATAATGATGCAATGGATGCATTTGTGTCATCTTTTTTGCTGGCCCTCTCCAGTTTAACACTATTGTTAACATCCTCCTTTAAACTCTCTGCTCTTTTCCTTTTATATTTCCTGTCCTACTTGCTTTCATCACAGTTACTGAGTTACCCAAGCCAAAACTTGGGTGTGCTCTTTGAGTCAACCCTCCCCCTTACCCACCACTTCTAATCAATTACCCCAAGCCCCGGTTACTTTACCTTCTATTGTGCTGCACCCCGTAGGCCTTCAGGTTTTCTAGTTTCCCAGCCTTGAGACTGAAGAAAGACCTTGGAGACAGCGACAAAGATATCTTGGTTTTTGGGACAGGGGGATCTCACACATCTGAAACAAGGTCCTGGAGCCACACCCAACCGCACACAGCAGAGAACAGACAGGACATGGCAGCAGTCTTCACTTCTCGTGGGATGAGAAGGCTACTATTTATAGGGGAAAAGACATCAGGTGGGCTCCTCAATTACTAGGGACTAATTAAACCCTCTAATTAAGAAGATTGGATAGTCATGTGAGGGAAGCAGGGCCTGGTCGACCAGGAGATGTACAGAGAGCAAGAGGACAGCTGTTTTGAATGGCTTGACCATATACCTTCTAAATATCTTATTTTCCCATTAACTCTAGCCTAGTTTAGGCCATTATCACTTGAGTTATTTCAATATCATATCAGTAAATAACTTGTCTCTCTGCTCCCATCCCTAAGTCCCTCCGATCCATTCTCTATACCAATGTCATCAATATGACCATGTCATTCTGTCACTGAAAATGCTTTGCAGCTTCCTGTTACCTAATAATAGCTAAGGTTTACTGAATACTTGCAAGCTGCCTAACAACAAAACTGTGAGGTAGGTATTGTTATTATTCCTGTGATGCAAATGAGGAATTTAAAGAACAAGAATAGTAACAGCTTAGCAAATTACCAATATTTGAAATGATTTCAAGGTTCTCAAAAGACTTCCAGGTCATTATATGATATTGCCCCTACTTGAATTGACAACCTTGCCTTAAATTTCAACAAAACTTATATTTCAACAGTAGTTTATTGCTTCCTGCACATTTCATGCTGTATCTTGACTCAAAGTCTTTGTCCATGCTGTTTCTATGACTGAAATTCATTTTCCAGGCAAGTCGTTTTCTTTTTCCTAGCTAGCTGCTCTGACTCCCGAGAGGATTAGTTCTTCTTGCTCAGTGATCTGACATCCTGATTAAATATATTTGCCATTGCATTTTTTATGATAAATAGACAGATAGATATAGAGATCTATATAGACATCTATGTAAATTAATGTACCTCTGTCATAGGTTAATAATAATGACCACCATAACATACTAATAATACTATACTGCTAATAATAATGTATCCATCAAGTAAATGGACAATACAACCTAGAAGTGAGCATGTGTTAATTCCCAGTGAGGTTAACTTTAACCAATGAGATAAAGAAAATGCAAGTAAGCCAAACAGATACGTATCTCTCTCCTTTTCATTTCTTCTGGAATCTTCTGAGGGCTGGGATCTGTGTATAGAATGACTGGAAATATTTAATGAGACAAAGAAAACCCAACTGTGAGAAAGCTAGGGTTCATATCTGTGGCATTTATGAGGCAATGGATAATGAGCAATATAGCACCTTCCCTTGCTTCCCAACTTCCAGAATATGGAATATGCATTAAATCAAAGAACAGTTTATGGTATTATGTATACAGCTGTTACAGTTCAGGAGTCAGGTATCAAGTGGAAGCAGGTGTGGCCTCTCTCACATCCAGGGACCCACTAGCAGAACGTGCTTCCTGCATTCACAGTGTTGTTCTTGGGAAAGGGCAACACATTCATCAGGGAACTCGATGATTCCACTGAACGGGAGACACTGTGCTGTGAATTGGCTACTTTAGGTACATCCCTCCATTGGACCAATGGGCAAAAGAGGGAGTTACTATATGATAAGGGAAGCAGGGAAGACAGTGTGTAGAACTCAAGAGATTCACTGAAGGGTCTTTTAATATTTCCATGCCAAGTAATAATCATTGATGGGCAAAGACAGCAACAACAACCCAATATGAATTAGGCAATTGAGGGCTCCTTCCCAGCAGAAATGAAGATGTCTGTTACCCCACCATGAAACTAATCAGACTAGCTAAAATACAAGCCAAAGATGAGGAAAATCTAGAATGATCAAAGATGGAGTTACATTTCTCAAAACCATCCCTAGTGAGAATCTACCACATACCAGAAGTTTTCACATCTTTCATCTCATTTAGTGTTCCATATGGACTTGCGATATAGGAACATTTTTACACACCTATTCAATGGATAAAACTGAAACCGAGAGAGAGAATGGAATCTCAGAATGAGATTTACCTACTTGAAACAGAAAACAATAGTAAGACAATTATTTAACATATCTGAAACTTTTAAATGGTACTAAGTAACAGTAAATGCCCCAACTTTCTTAAAGGACAGATCCCAAGATGAAAAATAAACTGCTCTATAAGTGTCATTTTCCACATACTGATAAAGAAATTCAGACTCAAAATACAGGTTTTTAATAGGATTATGTAGCACTGGATCAATGTCCTACAAACTGTCTAGTACACATAGTTTAATAAGACCCTGAATTAACTGCCCACACAATTTATATTACACCTTGGTGTGATTCTTGGGCAAAGGTGAAGAGATTTCAGGTATTCTCATTCTTGTCCACTATGTGCTCCCACAACACAATTCCAGTGGCAGCAGACAGGAGTAAATGATGAAAGGCATGTTTTAAAGGGCTTGAGTATACTGGCACCTTTCAAAGGAGCCCAGAGCAAAGGAGGGAATCAGTTTGCCAATGTGAACACAAAGTTTTCTGTATTAATAAGAAGCCCCTGGCACTTGATACTCCTCCAAAGTCTTTTATTTCTTTAGATGGTTAGTTTGTAAGTTTAGTTTATATGCCAGATAAAAGAGAAAGTATGTGTACAGCTGATGCTGAGATGTCTTCTTTCAAGCAAAAAAAAAAAAAGTGAGATCAAAGGGGAAACCAATAAAAATAGTTAATAACAATACAATAACATTAACAACAGCAAAAGCTGTCCACTTAGTAAGTTCACAGCTCAGGTTAGGAACATAATATAGAATTCTGTGTAAGAAATATAGGGTCACCCTTAGGCACATACCTGACTCTTGTACTTCTAAGCAATCTTTCCTTCCCTGTGACTATTGTAGATGGTTGGGTATGGATTGAAGGAACATTTTCTTAAAGCACAAAATGTGGAATGTAATATTTACAGAGTTGGGTCTTATCATGTCTCATCAAAGGAAGGTATGGAGAGAAGACTAGAATTCAAGAAATCCTATGCATACTCTGTAGGTTTCCCTAGCCCCTGTAGTTACACAGCTACAATTCTAAAATGTAAAGCAACTTGAAGAAAACCACAGAAGTTAGATTTCCTAAAGTGGGTGAGATCCCCTTTGGCTCAAGTGCATAGTATGGAAAGTGTGCCTAGAAATGTTGCTTTGGGTAAATTGGCTAGAGGGCTTTGAAGGCTCTTTAGGCATTTGTGAATGTTCATGAGGGTATGAGGAATTAATTACATTCCTTACAAATTAAATAGCATTATGTGAAATATACTTTATTTATTTATTATTTTGTCTTTTTGCCTTATCTAGCACCGCACCTGCAGCATATGGAGGTTCCCAGGCTAGGGGTCTAACAGGAGCTGTAGCTGCCGGCCTTCACCACAGCCACAGCAACGCGGGATCCAAGCCGCATCTGCAACCTACACCACAGCTCATGGCAACGCTGAATCCTTAACACACTGAGCAAGGCCAGGGATCGAACCTACAACCTCATGGTTCTTAGTCGTATTCGTTAACTACTGAGCCATGATGGGAACTCCTGAAATATGCTTTAGAAAACATAATCTTGCCACAGTATATAGGGAGAATGGGATTGAAATGCAAATAAATGGGACCAGCAGTTAAGAGAAGATATAGTGTAGATTATACTACAGTCAAATATACAGTATAGTATAGACTCATTTATTAATCTTAGTTCTCAAACTGTGTTATGGAAACTTAGCGTTGCCAGATAAGAGCCTTCAAATAAGACAGAAGGTTTCTTTCCCATTCCTAGAAGATCCCTTTTAAAAGGAACGGATAAACAATTCTAGATTACAGCATCTCTGGAAAGAGAAGGTAGGAATCTAGACCTCTGACAGAGATTGATGATGTCATATGATAAACATTTCCAACATTTCCATGTGATGTCATATGATAAACATTTTTCACTGTAAAATAATGTTATTATTATTTGAGATGGCAATGAACCCAGATAAAAGACTGCATTTCCTAGCCTTTTTGCAGCTGAATGTGGTAAAGTTCAAAAGATCTAAGTAATGAAAATTAAGTAGAAATCACTAAAGCTGCTAAAGGAAGCTGACTCGGCTGGAAACTGAGTCCTTTTTCCCTCTACTACTTCCTCCTGCTGCCAGCCTGGAATGCAGATATGATATCGTGCAAGCAGCCATCTTGGACAATGAGGTGACCTTAAGAATGCAAGAAATATGAAGTAGAAAATGGCTGGCCCTGAATATCTTTTGCATGAGAGACAAACTTCGCTCTTATTTAAATCATTATTGGTATTGCCTGCTATGTACAGTTGAACCCAATCCTAACTGACAATGCAATTTTGCAAAAATAAGCCTTGGGCAACTGAGATTTAGACACAACTCCTTTAAAGTAATTACGAGGAGACTGTTAAAGAATTCCACTGATATTATCTAGCCTAGCTTCCACCTCTTAACAGGGCTCAAGTTATGAAATCCCCTCCCTATAATCTCTCTCAAGATGACATTGTTTTCAATTCTGCTTTCTAAAAATCTCAAAAACATACCCCTTCATTTCCATCCCTACTCCACTACTTTAATTGAGCTTCTAATCTTTTCATGTACTGAAATAGTCACAACTTCCTAATTCGTTTCCTGTTTAAGTTTTGCCAACACATACCCCCACACCATTACCTATTTTCTTAGTTCTAGTTATGATAACAAAATACCAAATACTGGGTACTTATAAACAGCAAACATTTATTTTTCACAGTTCTAGAAGCTGGGAAGTCCAAGATCAAGGCACCAGCAGATTTGGTGTTCAGTGAAGACCACTTCCTGGTTCACAGATGGTGCCTTTTCTCTCTGTCCTCACATAGCGGGAGGGGCAAAATCTCTCTCTGGACATTCTTTAATAAGACACTAATCTCATTCCTGAAGTCTCCACCTTTATGACCTAGGCATCTCCCAAAGTTCTCACCTGCTAATACCACTACCTTGGAGATAAGCATTTCAACATATGAATTTGGGAGGAATACAAACATTCTATCTATGACACCTACTCAGTTTTCATACTGCCAAAAAGGTGCCACGTTTAAACCCAAATCAAATCACATCGTTCTCTTACTTAAAATTTTTCAAAAGCTTCTGATTGGCAGAGAACTTTTCTTTTTAACCTTCTCTCTCTATCATCCACTTCACATACTCCATTTTCCATGCATCCCTTTTTAAGGTCATGAATGTGCCATACTGTTTCATGCCTCCTTGTCATTCCACTAGAATGCTCTTTCATCTCACACCTATCTACTTGCTCTTATCCATATTGCTCTTATCCATACCAAGACTGTGGTGAGTATCTATGGTAATAGTCATCAAACATTTTAGTCTCAGAATCAGATTCACTCAAATATTACTGAGTACCAAAAAAAATCATTTGCTTGTGTCAACTACATATACTAATATTTACCATTTAGAAATTTTAAATGAGAATAATTTTGAATATCTACATATTTATTTACAAATATTATTTACTAACATATAAAATATTTTATGAAAAATAACTATTTTTTAAAAATTAATGAGGAGTGTCATTGTTTTATATTTCTGAAAATTTCTCGTGTCTTGCCTAATAGAAGACTTTTCCAGCATAAAAGAAGATATTTTGTATACGTGTCTATATTTGATCTACTTTGATATATAGTAGGCTGAAGTATATGAAGAAAACTTGGAGAATTTTATGGATATTATTCTTCAAACCTAAGCAAACATTCAATAAGTAGTAATTTCTTAAAGGTTAGTTGTAATGTAGAATCTGAAACCATCCTAATGAGCTTTTTATACTCTGTTACATTTGAATCTATTGGTCAACACTGAATGTATCTTCCACCTATGGTCTTTGTAGCATCAATGCATGAGTCATTTTTAAAATATTGGTTTAGCCATCTAGATCATCCAATGTTGATATGTTAACTCTACAACATCAAGAAATCATATTTGTAATTATCATCACAAATTTCATTACAAAAATCATTGAGTACTGGGAACCATTAAGTTCACAGTGGTAGATACAGGTTTTCTAAAATTCTGATACACCCTAGCATATCTACAACAAAAATTACCTTTGTGATAAAATCACTTATATAGGTTTTCTAACATCTACAATTAAAAGCATCCAAAAATAAAATTATGTTCAAAGGAATCATCTGTGAATCCTCCCTGACTCCATCCTCTAAGTGGAATTGATAGCTCTGTTTTTGAGCCAACATTAAACTTAGAATTCACCTCTGACACTGCCTCTGTCTTAGTTCCATCTCATTGCAGAGTAATGCTTTTTCACCTGGATGTCTCCCCAGTTCACTGGAATCTCCTGGCAATCTACTGAACAGGACTTTTTAAAAAATTAACTTAGCAAATTAAATGTATGAGTGGATAATGGTGGGGGAGAAGAAGCAATGAATGGATTAAGAAGATGTGGTATATAAACACAATGGAATACTACTCAGCAACAAAAAAAAAGAATAAAATAATGCCATTTGCAGCAACATGGATGGAAATAGAGACTCTCGTATAAGTGAAGTTAAGTCAGAAAGAGAAAGATAAATACCATATGATATCACTTATATCTGGAATCTAATATATGGCACAAATGAACATTTCCACAGAAAAGAAAATCGTGGACATGGAGAACAGACTTGTGGTTGCCAAGGGGGGAGTGGGATGGATTGGAAATGTAGGGTTGATATATGCAAACTATTGGCTTTGGAATGGATAAGCAATGAGATCCTGCTGTATAGCACTGGGAAATATATCTAGTCATTTACGATGGCGAATGATAATGTGAGAAAAAAGAATATATACATGCATGTGTGACTGGGTTAACTTGCACAGTAGAAAATTGACAGAACATTATAAACCAGCTATAATGGAAAAAATAAAAATCATTATTAAAAAAATTGACATAGACATAAAATCTTGGGGGGTTTTTTGTTTTTCACTTTTTGTTCAAGTCATTTTATCTTTCTGTGCCTTCATCTGCCCACCAAAAAATACCTGATCTGCTTGGCTGAAGCTGGATTAGGGGAGACACTTGAAATGCCTCCACTAAGTAAAATTTTCCTAAGAAATTCCATCCTTGCTGGTTCGGTTAGAAACAGTAACCATATCTGTAATGGTTCCTCTAAGACTCATGATAAAGTTCATAAAACTCTATTTTGTAAACTGGAGGCATCGAAAGAGAACCTACCCACCTTCTCCCATGTATCTACTTAATTATTTAAGAAACTTGAAAATTAGGTCCCCCAAACCATTAGGTAGAATTCACCCAAGTACGAATCTTATAACCCTTTGACAAATCTTTCAATCTCTTTTTCCTCATCTGTAAAACAGGAAAAATATCAGTGAGTTCAATGAGACAGTTTTTGCAGAGCAATGTACTCACAGTGCCTAGCATAGGGGAAGCTATTGTTTTAAAACCTTTTCCTTCTCTCCTAGAAATACCATGTATTTCAGCTTTCCTCTCAGGAAGTTCAGATTGAAATAACATTTATCTCTGACCCAGACTAAGAGAAGTCAGAAGATTAGCAGCCAGAAACTCCATGAAGCTTCCTGATTCCAACATCTGCTCTCTCCACACCTGTGGTCTCTCCCACTCAGACAAAGGGCCTGGAGATTTCAGTTCAAATAAAAAACAAGCATTTTATTCCATCTTTGAGGTGTGCTAATCAAATTTATAAAGGACTGAAAAAGCTGAACAATAATGGCTAGTATTTAAAGGCATTCCAACTGACTGAAAATAATGACATGTAGATTAGAAAAGGGAGGGTGTGGATTTTACTGTCTTGGTAATAGCTCGGTGAGTTGAGCAGGTGAGTTCAGCAAAAAAGACATCAATTTCCTCATTTTATACAAGGAAAAAAATGAAAAAAAAGTCATTTGCAGAGAAAGAGAATCAACTGATTTTCTTACCTATGGACTTTACAAGCATTATCTTAATTCTTACAACTCTGCTCACCTGCTTAGTAGGTATTATAATCTGTTGTGGTGGTTGTTGTTTTTCTAACAGAGAATCTGGGATCTAAAAAATTAATTTTCCTAAGATCACAGAATTAATACCTATGATTCCCACCACTGGTGGTCTACATGCCTTAAACAATGGTTGTTAAATAAAATAAGAGATGCCAGTGAATCTTGTCACACTGGCCAAAATCTGGTACCCTTGTGGATAGCAGCCGAATGATTCTTGAACATCAAAATCAGGAAATTTGAAGCTCTTCCTTCACCACTTATTAACCAGTCTTGGCAACCTCACCGCACTTCTCTGAACCTCAGAACCTCAGTTTTCTCACCATTAAAATGGGGCAAATAGAATCACAGTTTTAGATGCATGCCTCACAGAGCATGATGCCCCAGCAAGATCACAGTTATAAAGATGCTTTGTGTTCCACAGAGCTCTATACAAATGCATTATTATTATTATTATTATTATTATTATTATTATTATTATTACTATTACCATTATTATTACACCATGTTCTTTGGGCAAGACATTTATGTTAAACTGACCCAGCAGATAATTGGAGTGCTCAAGTTAAATAAATGAAGTCAGCTGTCTGACTCCTTTAAGATAAATGATATTATTACAACATAATTGTATAACCCCATATAGCTTACAGCAGCAAAAGGATGTGTATTTCACATGCCCTCCTATAATTACATCCCCATTATAATTTTGCAGTTAGTTGCGATGAGCTCTGGTCATGAAAACATGCCAATTTTGTATGGGATTGAAGTCTGCCTAATTTTAGCAAATTGAGAGTCACACAAAAGAAAAGAGATAAATACTATGTTGTTATTTTTCATTAGAGAATTGCTATATTAAGAGGCTGAGATCCAGCTGTGTTTGTTTAAATAAAAGTGTGATTTGAATACCTCCTACAGCTAATGTTCCTGCCAATGAATAAAAGATAAAATGCAGCTCCCCTCTCGTTGGATGGGAGTCTGCATTCTAGCTGACTTGGAGATTTATTGTTCCACATAAGGAAGTTGAAAGCGTGGAGGGCAGACCACACGCAGGGGCCTTTTGTGTATTGTTTCAAGCCATACCACTAATAGATTTCTTCCACTGAGGCTCCTAGCAATTCAGCTGTGCTCAAATGCTCCACTTATCTGTGAAAAAAATAATAATAAAATAGTAATTATGCCTCGATGGCAAATGCAGCACAGCTCGATGCCACAAGGAAGAAAGTAAACAGGAA
Organism: Catagonus wagneri; assembly: GCA_004024745.2. Taxonomy (NCBI): domain Eukaryota; kingdom Metazoa; phylum Chordata; class Mammalia; order Artiodactyla; family Tayassuidae; genus Catagonus; species Catagonus wagneri. The sequence continues at coordinate 13,869,616 of PVHT020000066.1, read as the reverse complement.
CAAATACTATTCAGAGAAGGAATGCTGTATCTGAGTGTCATTGTGATAATGGATTTAAGCCTCTTTTATTTCTTCCAAGTAGACCTCTCACAGCCCAGTGCCTCTGTCTCCCCACTGTCCACCCAAAAATAACAATATCTCCTGAAATTCACTGCCCTTCCAGCTGGCCATCCCAGAATGAAAGTCAAGAGGTGAGATTTAAGATGTAGCTACAGTGCGGTCAATTTTACAACTTCTAGAGTGACATTCTAGGAGTCTGGCATACCAGGATATGAACTGTATCAGTGTCTCTGCCTTCAGGCATATCACTGTCTAAACATGTATATAAGATATATACATATTTCCCATTCTCCAAACCATCAAGTGTGACTTTTTTAAAAACACCATTATCTGGCCACTACTTGCTCTTGACACTCAATTCTCACCCACCTTGCCCTCTAACATGGTCATATCAGACCTCTGCCTCTGCCTCTGTCTCTGTCTCTCTCCCCCTCTCTCTCCCACTCCCTTCCTCCCTCTCTCAGGCACAGACACACACACACACACACACACACACACACAGTATTGTATTTTACCTTCAGGCTTTTTCATGTAGAAAAAGCCATCCCCTCTATCTGACTTTCCTTCCCTCTTTTCTCATGTAGTGAACACATCTTCATAATTTAGTTCAAACTTCAGCTCCCAGACGTCTTCCCTGCCCCTCTTGCAAGGATGCTTCAAGTGTGGGATTAACACGCCTCCTCTCTATAGCAAAACCACCTGGGCTAACCTCACACACTTGTTCCTCACTGAGACTAAGCGGGAGAGACGCGCATCATGTGTTCTCCATCTCCATTCTGACAGGGGGAGTGGGCTGGACAGCATAGCTCTTCCCTCCCTTCTCCCTTTTCCCTCCCACAGGTCTTCATCATCCACCAGAACCACAGCCATCATGAGTAACTCTTACAGATAGGAGTGCCTTTTTCAGAAGTATTGAGCTGGAACTAGAGGATGATAGTTGTACTGAAATATTCTGTTCATTTATCTGTCTCTGTCAGGCCTTTGAGGAGGAACTGTCTTTTCATCCCTGTCTCTTTAGGACCTATTACATGGCTAATGCTTTACAAAAACATAGCAAATGACAAAAGGATGAGTGGATGGGTAGATAAGCAAATAAACATAACGTAGGAGAAAAGGTGATATGAAAGGTGAGAACAAAATGCAAAGAGACATTTGCAGCTGGAAAAAAATGGAGGAGCCTTCAATACAAAGTGACAATTGAGCCAGGATTTCAAAAATCTGGTGATTAGAAATAGGGCATTGCAGGTGAAGATAACAGTAGAAGAGACTATTTATTTATTTTTTGTCTTTTTTCCTTTTTTAAGTAGAGCTGCACCTGTGGTATATGGAGGTTCCCAGGCTAGGGGTCTAACAGGAGCTGTAGCTGCCGGCCTTCACCACAGCCACAGCAACGCTGGATCCGAGACGGGTCTGCAACCTACACCACAGCTCACGGCAACACTGGATCCTTAACCCACTGAGCAAGGCTGGGGATGAAACCTGCAACCTCATAGTTCTTAGTCAGATTCGTTAACCACTGAGCCATGAAGGGAACTCCTAAAAGAGACTATTTAACAGACCTACACTATCCACAAGGTGTAGTTACCTTAGCAATAAAAAATTTGAAAAGGCTACATACTCTTCCAAGAACAACCAGTCTTTGAATCCTCTTGGAACAGTCTTCAAGGTCTACCTACATAAGTGATTAAAAAATTTATTTCCAATGGCTTTGGGTTTTTTTGAACCCAAATCTGGACCACCTAGCTTAATGCCCCAACTCATTGTTCCTTCAAAGTTTGAATATATATGATTCACATACATAGCACTGCTGAATATGTAGAATGAATTCAGTGAAGTAACAAACGTCAGAATTGTCACCACCAGTGACATAAAAGTGTCACCTTACTTCATCATTGTCACCAGTTCATAGTAAAGAATTGCCTCCTGAAAAAGAATAATTTATTGACTGTTTAACCTGGTACAATCATATAATCCAGCTAAGCTTCAATTTCTTCTTTTACAAAATGACATTAACAGTAGTTGCCTTATAAAGCCATTGTTAGGATCAAATTCAACTAATATTAGGTTAAATCATATGAAATTGCCTTTTTGTAGATAAAAGATCAGCAATTTCCTCTGATTCAACCCAATAGAACAGTGATTAGAACTTAGTAAATGCTGAATTTATGTTAAGAATAAATCTTCATTGTGTATACATGATAAATGTCAGTTTAAACCTTAGTTATATCATTTAAGAGCAGTCAATGAACAAGTCACTCATTGTTCTAGCTGAAGTTTCCTCATCTGTAAAACAGAATTGATGTTATCTCATTTCTAGATATACTATAAGGATAAAAGAAATTCAAAATATCTGATATAAAGAGGCCACTCAACAAATAGAAGCCCATATGATTACAAAAGACCAAGGTATGTGAAAAGATTACAGTGTTCCAGAAAAGAATGATAGGGATAAAGTTTATTCAGGAGCAGGTTATAGCCATAGGTATTCTGGCCTCACGTTGTAATATTCTACATTAAAACCCGTGACCTTGCACATAATTCTAAAAAACTGGTATGTTGGATCTGATTGAATTAAGGTTCAGTACAGAAATGAGCGGGTGCTTGCCAGAAGCCACTGGGAGTCTAGTTTATACTGCCTGAGTCCTTTGAAATAACCAGAATGCCCGAAGTCTAAAAAAATCTATTCAAACAGTAACCACTATGGTAAAATTAAAACTACATGTTTTTGACATTTTGTAAAAATACGGTATAGGGATCAAAACTAGATGTGAAATACTCAGAGGGATCTGATTAACAGCAGAAGTTTCTGATGTAGAAACACAGGAAGAATTCAGGAATCTATCATCAGAAATTATTATCTGGAATAATAAACTAAGCTACAACAACATGTAAAAGTGCTGGTCAGATGTGGTTATTATCAAGTGTGTAATGCTACTAGCCATCCAACAAAGTGATTGTTTGGGTTAAATTTTGGAATATCTGAGCAGCAGTGTCTAGGGATTGTAAGAGGATACTGTTTCCAGGGTGTACACAAGGGAGTGCTTTATCAATGTTCAGAATGTGTGCTCGGGGACGTTCAACTCACACACAAAATTTAGAGGGCACCTTTTAAAGTGGTGCTGAAAATAATCCCTGAAGTCAAAGTGTTTCTTCACTTAGAATTTGGATCTGGGGAATTCCCGTCATGGCGCAGTGGTTAACGAATCCGACTAGGAACCATGAGGTTGCGGGTTCGATCCCTGCCCTTGCTCAGTGGGTTAGCAATCCAGCGTTGCCATGAGCTGTGGTGTAGGTTGCAGACAAGGCTCAGATCCTGCGTTGCTGTGGCTGTGGTGCAGGCCAGTGGCTACAGCTCCGATTAGACCCCTAGCCTGGGAACCTCCACATGCTGCGGGTGTGGCCCTAAAATGACAAAAGGCAAAAAAAAAAAAAAAGAATTTGGATCTGGGATGATGTGAGGTATCCTCAAGGGGATTTCTTGGAGTGTGTCCTTTGTAGAAAGGGAAAACTGAAAGGAAAGATTTTTTTTGAGCTAAACTGTCAGACATTCAAATGGGGAGAGGTAAGAGGCTTCTCTCTCAAAAACAAGACTTAAACATTAGCTGGCCATGTGCATTTGGCATCAGGTGACAACAGAAAGTGGGGATCTAAGGGTACAAGCTTTGGGGTTGTCTATATCTATGTCTGGGTGCAGTTCTGCCACACTAAGTTCTGCGATAAATCATGTAATCTTTTGTTAAGCTTTAGTTTCTCCTTTGCTAAGGAGACTAGCAATCTCTACCTCTTGGGAAGTAAGCAGCACAGAACATCAGAAGCAATCAACAGGTACAAACAGAGTCTAATATGTATATTCAGGCTTCCTCAGAGTCTCAAGGAAGATTTGCAAGAGGATGAACATCAGGGCCCTTCATGAGTTGCTGGGTGCTCAGATTCTTTTCCAACAAAGCTCTATGGTGGGATCTGGGGAAGGAAAGAGTGTTTCTCGGGTGAACTCTGAGATTTTGAGGTACAGGAGCTGATTGAGCTGGGAAGAGACTGAACTCTGTCTGAGCCTGACGTCCTCTTAGAATGCCCCACAGCCATTGTATGGCTGTGGTGAGATGGCAGCACTGGACAGATGAATCAGATCCAGGCTGCTGTTTGATTGCTGCAATATTGTGGGGAAATTATAGGCTTTCTCCTCTCAGAAGTCTGAAACCAATTCAGCATGAGATTTCGGTCATTTGAGAAAGAGCTTGAATGAAAACCAGAAGTTGAATATGAACATATCTTTTCAATATCCTTGACAGATGCCAAAAGAAAAGTTAGGTAACACACAGGATACAATAATGTTTCCTAAACTGTTCCCAGAACACAGATTTGAGATGTTTATAGGGGTTTCAAAAAAAGAAAAGAAAACGTGTTCTGTCATCAGATAAGTCTGGAAAATGCTGCATACTCTGTTTACATCCATCCTGAATACTAACAAATTACATTAGGATATCAGATGCTCTGAGAAAGCTGTAGAATATATATATTCAATTTTGTTTAGTCCCTTTGATTGGGTGTTTTCTTTTTAAAATACAACACCTATGATCACCTCTCTTATGAGTTCAAATTGGGAAGTACAAAGGATGCAGAAATGATGGAGTCAAACGATTGTTTCTATGGATGTCTTCCAGGGACTAATTAATCCTTCCCTGAATAAAGATGATTCCAGTGAGATAACTTTTGCATCTTCTTCACTGGAGATCTCAGCTCAGCATTTAGGCACAACTTCTTAAAGGCCTTTTTTAATTTGTTTTCACCAGGACAATTAGGAAACTTCTTTGTACCCCTGCAGCCCTTGGGCTTAGCACATGTGACACTGTATTGAAATCATCTGTAGCTAGAACCTCTTGTCTGTACTAAGCTGTGAGTTCCTTGAGGTCAGACTTGCCACTGCAACACTTATTATACACTTATACTACACACATACTCACAGTCCCCAAATTAACATCCTTCACATGATTGTTAAACTTTGCTAAACTAAGCTTTACTGTTTGGGCAAACATTGTGCTCAGTCTGAAAGCCAAAGCAATTCCGAGTCTTTCTCTCCAGCTCCAAAGGCAATTCTTATCCCTGGTTTGGTTGTCTGCATGGAATTAAAGACTCAAAGAAGATCTTCTACAGACCTCTGGATTTCACTCTCTCTGCAGCTCTCTCATCCCCAGGAATTTGAATTGCAGACCTCCTGTGGTCTCCCCAGACTCTCAGCTCTACTTCAAAAATCAGCTTTTGGAAGAATCCCATTTCCTTAGTTGTCATCCAAAAGGATGATGAAAAATTAGATCTTCACCATTCAGATGTAAGTATGTGTTAGAACATCAAAAGTTAAAAACAGCAAAATGTCAGGTAATTGGTGAAGGGAATGGGGTTGAGAGGAGCCCTCTGAGCATGATGTAACTCCCTGATCCATAAACAGTATTCAGTAAAATAGAGTGACTAGAAGAGAGAGTGAGATGTCAAGTTGGATGAGGAACACGCTCAGATGTCACACCATGCTGGGTTTAAATCCTACATCTTCTATTTATAAGATGTGGCAATTGGGGACAAATTAATTAATTTCTTTAAACCTCAGTGTCTTTATGTGCAACAAGGCAATCATTGTGCCTCCCTTACAAATTTTTCATAAGGATTAATAAGGATAAATGAGATAATATAGATGGAAGATCCTGATATATAGAGGAGTTCACTATATGTTTGTAATACACAAATAATTACAAAAAAGAATATTGTCTAGCATGAAGCCATAGCAGTAACCATAGGCAACACAAGCCAAAACTCAGAAATCTAAGAGAGAGATGCCAAACCAGAAGCTCAGATGCCAAGATTAGGAAGCAGGGGTGAAAATCAGGTAGCACCACATCACTCTGCTGGAACAGAATTAGCTGAACATGAATTAATGAAGACAGTGTGTCTGAAGGGTGTGAAGAGTGGAGTCTACAAGGAATTCCAGCCTAGGTCACCTCTAAGGAGCCAGCTAACACTTGTATTTTAGAATTCTACACTTTTGCTTAAATAGTTTTCTCCACCATCTCCCATTTCTAGCCTTGGAGGCAGCACTGTGGAAAAGTCCATTCCTAGGTCTTAGCAAATCTTCCTTTAACATATCATCATTCGGACTTTGGGCATATTCTTATAATGGACATTTGCTATTCTTTTTTTACCTATTATCTTAACTCCTTCCACATTTTGGGGATATTTTCTGCCTACAAATCTTGATTAGAGCATAGCTTCATTCTCAGTATAGAGGCTAAAGAAGTTGGGTGCTCGCTTCCATAGCCTCTCCACAGATAGGACTTGAGCATTTGAATCTGCCAATCAGCAGCATTCACCATGAGCTTTGAGGTGGATGCTCTAACCCAAAGATTCAGAGCCTTGGAGAATCTCCTTCTTTAGAGATTACCATTGAAAAATCACATTCTATCCCTAATGTTGGCCTCCACTGTCTTCTCATTGCTAGCTCGGTGCCAGAAGTAGCAATGTTTTCCTCCATGAACCAGCCTTTCAGAGTTGCTTTTGCGTAGTGTTGTTGGAAGTATCCTCTGAGCCTGATTTTCCAATCAATCCATCTGTTCTTTAATCAATTCCTGTCTCCTAAGTCAGACAAAGTTTCTTTATCTTGCAAATTAAGAGACTAATACATTATTCTTTGCATCAGTACCTTGTCTATAAAGTGTAGAAAAATAGCAATTTCTGCTTATAGGAAACTGTGACGATTCAGCTAAAGGAGGCATATAAAATGCTTAAAGGAATTGCTGAAATACATATTTTCTTAATAAATTTTAGCTATTATTATTTACTGTTTTATTTTTACAGGGAAATTTTGCAAACACGATATCACTGAGAGCTCACAACAACACTTAAAGAAGATACTACTTTTACTAATTTGAGAACACAAATCCATAAACATTAAGCATACAGAATGAAAAAAACTAGACTTCCTGAGAAAATCACTAGTCAAAATTACCATTAAGAATGCATAGGAGGGAATTCCCATTGTAACTCAGTGGTAACAAACCCAACTAGTATCCATGAGGATGAAGATTTGGCCCTGTTCAGTGGGTTAAGGCTCCAGCATTGCCATGAGCTGCGGTGTAGGTCACAGACATGGCTCAGATCTGACATTGCTGTGGCTGTGGCTTAGGCTGGCAGCTGCAACTCAGATTCAACACCTAGCTTGGGAACTAGATGCCGTGGGTGCAGTCCTAAAAAAGAAAGATAAACGTTTTTTTTTAAAGAAGGCATATGAGGAGTTCTCTTTTGGTGCAGCAGGTTAAGGATCTGGCATTGTCACTGCAGCCACTTCGGTCACTACCATGTCACAGGTTTGATCCCTGACTAGGAAATTTCCACAAGGTGCAGGTGCAGCCCAGCCCCCAAAAAAGGCATATGAAACAGTAAGGGTGGATGAAATTAGTGAAAGAAAGTGTGTGAGTTAGAAGAGGTCCCCAAGGTCCCCAAGGCCCCCAAACTCTAATATTTCAAGGTTCAGAAGAGATGAGATGTGTGTAGGCAATACTAAAAGGAAAAGAATAAAAAAGGTGAAAAAATGAAATTTGGTTAAAAAGCCAAAAGAAAATCATATTTCAAGAGAAGAGGGTCAATTATTCGCCTGCTTCAAATTTTTGTCCATCTCCCTACTGAAGGAAGAAGAAATATACAAGGTGAGAGATACAGACAAAATGGGAGGAACATGAATGACATGATTTGATAGAGTAGGAAAATAGGGTTTTGTTACGAAAGAATGACCAGATGCATCTTGTTTGGTAGCTTCTAATTAGGGGATTTCACAGTTCAGTATAGAGTGCCTGACAGGGTTGAGCAAGGTCAGGTGGTGGATGGGTCTGGTATATAAGAAAGGCTCAAATATCGTGCAATATCTTGGGAAGGACAGAGGTACAAGAGTCTCCAGGCAGGTTGTTATCCTTGAAGTCAAAGTAAAGACTTATTCAGAATCCTGAATAATAATACTCTACTTTTCAGGATATGAACTGTGTATGTGTGTTTGTATGTATGTGAGTGTGGGCGGGTCGGGCTGCATCCAAATTCAAAACTGAAACCTAAAAAGAGATGTTTGATCACTACCAAGCAAGCCAACAGTTAAGCCAGGGCCCACAAAGAGAATGAACTGGACCAAAAAAAAAAAAAAAAAAGAGAGAGAGGGAAAAATCCCATTTAAAAAAAGTCAAACAATAACAAAGAAGATAGAGGTACAGGACCAAGGCATACAGGCAAGTTAGGTGAGAGCTAGGACTTCAGTGGCATTCATTACTGAGAGCCAGTCCCAGACGTACCACGTGAGAGGATGATTGAAACAAAAGTGCAAAGAGAATGAGGCTCCTAATGTGCTGGGAGAACCTACAGAAGCACAGTTTCAGGGACTCAGGCTGAGAAAGCTGGAAGAGGGAAGGGAGTAAGGGAAGGGAGGGAAAGAAGGAAGGGAAGAGGAAGAAGGTAAGACAAAGAGGAAGAAGGTAAGATAAAAATGGAAAGCATGGAGGGAGTTCCCATCATGGCTCAGCGGAAACCAATCTGACTAGCATCCATGAGGATGCAGGTTCAATCCCTGGTCTTGCTCAGTGGGTTAAGGATCCAGTGTTGCCATGAACTGTGGTGTAGGTCACAGATGTGGCTCAGGTCTGGCATTGCAGTGGCTGTGGCATAGGCCAGTGGCTACAGTTCTGATTCAACCCCTAGCCTGGGAACCTCCATATGCCATGGGTGCAAAAAGAGAGAGAGAGAGAGAGAGAGAGAGAGAGAGAGAGAGAGAGAGAGAGAGAAAGGAAAGCATAGAGAATAAGAGAAATGGAAAAACATTTGGGGGGAAGAAAGAAAAAAACAAAAAAGAGGAAGGTGGAAGTGTGGCTAAGAATGACAAAAAATAGAATAAGATAGATATGTTAAAACAGGAAAACACGACTGAATTATTAGGAGAGAGAGGGTGCAAAAAATGTTTGAAATGTGGGTAAAATGTAACTTAATTATCTGAGATCATCCATAACATAGGAGGAAAAAAAAATTGCATCAGGTTGTAACTGCTATAGTACCAAAGAGTAATGTTTCTGCATTTATAAACAGATATCTTTTGGCAAGTGAATCAAAAAGGCCTCCACGAGACATGCGATTCTGGGCTTCAATCCATTCACTCTGTGAATTCATTGACTTTATTTGAACTCTACTGTTTTCAGTTGGAGAATTCACTGTGAACATGTTGTACATCTCTCAGATATCAAATAGCAAATGCATGGCAGCCAGATTCTGAAACAGAGCCAGAAACTGTTCATTAATCAGACAGAGGTTTCTCTATGATTAGGAAAGACAACCAAGAGATAAATAAATAAAATAAACAGCTAAACTCTTTAAAATGTCTTATACATTTCCCATTTCACTTGAGCAGCAGAAGCTCCACTGGAAGCTAAGCAATTTTACACACTAGGGGGAGGACAAAGGCTTTCAAAGTAACATTTGTTCCTAAAACCTCATTTGTAATCAGTTTTCCATATCTTACTCAAAGTCATCATTTGCCAGGAATAGATTCACAAATTCAGTTGTTTTCTTCTCTTACAGCATAAAAAAATATTGCATTTTAATCTTTTACTGCATATGAAAAGTTTATTTGAACTGACAAGCCAGGCAGTGCATGTTCTCTATTTCTAAACTTATTGCATTTTAGGAGGTTAAAGCACATAGTGTTCTAGCCAGAATTCATGGGCCCTTTCAAAAGCTAATTACTCTTTTTTCCTAAATAAACATATTAGATAGATAGCTAGACAGGTAGCTAGGTGGATAGATGGTTAGATGGATAGATAGATCATAGATAGAAAGATACATAGATAAAGCAAGGTTCACAGATTCCTGTGAGAGCCTGGGTGGAAAATTGGGTTGGGAAATAGCCATGGCCAAAGGCAAACCACAGGTCTGATCTGATATACCTGGCACTGCTATTAGAGCTGTGATCATTCTGACTCATTCATTTTCCCTCTGTCTCTTTTATTTTCTCAGATTCATGGTATCCTCCTTATTTCCTCTGCAATCTATTCTTGGGCTAGAAAACATAGCAGAGAGTGATAGCCTTCAGAAATAGCAGTGCTTAGAAGATCTCCCAAGGGAAAAGGTCTCCAGACAAGAACGGGGAGAGCTGCAAACAGGCACTGGTTAAGCCTGGATTGCAACTCCAGAGGCTCTCCCCAACACTAGTCCAAAAAAAGGATTATTTGGAAAGTAACAAGTGTGGGCTCAAATGAAGCCTCTTCTAGGTATCCACTGGTAATTAAAGTAACAGAGTCCACCCAAAGAAGACACACAGATGGCAAAAAAAAGGAAAAAAAATACTCAGCATTACCAATTAAGAGAGATATGCAAATCAAAACTACTATGAGGTACCCCAGAAATTATCAAAACATTTTAGATCAACTATACTTCAATAAAACTTTAAAAAATTCGAGAGAAAAAATTAATGTATTAAAAAAAAGTAACAGAGTCCCAAGGAAACAGCTTATAGAGGGAAATGATAAGACAATAATTACAGAGGTAGCAGAATAAATGAAGCAAATAGAAAAATAATTTTTAAATTATAATTAAATAGTTACAAAGAGGAAGGGAATCATAATATAAAAACAAATCAGAAATAAGCAAGTATGAAAAATAATCACTTGGATTCTTTGGGATGAAAATATTATTGTTACAATAAAGAACTCAATGGATAGGCTGAATAATACAATACAGAATAAAAAGTGATTTAGTTGGCCAAAAGATCCAAAGAATCACCCCAGAAGCTATTAAGAAATTTAATATGAAAATAAATAAAAAGTTAAGACACAGAGAAAAAAGATATAGTGATATCAATATTCAATGGTTGTTTTTACCAGAATGAGAGAAATAAAAGGAGAAAAAAAACATGAAGAACAATTACCCATAATTTGCCAAAATAAAGAGACATACAACACCTCTGATTAAAAGGACCATACAGTTCAACACAGAATAGATTTTAAAATGCCTAGGTTTAATAAGAAGAATATTCAAAACATGCTAGTCTTAAAGAGAAAACAAATTAATTACAGAGGGTTAAAGCAATTCACCTAAAATAGGAGAGAAATCAAATTGACATAAAAAATTTCAATATGCACATTGAATCTAAGAAAATGATATAGCACTTCCATGTTGAAGAAAAATATTGAGACCAAATTTTATCTAAATGAATTATCATTTATATGTAAGAATGAACATTACGCAATTTCTGAAATGCATTAGAAAATATGTTAGTAAAGTGTCAGGATGGCCATCATTAACAAGTCAACAAAAAACTAATGCTTGAGAGGGTTTGGAGAAAGAGGTAACCTCTTTCACTGTTGGTGAGAAGGTAAATTGGTACAACCACTATGGAAAACAGCATGGAGGTACCTCAGAAAACTAAATATAAAACTACCATGTGAACCAGTAATTCCACTCCTGGGCATATATCCAGACAAAACTTTCATTGAAAAAAACACATGCACCTGTATGTTCACTGCAGCACTATTCACAATAGCCAAGACATGGAAACAATCTAAATGTCCATTGGCAGATGAATGGATTAAGAAGATGTGGTATATATTTACAGTGGAATACTACTCAGCCATAAAAAAAATAATGCCATTGGCAGAAACATGAATGGAACTAGAGACTCATACTAAGTGAAATAAGTCAGAAAGAGAAAGACAAGTGCCATATGATATCACTTATGGAATCTAATATATTGTACAAATGAACCTTTCCACAGAAAAGAAATAAACTCATGGACTTGGAGAACAGACTTGTGGTTTCCAAGGGAAAGTGGTAGGGAGTGGGATGGACTGGGATTTTGGGGTTAGAAGATGCAAACTATTGCATTTGGAGTGGATAAGCAATGAGATCCTACTGTATAGCACAGGGAACTATATCTAGCCACCTGTGATGGAAACATGATGGAAGATAATGTGAGAGAAGAATATATATACATACATATATATCTATGACTAGGTGACTCTGCTGTGCAGCAGAATTTGACAGAACATTGTAAATCAACTGTAATAGAAAAATAAAAATCTTTTAAAAAAGAAAACATGTTAGTAAAGGAACTTGTAACCCAAAAAGGGTGAAGGAGAAGGAATGGTAGGAGGAAAAACAGAAAGAAAGAAAAGAAATATGCCAACTAAAAAATACTAAAAAAAATATGGTGGAAAGAAGTCTTAGCATTTTTTAAAATAATGAATATAGCTTAGGCTAATTAATCCAAAGACAGAGATTCTCAGAATAATTTTAATCCAGTAATATATGGAATATGAGAGAAATTTAAATTGAAAAGAAACAAAACAGTAAAAAGTAAAGAGATGGAAATTTATTTGAATCAATTATTGAAGAATAGAATGTTTGAACACCAAATTTACTATGAGAAAGCACTTAAAACAGGCAAAATAAAATTGAGGTATATAAAGCAATTTTATAGAATAGAGCTATCTGTCAAACATAAACTTACATGCACTTAATAACATAGTTTCAGACTACTAAAAACGACTTACATGATGACACAAGCAGATAAAAGAAAATTTGTAAATATTGTCTTTATCACAAAAACTCAGAAATAACGAAGACAAAAAATGCAAACATTATAGACTAGGGAATCCTCCTACACTGTTGGTGAGAAAGTAAACTGGTGCAGCCACTATGGGAAACAGTATGGAGGTTCCTTTAAAAACTAAAAATAGAGTTGCCATACCATTTAGTAATCCCACACCTGGGCATATGTCCAGAGAAAACTCTAATTCAAAAAGATGCATGCATCACAATGTTCACAGCAGCATTGTTTACAATAGCCAAGACATGGAACCAACCTAAATGTCCATCGACAGACAGTTGGATAAAGAAGATGTAATCAATACACAGACACCCATATACACAAAATCGAATTCTACTAGTGATAAAACAATGAAATAATGCCATTTGAAGCAATATGGATGAACCTAGAGATTATGACACTAAGTGAATTAAGTCAGGAATGGAAAGACAAATACGAAATGATATCACTAATATGAATATTTAAATATGGCACAAATAAATTTATTTACAACATGGAAACAGACTCAGAAGTAGAAAACCAACTTATGGTTATCAAAAGGGAAAGGGAATGGGGGAGTGATAAGTAGGAGTTTGGGACTAGCAGATACACACTACTATATAGAGAGTAAAAATCACTATACCATATATATATACATATGATAAAAAACAAAGTCCTACTGTGTGCCATGGGGAGCTATATTCAATATCCTGTAATAAATCATAATGGAAGAGAATATGAATATATACATATATTTAAAATTTACTCACTTTGCTGTACACCAGAAACTAACACAGCACTGTAAATCAACTAAACTTCAATAAAAACATTTAAAAGAAAGATTTCTGAGAAAAAAAATTAAAAACAAAGCACATGATTAACATTACGCTAATATAAAGAGAAAGCTACACTAATAAAGACTACATATTTTGTTTTTCAAGTATGCTTGGAACGTTCATAGAATGCAAACAAATACTGAATGCCCAACAGGAAAAAGAGAATCAAAATTAAGCAAATTATGTCTTCTATTTGATATACTGTAATACCATAAATAAATGACATAAGGATAATTTTGAAATTTTACATATCCATTGGTTAAATAATACTACTAAATAGTACATGGGTTAAAATTAAATCATAAGGAAATTATTAAAATTCAGAACTCAAAAAAAACAAAAGAATGATATGATAAAATTTGTGAAATAAAATCATGGTAGTATTTAAAAGTAACATTTTAGCTCTGACTATAATTATTTAAAAATAAGGAAGAATGAAAACAAATAAACTAAACATTCAATAATGAGCTTTAAAGAAGTAAAATTCAACAGCAAAAAAAATCTAATTTGATAATGGGCAAAGACAGAACAGGGAACTATGTTCAGTCTCTTGAGTTGGAACATGATGGAAGAGAGTATGAAAAAAAAAAGAATGTATATATATTTATGACTGGGTCACTGTGCTGTACAATAGAAATTGAAGAATCATTGTAAATCAACTACAAGGGTAAAAAATTTAAAAAATTAAAATGAGCAAAGAACATGAATAGACATTTCTCCAAAGCAGGCATACAAAGACATACAAATGTCCAATAAACATATTAAAAAAGATACTCAACATCACCTATCATCAGAAAAATGCAAATCAAAAACCACAATGAAATATTACCTCAACTGTTATGGTGGCCATTATTAAAAGGGGAGAGGAAAGAGAAGTGAGAGAATAACAAGTGTTGACAAAGATATGAGGAAATGAGAGCCTCTATGCACTGTTGATGCGAATGTAAAATGTTTCAGACATTATGCAAAACAGTACAGATAAAACTAGCCACAGAAAAGAAACTCATGGACTTGGAGAACAGACTTGTGATTGCCAAGGGGGAGAGAGAGGGAGTGGGATGAACTGGGAATCTGGGGTTAATAAATGCAAACTATTACCTTTGGAATGGATAAGCAATGAGATCCTGCTGTATAGAACTGGGAACTATGTCTAGAAACTTATGATGGAGGATAATGTGAAAAAAAGAAGGTATATATGTGTGTGTGACTAGGTCACTTTGCTGTACAGTAGGAATTTGACAGAACACTGTAAACCAGATATAATGGAAAAAATAAAAATCATTAATAAAAAATAGTATCTCAAACTACAAAAAAAGAAAATCTATATAAAACTGATATGTTTCCAGAAAAATATCAAATACTAAACTGGCACATAAAAAATTAGAAATTTTTAATGAATCAATGATTATTTTTAAAAATGAAGTGATAACCAAAAATAGCTGCTTTCCTAAACAGCCACAGCATAGACATATTTTCAGATGAACTTTACTAAATTTCCAAGAAATAAATATTCCAACCTTAAACAAGTTTTTTAAGAATATAAAAAGAGGTAAAACAACTCTACTCATTTTATGAAAATAATGTGCGTATTCTATCAAACTCAGATGTGAAATGAGAAAATAAAAGTATAAGCCAATTTCAATTTTAAAAATAGATTCAATGTCCACATTAAAATTTAATGACAATGTTTTTAGCAACTTATAATTGCCAAAGCTTGGAATTAATCAAGATGTCCTTAAACGGGTGAATGGTAAGCAGTGTTGGAACACGATTCAGTGATAAAAAAGAATTAAGCTATTAATTCTTGCAACAATACCAATGAACCTTATATGAATTTTGTTACATGGAAGGAGCCAGTTTGAAAGCTTCATTATGATTTCATTTGTATGACATTTCAAAGAGACAAAATGATAGAGATAGAAAATAGATCAGTGGATACCAGAAATTGGGTGGGGGGAGTTGTTGATTAGGGATTTTGTGAAACTCTTCTGTGTGGTACTATGGTGGATTCAGGCATTTGTCAGCGGCCATAGGGCTTAGCAGCAGTGAAAGTAAACTAAATGTGATTTATTGATTTATAAATGTTTCTATTTAAAACAAACAAAAATATGTACATACTGAAAGGTTTAAAAGCACTTACACCAGGCACAAATTTTATATATCTCAATGTATTTATCAAATAGTGACATACAAATGAGGAAACTGAAGTATGGATAGACTAAACAGCTTTCTCAAGGTCACAATGGTAGAGTGAGCAGCTGATTCCAGGTTCCAGTGCCTACAATCTTAAGTAGTATACTCTACTGCCTCTTGTGTGGTTTAGAAGTGCATATATCAAATATACCTTTTGTGTGACAACTTTGGAGAGGGAGAAAATAGCAGAAGTAGGGAAAGAGAATGAAGGGAGAAAGTACAAGAATATAACAGAAGAAACAAGGGCACCTACAAAGGCTGATGATGATAGTCAACCAGACTGAGGAGGACGATTAACTTAAATCTGTGCATCTGATGTTTTTTTTTTTAAATGCTGACATTAGCTAGAAAATTCTGATTACTCTTCAATCTTAGGTAACTAAACATTTTAAATACATTTTAAAACATTTAAATGTATACATTTAAGCACATTTTTACTAAATCAGCAACTTTATAGACCAGAAATGTCTAGCCCAACAGATTTACAAGTACCTGCCTAGAACATCTGAAGGAAAACTCCCAGATTCCTTAACTCTGGAGATCTACTCATCATTTGCTTGAACTATAGCAGTAAACCACATATACCTGAGTTGTGCTTAAATTTATTGACTAGAATATTAAGATACTCAACTGAAGATCAGTTTACTGTCAAGCACCTAGCACCTATCCCCCACTTAACCTACATGTCCATTTCCTCAACCCTTCTTCTCCTATGCTATTTTTCTCCTCAGCTCTATATGACATGCAATTGGCCTTGTAGATACTAACCAGTATTTATTCATCCACCAGTCCATGCATGTATTTAGTCAATAGGTACTGAGTCCTCACAGTGTGTCCATGAACTATGCCAGGTGCCAAGGATACAAACAAATAAGTGAGTGCAGTGAAATGAAATCCAACTCACTTGATTATTGCTTCAGTTACATGAAATAATGTATACAACTCAATAAACAGCTAAGGATTTTGCATGTCACAGGGTTAGGGTTCAATAAATACTATATACTTGCCTACCAGCAATTTATTCAATGTTTTTGAGGGGAATATATGATTCCATTGCTAGTTAAATTACTCCCCACACATTTTTTTCCTCTCAAAGGTCTTCAAGATGTGAGTGGTCCTGCTGTTGTTCATATTCATGTGCAAAATAACAATATATCAGGTTCACATTCAGTGTCAGAAAAAAAAATGGGCCATTCTCTGCAGCACATTTTCCTCCTTGCCTACTCATTTTTAAGACCTCTCCTCCAGTTCTTTTCCATGGTATGAAAAGATACACTGCTTTTGATTTCCAACAATTTAATTTAATCCACACAATAACTGTTTCCTTAAATAAATGTTAGTATTTACCATATAAAAGGTATGAATTATCATAAATTTTGATGAAAAAAACAAATAGTATTTGAAGCCCCCATAAGGATAAAAGAGGCAAAAGGCCATCTATATTAGTCTGTGAGGACTACCATCATAAAATACCACAGACTAGGTGGCTTAAACAACATAGATTTGTTTTTTCACAGTTCTTTAGTCTGGAAATCCAAGATCAAGGTGCTGGTAGGGTTGGTTTATCCTGAAGCCTCTCTCCTTGGCTTGTAGATGGTGACCTTCTCAGTATGTCCTCTCATGGCCTTTTCTTTATGTATGTTTCTGGTGTCTTCCTCTTATAAGGACATCAGCAACCATTTGATTAGCACTCCACCTGATGGCCTCATTTAACCTTAATTACCTCCAAAAAGGCCGTATCTTTAAATATGGTAGCACTGGGGACGGCAGCAAGATGATGGAGGAGTAAGAGGTTGTGCTCACCCTCTCCCACAAATTCATCAAAAAACACATCTAAATATAAAACAACTTGTACAAAACATCATCTGAATGCTGCTTAATTTAAACCTCCAAAAACTGCAAGAAACACTTGAAATAACTGGGTAGAACAACAGAAAGAAAAAAGAAAGAAAGAAAAGGAATCAGGACAACACCAGGACACCAGGTAGGGAGCTGAGATAAAGAAAAGGAACTCACACCCTGGGAAGCCACCTAACCAACGTTCAACGGAGCTAGAGGGACCTCAAAGCCTGAGAAAAACGCAGCAGCTGGATTGAGAATGGAAAAGCGGAGTTAGAGATTCACACAGACGACCTGAATACTGGCACAGACACCACAGCATAAGGTGCGCGGCGGTGCCTGGGAGCTGAGACATAGGCTCCTGAGGTTAGTCCCTGGGAGAGGGCTGAGGTCGGTGGTGGTTGTGGAGATAGGTTAGGGAACAGTGCACAGGAGGGAGGGTGATACTCTATGGACTGTGGAGTGTAAAGCCAGGACAGAGGGAACCAAGGAAGTCTGGTCCCGCAGGGGAGGCAAGCCTTCATTGTTGGGGAGGAGGAGAGAAGGAGGGGCTGACCGCCATAGGAAGCACCTTGAACTAGCGCAGAGGGTGGGGCAGCGGAGCCCGTGCCACAGAGACAGCAGCAGCAGTGGTGTGGAGCCAGTAGAGGGAGCAGCTGCAGCAGCGGGGGTGTATCCCGTGCCTTGGAGCCCATGGAGTCAGCACTGACAGTCAGGCAGAGCCCTGAGCCAGCCCACAGAGTTAGCATCTCTGGTGGGCAGAGCCCTGTGCTACCACATGGAGCCAGCATTGGTAGAGGGGCAGAGCCAGTACCAGCCCTGCAGAGACAGCCTCTGCTGTGGGGCAGAGCACTGTGGCAGCTGATGGAGCCAGAAGCCTGTGCCAACCCATGAGCAAGAATCAGCAGAGGGGCAGAACCCACGCTAGCCTGCTGAGCCAGTATCTGACAGGTACCCCCTGTGGTTCCAATCACCTCAAAGAGGACTTTGCAATCAAACACTAGCTTTTGCGGCTCTCACTCCCCTGGGAAATCATACTTCCTGCTGCTGCTACTGCCAGTTGCTCTGGACACCTGGTAGATCTGCCTAGAGCTTATGACCACTTCCCAGGGCTTGGCAACTAGGAGTAGCCAGTGCCACCTTCCTGCAATTGAGAGTCCAGAGACTAGGCGCCAACTGTTGACTTTAGCAATTTCTTCATTCTCCCAGAGAACACTCAGAGTACCACTGAGATAACAGGCCTGCTCACTCCAAAGAAAAAGACACCAAATATTCAAATTCCCACACCAAAAATAAATAGTAACCCCACCAAAAAAATACAAAGGGGTGCTCCTGCCTAGAAGTAGCCTTACAAGACTACAGTGTGGTTTCCCCAGACTCAAAGAAAAAGAAAACCACAACAAGATGAAGAAACTCAAAAACAATTCCCAGTTAAAAGAACAGGACAAGTCATTTAAAGCAGCCAACAATGAAAGAAACCTCTGCAGTCTGACAGAAATGGAGTTTAGAAGGGAGGTAATGAAAATACTTGATGAATTAAGGCTGAATATACAGGAATTAAGAGAAGATGCAAACAGCAATGCAGATCCCCTTAGAAAGGAACTAGAAAACATAAGGAGGAGCCAAGAAAAGCTAGAAAACTCATTTGCAGAGATGCAGACTGTGCTAAAAGCAATAAAGAGCAGTTTGAATAATGCAGAGGAAAGAATTAATGATGTAGAAGATAGAATAATGGAAATCACACAATCGGGACAGCAGACAGTAAACCAAATAAAAAAACATGAAAGCAATATAAGAGATCTATGGTATAATATAAAGCAGCCCAATTTATGCCTAATAGAAATTCCAGAAGGAGAAGAAAAAGAAAAGGGCATTGAAAAAATATTTGAAGAAATTATGTCTGAAAACTTTCCAAATCTGAAGGAATCTGACATCAAGATACAACATGCACAGAGGGCCCCAAACAAGCTGAACCCAAACAGACCCACACCAAGGCATATTATATTAAAAATGGCAGAATTAAAGATAAAGAGAGGATCCTAAAGGCAGCAAGAGAAAAGCAAAGCATTAATTATAAGGGATCCCCCATAAGGCTGTCAGCTGATTTCTCTACAGAAACAGTACAAGCTAGAAGGGAACGACAAGATATATTAAAGTGCTGAAAGAGAAAGGTCTGCAACCTAGAATACTCTACCCAGCAAGAATATCATTTAAAATAGAAGGGGACATAAAGAATTTCCCCAATAAACAAAAGCTAAAAGCAATACTAAACCCTTTCTAAAATAAGTGCTGAAAAGGTTCCTATAAAAAAGAAAGAAAGAAGGAAAGAAAAATAAAAAGAAAGAATTAGAAAGGAGGAAGCCACAATTGGAAAGCAATCATTCAAATAAGCCATCATACAGCTCTAAACATGAAGATGCTAAAATAAATAAATTAGTTAAAATAAATTAAATTACAAAAAAAATAGACAACAACCTCATACACTGTGGGGAGGGAAAGTAGGAAAACATAGACTATTTCTTTTTTTCTGTTTTGTTTTTTTTTAATTTAAAAAAAAACTTTTTTTCTTTACTCTTTTTTTATTTTCTTTTCTTAATGATGTGTTTAAGCCTATATGGTTATCAGGCCAGAGCAAGTAGATATAAGAAGGTAACATACTTAAAAAACAGGGCAACCATAAACCAAAATGGAATAGCTAATCCACAAATACTGAAAAGAACTTAAGTATAAAATAATTGGAACCCATCCATCCAAAAAAAGAAAAGAAGAAAAGAGAAACAGAATCAACTGGAAACAAGATCTAAAATGGCAATAAATACATATCTATCAATAATCACCTTAAATGTCAATGGTCTGAATGCTCCAATCAAAAGACACAGAGTGGCAGAATGGATAAATAAGCAAAAACCTACAATCTGCTGCCTACAAGAGACCCACCTTAGAGCAAAGGACACAGATAGATTGAAAGTGACAGGATAGGGAAAGACATTTCATGCCAAAAGACAAGAAAGGAAAGCAGGAGTGGCAATACTCATATCAGACAAAATAGACTTTAAGGTCAAAGCCATGAAGAAAGACAAAGAAGGGCATTACTTAATGGTTAAAGGATCCATTCAAGAAAAGGATATTACAATTGTCAATATATATGCCCCTCATATAGGAGCACCCAAGTACCTACAACAAGTACTATCAGACATAAATGGAGAAATAGATGGCAATACAATAATTGTAGGAGACTTCAACACTCCGCTCACATCAATGGACAGATCCTCTAGGCAGAAAATCAGTAAGGCAACAGAGATCCTAAATGACACAATAGAAAAGTCAGACATAACTGACATTTTCAGGACATTACATCCAAAAAAATCAGAATATACATTCTTCTCAAGTGCACATGGAACATTCTCAAGGATAGATCACATACTGGGGCACAGAGCTAGCCTCAACAAATTTAAGAGTATAGAAATTATTTCAAGTATCTTCTCTGACCACAAAGGCATGAAACTAGAAATCACAGGAAACGAAATGAGAAAAAACATACTACATGGAGACTAAACAACATGCTACTAAAAAACGAATGGGTCAATGGGGAAATCAAGAAAGAAATAAAAAAATACCTTGAGACAAATGAGAATTAAGACACAACCACTCCAAATCTATGGGATGCCACAAAGCAGTGCTCAGAGGAAAGTTCATAGCATTACAGGCCTTCCTCAAAAGGAAAAAAAATCTCAAATCAGCAACCTAACCCATCACCTAAGTGAATTAGAAAAAGAACAAAACACCATAAAGTCAGCAGAAGGAAGGAAATCATTAAGATCAGAGAGGAAATCAATAAAATAGAGATTTAAAAAACAATAGAAAAAATCAATAAATCCAAGAGCTGGCTCTTTGAAATGGTAAACAAGATTGACAAAACACTGTCTAGACTCACCAAAAAGAGGAGAGAAAAACCCAAATAAACAAAATAAGAAATGAAAAAGGAGAAATTACAACGGAGATTACAGAAATACAAAAAATCAGGAGAGAATACTATGAACAATTGTATGCCAACAAATTTGATAACCTAGAGTAAATGGACAACATTTTAGAGACTTACACCCTGCCAAAGATGAACCAAGAAAAAATAAATCAACTGAACAGACCAATCACTAGAAATGAAATTGAGTATGTCATCAAAACACTCCCTACAAATAAAAGTCCAGGACCAGATGGCTTCACAGGTGAATTCTACCAAACATACAAAGAGGAACTCATACCCATCATCCTTAAACTTTTCCAAATGGTTGAAGAAGAAGGAACACTCCCAAAGACATTCTATGATGCCAACATCACCTTAATTCCAAATCCAAAGACACCACAAAAAAAGAGAACTGCAGGCCAATATCTTTGATGAATATAGATGCAAAAATTCTCAACAAAATTTTAGCCAACCAAATCCAACAGCATATCAAAAAGACCATACACCATGACCAGGTGGGATTCATCCCAGGAGACAGGGATGTTTCAATGTATGCAATCAATCAACATCATACACCACATTAACAAAAGAAAAGTTAAAAACCACATGATCATCTCTCAATGGATGCAGAAAAAGCATTTGACAAAGTCCAACATCCATTCATGATCAAAATTCTTACCAAAGTGGGAATACAGGGAACATTCCTAAACATAATAAAGGCCATATATGAAAAACCCACGGCAAATATAATACTCAATGGAGAAAAGCTGAAAGCCTTCCCACTAAAATCTGGGATAAGACAATGATGCCCACTCTCACCACTGTTATTCAACATAGTATTGGAAGTCCTAGCTACAGCAACCATACAAACAGAAGAAATAAAAGGCATCCAAATAGGAAAAGAAGAGGCAAAACTGTCACTCTATGCAGATGATATGATACCATATATAGAAAACCCCAAGGACTCAACCCCAAAATTACTTGAACTGATCAACCAGTTCAGCAAAGTATCAGGATATAAGGGTAACCTTCAGAAATCAATCGCATTTCTGTATACTAATGATGAAATATTAGAAAAAGAATACCAAAATATTTTACCTTTTAAAATAGCACCCCAAAAAACCAAATACCTGGGAATAAACCTGACCAAGGAGCTGAAAGACTTATGCGCAGAACAAGGCATTAATCATGGAGATCAAAGAAGATACAAAGAAATGGAAAGATATTCCATGCTCATTTGCCAGAAAAAATAATATTGTAAAAATGGTGATAGTACTGAAAGCAATCTACAGATTCAGTGCAATCCCTATCAAATTACTAATGACATTCTTCACAGAACTGGAACAAAGAATCCAAAAATGTATATGGAACTACAAAAGACACAGAATCGCCAAAGCAATCCTGAGGAACAAAAACCAAACAGGAGGCATAACTCTCCCAGACTTCAGGCAATATCACAGGGCCACTGTAATCAAGACAGTGTGGTACTGGTACCAAAACAGACATACAGACCAATGGAACAGAAAAGAGACCCAGAAATAAACCCAGACGCCTACGGTCAATTGATCTTTGACAAAGGAGACAAGAACTTAAAATGGGAAAAAGACAGTCTTTTCAGTAAGCATTGCTGAGAAACTTGGACAGCTGCATGCAAATCAATGAAACTAGAACACACTCTCACACCATGCACAAAAATAAACTCTAAATGGCTTAAAGACTTAAATATAAGACAAGACACCATTAAACTCCTGAAAGAAAACATTGGCAAGACATTCTCTGACGTCAGCCTTACAAATGTTTTCTCAGGTCAGCCTCCCAAAGCAACAGAAATCAAAGCAAAGATAAACCAACAGGACCCAATCAAGCTGACAAGCTTTTGTACAGCAAAGGAAATCAAAAAGAAAACAAAAAAAAAAAACTTACAGAATGGGGGAAAATTGTTTCAAATGATGCAACTGATAAGGGCTTAATCTCTAACATATACAAACAACTGACGCAGCTCAACCGCAAAAAAGCCAACAACCCCATTGAAAAATGGGCAAAGGACCTGAATAGACATTTCTCCAAAGACGATATACAGATGGCCAACAAGCATATAAAAAAATGCTCAACATCATTGATGATTAGAGAAATGCAAATCAAAACTACCATGAGATACCACCTCGTACTAGTCAGAATGGCCATCATAAACAAGTCCACAAACAACAGTTGCTGGGGGGTGTGGAGAAAAGGGAACCCTCCTGCACTGTTGGTGGGAATGTAAGCTGATACAACCACTGTGGAAAACAGTATGGAGATACCTTAGAAAACTATACATAGAACTACCATATGACCCAGCAATCCTACTCTTGGGCATATATCCAGACAAAAATCTCCTTGAAAAGGACACTTGCACACGCATGTTCATTGCAGCACTATTCACAATAGCTAAGACATGGAAACAACCCAAATGTCCATCGACAGATGATTGGATTAGGAAGACGTGGTATATATACACGATGGAATACTATTCAGCCATAAAAAAGGATAAAATAATGTCACTTGCAGCAACATGGATGGAATTAGAGACCCTCATGCTGAGTAAAGCAAGTCAGAAGGAGAAAGACAGATGCCATATGATATCATTTATAACTAGAACCTAATATACTGCACAAATGAAACTTTCTACAGAAAAGAAAATCATGAACTTGGGGAACAGACTTGTGATTGCTGGGGGGCAGGAGGCGAGAGGGAATGGGGTTAACTAGTGCCTCAGTGATGGAAAAGCAAGGAGATCCAGCTGTATAGCACTGGGAACTATGTCTAATCACATGTGACAAATCCATATATGTACATGTAACTGGGTCACCACATGGTACAATTGGAAAATTGGACAGAAATCTGTAAACCAGCTATAATGCAAAAATTAAATAAATAAATAAATATGGTAGCATTGGAGGTTAAAGATTTAAAGTATGAATTGGGGGGGCATTATAAATTTAGTCTATAACATCATACTTAGAAGCACAGTATCTTTATTCCCAAGGAACAGATCACTGTGTGTGCTACACAAGTTGCTGTAGGAGTTCCCGTTGTCTCTCAGTGGTTAATGGATCCTACTAGGAACCACGAGGTTGCGGGTTCAATCCCTGGCCTTGCTCAGTGGGTTAAGGATCCAGCCTTGCAATGAGCTGTGGTGTAGGTTGCAGATGCTGCTTGAAACCCATGTTGCTGTGGCTCTGGTGTGGGCCAGTGGCTACAGCTCTGATTAGACCCCTAGCCTGGGAACCTCCATATGCTGTGAGTGTGGCCCTAGAAAAGGCAAAAACACAAAAACAAATTGCTATAAAACCTGTAGCTCTACCACAAAGACCAAAGATGATTGTTGGAAGATGATGTCATCAAACGGCAAAATTGGGTTTTCTACCATATCAACCCCAAAAAATACTGATACTGAAATTTGTCTGTGGACAACAGTGTCCTTGTAGTAGTCCAGTAGTCCATCAGAGAAATTCTAGCACAAAACTGGGATAAAAAAAGATGATATCAGATATATTGAAGAGATTAAAAGGAACAGTCTCCCTTTACCTGCATCACCCCTCCCAGAAGATAGTGTAGCTTTGTACCAAAGGAACATGATAACTTTCCAGTAGCTTACCTCAGAAAGACCTTTTAGGTTCTTGATTTCTCCTACAAAGGAAAGTGAGAGCACGTGAGTGAGCATCTGATTCTCCAGCTATACAGGATGCTTCCAAAAATACCCACTTCTTTCTTGCCCCATTTAGAATACTGAGATGTGCTGCACAGCTAAGAAGTGGAGTGCCAATGGGAGAAAACCACCAGGCCTTTAAGAGCATATCAGATGGATGTAGATTCTATTAATTGCAGAGTAGACTACATCAGGAAGCCTGAACTGGCCAATGTTCAGTGTGCCTCACCTCATGCTTGGCTCATTGTGTAACCCCTGAAGACAGCAATAGAAAATCTTTGCAGACAGCCAGTGAGTATATACAAAGAGCCAGCCCAAATCTGCAGGATTGCAAGGAAGCCTACAAACTTGAACATTCAGTACCATACTGGGTAAATCAAATGAGAGGTCCACTCTTGAGCTGGCTATGCAGGATCAAGATAAGGTACACAATTTTAGGAATTCTTCCACAAGAAAGAACAAGTATGGAGTATGAATATTGAAAAGTTTGAAGGGGTCTTCAGAAATCCTAACAAGGCTGATGGAAGATATTTCTCTCCTGAAGCCAGTCAGTAAAGACTGGAGGAGATAACTGCTTCTTCAATGAATAAAGAGCAATGCGTGATTTCAATGATCATGAAAAGTGAAGGAAGTATGATAAACCAAAAGTACATATTAACTTTCCAGTAATTTACCTCAAAGAAATGGAGAACTATGGTTTGCCCAATAATTGTTTTATGGAAGCTCAGTGAGCTAAGAAAATGCAGGAAGACAATTCCACAAAAATCAAGAAAGCATTTTACAAATAAAATGAGAAGTTTAACCGAGAGGTGGAAATCACTTTTAAAAAGAACCAAACAAATTCTGGAGTTAAAGAATACAATATATGAAATGAAAAATCAACAACAGATTTGGTCAACCAGAACAAAGAATTGGTGATATAGAAGACCAGTCATTTGAAATTATCTTCTCAAACTAGAACAAAGGAAAAAAGAATAAAAAGGAGGAAAGAAAGCCTATATGAATTATGAGATACAATGAAAAGAAATCATCTATGCATTGTTTGAGCCCCAGAAGAAGTGGGGAAGGGAAGGAAAGGGAAAGGGGAAGAAAGTTTCTTTAAAGAAATAAAGAATAAAGAAATAATGGCCTTCACAAATCTGGGGAAAGTTTTGATATTCAAGTTAATGAAACTCATAGATTGCCAAATTCAACTCAAAGAGACATTTTCTATGACACATTACAATAAAACTGTCAAATCAAAGATGAAGAGAAAATATCAAAAGCAGCAAGATAAAAATAATATTTCTAATGTTCAAAGAACCCCTATAATGCTGATTCATCAGTGGAAACATTGCAACTGAGGAGAAAGTAGGATGATTTATTTAAAGTGCTGAAAGAAAAAAAAAACTTCCAATGAAAAACATTTTACCTAGCAAAGCTGTCCTTCAGAGATAAAGGAGAAATAAAGGCTTTTCCAGGCAAATAAAACCTGAGAAAATTTATCCACACTATACCTGCCTTACAAGAAATGCTGAAATATTCAAGCTGAAATGAAAGAATGCTTACTAGTAACATGAAAACATATGAAAATACAAAACACAGATAAGTATACAGTAAAATTCAGAATACTTTAATACAGTAATATGATAGTGTGCTAATCATTCACCTCTAGTGTAAACATTAAAGGACAAAGTATTTAAAAAATAACTATAGCTAAAATAATTTGATAATTGTTAATGAATGCACAATGTAGAAAGATGTAAATTGTGATATCAAAAAAAGTAAAAATGTGGAAAGGGGAGTAAAAGGATAAGGGTTTTTTTTGTTTTTGTTTGTTTGCTGTATCTGCAACATATGGAAGTTCCCAGGTTAGGGTCAAATTGGAACAGCAGCTGCTATCCTATGCCACAGCCATGGCAATGTAGGCTATGAGCTGCATGTGACCTACACCACAGCTCACGGCAATGCCAGATCCTTAACTCACTGAATAATCCTTAACCCACCCAGGGATCAAACCTACATCTTTATGGATACTAGTCAGGTTTGTTACCACTGAGCCACAATGGACTCCTGAAGGATAAGGTATTGTATGTGATCAAAGTTAAGTTCTCAGCTACTTACAAGGGACTGTTACATCATTAAGAAATCTTATGTAGGATTCTGGTAATTGCAAAGCAAAAATTTAAAGCAGATACACCAAAGATTATGATTAGGGATCAAAGCATACTATTATAGAAAATCACCAATACACAAAGGAAGATAACACAAGAGGAAGAAAGGAATAAGGGACTACAAATATCCAAGAAAACAATTAATAAAATGGCATTGGTAACTCCTTAAGTTAATACTTTAAATGTGTACTTTCAGTAAATACTTTAAATTCAAAAGGAAGTAAACTATCCAATAAAAAAGCATAGAGTGTCTGAATGGATAAAAAAAAAATAAGATACAACTATATGCTGCCTACAAGACACTCACTTCACCTTCAAAGACATATATAAACCCAAAGTAAAGAGATGTGAAAAGATATTCTATGCAAATAGAAACTAAAAGAAAGTAGGAAGAGCTGTATTTATCATAAAAATAAATTTGAAGGCAAAATTATAAAAATAGAAAAAGAAGTTACTGCATAATGATAAAAGGCTCAATTTACCAAAAGAATGAACAGTCATAAATATATTTGCATCCAATACCAAAGAATTTAACTATATAAAGCAAATATTAACAGATCTTCACTGATGAATTCTACCAAATATTTAGAGAGGAATATATGCCAACGCTCCCCAAATTCATCCCCAAAAAATGAAGAGGAGGAAACATTCACAAACTCATTTTATGAGTCCAGTATTATCCTGAAAACAAAGCCAGAAGAGGAGACCACAATAAACTAAAACTACAGGCCAATATCCCTGAAAAATATAGATGCAAAAATTCTCAAACAATATTAGCAAACAGAATTCAACAGCTAATAAAAATGATCATACACCACAATCAAGTACAATTTATCCCTGAAATGCAAGGATGGTTCAACATTTTCAAATCAACAAATATAATACACCATATTAATAGAATGAAAGACTGAAAGTGTACGATCATCTCAATAGATGCAGAAAAAGCATTTGACAAAATTAAAAATCCTTTCATGATAAAAATTCTCAATAAATTGTGTATAGGAGTTCCTGTTGTGGCTCAGTGGTTAACAAATCCGACTAGGAACCATGAGGTTGCGGGTTCCATCCCTGGCCTTGCTCAGTGGGTCAATGATCTAACGTTACCATGAGCTGTGGTGTAGGTCACAGATGCAGCTCAGATCTGGCATTGCTGTGGCTGTGGCATAGGCTGGCGGCTACAGCTCTGATTAGACCCCTAGCCTGGGAACCTCCATATGTCACGAGTGCAGCCCTAGAAAAGGGAAAATAAAAAGAAAAATAAATAAATAAATAAATTGTGTATAGAAGGAACATACCTCAACAAAATAAGAGCCACATATGAGACAAGAGCACAGTTAATGCCATACTCAACCAAAAAGATTAAAAGCGTTCCCTTCAAGATCAGGAATAAGGCTTGTGTGCTCACTCTCACCACTCCTATTCAACAAAGTACTGGAAGTCCCAGTCAGAGCAGTTAGACAAGAGAAAGAAATTAAAACCATACAAATTGGAAAGAAAGAAGTAAAATTGTCTATATTTGCAGATGACAAGATCTTATACACATAAAATCCTAGATAACAATTACCTATAAACAATAAAACTTTTAGTAAACTTGCAGGATGCAAAACAAATATTCAAAAATCAGTTGTGTTTCTATACACTAACAACAAACTATCCGGAAAAAAAAAAACAATTCCATTTATAATTGCTTCAAAAAAGTACTTAGGAATAAACTTAACCCAGGAGATGAAATATTTTTACACTGAGAACTGTAAGACTTTGATGAAAAAAAATTTAAGATACAAATAAATGGAAGGATATTCCATGTTCAGGGATGCGAAGAATTGATATTGTTAAAACATCATGTTACCCAAAGCCATTGATAAAATCAATGCAGTCCCTATCAAAATTCAAATGGCATTTTTCACAGAAATATATTAAACAATCCTAAAATTCATAACAATAAAAAACCTGAAATAGCTCAAGAAATCCTGTGAAAGAATAACAAAACTGAAGGCATCACTTAACTGTATTTCAAACTTATAGTACAAAAATTGTAGCAATGAAAACAGTATAGTAATGGCATTAAAACAAACACAAGACCAAGGGAAAAGAATCAAGAGCCCACAAATAAATCCACACATATATAGTCAACTAATATTTTTAAAGGGAGCCAAGAAGACTCAATGGGGAAAGGATAGTCTTTCCAATAAATGATGTTCATAAAATCAGATATCCACATACAAAAAAAGAAAGAAATTGGACATTTATACCACACACAAAAAATAATATAAAATAGATTAACAACAAATGGAAGACCTAAAACTGTAAAACTTTTGAAGAAAACATAGGAAAAAAGCTCCCTAACAGTGGTCTTGGCAATGGGTTTTTTTGGCTATGATACCAAAATAAAGCAACAAAAGCAAATAAAAACTAGTAGAACATCAAACAAAGAAGCTTCTGCAAAAGCTTCTGCAAAAGAAACAAGCAACAAAATAATAAGGTAACCTATGGAATGGGAGAAAATTTTTACAAACCATACATCTTATAAAAGATTAATATTCAAAATACATAAAGATCTCATTCAACTTAACAAAAACACAAATAATCTGATTTAAAACTGGGCAGAGGACCTGAATAGACATTTTTCCAAAGACAACATCCAAATTGCCAACAGGTATATGAAAAGATTTTCAACATTACTGATCATTAGGGAAATGTAAATCAAAACCAAAATGAGATATCACCAGAAAACCAGTTAGAATGGGCATTAAGAGATAAATGTTGACAAGGGTGCTGAGGCACTG
Organism: Catagonus wagneri; assembly: GCA_004024745.2. Taxonomy (NCBI): domain Eukaryota; kingdom Metazoa; phylum Chordata; class Mammalia; order Artiodactyla; family Tayassuidae; genus Catagonus; species Catagonus wagneri. Next base: position 13,839,505 of record PVHT020000066.1, on the reverse strand, counting down.
TTGGTAGGAATACAAATTGGTACAGCCACTATGGAAAACATTATGGAGTTTCCTCAAAAAATGAAAAAGTAGGACAACCATATGGTCCCACTTGTAAGTGTATGTCCAAAAAAAATGAAATCACTATCTCAAGGAGACATCTGCACCCCCTTATTCACTGCAGCATTTTCAACAATAGCCAAGGCATGGAGCCAAATTTAGTGTACATTAATAAATGAGTAGATAAAGAAAACGTGTTATATGTAAAAAGTGGAATTCAGCCACATAAAAAAAGAAATCCTGCTATTTGAAACATGGATGAAATTGAAGACATTTTGTCAAATGAAATAAATCAGACAGAGAAAAACAAATACTGTATAATATCACTTACACTTGGAATCTGGAAAAGCCAAACTCATTGAAAGAGAGAGTAGAATGATAGTTGCCAGGGATTGGATTGTGGGGGGAGTGGGGAGATTTGGGTCACAGAGTATAAAAGTTATACCCAATTCTGTATCCTGGAGGACTTCCCTAGCCAAATTCTTGGTAAAAATAAAATATTTGATGTGGTACACTCCTCAAATTTTAATAACATTTTTTATTCAGTACTATTGCATCAGTGGTTGACTAATGAAATCCCCAAGGATAGGCTCCCCAGAAGCAGACCCTAAACAAAGGGCATTGTCAAAAGAATGAAAAACCACAGCCTGGGAAAAAACATTTACAAAAGACATCCTTAGTAAAGGACAGTTATCCAGAATATGCAAAGAACTATACACAAAGAGGATACAAAGCATACACATAAAACCTGACAATAATAAAACAAACAACCTAATTAAAAAAAAAAAAACTGGACCAAAGACCTTAACAGATATCTCACCAAAGAAGATAAACAGATGGCAAATAAGCATACAAAATGCTCCACATCATAGGTTATCAGAGAAGTGCAAATTAAAACAATGAGACACCACTACACACCTATTAAAATGCCTAAAATCCAGAATACTGAAAACACCAAATGCTGGTGAAGATGCAGAGCAACAGGTTTCTTTCCCTGATGATATGAATGCAAAATGGTCCAGCCACTTTGGAAAACAGTTGTGGTTCCTACAAAACTAAGCATAGATACTCTCACCATATGATCCAGCAATTATACTCCTCAGTATTTACCCAAAGAGTTGAAATATGTCCACACAAACACATGCATGTGGATGTTTATAGCAAGTGTATTTCATAATTGCCAAAACTTGGATTTGCAAGGTGTCCTTCAGTAGGTGACTGGATAAATAAACTGTGTAACATCTAGATAATGGAATATTATTCAGCACTAAAAAGAAATATCTACCAATCCATGAAAAGACAGAAAGAAATTAAGTGCACATTCCTAAGTAAAATAAGACTATTGAAAAAGACTACAGGCTATGATTCCAACAATTTGATGTCCCAGTAAAGGTGAGATTGTGGAGAAAAATAGATAAGAAGATCAGTGGTTGCCAGAGGTTAGAAGGGAGGGAGGGGTAAATAAGTGAAGCTCAGGGGATTTTTAGAGCAGTAAAATCAATCTGTATGGTTCTGTGATGATGGATATATGCCATTATAAATCTGTCCAAACCCACAGAATGTACAACCCATGCATGAAGTCTAATGTAAACTGTGGACCCTGGATGACAATGATGTGTCAAGGTAGGTTTATCAATTTTGCAGGAGATGTACCACTTGGCAGGAAACAATGACAACAGGGAAAGCTGGGCATGTGTTGGGAAAACTCTGAACTTCCTCTTAATTAAGCTGTAAACCTAAACTTACTGCTTTAAAAATAAGGATTTTTAAAAAAATACATAAGAAACATAACTGAAAGGATAATCTTTATAACTACTTCTCATACTATTCTAATGAATAAGATATTTTTATATCATTAGACATAATTTTTTCAACCTGCATTTTCCTTACCTCTATATGCAGGGTGATAAGTATTAGTATCTTTCCTCCCAACTGCTACAAACTCCAGGTTACCTCAGGTTACCAGAGAAAAGGGTGAGTGCATTTACTGGCATTATGTCCCAAGCAGATGCTCAGTTTTATACAGATATTAATTCATTTAATCATCAAAATTACCTTATGAAGAAATATTATTATCCTTGTTTACCAAATGAGAAAATTAATGCTCAAAGACTTTAAGTAACCTATTCAGAGTCACTCAACAGAAGGAAAGAAAGTATTATTGTGGAAAGTGCAGGGACTTTGGGGTGAAGGTCAATTACTAGTAAACTTGGGTGAGTAACTTAACAGCTGTATAGGAACTGACTGAAATAATGTCTCTAAAAGCCTGGCACATGGTATACACTCAATAAATGGTCACCCCACCTTGATCTAGACAGCAATAGGACTGTGATTTGACTCACCACTGTCTCACTCCAAAATCTATGCTCTTTGCCTTCCATAGTCTTCCTTCAAATAGAAAGCTGCCTTGTGCCTTGTTCATGCTTCAAAGCTGCCTTGAGGCTGTGTTTTTGCGCAGTGCAGAGCTGAAAAAGGATTATTATCCTCAGCAACCTTAAAAATTGGGTATTTAAGTATTGATTTACTTTTATTTAATATGACTTCCTGAAAAACCTCTTGTCTACCAAAGATTCAATTAAAATTATTAGCCTATAGGCATTTATGGATACATGACATATGCAGCTCTAATAAAAACAGATTAACCCCTCTCTTTCATATTTTACACTGCATCAAGCACTGAAAACTAAGTCTGATGTAATAGATCTCTTTTGTGGTTTTAATCATAACAATTGTACCAAATGACTTTTTTGTGCGTGTGATAACATCATAATGGAAAACTAAATCGATAGCATATTTCTCAATCTAATTATATGCCTTGCATTTCTAAACCAGCTTTAATGAAATACAGTAAGTGGTGGTGTGGAAATTAGAAGAGGCTAAAAAAAGCAGTTGCAAATAATGCTGTCAGTGACAGGAATAGTATGAACTATTGAGTCTAGTCTATGTGAATAATGCCTTCCCATCGTGATTGTAAAATAAAAAGAAGAAAAGGGGGGGTCTTCCTAACAAATCACTATTTTCAGAAATAAGTATTTTTACAGAATAAGCCCAGGGTACATCAATTTAAAAATGGATAAAGAGAATTGGAGACTGCAAAACTCATCTGCACACAAATATCACTTGTGTATCACAGGTCGACAATTTATAAACACACTAACACCTTCGTATAAATTTTAAGTAGCTTCTTTCCCTGTTTATAAGAGTAACTCATGTTCATTATACAAAATTTGGAAAATATTGAAAGACTCAAAGAAACAACATTCTTCAACCCAAAATACACTCCTGGAGATAACTCTGGTTAATATTTTTCTCAATTACCTTTGTGTTCTTTCCTATGCACATGTTACATATTTGAAGTCATAAAATAATGCCATTGAATGCATAGTCAGATAGCTCAATGTCATAAACTAGATAACCCACAAATAGACTCTAATGTAAACATATATACTTTTATAGATGCTTTTCCCCCTAGGGCATCATAAAAAAGAACGAGATTAGATAGCTTAAATAACAGAAATTTCTTTTCTCACAATTGTGGAGGCTAAGAGGCTTGATTTTGCCTCAAAGTGAAGTGATGGTAGGATTGGTTTCTTTTGAAGCCTCTCCTTGGCTCATAGATAGTCTTCTTCCCTGTCTTCACTAGCTCTTCCTTCTGAGTATGCCTGTGTCCATATTTCCTCTTTTGTAAGGAAACGAATCATATTGGATTAGAGTCACCTCTAATGACCTCATATTAACTTCGGTGCCTCTTTAAAGATCCAGTATCTAAATACAGCCACATTCTTAGGTACTAAGGTACTCAATGCATGAGTTTTTTTAAGTAGGAGAAAAAGAAACAAACTTTATTCATATGAAGTTCTCATAAAAATGGAACCTAAGAAGTGGCCAAAGCAGGCAGCTTTTATACTTTTTAGACAAAGCAGTAATAAATTTGTGAGAAATTGACTGGACAAAGAAACACTGGAGGGACAATTCAGTCCATAACAGGAGCTAAGTGTGGCCATACAAATCTATCATACACTCAATAAGGAGATTGTATCTTTTAGGCCCTGCAGCAAGTACTAGAGAGATAAAGATCAGTAAAGCAGAGTTCCTGTCCTGAAGAAGCTTAAATTAGTGAGCAAAGAAATGACTATTTAGTAAACTAAATGACTATTTAGTCATTGGGAATTTATTTATACTCTGGGAAACAGGTAAAGTCTCATACCATATACGAAAATAACCAAACGGCATACTTAGTAAAATGTTAAGTGTTAAGAAGAGGAATAGAAAAAAGGAAAAGGAGGAGGAGGAAAGCAAGAGAAAGGGTAAGAGGGAAATGGAGAAGAAAAAAAGTAGAAAATGGAAATGAACTGTATCTATCTCCCCTGTGAATGGTGTAGGTATTTTGTTTTAAATCATTAATTCAATAAACATTAGTTGACCATCTACTACATGCCAGGTGTTCATCTAGGCATGGAATCAAACCAGGGTTTTTGATGTTTGTGCGCATTGGAAGGAGCCCTTCAGATTGTTTATAATGTCAATACAAGTTCACATTTTTCTTTACCTTCCTGTTCAATATTGGCTTGGTCTCTTTATACCAATGTCGTGAGCTGTATGCAGTCAATGTGCTCCGGCATAAGTTGCTTTCAAGATATTTTCATAAATCAGATCTTATTAGAAATGCACAAAGAAAGCCGGCTGTTCAAAGGAGCCCTAGAGAGACCCCTGTGGTGAGGAGAAGCATTCTTATATAAAGGGAGGAACTCTGCTGGGGCTCCTGGGCCATGTCAATCCCAACTGTCATACCTGTGTCCTGGCTCACAGGTTATGCCTGAGCGCTCATCTGTGTTCACACTGTCTGTCCTTCTGCCTTGGATTACAAACCCCTGGAGGTTGGCCCGCCACATCTGTTCCCTTCATTGTGTCCAGTGTCACAATGAAACATGCACAGAGAGATCTTAGTAAATGATTTCGCTGCTGATAATGGATGCAGAAAGGGATCTCAGCCAGCAGTGTCCAGGGGGCTACACTGAGGAAATGTCCCAAGTGTCATACTTCTCAACATTAAAGCCCTACATCATATGCATGGCAATGCATTGTCAATTGTAGGAAACAGGACCCAGGATCCTTTTGTCCTATTCTTGTTCCCAGAAGCAGAGAAGAAATAATTTGAGGAGATGACAAAAGAGATTAAGAGAGTTGGAAATTCCTTGGGACCCTCCCAGAAGCTCATTTTGAGCTGTACTTGATTGCTGGCTACCCAATGCCTATGAAGAGTGCAGTCTTTTCTGTAAGCTTCCATGTCGTGCAGAATGACATCTGCTGTCCTCCCCAATGACATCCCTCTCATATTAGTGGTGCCTTGTATAGCCCCCTGCTCTCAGAATATAATTATCAAATCAGTAGAAATGCATGAGTGTCTGTCTTTTATCTTGGGTTCAGAGAAATATTTCAGCCAAAAGCTGTATTTCTAATAAGTAGTTTTATAGTGCCACTGCCAATAAACGAGTGGTGTAATTTCTGGTTGACAATGGCTCATTTCAATCAAAATGCAGTAACCCTAAAGTTGAAATCAAAATTCACAAATACAAACATGTCCCAAGAATTATCCTAACATTGGTGAATTTTCCCTAAGGGAAAAAACTATTTCTATGGTATGATTTAATTCTTTAATTCTTTGACCAGTGTAGTAATATTTAATTCTTTAATTCTTTGACCAGTTTAGTAATATTTTCCATCTTTATTTGTATCTCACTAAAATGATTTTCATGAATAGCCACTGTTTTACATTACATTTTATAATAGAGATTTTATTTATTTTTTCATCCACATTGAACTGCCATGGGAAGTTTTCTTTGGGGGCTATTAGTTCCCCAAACTCTAATTTTCTTAACTCAATTTTACATCCATAAATTATGTCTAAATTATTTTAGTTCTTAATGTCTTGTCAATTTTTTTACTTTATCTAGTTTTAGCCTATAATGGTTTCATTATTTCTCCAGAAAATAATAATTTCCCCAGTTGATTAGTGCATTTTCAACTTTACCTATTTTCCAGCTGTAACTTTTTTCTTTCTTTCTTTTTTTTTTTTTGCTTTTTAGGGCTACATCTACGGCATATGAAGGTTCCCAGGCTAGGGATCAAATTGGAGCTACAGATGCTGGCCTATGCCACAACGACAGCAACATGGGATCCGAGCCATATCTCTGACCTACACCACAGCTCATGGCAACACCAGATCCTTAACCCACTGAAAAGGTCAGGGTTCAAACTCACAACCTCATGGTTCCTGGTCGGGTTCATTTCTGCTGCACCAGGATGGGAACTCCTTCACCTGCAACATATTTAATTATGCAAAGTTTTAGTCATTACCAATTTTCTGTTATTTTGATTATTTCCGTCAGTAATATTCCACATGAATTAGATGGAAAATAAGATATTTTTATATGTTTACAAAGGGAAATAGGAAACAAAAGCATCAAAATATTTGTGAAGTCAATGTCGTGTGGTGAAAATTTCCAGCTTCATTCAAATACAAACATCCTTGGAAAGGTCAACCATCATTTATATTTGGAATATGTAAAAAGTGATTCACATCTTATACTTTCCTGGGAGATGGAAATGGAGGATTTCCTTTTCCCGGCTGCCTGGCATGTGCAGTGTGGACATATAACCTGGTCTCCATCTGTCTCTTTCCCCTTTCTAAGTCTCTGACTCTACAGCTGGAGAAACAAAGCAGAGAGAATGGGACAATTTTTTTCCTTGTGGCAAGGCTATGGCCGCAGGAGTGCTGGAATGATCTTTGAATAGTAATAGGTGGTAAAAGCGATGACAAGATGGCGATGATCATAATTGTTATAATCATCATAGTTACTTCTACAATTACTACTGAAATATTATTGTTAGGATTTAGTGTCCACATTGTGCTCCATGTATTTTAGAAACTTGGATTTAAAGCAATCTATTTTTCATTCTTTAGTCCCTTCCAGTGTGAACAATTATCTCATTTCCCTGATGTCAAATTTCTGCTAGCTCTATATTCCTTTAGAAAAAAAAAAAAATGAACAAACAAAACAAAACAAAACAAAAAAAAAACCTCACTGCCCAAAACTTTTGAATCTAACCGCAATAACGGCCTGAAACTAGCCAGAACACAGATTGGCACTTGAACCCAAATGCCAGGACTTAAACCCAGCCAAAACCCAGGTTGGGACTTGAATCCATGTGCCAGGACTCAAACCCAGTTTAAAGCCAGATTGGGACTTAAACCCGCGGTTTTAAATTCGAGTTACTCACCTTGTGTCTGGACTCACTAAGGCTCAGGTTCATTATGCCTCTTCTCAGAAGGCATTCAGTGAGAGACAAAGTGATAGGCAAGAAATAGATTAGGATAGGACGCTTGTAAGAGATGCAAGCGGGCAGGCAAGAAAGCTCTGCCCTAGGATCCAGTGGGCCACAGTTTTATCCTCCAAGGGGAGTGGGAGTTGGAAAGGCCTGCCTCTTCCTTTCTGGGAGTAGTAGCTCCTCCTTAGTATCTGGTAAGTTCTGTATTCAAATCAACTGAAGGATGGTCTTTTTTTTTTTTTTGTCTTTTTGCCTTGATGTAGAGCCGTGCCGGCAGCATATGGAGGTTCCCAGGCTAGGGGTCTAACAGGAGCTGCAGTTGCCAGCCTTCGCCACAGCCACAGCAACGCGGGATCCGAGCCGGGTCTGCAACCTACACCACAGCTCACGGCAACGCCGGATCCTTAACCCACTGAGCAAGGCCAGGGATCGAACCCGCAACCTCATGGTTCCTTTCCTAGTCGGATTCATTAACCACTGAGCCACGAAGGGAACTCCAAGGATGGTCTTTAAACTCTTGCCCTTGACCTGAATCTGAAGGCAAACCTCATCCCATCCCCCACCCAATGTCTCGCGCCTCCACCAGTCAAGCAAGTGTGCCTTGTTCTGATGGCTTTCTGGAGCAATTATTAACTTTAGCTTTCCTCTTTATCTATGGTCCCTTAATGGAAATTCTACAACCACCTGTGCCTACTCTATCAGTAGTAGCAGGTTACTACTTTACGTTTCACTATGCTTGATACTTCCTAGCCTTGCACACTCCCTCAGTTAGGAAGAATCTATAGGTGACACCTGGTCCAGCTCTGGGTGGCTTTGGTAAGGTGGAGCCAAACAGGAGAAAGAAAATCAGAGCAGCAGGAGATGGTCTTTTCTCCACAATGGAGCCAGATTTACAGACTACCAAGTCATTTCTGTAGACAGTGTATACTTAAAATTGACCTTCTATGCACCAAACTCCAAGCTGAGCCCTGGGGATATGGTAGTAAATAATGCATCGCCCAGGACTTTAAGGCAAGGTTACCATGAAGGGCAGCATAAGCATATGAAATTAAATGCTGGAGAAAAGATTCAAGGGCTTTTAGGAAAGGAGTGGCCATTGTCGAGTACATGGCTCAGTTATGAGTCAAGAAAGTCTATCTGAACTTAGCTCTGTAGAAAAGGGGGCTAGCAAGATAAGATAGCCTTGAATCCCAACTAACCATCTTGAGATATAGAGTTAGGCTTTAATCCTAAGGGTAATTTAGAATGAAGTTCCTCAGTTAGTCAGGCAAATAGGCCACAGATGGTGAGGCTGAGGAGCGAAGGCAACAGCCCACGACTCACAGAGGCAGCAGTGATGATATACTCATCCAGGACTTTAAACCTTGATTGGAAAGTAACACAGTTTATCCAGATCTCATTCATAGCATGAACTGGTCCTTTAACGTCCTGATATACTGGATGGGCTGAGTCTTTTGTTCTTAGGCCTGGGAGTAGGGGATGCAGGCAAGGTCACGGCAGATTCTTCTGGTTCCTCGGGTCTGGGCTTCATCACCAGGTGCTACTCTTCTAGGAAGAAGGGTCCCAGATGGAGCAGAAGTTTTTTTCATTTGCCTCATCTCTTACATCTTTGTCAAACTGAAGCCATGACAAACCTTTCTAAAGTTTTCCTGACACCGTAACATCTACTTCTCCTCTCAGTCACTTAGCATCCATGATGCTGGAGGCAGCACATTATCATGAGAAGACACTGGTGCCTATTTCAGTTAGGAATTATTTTTCTTTCAATAACAGAAGCTTAGGACTGGGAAGCTTAGGACTGGGAAGTTTAGGACTGGGAAGGCGGTTTTATATTTTTATCAAGATCTGAGACCTCCACTATCTTTTGCCTCTGCATTCTGGATAAATATTGCAAATACTTTGGGATGATGAGAGTGTAAGCAGCCTGCTGCTGCTTAATAATCTTTGCTCCATTTTAATATGCTCCTGAAATTTTAGAAATAAAAGACCAATTATTGCCATTCTTCCTAAAAATGCATATCCTCCCTATGAAAAAGCAAAAAGCAGTGGTTTACTCCTCCACACAACCTGGCTTTGAAGGATCATTAATATCTGGTAAAATGTTGAATTCTTTGATAGCACAGGGAGGGAGGATGGTTTTGGAATATAGAGCACTTGTGCTTGTATGTTTAGGCTGCTGTAACAAAATACCAGAGAATGAGTACCTTATAAACAACAGAAATTTATTTCTCACAGTTCTTGGGGCTGGGAAGTCCAAGATTAAGACACCAACAGACATAGTGTCTGATGAAGGCTCACTTCATAGTTCATAGACAGCCATCTCCTCAAGTGGAGGAGAGCATGGGGGAACTCTCTGCAGCCTGATTTGTAGGGGCAGTAACCCCACTGATATCAAATTCTCATGATAAAGTGTTATAGTAAGGGTGAAGCCCTCATGACCTTGTCACCTCCCAAAGGCCACCTCTCGCAATATCAACACATTGGGGGTTAGGATTCCAGCAAATGGATTTGGAAGGAACACAAACATTCAATCTACTGCAGCTGGGAAAGTTAGGTGTCTTAGAGAAGAGAGGATATTTATAGGTGCAAAGGGAGATCAAACCTCAGTCTGAGGGATGTGTCTCAAGGCTGCAAGGGAATGTTAGATTGCTGGTATTCCAACTCATTCCTACCCATGGAATCATTTATCTTTTAGTACCTTGAAGATTAGCATCATATGGCCTCAACATATCTAATGATACAGTCTGTACCTAGATATCTGCTTCTCTGTGTGCATCTATTAATTCCACATGCACACACACACAAAATGAGTATTAAGGATCTGCAGTATAGCACAGGAAGTTCTACTCAATGTTCTGTAATAACTTATATGGAAAAAAAGAATAGACATATGTAGATGTCTAACTGATTCACTTTGCTGTAAACCTAAACCTAATACAACACTGTAAATCAACTACACCCCAATAATTTTTTAAATAAAATTAAAAAGGAGTATTATATTAATTGAGGTAATTCTAGCCACTGTGACAAGCTCAAACACATAAAAAGTTCAAAACAATAAAAGTTTTTCATTTAAGTATTGTCCATACAGGTAATCCTGATTGGTAATGGCTTTATTCTCAGTGATGACTCAGGACCTCAGATTCCTTCCACCTTTTGGCTCCAAAGTCTTCAATATACATCTTCAATATCACTGCACTTGACTCCCACAAGCCAGTGGCATGAGGAACGAGCATGGAAGTTTTCACAGGGGAGATTTTTAAAGGCAAGGCTGTCATTCCCACTCGCGGTCCATTGGCCAGAACTCCATCAAAATGACCATATATATCTGCAAGTGAGACTAGAAAATGTAGGCCAGCTCATGTCCATGAACAAGAGGAAACAAGATCAGTGAAAGCTACTCTGTTTCTGCTAGAAGTGCCTGCTCTGTCCAGACGCTGGGCCGTGCACCAAAAAGACAGCAGCTACAACACAGATGTGGCCACCCCTCAGGGAGCTGAATGTATGGAAAAAAATCCAGAGTTTCAACAAATAATCACAAACATATGAATGCACATATTTAAACAATACCATTGCAAATATGATGAGAACACAGAGTAAAAGTGGCAAATTTAAGAAGTATTATGACATAGATGACAAGGGACTAAGATGTGTAGGAATCAGCCACATTAAGAGAGGAAGATGTGTGTGAGTGTGTGCTTGTGTGTGCGTCTGTGTGTGCGCGCGCGTGTGTGTGTTTAACAGAGAGAGAAGTTCATGGGAAGCGTGAAGCATTCCAAGGTGCAAGAATAACCCATGTCAGGGTTATTATTTGGCAGTCTATACCATTTGTTGCATTTACTGATTCAGCAAATACCATACTCAGAATATTCCAGGTATTCTGTACGTTTCCATAGATGATTCCGAAATGGAGAATGTAACATCTTGCCATCAACTGTCACTGCCCTGAAGAACTATTTTTGATCCATCGGGAACAAGACCTCACAAATACTCTCCTATATTTGGTATGATTTCAACTGTCTGAGGCCTTTTTTAACACTGAGTGTTATTCATCCTTCCATTTACTAAGCAAACTATTGAGTCCACAGCTGGGATGTCAGTGTCATCCCCTTAACTCAAAGTCTCAGCTCTACCCTACCAGAAAACAGGCTGAAGACCTAAATATCTGCCATCCTCACAGCCCCCTTTTAAGGAAATAACTCAAAGCACATTGTGTATGATGTTTCTGCTGACAGTCACAGAGTTACCCCACCGCTCTCCTTAGCCTGCTTGGATCAAGGCTCAGAATATGAGTTCAGGGCCACTAAGCTAAGGTAGTACAAAACTTTCCAACTTTTTTCTGTTTAGAGTCATGGTAGTTGTAATAGTAAGAGTAGTAGCAATATTTTATAGAATGAATTTACTTTCAAAATTATCCAATCAGATTTCCTCTCTTAGTATGATAAAAGCTAGATTCCTATGTCTTAGAGAACAAAATTCAGGGACTGTTTACCTTTTAAACACACACACACATACACACGCACACACAGGTCTGTACACAACAGGTCTTTCCTATGTTGTTATGGTTGAGTAAGAATCTGCTTTAAAAAAAAAAAGATCTGACTCGCTCTGTACATGGAGTAATAGGAATTTTGTAACTGTGGTCTAATGAGACACATCTTCAAGCATAGATACATAAACATAAACACAGCAAGTGAGGATTTCCCTGCAGGTAGGAGGGCTGGCAGTCTGAGGGACATCTAGGAATCTAGTTTGCATTTTAGGTTAGCTCCTGCTCTATTCTCTAATCCCTGAAGTCATTCCTACATTTTTAGTAGAGTCTGTTGCATATTACTGCCTTCCCTCCCATCAGTGATACTGTGGAGAATAAAGGAGAAAACTCCCATCAATGAATAAGACAAAGCAGGAGAGGCAGAAGGACAGCCTCAAGAGGCAAGTGTGAGCTTGTTGATCAAGAAACCAAAATTCACAGCAAAGGGCTCTAAGGAATCATAAGAAACTGTGTCATGAATCCCCTTAAATCTTCAGGTGGACACTGGGCTGCCCATTCTAGATAGGAGGGCTGCCCCAGGTCACTTCACTTTCAGGTTATTAAATTAAAAAGTAGCCTGCAGAAGGCCAACGCACATGGGTCCATGAAGGTCAATGTCACAGGCTCCCACTCAGGTCCTGTGGACATAAAACTGTGTGTTTTCAGACAGTTTTGAAGAAGGATACTGATGACTTGGCTTAGTAGTGACACTTAAGCTCTTCCAGCAACCAAATCAACAGACAGGAATACTTTGCCGCTACTCTGCTTCTCATCTTATTTCCAAATGTATATGTTGGTTGATTGTAGATTGTTGTTTCTTCTTTCTGTAAGGAAATGAAAAACTGCATCTTGAAAAGAGGCCATAAAGCTTTTCTGTAATTACCAAGAAACCTATCAATTTTATAGACAACCCAACTGATAACATATGGTCCAACACTACTTGGTATTTTCTTTTTGCGGTTTTCTCTTTTTTTTTTTGTCTTTTGAGTTTTATTTTTCTTTTTGATCTCTGAAACCAGCATGATACAGAGTGATATTTTAATTTATTATTATGAAAGGAACAGCCACTGGTTTTTAATGGTTACAGAGTGGTGACTTGCACCCCCGTCCCAGCTGCTGTCACTGGCGGGCCACGGCAGATCTGCAGCATCTTGTCTCCGGCACACATCAGTGCTCCTGCCTGCTGCCTCCCTCCCTCCCAGTGGACGGGCCGCCACCTGCTGCTGGCACAGTGCCGGTCCTTTGGGGAACAAATGTTCTCTGGCTGCTGGGTGACAGGACAGGACAGACGCCGGATTTCAAGGGAACTGGGGAAAGGCGCCCTGGGGCCTGCTGCCCCCACTCCTACACCCATCTGCCTTCCCTGCTCGCAGAGATCTCGCTAATCAGGGCCAGAGGAGAAGGGGCTTTTTGGTCCGACTGTGGTCTAGATTGTTCTGTTTCCTTTTTTCTATCAGTCTCCCTTCAGGCTATAGCGGCCATTTATTTATTCAAGCCACAAGCATTTCCTGGGCCTCTGTTCCATGCCAGGCAATTTGCTAAGTGCTAGAAATATAGACTTGAACACCTCAGTCCCTGACCTTGAGATGGTCACAGTTTAGTGGGATAGGAAAGACACACCAACCAATAAATTATAATATAGCTCTGAAACATACAGCAGAGTTAAAAGTCAAATGCACAGAGAATAGGCATTAAAGTATCACATAAACATGAAAGATGCAGACTTGCGAGACTTAGCCCCAGGAAAATCCAGCTTTGCCCTTGCTGCCTATTTGCTTTGGACCAATTCATTTAAGGTCTTTAAGTCCCAGTGATTCATCAGTAAAAGGTTATGTGAAATAATGTAGTGAAGCACTTTAACATAGAATGTGGTAAACACTCAATAAATTTAAGCCATTGTTACTCAGCACAATTTGTATCAAAATGCCTCTCCCAGAGATATATATGGGTCCCAGCCATGCATCTAGGCAGGGGTCCTGAAGCAGAGAAGGAATACTGGGGTGGGGGGCAGCTAGTGGACCACAAATCTTGGAGCCGAGGAAGACCCCAAAGAGCCATGTCCAAGGACAAACCCAGAGTACAAGGTCAAGTGAAAAACCTGCCTGGACTATCAGGCTGGAGGGGCTAGAGTGAAAGAAACTAAATCCAGGGCATCAGAACAGAGATTGGCAGTATCAGGCAAAACCCAATCAGAAAAGAACACACGATGCACAGTGAAAATCAGGAGCCCCAGCAGTCCTGAAACAGCTGGAAATCTTTCCTCAGAGGAGGTGGTTTTGATCTGAATCTGAACAGTTGAATGGGAACTTGCCAAGAAGACACCTAGGGAAGCGATGTCCTGGGAGGGGTGTCTTGGCAGGGGAAACAGCAGGGCAAAGGCACAGTGACATCCAAGGGGAAAAGTGAGAGTGTCAAGTAGCTGGGACACTGCGTGTGTAGAATAGAGTGGAAGGAGGTGAGGCTGGAAACAGGGCAGGACCAGAGACATGGAGGACCCTGAATGTCAGGCCAAAGAACCCAGTCTTATCCTGTAAGCCCACAAGTACATATCAGAGTCCCGTGTCCAGCTCTCACAAGGTGCCAGTGCTCAGGCCACACTGACTACATTTTCGAGTTAATTGGACTTGGCCATGAGTAGTTTTCAAAATTCCCCCAGTGATTCTTATGTGCACCCATGGACTGCAAACCAATGCTGCAGGCAATCAGAAGTCAATGGAGACTCTCCTTGCATGCCTAGAATGCTGTGACGCTAAGAAAAGAGATTCATTTAATTTCCACTAACATTATCAACACCGACTCCGTGCCAGGCGGCGTGCTAGGCCTTGTAAATACGGAGATGAGTGAGTCAGGGTCCACTGCTCTCTGCTTGGCTCTTCTGAGTTTATGAATCATGTTCACCTTCACTGTCTTATCCTGCCTGGTCATCAAGAGGGAATGTGGTTTCAGCCCTTCAGGGGAAGCCGTGCACATAATCAACTCGGTCATTGTGGGGCCTACTCTGAGGTCTGGCACTGGGCCGCAGTGGAGAAAATGAATTGAGCAATCTTTTATAGAACAAAATCAATAGCTTCAGAACAGCCAGCCACACCAGCAGCTGGGGCAGGAGGGCAGGAGGAGGGGAGAGCATGGCGGAAGGGGGAGGGAGCCCAGAAGAAAACAAGGACACTGCAAGGGAAAGGAGAGGAGAAACAGAGGCATCTGGAGGGAGAAAGCAGAAGGGGGCCAAAGGAGCTGGTTGGTTAAGGGGCTAAGTGGTGTTTCCTGAGGGAATATGGACAAAACCACTGCATCCCTCTTGTCTTAAGCTCCCTCTGCTGCTCTGAGCCCTGAGTGTGGGAGGTAGGTAATGTGAGATGGGAGGTAGGTAATGTGAGATGGGAGGGAGAAACTAACACTTAGTAGGTTCCTCTCCCTGTGCTGAGTATTTTGTGTCCATTCATATAATTTAATCCTCACTAATCACTCATTTTACGAATGAGAAAACTGAAATCTTAAAGGTTACTAAGCTACCAAACTCATGTGTGATGGAGTCATTTAGCTCCTTAGAGGCTAAAAGAGAAACGGATGGGGGCATCACTTTGTAAAAAGAGAGGCACTACAAAAATAATTATTTTTTCCACCCTCTGTCCATGTGTGCCACAGGCACAAAGTTCAAAGACAGGAGCTCTCAGGTCATCCAGTGTGGAGGTGATTGAGCACAGGGGCACCACTATCCCACCTAGCTTCAATTTACTTGGAAACCTGTCCATTCAAGTGACACTAGGCAGATGAAAGAGAAAAGGAAAAACAATCTCACAGAACAGTTTCTTAGAATCCTCAGGCACAAACCCTCCTAGGGGAATCCCATGGGGGAGACCATGGCTTTCCCTACTGGGGCTGGAAAGACCTGCAGGGTAGGGAACGAGCTCATTGCAGCCCACTGGAGTGAGAAAGACTTCACTCCGAAAGACAGAACTCTGCTCAGGCTTACTGTGTGCTAGTAAACCACATAATCAGGTCTCTAGTGACTGTTTAGATATACACCCAACTCACACTAGGCCAGGCAAAGGGACTTTACCAGAAGGATACTGGCTTATCTCACATGGGTGGAAGTGTTGGACCAAACTGCAAGAATGTGGGCTTGTAATCGGGCTTGAAGCAACTAGAATTGGGGGCATGGCCCAGAATGATGTGTCTCATCTCTTTTCTTTACCCCCCTGGTTTTGCACTGCTGTCTTCCTTGTCTATCACCACAGAATGCCTTCTGCTTCAAGGTGCAAAACATGGCCACCAACAGCTCCTGGGCCTCATGTTGCATAGATCCTGCCTTCAGAGAAGTAAGTCTATAGCTTAGAAAAAAACCTAGAGTAAGGCTTATATAAAAGTATTATATTTGGTTGAGACTGGGATGGTACCTACCCCTTCACCAATCAGCTTTGACTGGGGGAGCAAGGTTATGCTCCTCAACAGTATGGCAAGCCCACTGTATCCCTACGAAAAGAGGAAGGATACTATCAGAGGAAGGGACAGGAATTAGGATCTTACTCTCTATCTTGTCAATAGAAAGAAGACCTCTCAACAATAGAAGAGGGAGGTTTCAGCAGTGGGAAGATTTTCAACACATTATTCACATGCAAAAACACTGTGCAATCAGGAGACATGAATAAGACCAATCACTAGTCCCCAAGGTGCTCACAATACCAGTGTGGTGGATCATCATTCCCCTTTCCTCACCAGCACACAGTGAGAGTGTATTTCCCACACTACCTGTAGTCAGCAATGGTCATGTGATTGACATAACCACTGGAAAGTAGTGTGTCATTTCCAGACCTGCTTCATAGAAATGTTCTCATGCAATACCCCTATTCCAGTTGAATAGAATTGAGATGAGCCTACCACCCCCAAGAGGTAACCAGGAGGCCATGTGTTTAAAACTGTAGAACCACAGATGAAAGGAGCTTGGCTCTCTAAATTCTGGCTTAGAAGAGACCTGCTAACCATAAGCACACACACTGGGCTCTTTTTAGTGTTAAGCATTACATTTTGGAGGCATACTTACTACAGATGTTATATCTGCCTTTATTAATAAAGTTGGCAAACATTGCATTAACTGGAATTAACTATTTTGAGTCCCAGGTGTGAGGTAAACTTGTTGGATGATAAAGAAAATCACTTAATCACGATCCTAATTCCTGTCCCTCTCTGAGTCTCTCCATTAATTATAGCTAATATTGCAGGATTTTTCATTAATGAATAGAGATAATGCATGTGAACAAAAGTGAATGCTAAATTACAACATCAGGATGGAATATTATGAAATTATCTCTATATTGCCATTTCTCAAGTATGCCAAGATTTAATTTTAGTACCTTCAAAAGCTTTCAAGTTTGTCATTGAAAGTCTCCTATTTAATAAAGGAAGCAATATAGGTTATAAGAATATAATTTTTCTATAGAACTCAAAGTTATTTTCACATTGAATTTTTAAAAATAAGTGGCACTTAAACATTTTTTATTTCTTGAATTAATCAGATTAGGAAATGAATAACTTGTTCACCATGAACATTATGAAGCTTCATTTATATCTTGAAGAAATCAAGAATGGATCAGAGTGCAGTTCAATATCAAAAAGACAAACAATCCAATCAAAAAAATGGGTACAACATCTAAATAAACATTTCTCCAAAAAAGACATATAGACTGCAAAAAAAAAAGAAAAGCATGAAAAGATGCTCAACATGGCTATTAGAGAAATTCAAAACAAAACTACAATGAGGTATCACCTCATACTAGTCAGAATGGCCATCTTCAAAAAAATCTACAAACAATTAATGCTGGAGAGGGTGTGAAAAAAGGGAACCCTCCTATACTGTCGGTGGGAATGTAAGCTGGTGCAACCACTGTAGAGAACAGTATGGGGGTGCCCTAAAAAACTAAATATAGAACCACCATATGACCCAGCAATCTCACTCCCGGGCATATATCCAGAGAAAACCATAATTTGAAAATATATATGCACTCCAATGTTCATTGCAGCACTATTTACAATAGCCAAGACATGGAAACAACCTAAATGTTCATCAACAGAGGACTGGATAAAAAAGATGTAGTACGTACATATAACGGGTATTACTCAGCCATAAAAAAGAATGAAATAATGCCATTTCTAGCAACATGGATGGACCTAGAAATCATCATACTAAATGAAGATATCAGACAGAGAAAGACAAATATCACATGAAATTACTAATATGTGGAATCTAACAAAAAATGATACAAAAGAATTTATAAGACAGAAAATGACTCATAGATTTTGAAACCAAATTCAGTTACCAAAGGGGAAATGTAGGGTGGGAGGGATAAATTAGGGGATTGGGACTGACACATACACACTACTATCTATAAAACAGATGAGTAACAAGGACCTACTTATATAGCATAGGGTAATCTACTCAATAATGTGTAATAACCCATGAAGGAAAAGAATCTGAAAAAGAACTGACATATGTATAAGTATAAATGATTTACTTTGCTATACACCTGAAACTAACACAACGTTCTAAGTCAACTATACTCCAATAAAATTTCATTTTAAAAAAATGAATTGAGTCTAAGGGGGGGAAAAAACTTGCCTTTAGTCATTGGCAGCTCTGGGCTTTGATCCTGGAATCTCTGTTCCAAATTGTCCTCCCTCCTCATTTTCTTTTTGATTCTCCTGTGAGGCATAGCTGGTTCATAACTACCACTGCACTCACGAAGCTATGGAGAAGAGCCCAGTCTCAACTGACCCCTTCCCATCCCTTCACCAGAATTCTCTGATTAAGATTCATGCACCCTGTTACATTAGCGGTTTTCCAACCAGGCTACTCCAAGCTCCCTAGGAGCCTTTAGTGTGTGTGTCTGGGGGGATGGGGTCCTCCATTGATACTCAAACAGCACTGACTTTATCTGCTCATCCATATTGAGTTTCTAAATAAGATTTCTTTGAACATAGAGTTTCTTAGTTTAAAAAAGAAAAAAAAAAGGTGAAGATTTCCCTTTGTGGCTCAGCAGTAATGAACCCAACTGTTATCCATGAGGATGCGTGTTCAATCCCTAGCCTTGCTCAGTGGGTTAAGGATCCAGCATTGCCTTGAGCTGCAGTGTAGATTTCAAACGCTCGGATCCCATGTTGCTGTAGCTGTGGTGTAGGCTAGCAGCTGCAGCTCTAATTCAGCCACTAGCCTGGGAACTTCCATATGCAGCATGTACAGCCCTAAAAAAAGGTTGGAAGAAACTACCATGAGATACCACCTCACACCAGTCAGAATGGCCATCATTAACAAGTCCACAAACAACAAATGCTGGAGGGGGTGTGGAGAAAAGGGAACCCTCCTGCACTGTTGGTGGGAATGTAAGCTGGTACAGACACTATGGAAGACAGTGTGGAGGTACCTTAGAAAACTCTACATAGAATTACCATATGACCCAGCAATCCCACTCTTGGGCATATATCCAGACAAAAATTTCCTGGAGAAAGACACTTGCACACGCATGTTCACTGCAGCACTATTCACAATAGCCAAGACATGGAAACAACCCAAATGTCCATCGACAGATGACTTGATTAGGAAGATGTGGTACATATACACGATGGAATACTATTCAGCCATAAAAAAGGATAAAATAATGTCATCTGCAGCAACATGGATGGAATTAGAAACTCTCATACTGAGTGAAGCAAGTCAGAAGGAGAAAGACAGATGTCATATGAAATCTCTTATAACTGGAGTCTAAAACACTGCACAAATGAACATCTCAACAGAAAAGAAAATCACGAACTTGGGGAACAGACTTGTGGTTGCCAAGGGGGTGGGGGAGGGGTGGGGGAGGGGTGGGAGGGAATGGGGATAACTAGTGCTTT
>PVHT020000066.1:13784886-13818725 GCA_004024745.2 Catagonus wagneri | reverse complement strand
CAAGTCAGAAGGAGAAAGACAGATGTCATATGAAATCTCTTATAACTGGAGTCTAAAACACTGCACAAATGAACATCTCAACAGAAAAGAAAATCACGAACTTGGGGAACAGACTTGTGGTTGCCAAGGGGGTGGGGGAGGGGTGGGGGAGGGGTGGGAGGGAATGGGGATAACTAGTGCTTTAATGATGGAATAGCAAAGAGCTCCAAGTGTATTGCACGGGGAACTATATCTAATTACATGTGACAAATCCATATATGTACATGTAATCGGGTCACCACATGGTGCAGTTGGAAAATCTGACAGAAATCTGTAAACCAGCTATAATGCAAAAATAAAAAAAAAACTTAAATAAATAAATAAATCCAAAAAAAAAAAAGGTTGGAAGACAGTGAATCAAAATCTGAACTTGGGGGTTATAATATGATGGCAAACAACAAAGGAGACAAGGGCTTCATTTTCTAATGCTCTGATATTCCTTATGACTTCAGATGAGTCTTTTTCCATTTTAGGTCTCAGTTTTCTTGCCTGTAAAATGGGAAGTTCAATGACATGAGAGCTTAGTCCCCTTCCCATTTCACTTTCAAAAGTCCCCTGGCAAGGTCACTCAGAGTGTGTACTCAGCATTGGAGGTGGAGGCAGGGAAGGTAAGAGGGGCTGACTATGAGAAGAGGAGTAAAAGCCCCAAGACAGAGCTTTTAACTTTATGAAAAATATTTTTGAACTATAACTATGTGCCAAGCACTGTGCAAAGCAGTGAGAATATCACATTGAATCAAGAAGATATGGCACTTATCTTGGTGAAGGCAACACATGAAGGATATCTATATGTTGCTAGATCTTACAGTGATAGATGTCAACATCAAGGAATAAGGGGACTGTCAGAGAGAAAGGGAAAGGTATCAGAAGAACAAATCATTCTTTGTTTAGCCACCCCCCCCAAAAAAAAATTCAATCGTCATCTTCTTCATACAGGTTTAACTTCTTCTTTCACTATTTTAGGCATATTTCTGAATCAGTAATAAAGGCTAAAAAGAACCCAGTTCTTCCTTTAATCATTTACTCACTCACTTGTCATTTATATAGCATGCACACTGAGGCTCTCCTTTGCCAACATGCTGCACCAGACACTGAGGACCCAGAAATGAAGTCAATGTGAGACCAGCCATTGAGATGCTCATGATCTAGTGGGGAGACATGTAGAGCCCTACAGCAAACGTGCTGAGAGCTGTGAGGAACAGAATGAGGGAATCAAAAGTGGTCCTTCATCACTTCTCAGGCAATCCCTCCTTCCTCCACTTTCCCACCTCACCTATGGCTTGTGGATGCATCTCTTTATGCTGAATCAACAAGATCATGCAGAGGCATCCACAGGGAGAAAATAATGAAGGCACCAGAAGGTCACCACAAATAGAAGTCAGTTATGTTGCTTCGTGATTTAAAGTACTAAATGGTACATTTACTTCCATTAACTGAAATAAAGTGGAGTTCTCTGGGGGTGATAACGGTGGAATTTTCATGACTTTACTCTGGTCTATCTGGTTACAGAACCGACCTGAATATTGAATGTTCTTGAAACCGTGAGGAATGAAAGATGTTCTATACTTTATCTTCCTAGCTCTCCTCCACCTGATCTTTTTCAGTTATAGACATAGTCCTTATCTTTACTTTTTTCTCATTTTTCAAAGTTTTATTGAAGTATAGTTACTTTACAATATAATACCATTTTCTGCTATACTGCAAAGTGACCCAGATATATATATACATAAACGCCCTTTTTTAGTATTATCTTCCATCCTGCTCTATCCCAAGAAATTGGTATAACTTCCTGTGCTATGCAATAGAACCTCATTGCTTATCCATTCTAAATGTAATAGTTTGCATCTACTAACCCCAGACTCCCAGTTCATACAACCACTCTTTCCCCCTCCCTCTTGGCAACCACAAGTCTGTTCTCTATGTCTGTAAGTCTGTTTCCGTTTTGTAAATAGGTTCATTTGTGCCATATCTTAGATTCCATATGTAAGTGATATCATATGGTATTTCTCTTTTTCTTTCTGATTTAACTTCACTTAGTATGAGAATCTCTAGTTGTATCCATGTTGCTGCAAATGGCATTTTGTTCTTTTTTATAACTGAGTAGTATTCTATTGTGTATGTATACCACCTCTTGTCAATCCATTCATCTGTTGATGGACATTTAGGTTGTTTCCATGTCTTGGCTATTGTGAATAGAGCTGCTATGAGCAAACAAGTGCAAGTATTTATTTTGAATTGTAGTTTTGTCTGAATATATGTCCAGGAGTAGGATTGCTGGATCTTATGGTAGTTCTTTTTTTTTTTTTTGCCTTTTATCATTTTAGGGCCACACCCGCGGCATGTGGAGGTTCCCAGGCTAGAGGTCTAATCAGAGCTGTAGCCACCGGCCTACACAGCAGCCACAGCAACGCAGGATTCAAGCGGCGTCTGCAACCTACACCACAGCTCACGGCAACACTGGATAGTTAACCCACAGAGCAAGGCCAGGGATTGAACCCGCAACCTCATGGTTCCTAGTCAGATTCGTTAACCACTGCGCCACGACGGGAACTCCTTATGGTAGTTCTATATTTAGTTTTCCGAGAAACCTCCATACTGTTTTCTATAGTGGTTGTGCCAATTAACATTCCCACCAACAGTGAAGGAGGGTTCCCTTCTCTCCACACCCTCTCTAACATTTATTTGTAGACTTATTAATGATGGCCATTCTGACCTGTTTGAACAAAGACCTTAGTTTTCAATCACTCAGTTAAGAAATGTTTACTGGAGTTCCAGTTGTGGCACAGCAGAAATGAATCCGATTAGTACCCATGAGGATGTGAGCTCAATTCCTGGCCTCGCTCAGTTGTTCGGGGATCCATTGCTGCCATGAACTATGATGTAGGTTACAGACATGGATCCTATCCCACATTGCTGTGCTGTGGTGTAGGCTGGCAGCTGCAGCTCTGATTTGACCCCTAGCCTGGGAATTTCCTTATGCCATGGGTGCAGCCCTAAAAAGCAAAAAAAGAAAAAGAAAAAAGAAATGTTTACTGAGCCCTAGTGCATGGCGGACACTATGATTTGTACAGACATGTAAATGAAAGAGAAATTATCCTTGATCTCAAAGACCTAGCAGTCTCACAGGAAAGACAATCAGGATGATTACATTCAATACAACTGGTGCCACATGGGAAGTGAGGCCAGTGAGTACAGAGTACAAAGGAGGGACACACCACAGCTTGGAGGTTCTAGAACAGCTTCCTAGAAGAGAAAACCAAACTGACCAGGAGACAAAGAATCATGACTGGTCGAGTAGATGAGGTTGGAAGTGTGTCCAGGCAGAAGGGAGATGGTCTCCCGAAGATGCTTCCTAAAGCCAGTGTGCTCATTCTACTCAGGAACTCGGTATGCAGCATGTGCATTGGAGTCAGAAAGATTTTATTCTCATTTTTGTTCTGTCTCTTCACCTATCTTAAAAGTGAAGTAGATGATGTGTTTCATGCAGCAGCTGACACCAGCAAGTTTCATAAACTTGGAAAGATGGAGTTCCTGTTGTGGCTTAGTGGTTACAAACCTGACTAATATCCATGAGGATGTGTGTTCAATCCCTGACCTTGCTTCAGTGGTTAAGGATCTGGTGTTGCTGTGAGCTGTGGCATAGGTTGCAGACGTGGCTCTGATCTTGCATTGCTGTGGTTGTGGTGTAGTCCCGCAGCTGCAGTTCTGATTTGACACCTAGCCTGCGAACTTCCATATGTCACACCCATGGCCCTAAAAAGCAAATAAATAAATAAACAAACAAACAAACAACCTTGGAGAGATGGAAAGATGCATGTGGGTGTGTGATTGTGTGGATCAGAGAGGAACACTTGAGTGTGTCTCTGCAGGACTGAAGGCACGCCTTATCTGATAGAGTGAACTACCTTTAGTTTGTTCCCCCAGATCCACCTCCAACACCCCTGTAACCAGCTCTGTGCCCTGGGAACTTGGCCTGTTTAAACTCTATCAGAGGGCTCCCCTGTTGACTTCCAGTTGGGTCAAGCAATGAAGAGCACTGTAGGAGATCAAAGAGAAACGAGTTATCTCAGGTTGCTATACCCTTGGCGAAAGGCCACAACTCCTTCCAGGTGGCCCTCTCCCTCCATTTTCTAGATTTCTAGATTCTAGTAACTTCCCCTCCTTTTATCCCTTGTACACAAGGGTAAAAAGAGCCAGCTTCTATGAGAACTTGGACACTGAATCATCCTTCTGGTTTCTATACAACCTGCCTTTACTTTTATAAGTGAATTCTTTATTCAATTCTTCTCTAATCACCCAGGTTGAGTATGCCATCTGTTTCTTTCTGGGACTCTGGTAGACTCATATTCTATAAACCCCTCAAAGGGACTCTAAATAAATATGTGTACATGAAAACTCATTTTTAGGTAAAGGAAAAAGTAATATATATTGTTAGGGATATATTGAGGCACCAAACCAACTCAGAGCTAAGTGACAGAGGTGGAAAGGCTCTCTGTCTTGTCCTTCTCGTCTGTCCCACAGAGCTGAGAAAATTGAGAACAGTGTCCAAATTTTATTCATCTTTTAATCTGAAGCCCCAGGATCTAGCTTAGAAACTGAAATACAGAAGATGTGCTCAATATATGCATGTTAAATGGATGTTCACAGAATTATCATTAGCTGGAAAAGATGAAGGAGATAAGAAAAATTATTTCTATATTTCCTGCTCTCTCTATACTCACATGCATATATACACCCACACCACACCTATGACTTTTTCTCACATTTCAAAAAACCTTGCATTGGTCATTCTGATCTTGATTAAAATAATATATCTCTGGAGGTCCACAGGAGAAAATCCTCTTCTTCACTTTGTGAGGTAAGGACCCCAAACTGTAATACTGGAGTTGGGATGGCCACTCCGCCATTGACTCAAGAACGTTAGAGGCAGATGAAAGCTTGGAGCTCATATGGCCCCAAGGTAAATGCTTCCTTTAAACTTCCTGACTTTTTTATATTGTGACCAGTCTTTGGGAGTAGAGTTGGGAGACTGAGAGATCCAGGATCTCACCGGGAGAGAAGGTAGCCCAGGCAGCCGTGAAAGAAATAGTATCCCAGCATTGGGAACCACATTTGCAAAAGCACAGAGGAGTGAAGTGTCCTGCCTGTATCAGGTGACAGAGTAGTTGGGGAGAATGGACAGCACTGGGGGTAGGGGTAAGCCACAGACCAAAGAGGGAGCAGGGCTCAACTCTATTACCTTCTAGCTATGACCTTGGGAGAGAAGCCTCCCCTCTGTGTGAAGTGAGGAATTGAGAGGGCCACATCATTTATGTAGACCTTCCTTTTCCATAAATCAATGATTCTAAAAATGCTTCATATTTCTGTAGCTCTTCACAGCTCATAAAGTACATTACCTCATTTCACTCTGTAGCACTGAAGGCAAAACTTGGCAGAATTCAGAGTTGACCTTACTCTTTTTCTGTTTTCAACTGGAATGCAAACCTCAAACATCCCAAGTTCTCACTTCTGAACCATTCTCTCCAGTAACCTGTCACCCCTTGCTGACCACACACACACACACATACAAACACAACTTTCTCAAGGTCAAAATAATTCTTCTGAAAAAGAATTCCCACGTTTAAATTTCAAAAAGTGGTCTGGGTTACTAACCCCAACCTATATTAAAAGGATGAAGAGTACAGGTCACTCCCAGCACCTGGACAGTAGGCAAGTCTTACTGCTGCCCCAGAAGCCCTGATGATTTGGAGACTCAGCTACCAGTCATGTCCAGAGAGTCAGAATCCAGAGGATCAAGAGAGGTATTTCTGATGGGCATAGGTGAGAATAATAGGGTCAGTCTAGAATTCCAGTCTAGAATTCCAAATGGTGCAATTGATCCAAAAGAGCCTTAATAATTGAGGCCATATAGTAATGGGAAGTGACGAAAAGTTGCTTTTAGTCTAGATTCTAACACTGCCCAGATAAGTAACCTAGATCAAGGTAATTCACTTCACCAAGATCTGTTCTCTCATTTATAAAATTAAGGGTTGGGTTAAATGATCAATAAGATGCCATTCATTTTATTTCTTTTTTCATTAATTGCACACTGATTGAGTATATACCCTGTGCCAGACCTTGTGGAAGGCACTGGCATAAAAATTTTTAAATGTTAATTAAAATTAAATGTGAGAGAGACAGACAGACAGAGTAAAGCTCTGTGCCCTCAGGAGTTCACATCATGGTTGGGGAGACAGATGTACAGAGAAACAAATGCATCGTGCAATAAGAATCACCTATATAGTGGAAACTCAAGGGAGGTTATTCTTTCTGATGGAAGAATCAGAGAACCCTCAGAGAGAAAGAGATGCTAAAGTCGGACCTGAAAGTGAATAAAGCTGAGAGGGGCTCTCCCCACCAATGGGGAGCAGAGCAAATGAAGACAGGCTGAAGGAAATATCTTAGTTGGTAATGCATAGGACGTGGGGTGATGTGGAAGGCAATGGCTGCTGGAGATGCAGGTAGGAGTCAGACTATGAAAGCCAAGTCAGCCTGGGTGAGATGGTAAAGATTCTCACAAAGTTATAGATGGGGAGAAACATAATCAGCTCTGCCTTCAGTAAACATCACTCTGGCTACTGTAGGGAGCACAGACTGGAGGAGCCCAGAACTGGGGGTAGGAGCTTACTGAGAAATGAAGATCACTATGTGATGCCAAAGGAGTTAAAGTCTGAACAAAGGCAGCCTCCATGGAGATGGAGAGGAATGTGTGAAGTTAGCAGACTTTCAGGGAGTGCTATGTGTGATATATTTGTTTAACAAACATTTATATGGCATTTACCATGTGCCAAGCCCTAATCTAAGCACTCAAAAATATTAACTCATTTAAACATCACACCAAACCTATGATGTTAGAATGATTATCTTTATCCTAAGGATGCGATAAATATGACACAGACAGGTTAAGTTACTTATCCAAGGCCCCACAGCTCATGAATGAATAGTCTTCCCCTTGAGTCTATGTTCTTAACCATAGACACTAATACCACTAATACTATGCTGACAAGAGTGACTGCCAAGAGTACCTGGCTTAGATGCCTACTAGATGGATGGTCATGGCATTTATATCCTGACAGGAGAAAGACCGAGTTTATTGGGAGAATGTTAATCAAAGCACCTGTGACATCATGGAGGAAAAGCCCAGCAAGGAGATGGGCAGGTGGATGTGAAGATAAGAAGAGAGTTCTATGCCAGAGATCTAGACTTGGAAATAATCTGTGTACATATGGCAGTGGTCAGCAAGTAGGTGACTGGTATGGGCCACGTGACGTGGCCAGAGGTGCTCTTCAAACGGCACATCTGGTTCTGGTTGCAAGTCAAGAATTATTCCTCATTTCCTATAGAATATTTATTATTCTGCTAGTTGTGCACTTACTACTATCTGAGGACATGGTTGTTTTTACCCAAAGGCCATGTTTGTAGTATTCCAAAGCCTATAAAAATAATACGAGTTGCCAACAGGAAACAGGACTTTGATAGAGTATCTATAATAAGAAATTGAGGCAAATGAAAAGTCTAGTGAGACTGGACTTCATAGAGTCTTTCATTGTAATCCTCTTTTTAATATTTAAAACATATATATAATCATTGGTACAAAACACCAGCATTGTAATTTGGTCAGGTTGGTTCTGTGTTTACATTCCGTTTATTAAAAATTTAGCAAAAATGAATAATTGAAGAAAGACCAGAGATTAAACACTTTTGCAATGACAAGTTAAAGGTTGAAATTCAGGTCTATTGAATAATGACTACATCCATTTAAAAATTAGGATTTTTCCTTTCAGAGCTCAAAGAATTCTGACGTTTTTATGGAAAGCAAAAACAACACTCATTGAGTGCAGGCAAGTCATTTCATTCACACACACCTCAGTTTAGGTTCAGTCATCACAAATAAATGTTTCAAGTTTTCACTATGTCAGGCATTGGGCTGTATGCCTTCTATCCAGTCTCATTAAGCTTTCATAACTAACAGGCAAAGACAAAATTATTGTCCTCATTTTCAGGATAATGAACTCAAAGTTCAGCAAGGGGAATTCACTTGTCCAAGCTAATTCAGTGAATAAATGGAAAAACTGAGGATTTCCCCCCACTCTATCCCTGTACCAAGTCCCTGTACCAAGTTTGGGCAGTCTCTCAAAATCCAGGGCCCAGCTATTTTCTTGATATTAACTTTCTCTTGCTCTCTGGAAAGGCTTCCAAGAATTCTTCAACTCCCTAATCTTTTCCATCTTTCCAGACATCATCTCAGAGCCCATATCCCCATGAATTCCAGCCCATATCAGTTCTCTTTTTGCTCTTCCCTTGTTTGACTACACCACCCACACCACTCACATTGTCATTTGAAACCATGGGATTCCCATGGCTAAGCCCTGTCTTTGCACCATAGTCGCTTTTCAGCCATGACTCTCTAGCTTCTTGCATTGTGGGTCCCACTTGACTTGTCTAATAAAACATTGCCAAATTAAGTGAAAGGTGGTTGTTGGGGGTCTCTGAGGGTAACTACAATATATTGCACCCCTCTTCTCATCCTGAATCCTGGACACCTTGAGAGATAAGCAAAAGAATGGCAGACGATGTTCAAAAGTTAAACTTTAGTGCTTGGGCTGATAAATTCGAGGATCAAAATGGTTTTTGGAGCACTGAAAACAAAAGCCTGGCAACAGAGGCTCATGTACACACGTTAGCCAGGAGAGTCATGCTCAGGTGTCACTCACAGTTTAGCTAGGCAGGAGAAAAATTAATGGGAAGAAAAGAACAGAGAACCTCCAGCTATTCTTACCTAATTTTTTCATAGTGTCTTGACACCTCTCCCAGGACAGAGCGATTCCATAAGAAAGGAATAGGGCATATGAGTTGGGCAAGGTGTAGGGAAAATGTTCCCTTCTAACACTGTTGAATAACTCACCAAATTTCCATCTATTCTACATTTATTAAGTATAAGAAGAAGAAGAATGAA
Source organism: Catagonus wagneri (assembly GCA_004024745.2). Classification (NCBI taxonomy): domain Eukaryota; kingdom Metazoa; phylum Chordata; class Mammalia; order Artiodactyla; family Tayassuidae; genus Catagonus; species Catagonus wagneri. The sequence goes on along the minus strand of PVHT020000066.1, from coordinate 13,809,691 downwards.
GAGTAACAATATTCTCTATAAGACCTCTGAGAGTATCTGAAAAATATGAAATACTCAATGATTACCATAATAATAACAATGGTATAATAATAATATGGTGCACATACTGTATACTAGGAATTAGGCTATGCTTCAAATCCCTGTAATTTCTGTATGTTTGAATCACATTATATATATGAAGATTTAGCAAAATTAAACTTCTTTTTTTTTGTCTTTTTGCCTTTTTTTTATGTGGAGCTGCACCCGCGGCATATGGAGGTTCCCAGGCTAGGGGTCTAACAGGAGCTGTAGCTGCCAGCCTTCGCCACAGCCACAGCAACGCGGGATCCAAGCCGCGTCTGCAACCTACACCACAGCTCACCGCAACGCCGGATCCTTAACCCACTGAGCAAGGCCAGGGATAGAAGCCGCAACCTCATGGTTCTTAGTCAGATTCGTTAACCACTGAGCCAGAAGGGAACTCCCAAAATTAAACTTCTAAGGTCACATGTCAACTAAATGGTAGAATCAAGACTGAAATCCAACTTTTGTAACTGTACAGTTTCTTAATAGCTTGTAAGTATTCACTTCTACTTCTGTAGACAAGACAGATAATTCCAAGACATATAAGTTTTACTTACACTTCTTATGTATACATATAGCACATCAACTCTTTTCAAACATGGCTTCCAGAATCTGTTATTTTATTTTTAATGTCTACTGAAATGATTATCAATGTCAACAGAAAACATATATGCATGCTGAATAGAGGTAGCTATCGTATCATTTAAGTGTGATTTACTTGAAGTCCAAAGACCCAGTCTTAAAAGCCAGCTCAGAAACTTATTGGCTACAACAGTCTATTTTGAATAAATTACTTAACATCCCAGATCAGTTTTTTAAAAATAATATCATTAAGCATGTCATAATATTGTTAAGACTACAATAGATAGATAGTCTGTATAAAATGTGCAGCACGATGTCTGGAACATAGTAAGCATACAAGAAATCATTACTAAGAGGAAGGCAAAGGGTGAGAGAGAGTGAGGGAGAGGAAGAAGAAGAGCCAAAATCTTGCTGTAGCAGAAGCTACAGCAAGAAAGCATAAATGTAAACTGTTTACGCAAGTACTAAGGGCATTGGAATTGCAGGAACCATGTGTTATTGTCTGTGCCACCAGTAACTACTCGAATGTGTAACCCAGGGCAGGAACCCTATAAATGTACGTGAGACAAGATCAACCTGCCTCAAGGTCATCCCAGACCCATGGTATTTATCGGATTTCTTTGCTCCTGAGACTCTCCTTAACTCTCCGTCAGACCTAAATTATGAGACCTTTTCTCACCAATGACAACAGAGAAGAAAAATACAGTCACCACCCCGCAACTCATAACTGCTTTACTACCAACAGTTGCCTCCAGTTAGAGCTGCCGATGACTGTCATCAGCAGAATGCTTACAATTTCAGGACCTAATTTTCCTCAACTGTAAAACAGGGGGCTTCCAATGGCTGCTCCTAAAGGATTGTGGTAGGAATATATTAACCAATACATTTAAACCATTTCATATATTTATGTTCCTTCCTTACACGTGTACTCACGCATTCTTCACAATAATCTGTAAAGATAGAAAGCAGGGCTTGTGTAAAGGGAAAAATACTTACTGTCATTGTTAATTTGTTCCAGTCTTTCTTACTTTAGCATAACCTGTTCTTCTACAGTTGAGCTAAGGTTAATTCACAATAGTTTTTTTCTCAAAAAATATTATTATTAAATATTATTATTTGCAAACAATATAGAAGTTTAAACATGTGTATTTAAAATCTCTTGTAGAAATTGGGAGTTCCCATTGTGGCTTAACAGGTTACAAACTATGAGGATGCAGTTTTGATCCCTGGCCTTGCTCATTGGATTGAGGATCCAGCATTGCCATGAGCTATGAGACACAGCTAGGATCTAGCATTGCTGTGGCTGTGGCGTAGGCCAACAGCTGCATCTCCGATTAGACTCCTAGCCTGGGAACTTCCGTGCGCTGCAAGTGCAGCCCTGAAAAGCAAAATAATTAATTAATTGTTTAATTAAATAAAACCTGTCATAGGAATTGTATTAACATTTGACTTTGTATAGTTTTTAAAATAATCTTATGTATGTGTTTATTTTACATACACATATTCTTTTTCAGATTCTTTTCCATTATAAGTTATTACAAGATATGTAATATAGTTCCCTGTGCTATGCAGAGGTTCTTGTGTACAGTGTTTTATGGTTATGTTATTTTCAGTGCCTTTTTATAATTTGGCCCTGGGCAATACTGTAATGAAGCAGAGTAGACACAACGATCAGTATTTTACAGACAAAGAAGCACTGCAGAGAGATTGCAAGTTCTGCCCTAACTACCTGGTTAATTGCTCACTTGGGGCCAAATCCATCTCCCCTGATGCTGGAGCCCAGACTCTGTCTATTCTCCCACACTAACACTATTGGGAAAGGAGGTGACTGATGAACATGGCAGTACCTCCAGAATGGGACCACAGTGAGGGTGCTCTCTGTCCCCATGAAATTATTGAACTAACAAAAACGGTGAGGACAGCCTGATAGATGAAATCTTCAATTTCCTGCAACAGTGGAGAGGACCTGCTATTTGTCCCATGTTATTGTGACAGCCCTTCCTCTTGCTAGGGTGAGATTTTTTTTCCGGCCCCACCCGCAGCATATGGAAGTTCCTGGGCCAGGGATTTAATCCAAGCCACAGCTGCAACCTATACCACAGCTGCAGCAACACTGGATCCTTAAAATCACTGGCACCTTCACAGAGACAAGCTGGATCATTAACATACTGCACCAAAGCTGGCTATGGAGAGAATTCTACAGACATCGTAGAGATGAAAGTTTCTACTGCCCTGCTGAACAGAGCGTGAATTAGCCATCCTTAAGGTTTCAGCTGCACTGCCAGGGTCTGCAGGGTAGGGTAAGAAGGAAGCCCTGACTCACGATCTTAGCATCTTTTATCTCTTTCATCTATGGAGATTCTACCTAAGATTTCCATTCAGGAACATTTCTGCCACTAATGATAAATAAATAGTTTGAAAATCACAAATCTTGTCCATTTCAATTGGTACTCAAATCTCCTTTACGGCATCTGCAGGAACTTGTCCAAGGAACATGACATCCCCACTGATGGGAACGTGGCTACTGCAGAAAGAAGTTTATGTCATCTTAAGCTGTTAGAAATTTCTTCATTGCATTAAGCAGTGATCAGTCCCTCCAGGAAGCTTATTGCCCTTTGGTCTCGAGTGAGGCTGATATTCCAAATATTAACAACCTGCAGGGCCTTCAGAGTGCATACCATCTGCGCTTCAGCCCTGGTCCAAGTTAAGCCCCTAGGCCATATAGAACAGGTGTAATTGCTTATCTGCAGGAACCCTTTTAGTAAGGTGTGTGGGGCTGGAGGGAGGTGGAGCAGGGAAGAGAAAGCCACCAATTTGGGGCACTTCAGGATTGTCTGGGATCCCCATGACACCCCCATTCCATAAGCATTCCTGGTTCTGAACTGCCTTTTAGATTCTAGTCATCACACCAGCCAAATGTGAAAAAATGTGTTTTGATCTTCACTAATATTGATGTCACCAGCAGAGAGGGACCTAGGCTGGTACAGGGGAAGGAACATGACCATTTATTCATTCACTCAACAGTTACATACCCAACTCTATCTATCGAGTACCTAGTATATGCAAGACCCTATGCCACGTACTGGAGATACACAAGTGAGCTAAACAGACATGTCATCCTCCTCCATGAAACTCTACAGGTGAATATTTGGATCATGAAAAAATTGCTTTTGAACCCTAGCTTCACAGATCACAGGAAAGTGATCTAAATTCTCTCACTTTCCGTTTATTCATTTGTAAAATAATAAAGCCCATTTCATAGGTTCACTGTGGTTTTAAATGAGGTAATAAAGTCTCTTGTAATATTGGTGGTAGTTTTTCTGTTTGTTCTTATCAATGTCACTTAAAAGTCCTCTTTACAGTATCTAGCTTATATTAGGATTTCAGAAATGCTAGTGTACTTCTTTTACATTTTATTCTTATTATTATTATCATTGAAGTTTTACAGTAAATTCTAAATCTTAGATTACATCTATATGAAGTGTTTATGTGCATCCTTATAACCTAAACACAGCTCAATACATAGGACAATCCTAATACTGATAGTTTCCCTCAATCCATCACCCTCTCCAGGGATAATCACTCTCTGACTTCTATCACTATCTGTTAGTTTTGTTTAATCTTGACCTTCACCAAATGGAATTTTGAAGTGTGCTATCTTACAACAAGATCCTTCTATATTTCTGTGATAGAGAAATACGGAAGTTTTGCCCATATTTCCATGTGCAACAACACATTGTTTTTAATTTTTTATCTGAATTAATTTTTCAATTTTATTTATTTATTTGTTTGTATTTTTAGGGCTACACCCATGGCACATGGAGGTCCCCAGGGTAGGGGTCAAATGGGAGCTGTAGATCCTGGCCTATGCCACAGCCACAGCAATGCCCAATCTGAGCCGCATCTGCGAATACACCAAAGCTCACTGCAATGCCAGATCCTTAACCCACTGAGCAAGGACATGGATCAAACCGAGTCCCCATGGATGCTAGCAAGATTCATTTCTGCTGAGCCACAATGGGAACTCCTATTTATTTATTTGCTTTTTAGGGTTGCAGGTGCGACATATGAAAGTTCCCAGGCTAGGGGGTCAAATCGGAGCTACAGCTGCCAGCCTACGCCACAGCCACAGCAACATGGGATTTGAGCCACGTCTGTGACCTACATCAGAGCTCACAGCAACACAGGGTCCTGAACCCACTGAGTGAGGTCAGGGATCAAACCCGCATCCTCATGGATACTAGTCAGATTTGTTTCCACTGTGCTACAACAGGAACTCCCCCCATTTTTACTGGCTGTGTACTTTTCCATTGTATGAATTTTCCACAGTGTATTAATCTTTTCCACTGACATTGGACATTTGAGTTGTTTTATTTGGCTATAAAGAATAAAACTGCTGTATGAACATTCTTGTACACGTCTCTTGGTGCACATATGTATTCATTTCTCTGGGGTACATATCCAGGAAAATCTAAAGGTAAACATATTTTATCCTTAGTATGTTCTGCCAATCAGTTTTCCTACTTATGTATACACATTCATATTCCCATCAGAAATTGATAAGAGGTCTACATTTTCACTAACATTTTTCATTAGCCACTTTATTCAATTAGGTGATACTGAAATACTATTTTTTTAATAAACGACTTTTATTTTTTCCATTATAGATGGTTTACAGTATTCTGTCAGTTTTCTACTGCACTGCAGGGTGATCCAATCACACATAAATATATACATTCTTTTTCCCATATTATCTATCATAAGTGACTAGATATATTTCCCAGCACTATACAGCAGGATCTCATTTCTTATTCATTCCAAAGGCAATGGTTTGGATTTTTAGCCCCAAATTCCAGTCCATCCCACTCCCTCCCCCTTCTCCTTGGCAACCACAGGTCTGTTCTCCAAGTCCATGATTTTCTTTTCTGTGGAAAGGTTCATTTGTGCTATATATTAAATTCCAGATAGAAGTGATATCATGTGGTATTTGTCTTTCTTTTTCTGACTTACTTCACTAAGTATGAGAGTTTTTAGTTCCATCCCTGTTGCTGAAAATGGCATTATTTTGTTCTTTTTTATGGCTGAGTAGTATTCCATTGTGTATATATACCACGCCTTCTTAATCCAATTATCTGTCAATGGACATTTAGGTTGTTTCCATGTCTTGGCTATTGTGAATAGTGCTGCAATGAACATACAGGTTCATGTATCATTTTCAATGAAAGTTTTTTTTCTGAATATATGCCCAAGAGTGGGATTATTGGGTCCTATGGTAGTTCTATACTTAGTTTTCTGAAGTACCTCCATACTGTTTTCCATAGTGGTTCTACCAATTTACATTCCCACCAACAGTGTAGGAGGGTTCCCTTTTCTTCACACCATCTCCAGCATTTCTTATTTGTAGACTCATTAATGATGGCCATTCCAACTGATGTGCAGTGGTACCTCATAGTAGTTTTGATTTACATTTCTCTAATAGTCAGTGATGCTGAGCATTTTTTCATGTGCTTGTTGGCCATCTGTATATCTTCTTTGGAGAAATGTCTATTCAGGTCTTTTGCCCATTTTTCAGTTGGGTTGTCTTTTTTGCTGTTGAGTTGTACAGTGAAACACTATTGTGATTTCACTTACATTTTGCTGATAAGTAATGACGTTAAATAACTTTTCAACATTTGTCTGTCTTTATGAAATAACTGTTCAAGTTTTAACACCTTTTTTAATTGTGGTGTTTGTCCTTTATTCTTGGTTGATCTATAGGAATTCTTGTTGTATTCTGGATATGAGATATTTCTATAGGTATGTATTGTATACATCCTACTCTAGCGTGTGATTTTTGTAGTCATTCTCTTAATGGGTTTTTAATAAACAGAAATTCTTTATTAATTATAGTTGATTTATAATGTGTAATTTCTGCTGTACAGCAAAATGACTCAATAATTTATACATGTATTCTTTTTTATATTATTTTCCATCATGGTCTATCACAGGAGACTAGATATAGTTACCTATGCTATACAGTAGGAGCTTGTTTATCCATTCTAAATGTAATAGTTTGTATCTACTAACCCTAAATTCAGCCCATTCCACTTCCATCCCCCTCCCTCTTGGCAACCACAGTCTAATGAACAGAAATTCTTAATTTTAAGAAATTTCAATGTATCAATCTTTTTTATTATGGTACATACTTTTTTATCTTAAAAAATATTTGCTCAACCTTCCTTTGAGTTTTAAGAGCTCATACATAAGTTTTAAAGACTTGATTCTGCCATAAAGACTCAACCTTCATACTAGTCTTTAAAAAAAAAAAACTCTCAATAAACTTTATTCTTCTGAGCAAAAGAGAGCATGCTGGAAAGAGAACTTCACTAGACCCAAGAAAAAGTAGTTATTTCAATAAGCCATTTACTGACCAGTTCATTCAGTCTACATATAGTAGTTTCATGTAATGAGTTGAGTAAAAGCAGGAATCTAGGATTTGCTATGTGAGTTTAATGTCTAATTTTGATATTCCTAGAAGTTGAGTCCTGGTTTACACTAAACTGCAAGTAGCATCACCTACCTAGAACTGAATGATAGCAATTCTATTTTGTCCACAAGATTTTTCTTCTCCAGACTGAGTGATCACAGTTCCCGCTACTACATCAAGAACACCAACCATCACCACGCTGATTGCTTTGCTCTGTGCACACTGCAAATTTTAAATGTCCTTAAAATGCATTGCTCAAAAGTGACTTCCACAGTAAGAGTATGTTTGCTCCTTAATCAATATAACTTTGGCTCACAGGAGTTCCCTTCGTAGCTCAGTGGTTAACAAATCTGACTAAGAACCATGAGGTTGCGGCTTCGATCCCTGGCCTTGCTCAGTGGGTTAAGGATCCGGCGTTGCCCTGAGCTGTGGTGAAGGTTGCAGACGCGGCTCGGATCCCGCGTTGCTGTGGCTGTGGCGAAGGCCGGCGGCTGCAGCTCCTGTTAGACCCCTAGCCTGGGAACCTCCATATGCCACGAGTTCGGCTCTTCATATAGGCAAAAAGACAAAAAATAATTAATTAATTAATTAATTAATTTGGATCACATTCAGATTTCTTTTTCTTTTCAGAAATATTGTGCTGTCAATTTATATTAAACCTAAGTTTAATTTAAATTCTTAGCCCCTGATTCTCAGACTTTGGTGTGCATGTGAATCATCTGGGTGTTTGTTAGAAATCCAGACTTCTGGGTCCCAACTAAGAGATCCTAATACAGTAGATCTATAGTGGAACTCAAAATTTTGCATTTTTAACAGTTCCCCTCATTAATAATTCTAGTTTTGGTGATTTTTAGCCTATACTTTGAGAATGCTGTCTTAAGCCTTTCTCACAGATGCTTTAGACAAAACTTAATTCCTGTTCTCATGCAGTTGGATTTTAGGATCAAAGTTAACAACTTTGTATTAATTCCTCTAAAATTCACCAATGCAAACTTGTGGTACAGGGGAAAAAATCACAGTCTTCAGAGACAAGAAGACTGGTGTTCAAAACCCGCTTCTGGAAAGGCTGGCTTTAACTCTCTGAGTTTCAGTTCCCTCATCTGTAAAATAAAAGAATGCATTCCTGACTGGCTGGTTGGAACCATCAGATAATCCACCTGCTGTAGCTACAGAGTGAGTGCAGGGCAAGTCCCCTCAGCACATTCCCTCATTATTCCAGCATATGGACATCTTGGGGAAAACTGATATTACCACCCAATTAATTAATTCTTCTCTCCAGCCTCCTGTCATTTGAAAATTTTGTTGACATTTTACCCCTGTCTTCCTCTCAGCCAGTGGTACCCAACCAGATATGCATATGGGAATCCTCTGGGAGCATTTAAAAGTGCCAGAACCCTAAAATAAAAACCTCCAGAGGTTGAGCCTGGGGAAGTATAGGCTTAAAACTCTCCCCAGATGATTTCTGATATGCACCCTGATTAGAGAATCACTGATTTAAATAACTGGTAATAATGTGATTTACTATGTACCAAAACCCATAACATGTGCAGCCCCTTTGAACTATAAAGATTCACTCCTAGAAATGGACTCTGAGGAAATAATCATAGTTGAGTGCAAAGATTTGATTACAAGCATGTTATAAGTAGAAAAATAAGGAGGAACAGAAAGAAGAGAAGGCAGAATAATTGAAGGAGAAGAAGAAAGAAATTGGTTTCCCAGCAGCAAGACACTGAGCACCCCCAAAAGTGAATACAAAATGTACTCCTTTCTGGACAATATTGTGCAGCCCTCAGATAACTGCCTTTTTATAATGGCTACATTAGACACAGCCATCTAAAGTGGTACATATGAGAGGTGGTCACATTGATCATACAGGATCGCATTTTTTCTTGCTTAGAACACATCTATAAGGGAAATAAAACAAAATGTTAGCAATAATTTGAATTTGGTGTTAGGATGATAGGTTATTTATTTTGTTATTCCATTTTTTTCAACAAACCATCCTTCTCATATTAAACTTTAAAAGATATGCTATATTTCATGACAGAATTTAGATCAAAATAATAAATATACTGCTAGAGATTCTCTTCAGGTCAAGATTCCTCCATTAATCAGAATTATTTAGCTTTCCTCAATTAGTTCTGAGGAGAATATCTGTTTATTGAGAACAAGCTGGGTACCAGTGTTCTGCTGTAATGTCCCAGAGATGTTATTTCAGATGCTCTTCAAAATAGTCTCATGTGGGTGTATACTATTATTTCGCTCCTTTTACAGATGAGGAAAAGGAGGGTTAGCTACATTAAGTAACTTACCTAAGAGGTCAAAAGCAATTGATGGGAGAAACAGGGTGTGGGGTATATGAGATGTCTCTTTCAACTGCGAGTATCTCAAAAATTTCGATTTTTTTTAAAGCAAGTAATTGGCAGAGCAGGGATTCACACACAACCCTGTGTGACTCCGGCACCTGTACTTTCCCAGTCATACCAATACTAAATTGGCCCCATTTTGCTATCATCAGACCTCTCCTTCTCCGCCATGCCCATTAAGTCACTCCGTGTAACTTTGTTGGAACTTTGTGAAAGCCCAACTCATTTCCTCTACAGTGTGACTCTGCTTCCATCGTTCTTAAAGGCCATTTGCCAGGTCTGCTAGAGGCAGCAGAGGGGCAGCCTGCAGATTTTGGTGCCAAGTAGGAGCAGAGTAAGGGAGGTAAGAGTCACTGGGCATTTTGCCTGACTAAGGACTCCGGGATTGGACCCTCAATAGATATGCAAATTGAATTCTCTGTAATTTGTGCTTTTCAATAACCTCAGCATGTGTTGGATGTGTACAAAAAGAACTGTAAAATAAAATTGCACACAAAGGGGGGAGTCAGAACACAGAAAGGGGAAGAATCGGTTTATTCCATGAGCCAAACAATGGGTCATAATAAATTCGCCAGCCATTAGCTCTTTGGTTGCATGGAACAAAGAGACTGAAATGAAATGGGGAAAAAAGAATCACAGTTAACTGTTCGGTGGCTGGCCTGCTTCCATTTGGCTGACCAGACAGATCATGGGATGAGCCTGGGGCATCTGCCACCTCCATGGGGCAGCCCCCACTGGTTTGCAACCCAGCCGTAGCTCTTCCATATGTTCAGGTGCCATTGGGGCAGTTTTTCCTTAGGAAAAACATGTATTAGAAAGATCCAATTGTGTTTCAGCCAGCCATCAGTTAATCCATAGTTACATGCTCCCAAAAGAATTGTAAGATAAGCAGGGTGTTAAAGAAGAAATGTAAAATAGAAAGAAAGAAAAAAGAAAGAAAAGGAAAGAAAGAAAGAAAGGAAGAAAGAAAGGAAGAAAGAAAGGAGAGAAAAATGCAGAAACTGAAAAAGAAGCAGAGAAGAGAGAAACTAACAGAGAAAGATTATAATAATAATAATAACTACTGTTGCCAGTGCTGCCATTCCCACCAGTGACACCATCATCATTTTGAGAATTAACTATGGCCTCAAACCTAAGGGTAGCCCTCCCCCCCAGAACAGAGCCCTGGCAGCTCTCCACACACCTCCCAGGAGCCCTGTGAAGATTGTTGTGAAACTGTCATCTTGTTTGAGCATGTCTCAATCACTGAACTACCCACCTTACTTTTTTTATTATCTTTTAATTTGTTCATTCAGTAGATTCCTAGGTCCTTGACAGTAGAGTCTAGAATTCAACTATGTATGCTAAATGCCAAGCATTGGGCCTGACCCATTTTTGATACTCAAACAATATTTACAAAGTGAATGAATATGTTTTGGATGGATGGATGGATGGATGGATACCACTCTAATACTCACATGAGCTAGGTAAATTAGCTGTTACTAACCTCATTTTATATATCAGAAAAGTCTATCTAAGTTTTTACACTGTGAAATAGCAAAGAGTTTCTCAGAGATATCTCCTGAGAAGCAGAGAGAGGCAAAGGTTTGGAGAGATTCAGGAAACAAATGGATAGGGAAAAAAAACAAAAACAGAAAGAAAGGTGAGGGGAAGTTGGGAAGAACAAAAAGGGGGTTCTGCTTGATGCCCTCGTAATGAAGGGCAGGGCTTTAGCTTTGTTTTAAAAATGAGTAATAAAGTCTAGGATGAGCATAAGCTGGGGATGGATGACATCATGTTAGCACAGAATCGGGCATTTAAGAGAGACTCCTAAATCCTATTTGGCTCTGACAGCAGGTGGACAGGGGTTGGGGATTTACAAACTGGCCAAGGTCATCCCTGGTGGCCTTAATGCAAAATGAATGTCAATGGAGATTTGATAAATAAACAGAAGTGCTCAGAGATTCTGGTATCCACGTTCCAAAGAGTAGCCTACTGAGGCAGTTTTGCTTGAGTGAGACTGGAAAAATCTTGCTCTTAAGGACATAAGCCCCATGGACCCTGCTTGCCATAATTTTCAGAGTAATATGATTTTTGACAAATTCATTAAGCAATAAGACATGACAGACTGTAAATTGCTCCAGTGTTAATTTATGTCCACTATATTGTTAGGCATCCAGCCAAAGCTTGGTCCTATCTGAAAGCAGAGATATAAATTGCCATTGTGTAACTACAATCTGGAAAGCTTTGTGAGGATCAGAGAATGATCAAATCTCAGAATCCTCAACACGGAGAAGGAGAATTCGATCCTTTACCCAGGCATCAACTTCCGCTGAGTGCCCACAATGGAATGGCCATCTCCCCTGAGGAGAGTTTATCAGAATGTTGAGAATATAAATAACTTTCCATAAAGTGATAAGCCCTGCGCTAAGGGTAAGACATCATTACTTATGAGACATAGGAAAAGTGAATATTTCTAGAATAGGGATGAGAAGAGGAGACCATGGAAGTTTCCAGAAAGAAACTAAAATAACATGAGCCCTAAAATAAACACAGACATTCCTCAAATGGAAAAGGATGGAAGTTCATTGCAGGAAAACTTCACAGAGGCATGAAAATATGGTGTATACAAAGAGCTTGAGCAATTTGGAGCAACCATAACCCAGGATGCATGGAAGAGAATCATAAGCAAGTTACATGGCAAGAGAGTAAGTTTGTGTCAAACTGAGAAGATTTAAACTCCATACTAAATGTCTAGGAATTTACTCAGTGTCTCCTTCTCTGCATAATTTCATGGCCACTGCCTATTTCAGGCTGTTATTGTCACACTTGGAAACTGAAGACTCCCATCAAGAATGACTATATAAATGTGTCATTTGTTATTAAGGATGTAACCTCTGAGGTTGGTACACTATGCTGATAATTTAGGCAACAAAAAATAATGAAAAGAACAATGGCTGATATATACTGATTGTCACTGTCACAGTCACTCCTAGGCTGGAGCACTGGATCAGAATACAACCTTTGAAAGGCTGTTTTACTGGAGAGGTTTTCCAGGCCAATGTCTTCATAATCCAAAAAAAAACAAAAAACAAAACAATTTCAGATCTCTTCCCTTCTCTGTAAGCAACTAAGGAAAGATGAAAGGAAGACTTAATTTGGAGATGACGTAAACCTCCATGCCACCAGCCCTGTTCCCTATATATTTAGCAGAGCCCCTCCACACACTCCTAGACTGAATTAACAGATTCAGTGCCATAGACCTGATTCCTCTTTAAGTTTCCACTGGGCGTATCTAAGGAAAGGGAAAGAATGGGGAAGGAATTGTAGGAACTGCTTTCTAAACTATGGCAGCAGAATTGAGAGAATTAGATTATGAAAACAACCAGGAGACCTGGGCTCTACTTCACCTTCCCACCAGCCCTATGGCCTTGCGCAAAGATGGCATTCTCTGTCTGAGCTGCTATGTGAATTAAAATAAGATCATTCATTTGAAAACATCTGGCACAGAGTAGGCCCTCAGAAGATGCTTATCAAATCTGAACCTACAATCAGGTTGTATCGAACTTGAGAAATAGGCAGTATTCATATGGGAAATGTCAGATATGTTGGGAAAGGGCTGCAGACCCAAGGTATAAGCCCAATGAAGTCATCAGCATGATCTCTTGGCATTGTGGGCTGACTTTTAGTACTTTGTCAAGGTATTTTCAGCCCCCAGAGACCTTTTATCAGTTCCTACTCTATACTGATGTTGTTAGTAAAGTTGGCCTGCCTTACAAGTCTTCATCAACCTACACACATTGAGACAGATCCCAGGAGGTAAAGGGAAGTTTTGTTTCTGGTTAAGCTAGCTATGTGTGAAACGCACTGAGTCCTTGGGGATTCCTGACATGATTTAGACACTCTTTGCCTACCCACTGCAGGAGGCTTTATACAGGAAAAGCATCCTGTCGTCTTACTAACTAAAATGGAAAGCAGACGAGGTGCAGTAGAAAGAATGCTGGTCTTGGTCTCAGGAGGCCCAGTTCAGGAGGCTCAGCTCTGTCAACTGGGAGACCCTGAATAAATTAACTTTTCCAAGCCTCAGTTTTCTTGTCTGAAGTGTGTAAATAATAGCACTTACTATTTGGGATTAATTCTTGACTCAAATGATATAACTTATGTGAAAGCACTTTATAAATTGTAAAGTGCCGACAATTGTGAGTGTTACAACCCTCATCATTGTTATTTATGGTGATGGAACAAATAGGCTTTGCAGCCAGTTAAATCTTTCCATCTTCCTGTGTCCATTACCTTTTAGCTACTGTCTCCATAATTCAGGAAGACATAATTCATTTCCAGGTGATTCAAATGGGGTGGCTCTAATGACGCCCCTACTTATAAAAGTGTAGGTAAAGTTCAGGGAATAAACAAGGAATGGTGAGGTACCATAAGGCCAGCAACAACTGGAAGCAGTTACTCCCCACTACAGATGAAAGGATAGAGTAAAAGCTTCTACCAGAGCTCATTGTGGACGGGAGCCCTAAAGGAGAAGGGCCCTGCCAGAGGGATATACCTCTTGCCAGATATGGGATGCCAGAACAGGAGTGACTTCTCCTCCCCTTCTGCCCACCAATATCCCATTGGTTGAGCCCAATCAGGAGGCAACCAGCAAGGGATCCCAAATGATGCAACTCACCGGGTCAAACTCTCAGAGACTCAAGTCTTTGTGGTCCTCTGTTATTTCCTATATTCTTACTCTTTAGAATGTTCTGTGTATGACACCTACAACAGCATAGCTGGTAACTACGAGCCAGATTCTGAGCTAGGATCTGTGTTCAAACCTTGGCTATGTTATTTGCTAGATGTGTGACCCTAGGGAAACACACAGAACCTCAATTATCTCAACTATAAAAGGGACCTTATAAGAGTGCCAATTTCAGGGAATAGTGAGAGTATTAAATTCAGTAATGCTAGAAAAGGACTTTTCAAGTTATATACCAATATAAATATTATTGATGTTGCTGTTTTACTTTCCATAGACCCATTTTCTACTGTGCTCCTCTCTCCCACACCTCTGCACTTGAAACAGTTCTCCATGGAAACCTCTTTCTTTTGCATCTTTAACCTGTTTAATAATTCTACAGTTTTTTTTTTTTCTAACCGAAACCGGGATCTCCCTGGTAGACTTTTCTACTCTGTTTCTTTTTATTTCACTTCTTGGCAGCATTTATATTTTGGCCATTCCTTTCTCTTGGAAAAAAACTTCTTTCCTTGACTTTGGTGTTATTATCTCTTGGCTCTCATCTTGATTGGACAGACCGTGTCTTAAACTGAATTTATTTTCCTTCCCAAAAAACACACTCCTATCCTCTTGCCTGAATTAATGACACCCACATCACCCAATTGCTTAAATCTGGATGCCTCACCACCTTCTCACTCCTTATATCCAATAAATCACTGAGCTCCATACATTAAGCCTCTAAAATATCTCTAGAATCTATGTACTCTTCTCCATCCCTAAAAGCACAGTGTTCATGTGAGTCATCACCATCTCTGGGCAACTTTATTGCAATAACTTCCTAAGTGATCTCATTGCCTCTTGTCTTTCTTTCTCTACTCATTCTTCACACTGTAGTCAGAAAGATCACTCTAAAGAAAACACTTTCTCATGGCCCCATCCTTTTTAAAACCCCCTCAGTGATTTTCCACTGCCCTTATTAGAAAGTGCACTCTCATAATTGCTAGCAAGACCTAATCCCTGGATACTCATCTAGAGATACTCTTCTCTCACTCAAACTCAGCCATAACAAATGACTTGCAAATTCCCCAGCACTCAAACTTTCTCTCTCCTCTGGGTGGTATACATGCTGGCCAGGACCTTCCATGCCCAAGTTGCACTTGACTAACTCTCACTTGCCTTTTGCATCTCATCTTGGATGCCACTTTCTCTGGTAAGCTTTCCTGACCCAGAAATTCTGGATTAGTTGACCCTCTTAGGAATGCCCCCATGACTTTGATGTGTTGATTCTATGAATGCAGATTACAATAATCTTTGTTCATATTGTTTAACCCTTGTATCCAGTACCTGGCATTTCTGAATAAGAGAAGATTCAGCAGGAGAAAGTAGTCACTGTCTCATCTCCATTTTCCCATAAGCTCACTGCTATGACTCTAGAACTGTCTCCCAAATAGAGATGAAATTTGAGAGCATGAAGCATGCTCCTGAAATCGAGCCCTTTAAGTTCTAGACACATTTTTCTGTTACAGGGGCCATTTTAGAAACTGTGTCATTCCACAAGAAAATTCAGGAGCCCTGTTCAAGGTCATAAAACAGCAGAAGGTCAATCGGTGTGAAATTAAATAGGACATTTTCTCAAAGAAAGCTGATAATAAAGCAAATGTAAAGCTGATTTTGATCTGAGATAAGCAAAATAAACTTATTTCCCTAAGTGTACTGGAACAATTTCTCATTTTAGGAAAGTCCATCAGGCTATTTACTATTGGGTCCCCTGTCTAAATGCACAGATTCTGCCATGGGACTAAGTCAAAATGCCCATATTTTGTCCATAACACATATTCTTCAACTATACTAAATGTTTTGGAACACGTATTTTTAAAAGACCATTCATTGTCCTTTTTCCCTGCAGTTTTCACCATTTACTTCCAGCTGGGCTTTCTTATTTCATGAGAAGTAATTCTACTAAATAAATCTTATAAAATAATAAGAACATACCTTTTTAATAATGAAAAAGCTTGTGTTTCAGAGTTAAGCCCTCACAAATACACAATGCTGTGTATTAATTATGTCTCAAGAAAAAACTTTTAAAAAGGACAAATGGTTAATAAATCTCTCTGGTCCAGTGATCCAGTAATTGTGTGGGGATTGAAGGAGTATAGTGTGAATAGACAGAAACGTGTTTCTATGTTGTTATTTTTTAAACAAATATTGAACACATACTATGTGCAAGCCCAATGTCGAGTTCTGATGTTACAACAAAAAACAAGACACATTTCCTGCCATCCAAAGCTCATGGGTTAGTGGGGTAAAAACACAAGTAAATATACATCTGCCATTCAATGTGATAACTGTTTAGAAATAGAAAAATAATTCAGCCTTTTTTTTTTCTTTTTTCTTTTTAGGGTGTGCCCATGGCATATGGAAGTTCCCAGACCAGCGGATAAATTGGAGCTGCTGCTGCTGGCCAACACAGCAGTTGCAAACCTACACCATAGCTCATGGCAACACCAGATCCTTAATCCACTGAGTGAGGCCAGGGATCAAACCCACATCCTCATGGATACTGGTCAAGTTCTTAATCTGCTCAGCTGCAATGGGAACTCCTCATAAGTGCTATTATTAAAGACCATCTTACAGGTGAAAAAACTAGGGCACAGAGCAATTTAACAGATCTAGAATGCTTTGCTTTCTATTTGATACTTGGCTTTGAACCTGGCAGTCAGATTCCAGAACCCTGTACTACCTATCCAGAGGAAAACACACAAGGCACTTTGGGAGCAAAGAAGGAGGACATCTAGTCCAGCCCAGGTATCTGAGAACAGCACACATTTCCTGTGTGGCTTACACAACTTAGTTTCCATTCAGGCTAATCCTAAAGTGAATATTCAGCTCTGACCTCCAGTGCCTCCAACACCCCATGAAGCAGAGCTGTGTATGAAATGACATAGCTGATTTTGTATCAGCCCATCATGTTATTAGTCAGTTAGGCCTTGGGAAGCTGACAGAGAAGCAGATGTTAGGAATATTATACATAGTATAACTATCATAATGATGTGCAGTTGTCAAAAGAATCTATTTTCTTAGTTAAAAAGAAGAGCTAATTTATGTGAAAATTTCTTACAAAGTCGATTTTTCAGCCCAGGGTAGAGGATAGAGTAAACACAAGAAGCCCAAGGAAAGGTAGATAGAAGCGGAGGGTGAATGTTTAGTCTGTGTCTAATAGTCTGCAAAGAACATACGCAATTTGGGAAGATTATGGAGGGAACTGCCAAGGCCAAGCAAGCTCTCTCTGAGGTATGCACATGATATATTTAGAAAGCATTAGCTGTCACTCACTGAGCTAAATTGCCCTTTGGTTTGTCCAAGTGGAATGACACACAGAAGCAAAGAAAGGACATACTTTCTAGTAAGCTCCTACTATGTGTCAGGTGCTACCTCCCCCTTGCAATCATCAGCTAATCCTCAGAATAATATTGCAAGAGAAATATTTTATCTTCTTCTTCTTGCAATTGAGCAAATAAGTCTCAAAAATATGCCCAAAGTTGTGCTTATAAATTGCATGGTCAGAATTCAAATCCACCCCTGACTAGCACCAAAGCACTTTCAACTCTTACAGCTTCCTCTCTGAGAATGTTTAAGACTCTCATCATGCACCACATAAAATTTAGGTTGGTACTCCCAAATTTGTGAGGGCAGGGGCTATTATTTAATCCCAACTACTACTTTTAAAGTATCTAAAATACAATGGGTACTCAATAATTTTTTTCTAAAAATTCTTTTATAGATTCTATGTTTTAGCATAGTTTTAGATTCACAGCAAAATTGAGAGGAAGGTACATAGATTTCACACATACCTCCTGCCCCTCATTGCAAGGCTCCCCCGCCATCAACATCCTGCACAAGAATGGTACCTTTATTACAGTCAATGAACCTGCACTGAAACATTATTATGACCCGAGGTTCACAGTTTACATTAGGGTTCATTCTTGGTGTTGTCCAGTCTAAAGATTTTGGCAAATGTATAATAACCAACATGTATCCATCACTATAGCATCATACAGAATAGTTTCACTGTCTTAAAAGTCTTATCTTCTACTCTATTCATCCTTCCCTTGCCTGCAACACCTGGCAACCATTGATTTCTTACTGTCTCCATAGCTTTGTGTTTTCTAGAATGTCATACAGTTGGAATCATCCAGCATGTAGCCTTCCCATATTGCCTTCTTTTACTTGATAGTGTACATTTAAGATCTCTCCATGTGTCTTCATAGTTTTATAACTCATTATTTTTAGTGTTGAGTAATATTCCAATGTCTGTATATACCACAGTTTACTTATCCACTCACCTACTGAAGAACATCTTTGTTGCTTCCAAGTTTCAGCAATTATTAATGAAGTTGCTATAAATATATGTGTGCAGGTTTTTGTGTAGACATAATTTTTCAACTCCTTTGGGTAAACATCAAATAATGTGATTGATGAATCATATTGTAAGAGTGTTTCTAGTTTTCTAAGAAACTGCAAAATTGTCTTCCAAAGTGGCTGTACCACTTTGCATTCTTCTCAGCAATGAATGAGAGTTCCCATTGTTCCACATCCTCACCAGCATTTTGTGTTGTCAGTGTTTTGGATTTTGTCCATTCTAATAGATTCATAGTCCACAAATATTTTTTCAATAAACAAATTTTAAATCATAAATTAAAACAAAATGAAATTCTAAAATATTAAAAAATAGTTATAAAATCTATTCTTTACATTATTACTTTTAAAAGACTGAGAGTAAAGGCAGAACTTCCACAATCAAACTCAAGCCAAATGGTCCTATCTGCTCCAGGCAGGTTACCTGCTAAGTGTGTGTGTACTGGAGCTGGGGGTGCTAGGAATATACTTTAGAATCTTAGTCTAAGATCCTTATCATGACTACGGTTTATTCTTCTCTAGCTACTATATTCTTCTCCTTATATTTGCGATGAAAATATAATCATATCTCTTTTATCATTACACTTGATTTCTATGGAGTCTGTTGCCATTATTAGAGAGAAAAACAGTACCTCCATACTGATATGCCTCTACTTATAAGCCCTCTGGATATTAAGCAAGTAAACCTGCAATAACTTAGAGTGGCAAACATAAATAAAATAATATAAAATTATGAAACAAACTCAAATATACAGATAGTATACAAAAAGTGGCATTTCAGTTTTAGGAAAACTATATCAGTGAATAAATAAAATTAGTGTGATAGGTTATAACTTGGGAGAAAAATATTGCTTCCTACTTCATACCTTACACACAAATTAGTTCCAGAAGTATCAAAGTTTTCAATAATTTAAAAGGAAACTAAAAATATACTAGAGGAAAATTTATTATTTATTTTAACAATCTAGGAGTAGGGAAGCCTTTTCAAAGAATAACACAAAACCTTGAAACTTTAAATAAGTCCGTAAATCTGACCACATGAAAATAAAATATTTATGAATGGCTAAAAATAGAAGACAAATGAAATTTTTAGGAAAATATGTTTGCAACTCATATCACATCAAAGAGATGTTTTTCCAAATATATAGTGTTCAGAGATAAACAGGAGAAAATATCTCTAATCCCACAGAAAATGCTCAAGTGTACATAGTTTATCGAAGAATACAAATGAGTTTTAAATAAGAAATAGTGTTAATGTCACCCGTATGAGAAAATTACTGAGACACCATTTTTTCTTGAAAATTGGCAGTGGTCCATATTTTGAAAATATCTCTGGATGGTAAGGAAAGGAAGCATTCTTGGATATTCCTGGTGGAATTGTACATTATTATAAACACACAGAGGACAAATTGGAAGTACCTTTCAAAATTACACAGGTACACATCCTTTGACCTAACAATTCCACTTCTTTGTATTCATCAAACAGATATACCCACACATATGCTTGTACTAATTTTATTGAAAATCCCATCTAAATAAGAACTGAGTGGTTAACTAGAACAGTGCATTCTTACAAAGGGGTACCATGTGATCATTAAAAAAGGACAAGAAAAAATTTTATGTCCTACAATCAAGATGTGTTTTTATATTTAAAGAAGTGCACGATCTTGTGTGAAACAGTCAGAAACCTAATAGCACATACAACATGATTCCATCCATATGGCCTTTTGACCAGGAGGAAATAATAGATAATGATAAAACTGAGGCTAGCAATGATCTCAGGGGGAACTGGGAAAGGCACAAGGACAGTTGCTGTGGTCTCAGAAATACATGACTCAATCCAGATTATGACACTGGGAGAAAAATCCACCACACTGTACACAAGATTTCTGTGCCTTACACATTATATCTTAATTTAAAAAATGCAAACAAGATGCAGAACAGTATGCATAGCAATAAGCAAGAGAGAAAATGTATACAGGTCTCTACATGGAATTAAACATGCATAAATATTTCCAGAAGGCCTCACAAGAAATTGATAACACTGGTTATGTCTAAGGAGAATTTCTGGGTAACTAAGGGCAGAGGTGAGAGGAAGACCCCTCACTACATACCTTATGCTATTTTCGCATATTAAACCACATCATTATATTACCTTAGCACAACATAGGCTGAGTTCAAGTTAAAAACACACCATCTAGAATTGTCCAAGATCCCTGGGGTTTACTCAGTACTACTTACAAACGCCAAACCAATTAAAAACTGGAAGGTCTGCAGTCAGCCCTTGGCTGGCATTGTCTCTCCTGCCACATGGTGTCACTATTGAAACCTGGGCCTGTAAGACCTGACAGATAGTCAACCAACATCTCAGCCCTCACCACCTCTTGGGACACAATTGCTTATACCCTTAGGTCTAAATCCACATGCTCAGACACCTTATTTTACTCATTCATTTAATAATATTTACAAGTGCCCATTAGATGTCCACTCTATGTTCCACGCAAAGGGGACAGAGTAGCTCATATTTCTATTTGAGGAAAACAGATAATAAACAACTGAACAAAAGAGAGAAAATATGTCAGGTATAGATATGTGCAAGGAAGAGAAACAAGACAAGGCATAGAGATAAAGTTTTAAGGTGGAGGTGGTGAAGGAGAGTAATGGCTATGCCAGGTGGGTGGCTTATGGAAGGGCTCACTGCTGAGGTGGTTTCTAAGATCTGAATGAAACAAGGAGACAAGAATGGTGAGCATTTGTACTTAGAGAGTTTGAGGCAGAGGAATCAGCAAATCCAAAAGCCCTGAAATCAGAGTGTGTTTCCCATAGCTGAGAAATGTTAGGAAGGCCAGAGTGGCTGCAGCATCAAGAACCAAATAGGGAGAGTGGAATTAAGGAAGGAGACGCAACAGAACCCAGATCACAGAGGGCCTTGGCAACCCTATAAAGACTTAGACTCTTTAGAGTTCTCATTGTGGCTCAGAGGTAAAGAAACAAACTAGGATCCATGAGTATGCAGTTTCAATTCCTGGCTTTGCTCTTGGGTTAAGCATTTGGCGTTGCTGTGAGCTGTGGTGTAGGTCGCAGACGTGTCTCAGATCTGGCCTTGCTATGACTGTGGTGTAGGCCGCCAGCTGCAGCTCCGATTCTACCCCTATCCCGGGTATTTCCATATGCCACTGGTGCTGCCCTAAAAATGAAAATAAAAATTCATTTCCTTAATCAAGAGGGGCCACTTAACTAAATCTTCTCTGAACTAAAAGGTTTCTTTATCTACCCATACAGACAATTTATCTGTAACTCATCTGTATTTTATATCACTAAAAAAGTTTAGTTATGCCTTACTAAGGCTTCCACAGCATTTCTATGACCTTTCACTACCCTTTGTAGATTTCTTAAACATTTTTCCATTTTTGTCTGTTCCTTCTCTACTAACATCTGGATTATTTATCTGCTCTTGTTTCAAAATATATGCCACCCAACTTGGAATGCCCTGAAATCAGGACACAGCTTCTCACTATATACCTTCCCATTATACATAGCTGGAAGACCATGAGAAAGTCACTTCATTTCTATAAGACTCTGTTTCTTTTCTTTATAATGAATTCCTATCTTTAAGAACAAAATGAGTGTTATTTATATTTTTCTATAGTTTTCAACTTAAATTGATTGTGATAAAGATGATGATTGGTATCTGGTGATGCCCTGGGATTTTCATACTCTTTGGGGCAGAAGAAGGAAAAATTTAGCGAGCAAAGTTGAGAAGTGTGAAATGAATTCCTCACATGCATGTAGTAGAAAGAATATATATTCTTTATATATATATATATAATATATGTAAACTATATATATATATAATTAGTCTGAATTGGCTATCAAGTAACTAGCTGTAAAACTGGTAAAACTTACATATCCTGAGACACTGATTACTAACCTGTGAAAAGTAGGCAATAATAATTATACTCATGGGATTTTTACAATGAAAGTTTAAATATTACAAGAAATATTTAAATCTAAAGACTATTTGAACAGTTAAATTCCATATTTAAATAAGGAATACTTAAATAAGCCTCAGTATTGTCACCTTGACAGTGACAAAACCCTTCCTAAACTTAGATTATATTATCCTCACCACCATCAGGGAGGAAGGTCAGCTGGAGTAGAGTCAATGGAGGATCCAGAGAGGAACAGAGCAAACCAAAAGCTCTGGTACAGAAGCCATGGGAGTCCTTAGTTTTTGGAAGTTAAGCTGAGGAAGGTAGATGCAGTGGAGATTCAGACTTGAAATAGCAATATTTCACTCAGGGAAAATTATAAACAAACATGTATAAGTTATTTGTACCAAAAGGATAGTAGAACATAATGATCAAGAGGTTGGATTTTTGTACACAGAAGTTGGGGTTTTAATCCTACCTCTGAACATACTGGCTATGGATACTCCATTCCCCAAACCTCAGTTCCTCATCCACAAGGGAAAAGATAACATGATAGAATGTGGCCACCCACCCAAGATCCCAATGACATCATCCTCACTGATGCATCAGGAGAGGTCCTTTGAGAAGCAGAGCACCATGAAGAGAAGAACTCAGTGCCTGGAAACAGATTCGGCTTGAATCCTAACTTAGATATTTGTGATGTGACTTTGGATAAGTTTCTTGATCTTTCCAAGCCTGAGTTTTCCTTGGCTAGAAATTGGATGTAGTAATCATTTCTAACTTAGATAAAGCAAACAAAACACAGTTACAATGACTGGCACATAGTATGTGCTCAAAAAATGGTGATTACTGTTGTTTATAATTGCTCTTTACCAGGCACTGTGCTACCTGCTGGGGATTCAGTGTGGCTAAGAATACACTTCATACAAGGTAACATGACACTTTTCAGCTATTTAAAGGCAAGTTCCATGTTCCTCCACTTCTACTCCGGTCTCCTCTGGTCTCTTAGTTATTTCCCCCAAGGACAAAATTTCCCCCACACAATCCTCTCCTTCCTGGTCTTCACTATGTGAGCTATTTTTTCAATACCCTTTCAAAACATGGCACCCGCAATCTAAATAAAATTATGTAGAACAGTATGGAGGTTCCTTTAAAAACTAATAATGGAGTTACCATATGATCTGTCAATTCCAGTCCTAGGCACATATCTGGAGAAAAATGCAATTCAAAAAGATAAATGGACCCAATGTTCATTGCAGCACTATTTATAATACCCAAGACATGGAAGAAACCTAAATGTCTAACAACAGATGAGTGATGAGGAAAATGTAGTACATAATATACAATGGACTATTACTCAGCCATAACAAAGAATGAAATAATGCCGTTTGTAGCAACATGGGTGGACCCAGAGATTATCATGCTAAGTGAAGTAAGCCAGACAAAGACAAATATCATACGGTATCACTTATATGTGGAATCTAAAAAATAAATTAAAATAAAAAATAAAATATATATACACACACACACAGCAAGGAGTATTTGTGTGCTTGTGTGTGTGTGTGTGTGTGTGTGTGTGTGTGTGTGTATACATATATATCACCCACAATGGAGACACTATCCAGACATGATGTGATCAACCTGGAATACCATAGGGTAAGAATTTGGATTTGGTCTCACCCCTATACCTCAGCTAGTCTAGCCACACATTTCTGTTAGTTTCTCTAGTCTTGCAATGATCACAAAGAAAACTACCTTGGAGTTGCTGAATTCATTAGTACAGTGAGAGTACCTGACACAGTATCTTCAGTTGTTTTAAGCAGACTTAAGGGTAAAGAAGCAAATATCCTGTACGAGGATTCAAAGTAAAATCAGGAAGAATCCACTATACATCTTATCCTTTAAGTAGTGAGGATGGCCCTCACTGAATACCACAGAGAAAATAGATATTTCAATCTGGGGGGAAGACAAAATCTTTCACATGACTAAGAATAAAAATACTTAATCAAGAAGCAATCATCTGGAGTTCCCTTGGTGGCTCAGGGGTTAACGAACCTGACTAGAATCCATGAGGATGCGGGTTCGATCCCTGACCTTGCTCAGTGGACTAAAGATCCAGCGTTGCCATGAGCTATGGTGTAGGTCGCAGATGAGGTTTGGATCCCACATTGCTGTGCTATGGCATAGGCCGGCAGCTCTAGCTCCAATGCGACCCCTAGCCTGGGAAATTCCAAATGCCACCAGTGCAGCCCTGAAAAGCAAAAAAAAAAAAAAAAAA
>PVHT020000066.1:13731712-13784786 GCA_004024745.2 Catagonus wagneri | reverse complement strand
AAATTAGAAAAAAAAAAAAGTCCTAAAATATAGATCCTAGTCTCTGAACATTCATGAGGACAGTGTGGAATCTCAATATTTGATTTATGTGCCTAGGCCGAGCGTCAGAGGCCTGAGAAATCACAGCTGGACTAAAGAGATGAGCTTAGCATGAAAGTCATATTTTATTTTATGAAAGGAGCTGAAACATCAGAGTTTGAATGGCTCAGCACCTCTTTAATCAAACCAGGGATTCTCAGTCCAGGGCTTTGTAAGTAAGCTAATTAGTAATGTGCCAGAGACTTACCTGGTTAATCAAATGATTAATCACTCCATAGACTTCATTTCTCTTGTTTCCTGACTGTCTTTGGCTCTTCTATTTGGGTTTTTTTTTGTATTTTGGGGAAAATTAGCATTTTAATAGCTAGCAGTCACCATTCAGGGTAAAAAAATGGTATTGTCCCATTTTAACCATTTTTTGTACAAATAAAAATGAGACAGAGGAGATTTCTTTCCTAGGAGTATGAAAAGAATAGTCCTTGACTATGGCTTGACCATAAATTGTTAAGCCATTTCTGAGGAAACATGGTATTTGAGTAGAAGAGAATTTGAAGCTCTGTGGAAGGTTTGAGCATTTCTTTACATGTATAATCTAGTTTGGAGAAAAGGTTTCTGAAAAACTATATGACCACAAATCATCTGGATGATATTCTTAAAAGTTGATATATCTAAACCATTAAGGAACTCAATTACCTTTTTTGAAGATAATTCTATAATGGCCCAATTTTAATTCAATATCTTAAAAGAGTTTTTAGTCATAAAAACATATAAATAGCTAAAAACTACAATAAATTTATCAGTTACCAGCAATTCCCTCATTACATCACTACAATCAGCCACATCAACCACTCTCCCATCCTCTGATGATTCCAGTGGCATTTCAAATGGATGACAATAACATCAATTATACATTTGTTTAGAGTAGTACTTTGTGTTTGAATTCCCATTTAGTGTTCTCATTGCCACACACGCAAATTTCCATGTGTAGTACAGAGACGGTAATAAAATAAATATCTTCCTTTTTTATTAAAGGCCAGCATAGGTGGATACCGAAGGTGACACAAAGGGACAATGGGCCTCCATCCTGTAAGCGCTTCTAGAAAGAATAACATTTCTATGTGAAATTTTTCAAACTGCATAACTTGTTACTTCTTTAAAGATCCTGATTTTCTGCCATAATGAACTACTGTTTCTGATGGGGTGGTATGTAAGTGGGGTGTGTGTGTGTGTGTCTGTGTGTCTGTGTGTATGTGTGTGTGGTATGGTATGTGTTTCAATTAAAGGAGAGCTGGTGGTTGTAGCACTACTAGGTATAAAATTATTACTAAACATTACTAGGTGCACTAAAAAGCAAACAAATTTTAAGCAAAAGAGTATTCTTATTACTTCAGAGCAAAACAAAGAAAACATGGAAGGGGTGAGAATTAAAGTGGAGGGATCAGATTTCATCCATTGTTTCTTTTTTTCCCATTATAGCTGGTTTATAGATTTCTGCCTTTATTAACTACTGTCCCCAAATAATCAGGTCTTCTAGAAGCCTGTAATAAAGGCAGAAATTAGTTCTTGATACAAAAGCTTTGATTATCAAGACTCATAAAATGAAAGATTCTTCAACAAAGGTCTCTAATTTAAAGGACTCTTTAAGGAGTTCCTGTTGTGGCTCAGTGGGTTACAAACCAACCAGTGTCCATGAGGATGCGAGTTCAATCACAGTCATCGCTCAGTGGGTTAAGGATCTGGCATTCCCATGAGCTGTGATGTAGATTACAGACCTCGGATCTGGTTTATTAGGTGGGTAGCTGCAGCTCTAATTTGACCCCTAGCCTGGGAACTTCCTTATGCCTCAGGTGCAGCTCTAAAAAGGAAATTAAATAAATAAATAAATAAAAACTGACTCTCTGATGACTGGAAAATAGTCATCAAAAGAGACTTCAAGATAAAGACTAAGTTTTCACTTTATCCCCAAACAGCCCATCCAAATAGAGGACCTAGGAGAGAAAATTCTGCTTCTTCCAGGACCAGGCGTGTTCCATAATCAGGAACAATCTTATCGAGAATGAGGACACATAATTAGTTTCCCCTCCTTCCGTTTTTACCTATCTCCAATCAGTTATCTACCAGCCTCCAAAATGACCTTTTCTAAAACACAGTCTGACCTGTCCTCACAATCAAGTCAAACTCCCTTGAACCGGCTACAACGGCTACAAGTTTGCCCATGATCTTCCCCTATCACTCTCCTCAGCCTTATTGCCGTCATTTCTTCACTCACTCTGTCTGCCTCTAGATAACACTTACCTGATGAACCAAAAACTGTGTGACATTTTGCCTCCACTGGACTAACACCAGCCCCCTTTAAGACTTCTCCTTTCTGTAACTTCTGGAAGTTCACGGACAGGTCTAACTCCTGAACAAATCCACTCATGCAGAGTTCTACACCTGGACACAAGGCAGTTCAGTGTTCATGGCTCCTCTATGATATCCAGTCAAGTCCTAGACCAAGGCTCATGATTGTTTTTACCTCCATTCTGCCCCGACTCACCTTCAATGACTCAGACACTTCAACATGACAAAGCTTCAACACAAGTTTGTGGTCAAATGGAGGAGAGTATTTCTATTCTTTTTCTGTAACTCTCCCAGAATGAAGGGGTGGAGGGTTACTAAAATGTTTAAATGCAGAGATTCAAATAAAGTAGCTATTTCTGTTTTTATATATGGCAACTCTGTGTTCCCAAGACACAGCCTTTGCAAGATAGGAGACAAACCCAAAAGGCAATCCCTGTGCTATATACAGTGCACTCCCTCTCTCTGGCCTGTGAAGATAAAGCTTGTCACTCTATTAAGAGCTTTAAGTGGGATGCCTTCTCACTAGAGGATAATATTTTTCCCTTGGGAATCTGATGCTATCTCCTTCCTAAAAACGGAGGTCACTCTATTGGTTTTCCAGACATGCTGAGATGTATCTGTCTGGATCCCATAAGTAGAGACATGATTTATTTCAGAGGAGGATTCTCCATATCCCCCAGAAACAGAGTTCCATCAGGCCTGAGGCTGCAGTTTTCCAGACACCCTCAGACATGCCTCGATCCATGAGTAGACCTGGCCCGTGCTCAAGCTGAGACCCAGCTACAGCTTAATTTATGGGTTAGGTGGGACAAAAAGTATCTTAGGGAAAGGATGCATTCGAGCCATATTTTGAAGGCAGAGTGGGATTTATGCAAACACTAAAACAAATGATTCATGAAAAGAAAGCATGACAGAGAAAACAGAACCATTATAGAGGCCAAATATCAAAATAATCCATTTTGAATAAATTTTGTTAAGCTGTCCAGAGAAAGACATACTGACATTATTAGAAATCACACTGACTCACAGTAATGACCCAATAAAAATTGTTGAATGAGTAAATGAATGAATGAATAAATTGTTCATTCTCTTTAAGCAAATTAAATTTGGCTCTGAGATCCTTCTGGCCAGGGGCAGGGCGGATTCAATTTCAGTCACTTCTGAGGGTGATTTTCTTCCCTGCCTAGGGTTTTCAAAATGATCTTGAAGGTTTATAGAATATGCACAGAATGAAGGAATACCCCATGGTGTCTGCCATCCTTACAGTTGCATCTATCCTCTATGTGATACAACTGGGCAGGCAGCCCTCCACCTTCTAGCAGGTGAGGTTGCCCCAGGAGTGGCACCCACTTCCCCAGTGGTGCTCTCTGCCCCACATAGAACCAGCCACAGATACAATACCTGCTCTAAAATCCTCAGTGTTAGCAGTCCTCTCATAGACGTCTTCCCTTATTTGATGCTCCATTTACATAGGTCACGGATCTCTGCCACTCAAAGAAATACCCTAAGTCCTAAATAATCCTGTTTAAGTCAGAGAAAGGGAAATCCACCCTTCCACTTCTAGATAAACCCCTTTTGTTTCCTTGAACCACAGAACCACCTCTCTCTGTGAGTTTATAAACCCAAATAGAATAATGAGCACTTCACAATTTCTGTTTTCGGCTCTGGCACATAAAAACTATTAACAATCCCTTAGGTGTTCCCTAAGGCAGAGTGGCTCAGCAGGTTAAGAACTTAACTAGTATCCATGAGGATGAGGGTTTGAGCCCTCAGTGGGTCAAGGATCTGGCTTTTTTTTTTTTCTTTTTGTCTTTTCTAGGGCCTCACCTGCGGCATATGGTGGTTACCAGGCTAAGGGTCTAATTGGAGCTGTAGCCACCGGCCTATGCCACAGCCACAGCAACGCGGGATCTGAGCTGCGTCTGTGACCTACACCATAGCTCATGGCAACATCGGATCCTTAACCCACTGAGCAAGGCCAGGGATCCAACCCGCAATCTCATGGTTCCTAGTCAGATTTGTTAACCACTGAGCCACAATGCGATCTCCAAGGATCTGGCTTTGCTGGGAGCTGCGGGTATAGGTCACAGACACGGCTAACATCTGGCACTGCTGTGGCTGTGGCGTAGAACTGCAGCTGCAGCTCCAATTCAACCCCTAGCCCAGGAACTTCCATATGCCACATGCGCGGTCCTAAAAAGGAAAAGAAATAAAAATTAAAAACAAAAATAAAAACAATCCCTTAGAACCCAAACTCAGAATAGAGGTGTGGCTTTTATATCAAAGTACCCTGCCCTTTCAAGTCTGGCTAGCAGCTAAAATGAAATTCAAAATCATGCTGCAGGATAGTATTTTGCCCTCGCCGTCACTCTAGCTCCAGTGATTCTGTGGAAGTAGAGTCCTGGAAGGAATTCTGAATCTGGATTTGGAAAACACCACCACCTGGACCCACTTCAGCTCCTCATGGTTCCATCTTCTCCTGTGTAAAAGTTATTCCACTGACCTCTCAAAACCATCATGGGGATCATAGGAGAAAAGGAATTTTATAAATGCTGAGGGCTAGACAAAGAGTGCTTGTTAATGAGGACTGAGCGAGCCAAAATTCAGCGGAAACCTAGATTAGCTGTGTCTGCTCCCCTGTGACTCTGAAGAAAAAGTCCTCAGAGTGGCAGTGACCCTTCTGGCCTCAGAACAGGTGGCCCATCTTCTCTTGGGTGATTTCTGCTGCTTCAGGAGCCTAGAGGGAGAAGGAGCCCTAGCGGCCACCCGCAAGAAATGCCAGTCAGAAATGTGATCCCTGGGCCACTGCAGGGCAGGAAAGCAGGTCTATCACCTGTGCAATGTTTGCTGCAGGGCCTGAGGCCTGAAAGGCAGCTTTGTTCAGCTACCAGGTGAGCTGCAAGAGAAAGGTGCCTTTCCAGCCACTGCCACCAGGACCTGCACAAAGCACTCATTCAGAGGCTTCATCCTGCCTATGCCCTCTGATGCTGACTCTGACTTATTGGATTGCCCATACAGAGATCATTTCCCTGCCTGCGCCCCCCCCCCCACTGTTGACCCTGCGACTGCACAATGCCACTCCAAGGGCAGGGGTAGAATATTACATTCCAGAGAGAAAAGGCAATGCTTGGGCTGAAAAGACCAGGCTGCCGTGGAGGACACTCCCCTTCCACCACAGAGCTCCCTGTGTCCCTGCAGACAATAGGCCTCTGTGAAGCCCCATCTCCTAATGCAAGGACTGCTTACATGTTTTCATCTTTGGAAACTTCAAACTGCTCAGTCCCCATGAACGCCTGCACAAGGAAGTGTCTGTCTAGAATGGAAGGGGAGAAGAAGAGGTGAGATTTGTTCTTTCAAAATAATGTCCTAGCCAGGTTTATTTATTCCCAGGGGCAATGCCAGGTTTTTCCCAGTTTATTCTTTCATTCATTTCAGCAGTCAATATCTATAGATCATCTACAATGTGCTAGGCATCTTGCTAAGATCTCTTGAAAGAGATGCCTTGCCCTAAAGAGAAAAATTAAATAACACTGCCCTGCCCTTAAGCAAATGGTGTCCAAGGGTTTGGAAAAGCATTCTGTGTATTGATTTTGTGTTGGGCATCTTTTTTCCCACTTTGTGCAGCACCTGGCCTTTGATCTTCATTCTGTCCTGGCTCCTGAATCCTTACTTTATCATCATGTGAAAATAAAAGTCAAAACGTTGGTTTCCAGGGCACTCTTTCATCAATGGAAATGCAAAACAACATCACCCCTGAGAGGACAATTTGTCAATAAATAACAAAACTGCATATGTATTTACTCTTCTACCCAGAATATTACTTTTAAGAATTTGCCATGAACTTCTAATAATAAAAAACTACATATACATAAGGTTATTCAGTGCAGTATCATTTTATTTCATAACACTGGAAATTACTTATATATCCAAATATAGGAGACTGATTCAATAAACCATAGCATTCCACAATGGAGTACTATTCTGTCTAAAAAAAAATGGCAATCACTGTATAATGACACAGAATGAGTTCCAGGAAGTATTGTTAACTGACAAAATCAGAATCCAAAATTATATATACAGTATGCTAGCTTTTATGTAAAATAAAAGGGGGAAGTAAGAAAACACACAAGTCTTTGCTTATCTTTGCCCCCCACACCAAAACAAGTTATAAACAAGAAAACGACTAAGTTAGATATTACAGGGGTAAGGAAACAGAGAGAAAGGAAGGTGAGGGAGTGACACTCCTCCAAGTATAACTTTCTATATACTTTTGACTTTTGGATTCCATAATGGAGGTTTTAAAAATGATGTAAAGGATTTTATTGGGTCAATTGATAAAGCTGGAATAAGGGCAATAGATTATCATCAAAGTATTTTTCAGCATTTACTCAAGTTGATAACCACATTGTGGTTATGGAAGGGAATATCATTGTTCCTAGAAAATAGACACTGTAATATTCAGAATAAAGTCCATAATTTATGCAACTTACCCTCAAATGGTTCAGAATACATATATGTATATATATGTGTGTGTGTATATATATATATATATACACACATACATAAATATATATATGGAAATGATAAAGCAAATGGAGCATTATGTTAACAATAGAAAATCTGGGTAAAGAGCATATGGTTATCCTTGTAGTTTTCTTATTTTTATGACTTTTCTTTAAGTTTTAAATTGTTTCCAATTAAAAATCATTTAATGTTGGACTGGATTTTCAGTGATTATATTTCATAAGAGAAATGTGAACCCATTTGCCTCAGATTGTCCTGCTACCCCAGTGGGTATCAGCACTTCTGAAGGCAGCAGCCTCTTGGCCCACACATGTGTCCTTGTTAAAGTCATCCCTTCAGATTCTGATAAGTAAGGCTGCATCCTGGGTATATTCCTCATTGTATCAGCAAGACAGCAAGTGAAGGAAGTTAAAGGGAATACTTGATAGGCTTGGACCCTGAGTTATCTTGGGTCATTTGGAATAAGAATAGTTATATTATGTACCAGGATTATACCAAGAACTTTATGCAGGCAGTCTCACTTAATACTCATAATACTGAGAAGGGAGCAATAACATCCTTGAGAAAGATGCTGAGATACAGGGGCTTCAACCTCTGAGAAGGGGCAGTGTCATGACTACAGTTCAGATGGTCTGGTCCCAAAAGCTTGTGCTTCTTAACCTCTAGGATTTAAAAACTGTCCCAAAGGTCAAGAGCTGTCCACCTGGCAGCTCTTGGTTCTGATACTACATACTTTATAAAGGCTTCCTTGAACCCCAGGAAGGCATTGGTACTGCTTTTCCCATTTTCCCATCACCCAAAAAACTGATAATCTCATTGTATTATTGTTTTGCATGTCTGTTTTTCTTTTTGGACTTTGACTTCCTTGAGAACAGAAACTGTCCTTTCTTCTTTATATTCCCGGCATCTATCACAGCACCTGGTCCATGATAGATATTCTTTAAATGCTATTGAGTTTGTATGGGGTTTTGAGAAATATCACTTGAGCTTTTAAAATGCCTCTATAATGCTCACATTTTATTCTTATAGAAATTGAGGCTTAACCTTGAACCTTGAGTCAACAGCTTAATAAGATTTCCTGCTCAGGCAAATGTGATCTTAAACCGCGTTAACAAAAGAATCATATGTAGAAAGAGAAAACGGATGACCTAATCTATCGTAGCTGATCAGGCTAGGCCCAGAAATAAAAATGGACTTCTACATCTGCACAAAAGCAGCAGATGAAGTCACACTGGATGGCGCCTGAGAGCAGATGGCTCTCAAAGCCAACATTTCAACGGAGACAAAAGGGACTAGGGATAATGACAACTCAGGGGTTTCATGGCTATATTCAAATGCCTCCGTGCATTCAATTTTTCTAGTTGAGCCCCAAAAGATGAACTTCAGCTGATGGGTAGATGTCCCTGGGAGAAAGATTTGGATTCAACACAATAAAAGAATACTATCCTTTGGTACAGCTATCTAAAGATGGAATGAATTGTCTCAGACCATAGTGAGCTCTCTGTCACTAGCAGGGAGGCAATAATTGAAGACCACAAGTTAGGAATGTTTTAGAAGAGATTCAACAACAGAAATAAAGAGAAAAGGCTAGATTAGTAGTTTCTATATGCTGGTCCTTTGACCAATATAAAGACATCCCTGGCCCACAAATAAGCAAAAATAAAGACAAAATAGTAAGTTTTCACAAACATGAATTCATTCAATTTCACCGTGCCTCTTAATTGTAAAGTTATGTTTTTGGTGTGGAAATTTAATTTTTTAACGACATGAGGATGAGAGGAGTTGGTTTTTATTGTGCCCTGACTCAGCAAAAAATAGCAGGTTGAAAAATATGTGTTGGTTGCCAAAATATCTTTGGAAATTGCAGTGACCCGTGTAAATTTAAAAGCCTATCAGCTAATGGACCAGACAATCTCTAATGTCTCCTCCACCCCCAAGAGTGAATGGTTCCATATCTCACAGACTCTGAACCCTAAGTGTTGGCATCCAGGCCCAGTAGAGATTCACTGGCTTTGGATTCAGACATGCCAGGCTTCACACCAAGGTTCAGGTAGTCACTAGTCTAGGGACTTTCAGCAAGTTTCTTAACATCGTCGGACCTCAGTTTGTTCATCCATAAATAAGGATAAAAATAATGTTCTTCACTGTAGGATCATATGCTTTGGAATCCAAAGCCACACCTAAGCTTATGTGGCATATAGCACAAATGCCTGCAATTCTTTTCACATCTTCCAACAAGAAGTAGTTTCTACTTTTCCATCCTTTGTGTCTGCATTGGCCTTGTCTTGCTTTGAGCAAAAGGCTGTAGCAGAAACAACATTCCGAGCCTGAGTCACAAGTGTCTCCTCGTGTTTATTCTTGGTCTTAGAATATACCCTCTGTGCCATGTGAACGAACTGCCTTGGCTTCCTGGTTAATGAGGCCTGGTCACTCTCACTGCTCTAGTCGACAGCCTGCCAACAGCTAGAGAAGACCAAGGAGAGAGGCCATTCTGGACTAGGCTTTCCTCCATCTGATCATAGATGCAAGCGTTTAAGCCCAGGTGGCACCATACAAGCCTGACCCAGATCATCAAAAATACCCAACTGGAGTTCCCATTGTGGCTCAGTGGTAATGAATCTGACTAATATCCATGAGAATGCAGGATTGATACCTGGCCTTGCTCAGAGGGTTAGGGATCCAGCATTACCATGAGCTGTGGTATAGGTCACAGACGCGGTTCGGATCTGGTGTTGCTGTGGCTGTGGCACAGGCCAGCAGTTATAGCTCTGATTCAACCCCTAGCCTGGGATCTTCCATATGCTGTGGGTGCAGCCAAAAAAAAAGGGAAAAAAAAACAAAAAAAGGCTTTTTAGTGACTCTTCCATGATCATACAGCCAGTAAGAGACAGATTGAGTGTCCCCCAGTTCAGATGCATCCAGAGCCATTGATCTTTTCTCTAAGGACTCACTCTCCATCTTGGGGATCATCTAAGACATCGCTCATGGAAGCCCCCTCTCCACCTCACATCCACTACCTTTCTAGTCACTCAAGCCCAAGTCACGGCCGCCGTCTCAACTGTGCATTTACAGTTGCCTTTTGTCTCCTTGCCTCTAGGCTCACCTTCTGACAACAGCCTCACAACCTGCCAGAGCTACTCCCATGACATGTAGATCTGATTATAGCAAACCCTGCCTTTCAGACTTGGAATTCCCTGACTTCCCATCATGAACACTATATTGGAAACTCATCTATGTGGACCAGTACAGGTCTATCTACCTCATCAGCCACTGATTCCAACATCAGCCCCTCCAGGCCATGCTAAACTTCCTCCAGCTCCCATGGCCACCCAGGGTTTTCCTTGTTGCCATTTCTCTGCTGAACTCTCCCCAAGGGCTTGAGTTCCTGAAAAACTCTAAATTGATCTTCAAATCTTCCTTCAAAAGCCAAATCCTTTGAAAGTCTTCCCTCAAGCCCCATCAGATTTAGACCATCTTCTCCTATCATTCCTCCTCTCACCCAGTTAAAACCAAAACTCACATTATATTGAAATTGTTGCCTTGTATATCCTCCCCACTAGAGTCACAAACAAGGCATCAACCAAAATTAGTGAGACTTTGTGTTTGTACTACACTAATAAAAAGCGTTATTTCATTGGCCTCTGCTGTTTAGTTTAGTGGGCAAGAGATAAATGCAGAAACCAAGTTAGATGTTGCTAATCAGTTATCAGACTTTGAACCAGTTGGCATCTTAGAACTGCACGATAATAGGTCTCTAATAAACACCTAATTTTTAGATACGATAAAGAACTGCTCAAAGCAAGCAGCTATATCCTGAACTGAGGGAACACTGGGCTACAAAATAAAAGAGAGAGAGATGACACAGGACACGTTAATGGAATAAGAATCAAAACCTGCAGGAAGATGTAGAGAAGTCATTTACCTCAATTTTCGGAGGTGCCAAGGATAGAAGGCATTTTCCTTGTGAATAAGAAAGAGGAAATTTTGTGAGAAACAAGTTCTTTCCAGAGCAGGTGTTAAATAAATTAAATCTCACAAAGGATGGACGAAGGCCAGAATTATGATCCACACAGTAAATAAGGAAAAGGTACTCAGCTGGGCCAAGAGCAGGAAGGGACTGGAGAGAGATGAAGTAACACAGAGAAGGCAAAAGGGGCCTCTTGGGTGCCGCCATGATGGCAGTGAGCAAAAAGTTTATCCTCCCAGACCTTGGGTGGGCTTCCAAGAGACACCTAAATGCTGGATATGTGGGCTGGTTTTAAGTCACTCTGCAAAGAAATAGTAGCATCATATGGTTGTCTGGATCACAGAACCCATAAAGACAATTTAATTACTACCCTTCAAGCATAAAGATGAGCACATTCTCAAGCACATTAAAACCTCAGAAACACACCTATGAGCCTTTGGTGGAAAAGGTGCATGATAACAAAATATAGCAAATCAATGATGCTTCAAAATAAAAGAATTCTGCAATGACAAAATCATGGTAAAAAGGCTGGTAGGGAGCACTAAATGGATTTGAATATTGAATTAAGATTAAACAACTGGGAATTATGGTTATAAACTAGAATATTTAATCATGAATTCTAACAATATAAAATAATTTCACTAAGGAAAAAATGGGAGATGTGAGAAAAGGATGTGAAGACATAGATGACCTACTATTCTCATATTTCAAAAAGGCACTAATAGATACTGCCCAACTTGAAGCATGTAATTTGAAAGCAATTCTTCCTCATCTCCTTAATGTATTTCATAGTTTTTCCTAAATTTTGAAAGATCTTTTAAGAATAAACATCTTGTAAAGATACAGTCTGAGATTCAGCAGTTCCTTGTTTGTTTGTTTTTTTTGTATTAGATTCAAGAAAAAAACACACTTTTTTTAAAAATGAGATGCATGTAATGACCATACTTCTGTGTAATTATTTCCATGGAGCTTTATCTCTATGTCTATGTTTGGTAAAAGAAGTGTATAAAATAATACACTCTCAAACTTATAATACTAATATATGGATGGAGGAATTTGTGGTGAAATTTTACTTTTTTTCTATGAACTTTTCAGTACTGCTTGATTTTTATTTGTATTATGTACCATATTTACAAATATAATAAAGACACCATTCTTTTTCAAAAAAGATACAAAGGACATAAAATTGATTTCAGTTTTCATGCCCATTCTGGTTGGTTAGAAGAATTGCCTAGAGCACCACGTTAAGAAGGACTTTGAGTTGCACCAAGGCTCAGCAGAAAACAATAAACTTTGATTGATCAGTCAGTTTGCCATAGCTCTCAAGAAACAGTGATGCCACACAAGCTGTACAGTCAACATTCCAAAAGCCTAATAAAAGTGAGAGTAATATTTTGTATATAACAAGTAGAGAAGTCAAATAAGGGCAGATGTCCACACCACTCACTCAATAAAAGTTGACTAAGCAAAGATCTACACATGCTAAATAGTTCACATGCAGCTAGAAAGTGCAATTTGAAGCCAACAACCATGAAAAAATCAAATGATAACTGTACTATACTAATCTTTCCCCTTAGTGTATATTAGAAATCTGCAATAACATATTTTGAAAACAGTAAATTGGAAGAGAATTAACATAGAAGCCGTTGTTATTCTAAGAATAACTGGTAGTCCTCCACAGATCCATAAACTTCAGGAAAAATCCATTGTTGAGAGATGCTTTTTCAATGAAATTCTAATTTTAGGTCTAATAATAAACTGTCAACATTTATAATGTACATAGGTTATTTTAGTCAAATGATAACTAAGAATAATTATAGTGATGATTCAATCCAGAGGAGAAAATATTAAACCCAGTTTAAGATATATAAACAACTTATACAACTCAACAGCAAAAAAGCCAACAACCCAGTTGAAAAATTGGCAAACGACCTGAATAGACATTTCACCAAAGAAGATACACAGATGGCCAACAAGCACATGAAAAAATGTTCAACATCACTGATTATTAGAGAAATGCAAATCAAAACTACCATAAGATACCACCTCACACCAGTCAGAATGACCATCATTAATAAGTCCACAAGTAACAAATGCTGGAGGGGGTGTGGAGAAAAGGGAACCCTCCGGCACTGTTGGTGGGAATGTAAGGTGGTACAACAACTATGGAAAACAGTATGGAGACACCTTAGAAAACTACACATAGAACTACCATACCACCCAGCAAACCCACTCTTGGGCATATATCTGGACAAAACTTTCCTTGAAAAAGACACACTCACATGCATATTCATTGCAGCACTATTCACAATAGCCAAGACATGGAAACAATTCAAATGTCCACCAACAGATGATTGGATTAGGAAGATGTGGTATATATACACAATGAAATACTACTCAGCCATAAAAAAGAAAAAATATTGCCATTTGCAGCAACATGGATGGAACTAGAGACACTTATACTAAGTGAAGTAAGTCAGAAACAGAAAGACAAATACCATATGATATCACATATCTGGAATCTAATATATGGAACAAATTAACCTTCCACAGAAAAGAAAATCATGGATATGGATAACAGACTTGTGGTTGCCAAGGAGGAGGGGGAGAGAGTGGATGGTTTGGGAATTTGGGGTTAATAGATGAAAAATATTGCCTTTGGAATGGATAAGCAATGAGATCCTGCTCTATAGCACTGGGAATTATGTCTAGTAACTTGTGATGGAGCATGATAATGTGAGAAAAAAGAATATATACATGCATGTGTGACTGGGTCAACTTGCTGTACTGTAGAAAACTGACAGAACACCATAAACCAGCTATAATGGAAAAAATAAAAATCATTATACCTGAAAAAAAAGATAGTAACAGATTTTTTAATTAATTTTCAAGGGGGAAAAAATGAGAGGACATTTAAATGATTTCATCATTTCTTCACCCTGCAAATGCTTCCTGAACTCAATATGTACCAGGCTCTGTGATGGTTGCTGGAGTTGTAAAGATGAATGCAGCACTGCTGTCACTAGGAAGGGAAACATAAGGCCAAAGAAAGAAAGACTGTCATTTAGGTGAAAGGAACCAGAAGAGGGTGGGCACTTGGAAGCCACTGGCAGGAAGAAGTTTGAAAATGGCAAGTGCTGCTAGGAGGTCACCAGGTGTTTCATTTGGGAAGTAAGCAGAGTTCTTTGTTCTCCAGTAATCTTGGAATGATTTGCAAAGGGCTATGTTTAAGTTAGACATGTTGTATGCACAGCCTGGGAGTAAGGGACACGTAACAGCAGGAGGAAAAGGGCATGGGAGGGGGGCATCTCTAAACTCGCCTAAATATTCATCTAGAAAATCAAACGCACAAAGCAGAGGCTGAGGGATTGCTGACAAGGAAGCCCAAGCCCAGAGTGGAGAGCTGGCTTGGTAGACAATGCCAGCTGTAAGCACACTTCTCCGAATTTGCTTGGACAGAATTTGCTGGGATCAAGGATGAAAAGAGGCTTGAGGGCTGCCTAGCAACACTATGTTTATGCAATGGTCCCAAGGATGTGAGGGAATAAGAGAAAAAAATCCAATTTCTGGAAAGAGGGTGCCAGAGAGCAAGAGCAGTGCCCGTGATGGGGAGCCCCAGCTTGGGGGTGGGCCTGCCAATGTTGTGCCCAGTCCTCATGATACACAGATTCTGCAGGCTGTGTGCTGACGTGGGAAATGGGCCTGGTGGGTCCCAGATTTCCGCAGCTTCCCTCACTAATCATAGCTCTTCTCGGCTTCTTCATTGTTTTCACAGCTGTTCAGCTGCTCCTGCTCAGTCAGGGGACAGACAGGCTGACTCCGAATCACAGAGCAGAGAATAATACTTGGGCCAGAGAAAGGGTACACAAAACACAATTTTTATTGGTTGAGGGGGTGGCAGAGAGATGGAAAAGATACAAACTCTTAACCCTTTTACTGACTGATCAAATGTGAATGTTTATTCCAAGAGAAACGAGATCATATATAGCAGTCTTTTGTCCAGGCCAGACCACAAAATCCCATTTAATCTTCAGCATATTCAGTTATACTCACAAACCTAATCAGAGAGAAGAGAGAAAGAGGAAACTTAATGATGTAAAGGAAAAGGGTAGCTGACATTCACAGATTGCTCACTATGGACTCAGTACAATATATACATAATTTCACAACATCCACACTCCAAATCTATGAAGTAGGTCTAATTGTCTCTCTGTACAGATGAGGAAACTAAGGCATGAAGCAGTAAGTAACTTGCCCAAAATCATAGAATTATTAAGAGATAAGGCCATGATTGTAAAAGAGGCACTCTCAGATTAAGATTCTTAATCACCTTGTTACATCTTTCCTTTTAATGCCTCTGTGTTAGTTTAAAACAGTGTGAATTACAGTCTTTAGGTCAGAAGTTTGAAATCAAGTTTTGGTAAATTAAAATCAAGTTGTGACAAGCCTGAGTTCTTTCTGGAGGTTCGAAGGGAGAACACAGTTTCTTGCCTTTTTCCGGATACTAACACCTGTTGACATCCCTCGGCTCATGGCCCCTTCTCCACCTTCAAAGCCAGTAGCACAGCATTTTCTCACTCCCTCTGCTTCCATCCTTACATCTTGATTCTCATAAGAATCCCTGTGATTACATTTCAAGTCCCACCCAGATAATCTAGGATAACCTACCTATTTCAAGGTCCTTAACTTTGGCAATGTAAGGAAATGTACTCACAGGTTCTAGGAATTAAGGCGTTCACATTTCTCAGCCTCCCATAATGCCTAATAACATATGCATATTTTACCCAGTCTGCTTATCATGCTGTGTTTATGTGTCTGTTTAATTTCTATTTCCAACCACACTATAGGTTTTGTTGAGGACAGGGATCCTGTTCTACTCATTTTTAAATCATTTTAGGAAAAAACACTGAGTAGGCTCTCATAAATGTTTGTTGTGATTGACAAATGAATGATAAAAATACAAAGAATAGGCTTAAATGTGACAATAATTTAAGTTCATTTATTTGCATAGCATACATGCTGTTTATACCACCAAAAAAAAAAAAAAAAAAGCAGAGCAGAAAACCGCACATGCTGACCTTCAGTAATCACAATAAAATGAACTGAATGCTCTGTCCTTGCATGGCATACCATCTGGGGCTTCCTTCCTTTGCTCATTCTGTTCCCTTGCCTGGGATATCCTTTCTGCCTTTTTTTGTGTAGTCATTTCCTTTTTTTTCTTTTCTTTTCTTTCCTTTCTTTTTTTTGCTTTTTAGGGCCACACCCTCAGCATATGGAAGTTCCCAGGCTAGTGGGCTCAAATCGGAGCTACAGCTCTTGGCCTACACCACAGCCACCTCATCACAGGATCTGAACCACGTCTGTGACCTACACCACAGCTCACCACAAAGCTGGACCTTAACCCACTGAGCAAGGCCAGGGATCGAACCCACATCCTCATGGATCCTACTTGGGTTTGTTAACTGCTGAGCCACGAAGGGAATTCCTGTCTGGTTATTTCCTAGTCATCCTTTCAGAAGTAGGTCAGGGGTCACTTCTCCTAGAAAGCCTTCACTGAAGCACACGCATGCACATAGCCACACACACATACAGACACACACACATGAACTGGAGAGCTGACTGTGCACATTTTTTCTCAACTTGTCACTTTGTAACATCCTGTTGATTGCCATGGCAGTTGTATTTATACCACAGATACTGGCAAATGCTACAAATCATAGCCTTTTTTTAAGAGAGCCATTCTTCAATATTTACACCACTGCATACACACACATACACACACATTCTCCATAGGCTTAGTCCTTACTTTCTAAATGTGTGTCCATTGGCATTCCCTAATTACCTCTACCACACTATTTTCCCATTCTTTTATAATATTTGTTGTTTCTAAACAAATTTTATTTAAGTATGGTTACTTAAAGTCTTGTGTTATTCTCAGGTGTACAGCAAAGTGAATCAGCCATGCATAAGAATATCCACTCTTTTTGAGATTCTAAAACATTTTATTGCTATTCCAATCGCATTTCAAGTACCACCACTATCACATATTAGTGGAGAGCGCAGTGGAGGAAAGGATTTGATGATCTCTTAAAGTTATGAAATAACTATTTGACAATATCTTAGTCCTTCCAATGATTCAACCAAGGAATTTGTGGACTGATCCTCTGATTCATTCCAGGCAAAAATTCACTCTTGCAAAGGAATTATCATCCCCCATTCCTGCATTTTCCATGAAGCAGCTACAGGGACCACTGGAAAGGAGAGGAGTGTGGCCTGCTCACCCTTAACCATTTATTCGCATGTTCTTGTGCTTCTTCTTTCTCCTCCCTGCCTCATAGACTGGCTAACATGGCAGTACTGGAGGTAGAGGAGTAGTCTGTTTCCCAGGAGAACGTCAGGGACACAATTAGGAGTTCCAGTGACCTCTCCCCATCTCTCTCATTACCAATATACTTATAGTCTCTATATTCATCTGAGATAGGTGGGCACTGAGTCATGGACATGGCCCTATGACTTTCAAGTACCCTAAGACATTCTAGGACTTCTTCAGTCTGACCCCAGCCCCATATCTTCAATATTCACAATTGTTGCTGGCAAACTTGGAGACCGAGTCCTTCTACTCTGTCATCTTGTCTGGAATCCCTTTCCTTGTCAGCTGTTTTGATGACCCCTTATCTGCTTCTTGGCAGTTATCAATTATAAAAATACTCATAAAAAAAAAGGGCTAATGAGGAGTTCCTGTCATGGCACAGTGGAAATGAATCCAACTAGGAACCATGAGGTTGTGGGTTTGATCTCTGGCCTCTCTCAGTGGATTAAGGACCCGGCATTGCTGTGAGCTGTGGTTTAGGTCACAGACATGGCTTGGATTTGATGTTGTTGTGGTTGTGGCATAGACCAGCAGCTGTAGGTCCAACTGGATCCCCAGCCTGGGAATCTCCATATGCCACTGGTGCAGCCCCAAAAAGGAAAAAAAAAGGGGGGGGCTAATGAGCCTGCCTTCCAGCAGCAGAACACATATTCTTAAGTACACATGGAACATTATCTAGAATAGATCACATTCTGGGCCACAAATCAAGCCTTGGTAAATTTAAGAAAATTGAAATTATACTAAGCATATTTTCTGATCACAA
Source organism: Catagonus wagneri (assembly GCA_004024745.2). Classification (NCBI taxonomy): domain Eukaryota; kingdom Metazoa; phylum Chordata; class Mammalia; order Artiodactyla; family Tayassuidae; genus Catagonus; species Catagonus wagneri. Next base: position 13,766,780 of record PVHT020000066.1, on the reverse strand, counting down.
TGCATTGATACTAGAAATCAACTACAAGATAAGAACTGCAAAAAACTCAAACATGTAGAGACTAAACAATGTTACTAAAGGATAGGAGTAAACCAGACAATATCTAGAAACAAATGAAAAAGAAAACACAACAAACCAAAACCTATGGGATGCAGTAAAAGTAGTTCTAAGAGGGAACTTTAGAGCAATACAAACTTTCTTCAGGAAACAAGAAAAATCTCAAATAAAGAATCTAACCTTAAACCTAAAGCAAATAAAAAGGGAAGAAAAAACAAACCCAAAGTGAGTAGAAGGAAAAAAACTGTAAACATCAGAACAGAAACAAATGAAATAGGAGACCCCATTGTGGCTCAGTGGAAAAGAATCTGACTAGTAACCATGAGAATGCAAGTTCAATCCCTGGCCTCGCTCAGTGGGTTGAGGATCTGGTGCTGCCATGAGCTGTCGTGTAGGTCTCAGATGTGGCTCAGATCTGGCATTGCTGTGGCTGTGGTTTAGGCCAGTGACTGCAGCTCCATTTCAACTTGACCCTAGCCTGGTAAGTTCTATATGTGGCAGGTGCAGCCAGAAAGAATGAATGAATGAATGAAAGAAAGAGAGAAAGAAAGGGAAATGAAATAGAAATGAAAAATAGAAAAGATCAATGAAATGAAAAGCTGATTCTTTGAAAAGATGAACAAAATTGATAAGCCCTTAGCCAGATTCATCAAGGAGAAAAAGGGAGAGGGCTCAAATCAATAAAATGAGAAATGAAAAAGGAAATGTCACAATGGACAACACAGTAATTCAAAGGATCATAAGAGACTACTATAAGCGACTCTATATGCCAATAAAATAGACAACCTAGAGGAACTGGACAAATTCTTACAAAGGTATAATCATTCAGCACTGAATGAGGAAGAAATAAAAAAGGTGAATGGACCAATTACAATACTGAAAGGGAAACTGATTTAAAAACTTCCAAAAACAAGTCCAGGACTAGATGACTTCATAAGCAAATTCTATCAAATATTTAGAGAAGAGTTAACACCTAACCTTCTGAAGCTCCTCCAAAAAATTTCAGAGGAAAGAACACTCCCAAACTCATTCTATGAGGCCACCATCACCCAGATAACAAAACCAGAAAAAGATACCATAAAAAAAGAAAATTACAGACCAATATCAGTGATGAACATAGATGCAAAAATCCTCAAAAAAACACTAGCAAACCAAATCCAACAACAAGAGAATAAAATACCTAGGAATAAACCTGCTTAAAAAGACAAAAATACCTGTACTCTGAAAACTATAAGATGTTGATGAAAGAAATCAAAGATGACACAAACAGATGGAAAGATATACAGTGGTTTTGGACTGAAAGAATCCGTATCAACAAAATGACTATAGTAATCAAATCAATCTACAAATTCATCACAATCCCTATCAAATTATCAATGGCACTTTTCACAGAACTAGAACAAAAAAAATTAAAATTGTGTGGAAACCCAAAACACTCTGAATAACCAAAGAAATCCTGATCAAAAAAAAAAATGGAGCTGGAGGAATCAGACATTCTGACTTCAGACTATTCTACAAACCTATAATCTTCAAAGCAGTGTGGTATTGGAACCAAAACAGAAATATATATCAATGGAACAGGATGGAAAGTCCAGAAATAAACCCATACAACTATGGTCAACTAATCCATTTCAAAGGAGTCAGAATATACAAAGGAGAAAGGGCAGTCTCTTCAATAAGTGCTGGGAAAATTGAACAGCTACATGTAAAAGAATGAATTAGAACATTTTCTCACACCATAAATAATAATAAACTCAAATGGATTAAAGTCCTAAATATAGATCAAATACTATAAAATTCTTAGAGGAAAACAGAGGCCGAACATTCTCTGACATAAACAGCAGCAAGATCTTTTCAGATCCAACTCCTAGAGTAATTAAAATAAAAACACAAATAAACAAATGGTACCTAATTAAACTTAAAAACTTATGCCTAGTAAGAGAAACCATAAACAAAACAAAAATACAGAGCACAGAATGGGAGAAAATATTCACAAATAAAAGACAGACAAGGGATTATTCTACAAAACATACAAACAGCTTGATATCAAAAAAAGATAAACCCAATCAAAAAATGGGAATATATAAACAGATATTTCTCCAAAGAAGACATACAGCTGGCCAAAAACACATGAAAAGGTGCTCAATATCACTAATTATTAGAAAAATGCAAATCAAAACTACAGTGATTTACAACAGCCAGAATGGTCATCATCAAAAGCCGGGGGAGGAGTGGGAGGGACTGGGAGTTTGGGGTTAGTATATGCAAACTATTGCATTTAGAATGGATAAGTAATGAGATCCTGCTATATAGCACAGGGAAGTATATCTAATCACTTGTGATGGAACAGGATGGAGGATAATGTGAAAAAAAATGTATAGCCGTGTCACTTTGCTGTACAGCAAAAATTGGCAGAAATCAATATAGTAAATTGATTTAGTTATAGTAAATAGCTATAATATACTAAATCAACTACAATAAAAAATTTTTTAAGTCTACAAATAGCAAATGTTGAAGAGGGTACAGAGAAAAAGAAACCCTCTTATATTGTTGGTAGGAGTGTAAGCTGGTGCAACCAATATGGAAAACAGTATGGGGGTTCCTCATAAAAACAAAAATAGAACTACCATATGATACAACAATCCCATTCCTGGTCATCTATTTCGAGAAAATCATAATTTGAAAAGATACATGCACCCCAATGTTCAGTGCAGCACTATTTACAATAACCAAGACTTGGAAGCAACCTAAATGCCTATCAACAAAGGAATGGATAAAGAGGATGTGGTACATATATACAAGGTGATATTACTCAGCCATAAAGAAAGAATACAATAATGCCATTTGCAGAAACATGGATGGAGCTGGAGATGATCATACAAAGTGAACCTGGACACTAAAATACAAATATCATATGATATCACTTACATGTAGAATCTTTTAAAAAGGATACAAGTGAACATATTTGCAGAACAAAAACAAACTCAAAGACTTTCACAACAAGTTTATGGTTACCAAAGGCTACAGGTGGTAGTGGGGATGGACCAGGGATTTGTGATTGGCATATGCACACTGTGCCATATAGAATGACTGACTGGTCAATGGGGACCTGCTCTATAGCACAGGGAAGTCTACCCAATATTCTGTCATAATCTAAATGGGAAAATAATCTGAAAAAGAAAGGATGTATGTATATAACTGAATAACTTTGTTGTGCAGCAGAAAGTTACCAACATTCTAAATCAACTATATATCAATAAAACTTTTAAAAATGAAAACATAAAACAAAAATAGCCAATTGGAGATGCTTGAACTTATAAGACATTTTACCAAGCTCCTGCAAAACTTTCCCCAGTCTAGTAAGGTAAGAATAATGCTTGTTTTATGGAGATTTTCCCAACTCTGGCCCTAGGAAAGGTCACTGCTTCCAGGATGCTAGGAATTAAGTGCCTCACACTGACCTCCCAGAAATTTCTGGGCCCTCATGGAACAAATAAAGATACCTTTGCAAAGCCTTTTGCTGGTCATAATCAGTGGGGTGCATTGGAATTATTCAGATGTTCAACAGGCACCCCTGGTCCCATAGCTTCCAAATTCACCTTCCATGATCTCACCAGCCCCTGCTGAAGGTCACACCACTCTTAAAAGTCCTTTCCTCATCCTAACTATCTGGTCTGGACATTTTCAGAATATTTTCTTCACTTAAGCATAAGACCTAAGCATTCATTTCTGGGTCCTTTAGCTGAGCCTCATCTTGAATCTGAGATGCCTTTGGAGACAGTTCCTCAGTGAGAAGAAGCCACAGACTATTTAAACTTACCATCAGAGTGAAGAACAGTCCCCAAAGAAGGAGAAACCAAGGCACTTGTGACCTCTCTCTCCCATTCCATGCGTAAGTAATTACAACCACAAAAATTTTCAGTAAAATTTCTAAAAATAAATCAGCAGAAAGCAAAAATCAACATTTCAACTGATTTCTTGTTTAGACCAAATCATCTGCTCCCAACCACCAGTGCCAAGGCTACTTCATCTATTTAGTACAGTGACCTGAGGGCCTTAGACCTGCATGCATAAAAACACATAGGATTCACAAATGAACTTCGCTGTGAAACAGAAACAGACTCACGGATATAGAGAACAGACTTATGGTTGCCAAGAGGGAGTGGGGAAGGAAGGGATGGACTGGGAGTTTGGGATTAACAGATGCAAACTATTAAATATAGAATGGATAAACAACAAGGTCCTACTATATAGCACAAGGCACTCTAATATCCTGTGATGGCCCATAATGGAAAATAATATGAAAAAAGAATGAATCACTTCACTGGACAGCAGAAATTAACACAATATTGTAAGTCAACTATACTTCAATAAAAATAATTTTTTACTATATGGGATCCAAAACAAAGAACAAAATCTGCAAATCAAAATGAATGAATATTGAAATAAGTATGTATGTAAACATAACATTTCATCAGCTACTAGATTGCAACTCTACTCATATGGTTATTTTTAATTATAGGAAATAGGGAATTCGGCTGCATTTTAATATGTTTACAGTGATTATAGGTAAGACCTTCCAAAGAAGTCAAGAACATTAGATGGAGTTTCCTTGTGGCTCAGCAGGTGGAGGACCTGGCTCTTTTTTACTGCTGTGGCTCTTTTTACAACTGTGGCCTGGGTTCCATCCATAACCTGAGAACTTTCACATGCTGCAAGTGTGACAAAAAAAAAAAAAAAAAAAAAAAAAAACGCTAGTGTATCTCTGCCTAGTTCCATGGCCCATGGTAGGTCCTTGACTAAAATCAGAGCTTATTTCCTCTGAAGGAGTGAAGAAGGGAAGGTGATGATGGAATAATATTCACCTCTACCAGAGGGTGCAGCTGTCCCATCATTCAGCCAGACTGCTCCCTATCCCCTCCCCCTGAAGGCACAGAGTCCTGCTCTACACTCTGCATTGTGAGTTTATCTTTCTCCTCCATCTCCCGTATTCTCTGTCTGGGTCCCCCTTTCCACTGCGGGAATTCAAAGTGAAGGAGATTACAAGCTTATTTATTTCCATTGAGTAATCTCATTTCAGGCATCTCCAGAAAGGACAACATCCATCTCATGGGGCAAACTAATGGACAAATACTGAGAGCCCACTGTATGCATATAATAATCACGTACACAATATAACACTATGTGCCAAGCAATATTCTAAACATTTTTCAACTACATCATTAATTCTATCATTATGCCTGTTTTTCAGGTGAGAAAAGTGCAGCACAGGGAGTAAATGCCCTACCCAAATTCCCACAGGCAAAAAAAAGTAACAGAGACCTTAATCACTATAGTGTCCCATGTGTCCGCCCAGCTAAGAGGAACCCCACATAAGTAACAAACAAAGCAGCTGGCTCAGACCCAACATCATGTGAGGATGACAAATGAAACTGGGCACCCCAGGACCACATCCTTGGATGACTCCTTGAGAGAGACATATTTCTGTCTTATTTCCATTATGTGATTTCAAGTCTATTTGAGCAGCTCAACCTGCTCTCCAGCCACTTTGTCTCAGGGCTTTCCAATAAGGCTGGCAGGCTCACATAGCTCTGTTTGGATAACCAGTTATAGCTTTTGGTGAGTCTCATCTCACTGGTGAGATTTGAAAAAGAAAATCTCCTCAAAAGTATGGAGAACATACCTGTGGTGTTAGAGAACACATCCGTGGATTCTCATTCCCTAGGTTTAAATTCCTGCTCTCCATATTGCGGCTGTGGCACCACAGAAAAAATACTTTATTTCACCATGTTTCAACCTCAACTGTAAAATGGGATTAATAATGATATCTAACTATAGGGCTGCCAAAACATTGAATAAAAGATAACTCATGGAAGAGGCTTAGCCCTTTGCCTGCAGATAATAACTACTCATTAACAAATTAACAAATACTAAACATTCATAAAAAGTACCCCAAACTGTACCTGGTACTATACATACATTATCTCATTTAATCCACCATAAGGTGTTTCAAGGGAGGCAAAAGTATTAAAATATTACAAAAAAGTAAGTTTATATTTAGAGAAGTTTAGAAAAGTGCCTAACCATGTCTTGTAAAACTTGGAGCTAGAATTGGAGCCTAGAATTCTTTCAGAAAGAACATAACTCCTCAGCCAGAGTTCCAGCACAATCCTGGCACAAGTGGCACTATTTCATCTGGTGTTTGTTGACTGAGTAAACAACTCAATTAAAATAGTGTTAAATAAAGTTAGTGGAATAATTTGGAGGTGGAGCAAGATGGTGGATCAGTAAGAGGTCGCACTCACCTTCTCCCACAAACACATCAAAAAAAACACATCTACATGTAAAACAGCTCACACAGAACATCAATTGAATGTTGGCAGAAGAACTTAAATCTCCAAAAAGGGCAAGAAACTCTTGACATAACTGGGTAGAACAAAAGAAGAAAAGAGAGAGAGAGAAAAGAAATCAGGATGGGACTAGCATTCCAGAGAGGGAGCTGTGAAGGAGAAAAGGAACCCACCTCCTGGGAAGCCACCTAACTGATGAAAAGATCATCTGAGCCAGAGGGACCTCAAAGTCGCTGAGAAAAGCGCAGCAGCTGGACTGAGGACAGAAAAGCAAAGTGAGAGCCACACAGATCATCTGAACCACCTGCCCAGACACCACAGCCTGAGAAGCTTGGGTGGGGGCTGGGTGCTGAGACTTAGGCTCTGGAGGTCAATCCCAGGGAGAGGACTGGGGTTGGCTATGTGGAGACAGCCTAAGGGTCTAAGGAGCAATGCACCACGGGTGGGGGGAGCAGTACACCATGGGCTGGGGAGTGGAAGACCATAGCAGAGGGAACCCCAAAGAAGGTCCAGACCCAGAGGAGAGGCAAGGAACCATTGTTGGGGAGGGCGAGAGGAGGAGGGGCAGATCGCCATAGGAAACTCCCAGTGCCCGAGTATGCGCATGTGCCCACGGACTTACAGAGGGCAGGGCAGCTCTGGCACAAGCTGTGTGCAGCAAGAAGCTGTGCACTAGTCTGCAGCAGACCAGACGGCTCTGGCTCAGGCTGCGCAAAGCTAGAAACCTCTTGCTCATTTACAGAAGACTGGGCACATCTTGTGCAGGCTACTGGTGGCCAGGAACCTCTTGCGTGGGCTAAGGGCATCATCGGGCTGAGTGTGACATCATGCCTACCAAGCACCATACGCTGTTGCTCTCACTACCTTGGGAACACAACCACCCTGCAGCTGCCACTGCCAAACACTCTGGGTGGCACCCAGACACTTGGTCACTGTCCCTTTCCAAGACCCTACAACTAGGAGCAGCTGTTGCAGCACCTCCTGAATGGATTAAGTAGGACAGGGTGTTTCTTACATGGTCTTCAGGTGGTGGGGGAAAACCACCAAAGTTATCTCTGACTCCAGAACTGGGTGTGGAACACCGCCACTGAGGATGCCTGAACAAAAATCACTTGCAGCCCCAACCACTTCAGAGGGCACCAGGAGAAGGAAATTATGACAGAACACCTCCTCTTGCTCTCGCTCCCCTGGGAGCACACCTGCCATGCTGCTGCCACTGCCAAATGCTCTGGGCAGTGCCAAGATGCTTGATCGCTGTCCCTTCCCAGGAACCTACAAATAGGGGCAGCCTGTGCAGCACATTCTTTAGGTGCTTCTTGCATGGCCTACAGGAGGTGGGGGCAAACTACCTCCAGTTATCTCTGGCTCCAGAGGTGGGAAGAGCCTGCCACCACTAGGGGTTCATGAACAGGTACCACCTGAAGCCCTAGTCACCTCAAGGGCACCACAGAGGAGGGCACTGTGACTGAACACCACCTGTTGGTGCTCTCGTACCCCTGGGAACATACCGGCCCTACTGCTGCCACTGCTGAATGCTCCAGGCAGTACCCATATGCCTGATCTCTGTCACTTCCCAGGATCCTACAACTAGAAACAGCCTGTGTAGCACCTTCTGTGTGGGCTAAGTAAGACAACATGCTTCATGCATGGTGTACAGGTGGTAGGGGCAAACCACCACTGTTATCACTGACTCCAGAGATGGTCATGGCCTTCTACCATTAGGGGGTCCCTGAACGGGCACCACTTGCTGTTCCAATCACCTCAGAGGAGGGCATTGAAATTGAACACTATCTGTTGTTGCTCTCACGCCCCTGGGAACTCACGCAACCTGCTGCTGCTACCGCCAAATGCTCTGGTCACCTTGTAGATCTGCCTAGAGCTCATTACCACATGCCAGAGCCCTGCAACTAGGAGAAGCATTTGCCACCTTCTTGCAGGTCCTTGCTTTGTTGAGAGCCCAGTGACCAGGCACTGACTGCTGGCCCTACCCATTGCCTCCTTCTCCAGCAAACACATAGAGCATCCTGGGGATAACAGCCTGCTTACACCAAAGAAAGACAGCAAATATTCATGCTTACACCAAAGAAAGAGACAGCAAATATTCAAACTGCCACATCAAAAATAAATAGTAACCCCCCCAAAAAAATATAAAGGGGTGCTCTTGCTTAGAAGTAGACTTATAAGACTACAGTTTGGCTTCCCCAAACTCAAAGAAAAAGTAAAACATAAGCAAGATTAAGAAGCTCAGAAACCATTCCCAGCTAAAGGAACAGGGGAATTCACCTAAGCAGTCAACAATAAAACAGACCTCTGCAGTCTGACAGACATTGAATTCAAAAGAAAGATAGTGAAAATACTGAAGGAATTAAGGTTGAATATCAGGGAGTTAAGAGAAGACACAAACAGTAATGTAGATTCCCTTAGAAAGAAACTAGAAAATATAAGGAGGAGCCAAGAAAAACTAGAAAATTCACTTGCAGAGATGCAAACTGAGCTAAAGGCAATAACGAGGAGAATGAATAATGCAGAGGAATGAATTCACATGGAAGAATAATGGAAATCACCCAATCAGGACAGCAGACAGAAAGCCAAATGAAAAAACATGAAAGCAATATAAGAGATCTGTGGGATAATATAAAGTGGGCCAATCTACACATAATAGGAATTCTAGAAGAAAAAGAAAAGGAGATTGAAAATATATTTGAAGAAAATGTGTCTGAAAACTTTCCGAATCTGAAGTAAACTGATATCAAGGTCTAGGAAGCACAGAGGGCCCCCAAACAAGTTGAACACAAACAGGGCCACACCAAGATATATTATAATAAAAATGGCAAAAGTTAAAGATAAAGAGAGGACCCGAAAGTCAGCAAGAGAAAAGCAAAGTGTTAGTTGTAAGGGAACCCTCATAAGGCTATCAGCTGATTTCTCTACAGAAACACTACAGGCTAGAAGGGAGTGGCAAGATATGCTTAAAGTACTGAAACCTAGAATACTCTACCCAGAAAGAATATCATTAAAATATAAGGGGAAATAAGGAATTTCTGCAGCAAACAAAAGCTGAAAGAGTACAGCAATACTAAACCCATTCTGAAAGAAATACTGAAAGGGCTTCTTTAAATTAAAAAAATAAGCGAGAAGAAATAAAATGGAGGAACCCACAATTGGAAAGCAATCACTTAAGTAAGCCAGCATAGATATCTAAACCTGAAGATGTTTTTAAAAAAGTTTTTTTTTAATTTAAATAGACCTCAAAATCATAAAATACGGGGAAGGAAAGTTAGAAAATATAGATTCTTTTATTTATTTTAATGATGTGTTTGAGCCTATATGGCTATCAGGCTAAAACAAACAGATATAAGAAGGGGTTAACATATTTAAAAAACAGGGCAACCGCAAATCAAAACCAAATATTACATTCACAAAAACTGAAAAGTACTCAAGCATAAAATAAATGGAAAACATCCAACCAAAAAAAGAAAGGAAGAAAAGAGAAACATAGAATCAAATGGGAAACAAGGTTTAAAATGGCAACAAATACATATCTATCAATAATCACCTTAAATGACAATGGACTGAATGCGCCAATGAAAAGACACAGAGTGGCAGATTGGATAAAAAATAAAAACCTACAATCTGCTGTCTACAAGACACTCACCTTAGGGCAAAGGACACACATAGATTGAAAGTGAGGGGATGCGAAAAGATATTTCATGCCAATAAGACAGGAAAGCAGGAGTCTCAATATTCATATCAGACAAAATAGACTTTAAAATGAAGGCCATACAGAAAGACAAAGAAGGACACTATTTAATGGGTAAAGGACCCATTCAAGAAGAGGATATTACAATTTTCAATATATATGCCCCTAATATAGGAGCACCCAAGTACCCACAACAAATACTAACAGACATAAAAGGAGAAACTGATGGGAATACAATAATAGTAAGAGACTATAACACCCCACTCACATCAATGGACAGATCCTCTAGACAAAAAGTAACTAAGGCAACAGAGATCCTAAATGACACAATAGAAAAGTTAGACTTAATCCACATTTTCAGGACATTACATCCAAAAAAATCAGAATATACGTTATTCTCAAGTGCACATGGAACATTCTCAAGGATAGAACACGTACTGGGGCACAAAACTAACCTCAACGAATCTAAGAGTATAGAAATTATTTCAAGTATCTCCTCTGACAGCAATGGCATGAAACTAGAATTTAACCATAGGAAAAGAAATGAGAAAAAACCTATTACATGGAGACCAAACAACAAGCAACTAAAAAAACCAATGGGTCAAGGAGGAAATCAAGAAGGAAATTAAAAAATACCTGGAGACAAATGATTATGAAGACAGAAGCACTCAAAATACATGGGATGCTGCAAGAGCAGTGCTCAGAGGGAAATTCATAGCAATACAGGCTTTCCTCAAAAAAGAAGAAAAATCTCAAATCGACAACTTAACCCATCACCTAAACGAATTACAAAAAGAAGAACAAAGAAAACCTAAAGTCAGCAGAAGGAAGGAAATCATAAAGTTCAGAGAGGATATCAATAAAATAGAGATTAAAAAACAATAGAAAAAAAAACAATAAAATCAAGAGCTGGTTCTTTTAAAAGTTAAACAAAATTGACAAACCTCAGGCTAGACTCACCAAAAAGAGGAGAGAAAAAACCCATAAACAAAATAAGAAATGAAAAAGGAGAAGTCACAGCGGATACTACAGAAACACAAAAACTGAGAGAATACCATGGACAACTGCATGACAACAAATTTGAGAACCTAGAAGAAATATACAACTTTCTAGAGACTTACAGCCTGCCAAAATTGAGTCAAGAAGAAACAGATCAACTGAACAGACTGATCACTAGAAATGAAATTGAATATGTCATAAAAATATTTCCTACAAACAAAAGTCCAAGACTAGATGACTTCACAGGCAAATTCTACCAAACATACAAAGAGGAACTTATACCCATCCTCCTTAAACTTTTTCAAAAGGTTGAAGAAGGAACACCCCCAAAGACATTCTATGATGCCACCAACACCCTAATTCCAAAACCAAAGATACCACCAAAAATGAAAGCTATAAGCCAATAATTTTGATGAATATAGATGCAAAAATTCTCAACAAAATTTTGGCCAACCGGATCTACAACATATAAAAGAGATCATACACCACAACCAAGTGGGATTCATCCCAGGTGCAAAAGGATGGTTCAACACATGCAAATCAATCAAAGTCATACACCACATTAACAAAAAGTCAAAAACCACATGATCATCTCAACAGATGCAGAAAAAGCATTTGACAAAGTCCAACATCCATTCATGATCAAAACTCTTACCAAAGTGGGTATAGAGGGAACACACCTTAACATAATAAAAGCCAATTGTGACAAACCCACAGAAAATATAATATTCAAAGGAGAAAAGCTAAAAGCCTTCCCACTAAAATCAGGAACAACATTAAGGATGCCCACTCTCACCACTGTTATTCAACATAGTATTGGAAGTCCTAGCCACAGCAATCAGACAAGCAAAAGAAATAAATGCATCCAAATAGGAAGAGAAGAGGTAAAACTCTCACTGTAAGCAGATGACATGATACTATATATAGAAAACCCTAAGGACTCAAACCAAAAACTACTTGAACTGATCAACAAATTCAGCAAAGTAACAGGATATAATATTAACATTCAGAAATCAATCACATGTCTGTACACTAACAATGAAATACTAGAAAAGGAATACAAAAATATAATATGTTTTAAAATTGCACCCAAAAAAATCAAATACTGGGGAATAAACCTGAGCAAGGAGTTGAAAGACTTATATGCTGAGAACTAGAAAACATTAATCAAGGAAATTAAAGATACAAAGAAATGGAAAAATATTCCATGCACCTGGGTTGGAAAAATTAATGTTGTAAAAATGGCCATACTACCCAAAGCAATCTATAGATTCAATGCAATCCCTATTAAGTTACCCATGACATTTTTCACAGAACTAGAATGAACAATCCAAAAATTTATATGCAACCACAAAGACCCAGAGTTGCCAAAGCAACCCTGAGGAACAAAAACCAAGCAGGCAGCATAACTCTCCCAGCCTTCAGGCAATATTACAAAGCCCCGGTAATCAAGACAGTGTGGTACTGGTACCAAAACAGATATACAGACCAATGGAACAGAATAGGGAACCCAAAAATAAACCCAGACACCTACAGTTAGTTAATATTTGACAAAGGAGCCAAGAATATAAAATGGGGAAAAGACAGTCTTTTCAGCAAGTGGTGCTGGGAAAACTGTACAGCTGCATGTAAATCAATGAAACTAGAACACACTCTTACACCATGAACAAAAATAAACTCAAAATGGTTTAAATACTTAAATATAAGACAAGACACCATCAAACTCCTGGAAGAGAACATAGGCAAAACATTCTCTGACATCAACCTTACAAATGAAATGTTTTCTCAAGTCAGTCTCCCAAAGCAACAGAAATAAAAGCAAATATAAACCAATGGGACCTAATCAAACTGACAAGCTTTTTCAGAGCAAAGGAAACCAAAAAGAAAACAAAAAGACAACTTACAGAATGGGAGAAAATACTCTCAAATGATGCAACTGACAAGAGCTTAATCTCTAAAACATACAAACTTATACAACTTAAGAGCAAAAAAGCCAACAATCCAATTGAAAAATGGGCAAAAGACCTGAATAGACATTTCTCCAAAGAAGATCTACAGATGCTCAATGAGCACATGAAAACAAATGTTCAGTAATAACATCACTGGTTATTAAAGAAATGCAAATCAAAACTGCCATGAGGTACCACCTCACACCAGTCAAAATGGCCAACATTAATGAGTCCACAAATAACAAATGCTGTAGAGTGTGTGGAGAAAAGGGAACCCTGCTACACTGTTGGTGGGAATGTAAATTGGTACAACCCCTATAGAAAACAGTATGGAGGTACCTTAGAAAACTATACATAGAACTACCGTATGACCCAGTAAACCTCTCTCTTGGGCATATATCCAGACAAAACTTTCTTTGAAAAAGACCCATGTGACCACATTTCATTGCAGCACTATTCACAATAGACAAGACATGGAATCAACCTAAATGTCCATCGACAGATGATTGGATTAGGAAGATGTGGTATATATACACAAGGAAACACTACTCAGCCATATAAGGAACAAAATAATGTGATTTGCAGCAACATGGATGGAACTAGAGTTGCTCATACTGAGTGAAGTCAGAAAGACAAAGACAAATACCATCTGATATCACTTATATCTGGAATCTAATATACGGCACAAATGAACCTTTCCACAGAAAAGAAAACCATGGACATGGAGAACAGACTTGTGGTTATCAAGAAGGAGGGGAAGGGAGTGGGATGGATTGGGAACTTGGGGTTAATAGACGCAGACTATTGCCTTTGGAATGGATAGGCAATGAGATCCTGCTGTATAGCACTGGGGACTATGTCTAGTCACATGTGATGGAGCATGATAATGTGAGAAAAAAGAATCTATACATGTATGTCTAACCAGGTCACCATGCTGTACAGTAGAAAATTGACAGAACACTGTAAACCAGCTATAATGAAAAGAATGTGTGTGTGTGTGTGTGTGTGTGTGTGTGTGTGTGTGTGTGTGTGGTGTGTGTGTGGTGTGTGACTGGGTCACTATGCTATAGCAGAAAATTGACAGAAAACTGTAAACCAAGTATAACAAAAAACAAGAATCATTTAAAAAAATCATTATACAAAAATAAATAGTGGTATTCCTAAATTTGAATTTTCTGATTCAAGAATTACATTTTAAAATCCTAGTATGTGACCAGAGGTTTCATGCTAATCAGCTATCTTTTTTTTTTTTTTTTGGCTGTGCCCATAGCATACAGAATTTCCTGGGCCAGGGATCCAACCCATGCCACAGCAGTGACAATGCTGGATCTTTATCCACTAGGCTGGATCCTTATCAACGTCATTCATAATAAGAATAAACAGATAAAAAGCTTACTGTGAACTGAGCTAAGTAGGAGTCTGGGGCTTTTTCCCCCATCAAACTTATTTGAGCCAGGGGGTTGTGTAGGAGAAAAAAATACATGTGAAAGTGATATCATTATTTCCAGAACTGTAATTCATGGAACAGATTGCATTTACAATATTTGAAATAAATCTATAGTAAGCTATACCTTAGGGACTAGTCACTGCAACTAACCCATCAAAAGTAACCAGGGCAAGGAATTGGAGGCTCCAGATATTATCTGTATATTTATAAGAGGCTTTGCTTCAAAAAGGTAGCTCCAACCCCGGATCCCAAGACCTTTATTTGAACTCTTGGCTGAGGCATAATTGACAGAGAGAATTAAAGGGGATATGAAGACCTGGGACTGAACTTTTTCAATAGTCTCAGCTCAGCTCACATTGCTCACGATATTAGAGGCTGCTGAGATGATATTAAATGATGCCGCACTGACAGAGATTAACAGAGTATGCAATTAGATTTAAATGCTGTAATTGGAACATGCTGTTAAGTGCCTGCCATCAGTCCTGGGTCTCCCCTTATGGCAAGAGAGTCTCTCCTTGGGTTTCTCTGTAAATTTAACACTGTCCTAACCAGCCACAAATCCTCCACCACTTATGCAGAGAGAAAACAGATCTGAAGTTATTATGAAATTGTCGTGTATTATGCTGCACACTTCTGTGCTACTTTTTGGTTTTGAAATGCTTTCAAATTTAGTTAGCTCTTTCAAGCTTTAGAACAGCCTATGAAGATAGGAGGACAGATTTTGCAGGGCAAAGATTGATTCACGGTCTATTACGCTACTCTGCGTACAAATCATGAATTTAAACTAGAACTTTTGACTCCAAATTCCATGTGCTTTTCACCATGCCATGTTGCCTCCACAGTTTGTGATTTGAAGTTAATTTTGCCTCCTGAATGCTCTTCTCTTCAGGAGGTAAACGTCCTCAGTCCTACAACAGGACAAGCTACCATATTCTGATAGCTGTTACCCTCACACCCACAGGCCACCACCAGTTATATGACCTCAGTTAATCACTGAAGGAGCACAAGATAAAGTCAGTCCATCACCATGTGCTTGTTGACTGCCTACTGTATGTCGATACATTGAAAATCACCATATAAAGTAAGGGAAAAAGAGAATCTTAAAATCTCATTGACTATTTCTGACTATCTGTGTGCTTCGGTTTGCTCACCTACAAAGCAAAGAAATAAAAATAATCCTTAACATTCCCCAAGATAATTACTATATGCCTAGCTTTTTAGAGATGCTATGTATGCACTAATTCTTGGATTCTGAAAGTTAGTTTTCAAACTGTCTGCATGATAACGGGATTCCCAAATGATGCTGTAAAGGTCAGTGAGAAATGAGAAGGTTCATTGGGTGTGCCTACAGATTTGGCCTGCCCAAATTCATCCAGAAAGAGAACTTGAAAAATTGGGGTTTGTTCATCAATCTATTTTGTAGATATTGGGTTTCTGAAAATAATTTTATATTATACATGATTCAAAAGTATATCATACTGTATATCCTATCATATATGTATATTATATATAATTTTATATAATATATTGCATACTACAATATTATATATAATATGTATGGAATAATGTTATACATATTATATTATTAAAAATTTCACAAAGTAGGAGTTCCCTAGTGGCTTAATGGGTTAATGATCTGGCATTGTCATTACTGTGGCTTGGGCAGCTACTGTGGCACAGGTTCATTCCCTGCCCCAGGAACCTATGCATGCTGCAAAAGCAGCAAAAAAAAAATTCAAAAAGTAGAAAGATGTATCAAATGAAAACCTTTCTCCTATTTGAATTCCACGACTACCTAGTACACCTCTGCTCTAAAGAAAAAGCAAAACAAAACAACAAAAAAGTTATCACTGTCATTAAGTCAGTCATTGTAGTGTCCTTTCAGAAATATTTTAATGACTATAGAAGCCAATATGAATATTTATTCTTTTTTTTTCCGTTTTTCATCCATCCCATATACACTGGGACTTTTTCATTAAAAAATGAAACTTGAAATCTTTCAATATCAGTTCCTAAAAAGTTTCAACCACATAATTCCATTTAACCAGTCTTCTATTGATGAATATTTAAGTTATTTACAACTCTTTGCTGTGAAGAATAATATTACTAATGTCATTTTTCATGTGCACATATATATCCATAGTATAATTTCCTGGAAGTAGAATTATAGGGTCAAAAATAGATGTATTTGTAATTTTGTTTGATATTGCTTAAAGTATACCAATTTATTTCCCACTAGGAGCATATGAAAGTGTTTCCACAAAGGGAGTTCTTTTGTGGCACAGTGGGTTAAGGATCTGGTGTTATCAATGCTGTGGCTCTGGTCACTGCTGTGGTGTGGGTTCAATCCTTGGCCCAGGATGCTGCAGCCATAGCAAAAAAAAAAGTACCACCACTTGGCAACATGATGTGTCATCAAATGTTTGAGTGTCTGCCAATTTAATAGAAGAAAATGGTATTGAGAATAATTTAAATTTTCATTTTTTATTATGCAAAAACTCAATTGACTGTCTTTTTGTAGATCTTTAGTTTTGGATTTTCCTTTTCTCTGAGCTGTCTATGCATATGTTTTGCCCATTTTTCTTGTGGCTTGATGATCTTTTCTATATTTCTTTGTAAGAGCTATTTATATATTAAGGACATTGGCCTTTTTTCAGTGATAATTTGCGGATATTTAGCCAAGGGTCATTCATTTTGTCTCTACTTAGAGAATTTCTGAGATTTTTTAAATACACAGAGGAGTGATTTTTTTGTTCTTCTGTCTTTTGCATTTTGTTTAATAATTGAAAAGATTTTTCTCATTCCCAGCTAATAAAGTAACTCTCATACGTCTTCATCTATTTTTATGATTTAATTTTTTACTTTCAAATGTTAAACCATTTGGAATTCATTTTAATGTACAGTGTAAATGTGAATTCAATTATTTTCCCAGTTATGACAGTATGGGCTCATCTGTTCCCTGTTCTGTACACACACACACACACACACAAAAACACACGCACGCGCACGCGCACACACACAGATTTGATTTGCTAACTTTATTATATTCTAATTTCTATGTATATTTGAATCCCAGATATATTTGGATATTCTATTCTTTTCCATTGGTCTTATTTATTAGCCAATACCTCACTGATTTGTTAAATCTGTATGACATCTTTAATATTTTCTAGAACAGGTATTCCTTTATTCCTCCTCTTTTTCTGTGTTTCTGGCTGTTCTTATTTGCTTCTTTTTCCATAAGAACTTTAAAAAAATATTTTGGTATTTTTATTAGACTTACATTCAATTTATAAATTAATGTAGGGGAAATTGCAGTTTTATTAGGTTGAGTCTTCCTACTCAAGAACTTAGTATATGCCTTTCTATTTGTTCAGCTCTGCTTTTGTGAAATTTCAGAAGTGTGTGTGCTTATGTGTGTGTTATACACATATAAACAAGTAACAAGTGTGTGCTTGCTTCTATACATGTATGTAACATATATATGTATATATTTGCATATATTATTATATGCATATAATTTGTAAATACATAAAAGATATGAGATGTTGCATTAACTAATTACCTTTCATTAGCACTGGAATATTATCATAGAAATTATGTCATTAGATCTATTAGTATGAATAGTTTTATTAATATATGACTTTATCTTGATTTATCATTATATTCCTGGAATAACTCCCCTTCCTTATGGTGCAGTATTCCTTAATATGCTGCTGTGTTCTGCCAGCTAATGTTTTATTAGGAACTTGCGCATCGTGATTACAAGAATCTTTTAAAGTATGAAAATATTGACTAGACGTAGTTCAATTTCCCTTTCAATTCTAATACCCATTGAGTAAAATCCAAGAAACAGTATGAGAACAATTAAATATCACACAGTTTGGTACTGACCATAAGACTAAAAAGGAATTAAATGAATTTTTACACTCTCTGGACTTACGACATTGTCCAGCACAAAATGGGGCATAGTGCTTGTTTTAAAAGTAAATAAATGAGCAAATATTTATTGAACATTAGAAGGCACATGACACAGTGCAAAATATAACATCAACTTAGAGGTCCCCAGAGGCTAATGTGGTGGGCTAGAAAGAACATGGAATTCAAGCACACCTGCAATCTAACCCCAACTCTGCTGCCTTGGTAGATGAATGGTCATAGACACAACACGTAACTCATTTTCCTCATTTTTGAAATGGAAAGAATAATATGTAGCATGAAGTTTGTGGTGAGCAGTAGTGAAATATTCTATGGAATTAGCAACTATATTGCTTGCTAAAGAGCAGATTTTTCAAAAAAAAATTACTTCCTTTCCCTGCCCTTTCCTCTCCTTCCCTTACTAAGAACATATACTCTAGTATAAGAAATAAAGCGAGAAACATACACACACACCACAGGGGTGAGGAAAGCAAGAAGATTAGAGGCAAGCAGAACTGGCTGCCTAAAGCATGTTCTCTAAATCACTAAATCTTAGTTCCCTTGCCTATAAAATGTGAATAATAATACTTCATACAATTGGTGTGAAGACTGAGACAATACCCTTGAAGCATCTGGTACAAAGCAGCAATAGTTTCCCAGCATCCTTCCTCCTTCCTGAGAGTTGCTCACTGACAGCTGGTGTAGGAATTACCTACTGGCTGCCAAGAATTCTACTCCTCATTCAGACTCCACTCTGCAGAGTGAAGAATTCCAGCTGTCTGATTAGGAGACATGGCAGCAGGCATCCCCATCCCTCTCTGTTCTCTCCCCTCACCTCCAGCCCTCCTGGACACTTAGACCCATCATTGTGGTCCTTAATTATATGCTGTCATATATAGTTACTCAACTTGTTGGCCTGTTAGGTTCTACTCATCAAAGCACTTTGTCTCTTACTGTTCTTTTATCTCTCAAATCAGCTTTCACTG
Organism: Catagonus wagneri; assembly: GCA_004024745.2. Taxonomy (NCBI): domain Eukaryota; kingdom Metazoa; phylum Chordata; class Mammalia; order Artiodactyla; family Tayassuidae; genus Catagonus; species Catagonus wagneri. The sequence goes on along the minus strand of PVHT020000066.1, from coordinate 13,747,374 downwards.
GATTGAACCCAAGTAATTAAATGCTGTAAATCTTGTAATTTTAGGATCCGGAAGTTACAGAAATGTGTGATGTGTGACTTCTCTTGGCTACAGTTGATTGATTTGTTTGAAAATTCCACCAAAAGATTCTACTTCCCATTACAGATCATCTCGCTAGAAGGCTCCCTCCTATCCCAGGGCCTTTGTAGGGCTCTTCTTTGTCCCAAGAATATGTTTCCCTACTCCCTCTCTTTGTTTTTAGCTTTAGTTCTACTCCTATGCTACTTAAATATCTCAGATAGTTTGCCTCTTCTAGGAAGCCTTCCTCAACCCCCCAGGGTAGACCAGTATCCCCTACAGTGTACCATTAGAACTCCTTGTACTCTTTCTTTACTGCATTTATGACTTATTGAAAATAAACATCTTTCTCACCCACTGACTAAAAAAGCCCAAAAGGCCAGAAACAAATCTATTTTTGCACACCATATTACCACTAGCACCTGGTCTATAGCTGGCTTTTAATGATGCTGGTTTAATTAATCAGTTAATGGATTAACCTCTGCTAAATGCTTCCTAGGGAGGATAACCTCAGATCGACCATGAAATAAGCTCCAATCCTTTGGCCCCCTTACCAAATATCTTACCTTGATGGCAGATAGCCCACTGTTAACCATCTCCCACTGATCCACTGCTTGAGAGGAATCTGTCTTTCCCTTTCCTCCCAGGCAAGCTGTCTACCCAATCCCACTCCCACCCACCCAGGTGTGCACACCAGACACACATGTAGCTACACACGCCTTGAGAGTTCCCGCTGCAAATAGCAGACTTTCTATGCATTTTCTCTACATATAAGGGTAATGTGCATTAGACAGCAATAAATCCTAGAGTTCTGTGAAAGGCTGAGGCCAGTTTGCCTTTGTCTCCATTCCTCACCCTTCCCCTGTGCTGTATAACAGCAGGGACTCACCTACACAGCCTGAGTCTCCCAGGAGAGGTTCTGAGCAGACCAAGGAGGCAAGAAGAAAAGGGAAACCATAGCATCCTCCACCCATTCTCTATGCCCAAGAGCCACATCACTTCCACAGTACAGATCCCATCTGATAGGCCTGTCATCATCAGGATTCTCCCTGTGAAACCTGCCCCCGGGCTCCAGAAACCCTCAACACCCATGGCCCCTCTAAAGTGGGAGGGTAGGGGCTTCTTGCTGCTATAGATCTTTGTACTGCCTTACCATTCCTTGTTGGCTCTCCACCTTTTCTATTGCCTGAGTAGCCAATTCCCTCCAAGCGTTTTTTTTTTTCCCCCAATTAGACTGACATAAGTGAAGATGACAACAGAAAGGTAGGATAACTATTCTCTATATGTCTTCTTTTTTCTTTTTATGACTGCACCTATGGTATAGGAAAGTTGCCAGGCTAGGGGCTGAATAGGAACTGCAGCTGCAGGCCTACACCACAGCCACAGCAACTCCAGACCCAAGGTGCATCTGTAACCTGCACCACAGCTTGCATTCACACAGGGTCCTTAACCCACTGAGCAAAGCCAGGGATCGAACCTGCAACCTCATGGAGACTATGCCATGTTCTTAACCTGCTGAGACACAGTGGGAACTCCATATTCCCTATATTTCTATTTCACTCTGTGATTATTTGTGTGCCTGTCATTTCCACCTTAGCATACAGGCACCAAGCGTTATATATTCTGTTACCACACCAACTCCCAAAGTACCTTCTACATATTAAAACTTCCATAAATACTTGTTGAATGAATGAATAAATGAATGAATGAATGGACTGAACCTTGGGAGCTGTAATACCTTGAGTGTTTAAAGCTTCCGTGTATATCATATAGTTATTATACATTAATTAGAATCTGTCGATAAGTACCTTCCTCAATAGCATACAAATCTGAAAGTAATGTAATTAATTCAAAATTACATAAGCAATCAAGGTGTGCTTACTTTTCCATCAATCAAGGCATAATTACTTAGCTGTGAGAAAGCTTAGAAGGGGTTTGTATAGCCTTTAATGGGGCTTACATAGCATATGACAAGTCAGGAATCAGCAGAGCATTGTCGAAAGCACTAGGCAATTTAAGGCAGCTTAAACATCAGGCATGGAAAAAGGTCTATTTCTTCTCAAACACTGTTATAATTTTCTTAACAAAATTTTGTGAAGAGATGACCATATTTTGTATTTGGATGCAATCTCACACAAATACATACACATGCACACACACAAACACTAACAACAACAAAAAAAAATAAAACAAGTAGATAGATAATATATAGATGCATACATTAAGATAAGGGGGAACAGAAAGAGAGATTTAAGAGTTCCATAGGTTAGCTTATGTTTCCTTGCAAAAGCAGAGCTGAGAGTAGGACTTAGTGCAAGCAATCTGTTTAAGAGGTTTTTGTGGGCTGAATTATGTTCCCTCAAATCCACACGTTGAAGTCCTAATCCCCAGTACTTCAGAATGTGACTATATTTGGAGATGGGCCCTTTAAGAAAAGATAAGGTGAAATGAAGTCGTATGAATGGGCCTTAATCCATTATTACTGGTCTTCTTATAGCAAAAGGAGATTAAGACACAGACCTGCACAGAGGAAGGACCATGTAAAGACAGAGAGAGAAGACATCTATCTACAAGTCAAGGAGACAAGGAGAAAGGCCTCAGAAGAAATCAACCCTGCCAACATCTTGATCTTGGACTCTTCACCTCCAGAACCCTAAGAAAATTAATTTCTGTTAAACCACCCAATCTGCTGTATTTCTCACCACAACTCTAGAAAATACAAAGGTAATCCTAAGGAACCGAGTGAAGTTCAAGGGTGGATGAGGGAAAGTGGATAAAACTATATATATTCTCAATCCTGTCACCTATTCTTCATCTTATGTGGTTTCAGATCTCCCTGTCATCATACACTTACTCATTCAGCAAACATGTATTCAAACATTAGTTAAGTACTGTGTCTGGCCTTACACACTCAGGAAAATGAGAAGGCAATTCCTGCCTTGGTGGTGGGAACTTAGCTATAAGGTCCAACCCATGATACTAGAAGGCTCTGCCCTCAGAGCACTTTAAGTAGCAACATGCTTCTTATCTTAAAATCCGCAGAATTTACCAGACCCATACACTCACACACCATGACAGCCTCGTCCCAGAATTCTCTGCTATCCCATGTGTTTAGATTTCTTCAGCATTATATTTCTAGAACTTTCTTGAATGATGTTTAAAAATCTAAATAATTTAATATTTATCATAAATAATATTAATGCCTCCTACATGGATTACATTTTAACAGCATCATGCAGCAGCAGGAAGGCTCTTTCATTTTCACTTTTCAGCACTGTCTAACTTTTAGACCAAATCTCTAACCATAAATAATTACTCCAAAGTGAGCAGGAAAGTGGGTAATATAAGGTCAGTTATTTCTGATATTACTGACAGCAGTTAAGAATATGCTATAGCCTTCAGAAAAGACCACTGGCACAAAGCATGTCAGAAAGAAAGGATTCTATATGTCCTGACTTAGCCCAGCCCTGTGTTTATAAATGAAAAACCAGACAGTGTATCATTGTAGAAATAGCCTGGATTTAAGGTCACCCAGATCTGGGTCCAAATATATACTCACCCATTAAGTTCCTATGTGATCTTGTCAACCAAGTTACTTCACAGCTCTGAGTCCAGGTGCTTCATCTATAAAACAGAAATAACAGCTAGTTCATAGATTTGCCATCGTCTTTGTGATGAGACCTTTCCTACCTAGGTCATGTTGAGTAAAATGGCAATCTCCTCCCCCAAACACTCCCTCCCTGTCTCTTCCCTGCTTTTATTTTCCTCCTCAGTTCTTATCACTGTCTGGTACTCCATGTATTTCTACAATTCTCTCTCTCTTTTCACTTAAATGTTACTACCACTAGAATATAAACTACAAAAACCCCTTGATTCTTTCATTTATCCTTAGCACATAATGGTAACTCAGTAAGTATTTGCTTAACAAACCAGTGCATGAATGGATGGGTGGATGCATGCATGTATGCATGCACAGGTGCATGGATGGATGTATGGATAAATAAAACATTAAAAGAGACTCGTTAAATGTTAGCTGAATGAAGCAAAGGGCCACAGTCTACCTTAAATAGCTCACAGAATGATAACATTACCAAACAGAGACACAATCAACAAGCTGTGGTTTTTTCCCTGTGGAGAAGACTAAGATTTGGCTGAGACTTGACCACAAAGTGCTTTTTTAACAAGGACATCAGTTATTCTGGGCGAGTATCTTCTCCCTGGCATCCTAAATTTCTCATAAGCACCCAGCTGGCTGGCAGGCAGCCTTATTTAATAACAACCTCCGACCCTTGAAGAGCAGTCCTTTGCTCAAAGCACTTTCAGATATACATTCTATTAAAGCACCATAATCTTTGCAGCAAAAGGCTCTTCCCACCACTTCTATCTTGTGTGTTAGGAAGGATACAAAGCTTACAGCCAGAACATGTCTCAAAGAGAAATGAGGCCAGCAAAGAAGAGAAAATGTGCAATAACAGATTGGGAGTAAAGCCAAAAAAATAATGTCTGTTCCTATTACTATGACCTCACTTTTAACCCTCAGTCTGATTCGGCCCTGGATACAGCATGGGTACCAAAGAGATGGTGAGGGATGAAAAGGATGATTTCTAGCCACATACACTAGCAAACTAAAGACTGGTAGTCAGGAGGTCACAAAAGTTTTGGGCAAATTCTCCTCACAATGCAACAGCAGATGGACAAGTATTTCTCCAGTGACTAGGTGAATGAATGAAATATGTGTTCATTTTGCTCATAAATATTTATGAAGCACCTCCATTGCACCAGGGCTCTGGTAGTCACCAGGGTTACAAAGATGAACAAGACACAAGGAAGGGTTTGGGCTGCACCAGTGATGAGCAAATATTTTTGAATCTTGGACTCTTCCTTCAAAAGGACAAAAGCCCAATATGTAACACAATTCTGAGCTGAGCTGCTCCAAATTGAAACAGGCTGTGTATAGAGGGAATGCTGGGGAAGGGGAGAAGGGACCTTCAGTGGGGTGTCTAAGGAAGCCCTGTGGAGCATGTTTGAAAACACTGATCTGATAGCCATTCAGGTGCCTCTGTGACAATGATGCTAGGGTTACATGAAGCTCATTATGAGAGAGAAGGATCTGAGGGGCAAAGATGAAGAGGAAAAGATTCCAAACTCAGTGTCCTCCACAGAGGATGCTGCTATAGGGTTCCTCAGAAGTCGAGTTTGTGGCACTCCTGTGGGCATTAGCCATTTATGTTGGCCACTTAGCATGGATCTTGTAGGAGGATAAAACTGCTTCTTCTTGTAGAGGCAGAAATGCTAGACACTTTCTTTCCCAGACTCATTTGCATTTAAGGCACAGGTATGAACCAGGACTTAGGGATGTAAGTGGGTATGTCCTCTTCTTTTCCCTTCCCTTCTTTCCCTCCTACCCTCTTCTCCCCTCCCTTCTCCTCACCTCTCCTCTTCCCACCCTCTCCTCCACTCCCCTCCTCTCCTATCCTTTCCTCACCCCTCCTTAGCTGTGCTTCAGTATCTAAGGTCGCAAAATTCCATCCTGACAGAATCAAGCAGTGCTGTGACTCTCTCAGCACTTTGCTCATAAAACCAGTTCCACAGAGAGCTTTGCCTCAAGCCTGCTCTGCGGCCCCCAACCTTTCTGTCAGCACAGTGAGGTCAAGTGGGAGCCTTGGGAGACAAGCGCCCAACTCCTTTATAAACTCACCTCAAGTCAAACCAAAAGACCGCCTACAACGAGCCTGTAAAAGGAAAAATTCTAAAGAGTTGCCAATGGTATCATGTGAGAATAGTTCTGAATTTTCTCTCTTTCAATACAAGCCTTTAAAAAAATAGAAATTTTCCTATCCTTAAGCCTCTGTGTTTATGTTTTGGAGCATTTCAGCCAAAGACAGTGGCTTCTTCCTGCCCAGAACTTTGGGCAAGAGTCAAATGTTCTAGGAAGACATTTTTCATTTGGGAAACTCCTTAAAGAGGAATCCAGGTGGCCTTCAGCCTGATAGCAAAGCTGTTGACAAAGCACCAGCGTTTCTGATATTTCCTGAATACCAATCCATATTGCTTTAACAGGATTCACTGCATTGAACTTGATATTCCCTCCAAGACCATCAATCCAATCTCAGCTACTTCTGCTGGTCAGAATTGAGTTGGCAGCTATATGTAGAGCAAGTCAGAGAGAGGAAAATGTTCTCCTGTGTTAATTAAACAAATGATGACCAGAAAATAAATTCCTCATTAGAGAATTAGAAGCTAGGAAAACAGAGTTCTTATGCCGGACTTGCCAATTTCCAGTTTTGAGAAGCTGGTGATCCCCCTCTGTGAAACAAGGAAAATATTTTTCATGGAATTTTTATAGATCCCTGTCCTCACTCAGTGGGTTAAGGATCCAGCATTGCCATGAGCTTTGGTGTAGGTCGCAGACGCAGCTCAGATCCCACATTGTTGTGACTGTGGCTGTGATGTAGGCTGACAGCTGCAGCTCCTATTTGACCCCCATATGCCGCGTGTGTGGCCCGAAAAAGACAAAAATAAGAATAGAGATGGGGGAGAGAAGAAATCGCCCTCAGTAAAATTTAGCTGCTATTATTATTTCTTTGTCGTTGTTATTATAGAGTCAGAAGCAAGTGTGACCAGAGACTTTGAGGAGGCATGTGCGTGGGAAATAAGGGAAGATGTGATGATGGAGAAGAAAGAGCACTTTGGATTAAGAAGAATTTGCTTCCCACTAGCCATGTGATTGTGGACCATCTATTTCAGTTTTCTGAAACTCTTCTGACCTGTAGCACAGGGACTATATTGTGGGGATTAAATGATATGAAGAATATAAAAGCCATGGGTGCAGTGCCTTTTTTTTGTTTGTTTGTCTTTTTAGGGCCGCACCCATGGTATATCGAAGTTCCCAGGCTAGGTGTCAAATCAGAGCTGTAGTTGCTGGCCTATACCATAGCCTCAGCCATGCAGGATTTGAGCCACATCTGTTACCTACACCATAGCTCACAGCAACGCTGGATCCTTAACCCACTGAGTAAGGTCAGGGATCAAACCTGCATCCTCATGGATGCTAGTCAGATTCATTTCCACTGAGTCACAACAGGAACTCCAGTGCCTAGGTTTTTAATATGAACTCAATCATTGTTCTCAAGGCTTCTCAAAATCTTCTACCAGTGTTGTAGTTCAGGTAAAGGGTTATTCCCCCATTGTAATTGTTGTTTCCTTTTGAGGTCTCCAATGAAAGGGCTGCTTTTATTTCAGTGCCTTTTTAACTCCCAAATGTCAGGAGTTATTTTCTGGTCTATCACAAAATCTCCTACAGTTTTAGCTTTTCTGTTTGAATGATTAAATTATGATTCAATCAGTCTTTATTGTAGATATTTCAGGTCTGGCTTTTAGGAGACTTTGCTTACTTTCGAGGCCTTTCTTTGGAAAGAGAGATCCTTCTCTGGGTAAGTCCCTTTTCAGGTCAGTCCAGTTCCTTTTGTCACACAGGATCAGCATCAAAGGTTCCAATTATTATGTGTAAAAGTTAACTATAGGTCAGGTAATCCTGGGTCATATGTATGCAAATCTTCTACATTCTTATATGAACAGTTTCTGGCCATGTCTGGAGTTAGGGAAACCCTTAATTCAGCTTGGGTTCATGGTTTCAATTCTACTGTGGCCTGCATCTCTAGCTCATGGATAAGATAGTTGTTAGAGTGCTACTGTCATACATGGTCTTGCCATTAACTCTTTACATAGTTGGTCTCTCAGTCTTTTAACTTTTCTAGTTCATTTTCCACCAATTATCCCTGTTCTTTGTGTTTATAATTGCAAAAGTTTGGTACAATCTAAATATTTATCACTAGGGGATTATTGGTGGCTGTCTAATTTGTACCACCTAATCCCCTAATGTTAGCCAATTAGAATTCTTGAGCATCAACTGGGGATGAGACTGCAGCTTTTATGGGCTCTTAAATAGGCTAGCTCCAGATTAAGTAAGAGCTAGACCAAGTCATGGTGTGTCTTCAGTAACACAAGCCAATGAAAAAGCAAGGAAGGTGGAAACAGGTGGTATGGGAATAGGAGATAATAAATGATAGAAAGAGCTAGTATTTTAAACTCATTGAATCCTCACAGTATCTTTATCTCCATTGGTCAGATGAGGAAACTGAAAAAGAGAAATTAAGTAATTTATCCTGCTTATACAGCTAGTAAATGGCAAAGCAGAATTCAAGCCCAGGGTGGCCACACCCTTAAGACAATGTTTTTTAGCTAATTTAACTAGGGAAACTGTATCTGAAGGCAGTGGTTAAGACAACTGAATTTGGAATCATCCAGATTTGAGTTCAAATCCCAACTCCAGCACATCCTGGCAGTTGGAACTTTAACAAATTCATTAACTCACTGAGCTTTGAGTTCCCCATGTGACAAATGGGGAAAATATACCCAGAACCTGATGAAGTCTATCAAGCCTTTTAGACAGATATCTATGATACATCCAAACATCCCTGAAGATGAAATGAGGCAAGAGAAAAAGAAAAGGTATTTTTCCATAACTTCCTTCACATAGAGTAAAATATGTGGTAGGAAGGAATATTTTAATCAATTGCTGAGTGTGGGTAAGCAATATTAAATAACAATAAATAGTTGCTCACCCACCTTCTAAGGACAGGTGTGTCTGGTTAACAAGAGGACTTTTGTTTAGCAGAGTTCTTTATGAAATCTTGGGTCAGAGCTTAATTATTTTGTAAAATAGAAGGATGGCTGGCATGGTTAACAGGAATCCTCTTTGTCTCCTTCGCCCATCTTTCTTTAGCCTTTTTATAAGTAGTAGAACTTTAAAGATGATTGATTTAAAAGGGCACAAATTATTCAGTTACCATGATGCCCACGTGCCTTGTTCTGGACCAGCTAACATTTAACTCATAGAAATGTTGTGAAGATGAAGTGATGTTAGATAGAACCGTGCAATTGCCAATATTTGACTGTTTTGACCTACAAAAATGATAATTTTGTGTGGTTCAATCTAATATAAAGTATTCCAGATGCTTTCACACAGGACTTAGCCCAAGGAAATTCCTTGGTAAATGATAACTAGCCTTATTATCAATTGCCAAGAAGAAACCAACTAACTCAGGTATGCTTCCAGCAGGCAGCATTTAAGGTCCAATCTAATGAATAGGATATTCTCAAATTCTGGTGAATACTGGCTTCATTGTTTGGAACTTTAGTCTGTTTGAAGCAGAATAGTCCAAGAAGTGTCTGACAAAGGACACAGCTTCCAGAAGGCAGTCCTGGCAAGAGTAAGAACGATTATCAGAATTTTTCAACCAGCAGACTGAGGTCCAGGGCTTTGTTTATGTTTCATCAGGAAACAGGAATGCACACAAGGAAACTGAGGCAGAAGTCCAGGTCTTAGACAAGGCCAACTTGAAAGGGGGAAAAAAAGGATGGAAAAGGAATTCTTTGATATCCTCTTCTGTTTTCATTCCTAAAATATTCTCCACAGTACAACAGTTCAGATGTAAGTTTTAAGGAAAGAAGCTCTGAAGTCAAAGAATTCTACTTCTACCTTGGAGGTATACAGTGTGTGTTCATCCAACAACCTTCATTTGACAAACATTTGTTCAGGGTTAATACATCCACATTTAAAGCCCACAAAAGTCTTACAAAAAAGAGCGTATTTGATTTTATTGAACTCTGAATTTCAAATATTTGATAACAAAATGGTTTTTTCTTCATAAAATACTTAATATTCTATTGAACCCAACTTTTCAAAATATGCTTTAGGAAATAGCTCCCTGGGTTATAAATTTCTTATATAGTTATCCTGTGCAAAAACTTTCTCTCTTCTCTGTTTAACACAATGGCTGGCATAGAGTTGAGCTTAATAAAGATTATTTAAATGAAATCTGTGAAATTAAGAGTATCAACTAGATTATCTCTGACATATCTTTCAGCTTTCAACCTCCACAGCTCTGGGATGCCTAGATATGCCTATGATTATACTAGAAATGGCCATCACCAGCCACTAAGGAGACAATTAATAAGGATACTCTGATTTCTCTGTAGTTCTAACATTTTTTTTCTTTTACCAAAGGATTAAAAGGTTTTGCTGAGTAAAATAAGGAAAGCCATGGAGAGCTTCCTGGAAGCAGTAAGTTTTGGGTTTTTTTGGGGTTTTTTTTTTGTCTTTTTGTGTTATCTAGGGCCGCACCCGCGGCATATGGAGGTTCCCAGGCTAGGGGTCTAACAGGTGCTGTAGCTGCTGGCCTTCGGCACGGCCACAGCAACACGAGATCCGAGCTGCATCTGCAACCTACACCACAGTTCACGGCAACGCCGGATCCTTAACACACTGAGAAAGGCCAGGGATTGAACCCGCAACCTCATGGTTCCTAGTCGGATTCATTAACCACTGAAACACAACAGGAACTCCCTGGAAGCAGTAAGTTTTGAAGATATCATGGTAGGAATTGACAGGAAGTGTTAGAGTAATGAACCTGGGTAGAAGAAAGGGAATACATATGTATTCAGATCAGCATGCTTGTTTGTATTTTTAATGACCTTGAAATTTTTTGGTAGTCCTCCTATCAAGCGGTGGGGTCCATGTCACCTCTCCTTTATTTCTTCTACCAATAGAATATGTCAGAAGTGACAGTGTGTGACCTCAGAGTCTAGATCATAAATGGTTATACAGCTTTTCCTGGTAGTCTTGGAATGCTTCTCCTTGGAACACTCTCTCTTAAAACTTTGCCACTATGCTGTGAGAAGCCCCAGCTACACGGAGAGACCACACGCTGGTGTGCCAAACAACAGTCTCAGGTGAGCCCAGCCATAGCATCATCCCAGCCCAGAGGTGTGTGTGCAGGAGCCATCTGAATAGAAGACCTTCAGCCCCATTCCTCCAGTGCCAGCATCTGAGCAGTTCAAATCTTATCAGCTGAGGCTTCAGACATTGTGGAGAAGAAAGGCAATATTCCCATAGTACCCTATCTGAATTCCAGAAACCACAGGATCCATGACACCATCCATAGTGTTTGTTTTCTAGAGCTAGATTTGTAGGTGGTTTGTCATGAATAGTAGGTAACAATTATGATGACTGCAAGTGCAAAACTCCAATCAAATTAGCACAAGCAAAAGGGAGAATCGATTGACTCATGAATCTGGAATGAGCAGCGCTGAGCTGGCCTCAAAAATAATTGCTCAGGAACTGATGTGGTTCTTTCTCCCATATTGTCTGCTCAGTTTTGGAAGGAAAGAAAATGTGTCCCTCCCAAGGTCAGAAATAACTTTAAACTTTCAGAGAAAGGGATTGGCCCAGTTGGTAGTGTGCATATTCCTAGACTGACAACTGTGGTTAAAAGACTGGGCAACTGTGAATGGCCTGAGCTAGTGGAGAATTCCTCTGGTCAAGGGCAGGATCTAAGAATAAGCAGCTTCCCTCCGAACACATCATTAGGGCAAGAGAAATCTATCCCCGAATAAGTGACTCATCGGGAGAGACAAAGCAATTTGCATCAGCCACAGTGGTTTAAAATATTATGTCAGGGTACTTTCTGCAGTAGAATCACTCCGTTTAACAACCGATAGGGTGAAGTATGGGATAAAAGGATTCTTTCCAACTAAAGACAGGAAAGAAATCTGAAGTCTTCAAAAGATGAGGAGGAGGGAGTTCCCATTGTGGCTCAGCGTTAACAAACCCAACTAGTATCCATGAGGATGCGAGATCAATCCTTAACCTCAGTGGGTTAAAGGATCCAGCTTTGCCATGAGCTGTGGTGTAAGTCACAGATGTGGCTGGGATCTGGCATTGCTGTCACTGTGGTGTAGGCCAGCAACTGCAGCTCTGATTTGACCCCTAGCCCAGGAACATCCATATGCCACCCACATGTTCAGCCCTAAAAAGACAGAAAAAAAAAAGACTAGGAGGAGTGAGCTTTGCTGACAACTGCCAGATATTTTTTAAATGAACGTGTGGTACATGCTTTCGCACTTGTCATTTCACTGAACCCTCACAACTATCCAAGGATGCAGGTAATGTTAATCCCTGTTATGAGTAAAGAAAACAGACCCCAGACAATTAGAGTTACTGGCCCAAATCATATGTTTCTAGGGGTCAGAAGCCCCATACAGAGCCTGGTCTCCAGTCTTCAAATCCAGACACCCAGATCCAATTCACATTAAGAGCATGAAACTCTTGGACAGAGAGATATTCAGCAAACTAAGAAAAATCTTAAATTTGTATACATGAAATCTAAACACCAGTATCCTGAAGCACTGGTTCAGGAAGTAAATAAGGCCATAGTGAGTTTGGTCTTGAGACAGGCAGAGACATTCACCACAACATGAGGGACATGTTTTCTCCATTGTCTAAGTGCCCTTGAACCTCAGACAAACCTCATTTCTTGGAAGAGTGTATTCCTCAGAGAGCAGAGAAGGCATGTGGTCCAGTAAATGCAATTAACAGTCTCACCATGTGTTTCCTCGTCTGCTGTCTCCTAGAGTACAGCCATCAGAAAGCACACATTTTCAAAATACTCTTCCAAACGATCAGTCTCCAGCAGATTTTAAGTGGGTCTGAGATGTCTACCTAGGGAGCCCTTGGGATAGATGAAAAACTTTATTGAGCATCTCTAGGAACAAGACTCAGCTCTAGGCACAGAGGGTTACAGGAATGATTGAAAGAGAGAGAAACAGAGTTAGAGAGAGAGAGATCATGTAATATATAGGAGCGATTCCACCAAGTTATTTAACTTCACCTCCAATGTAGGATAATAATAATATAATTATGCACAAATTTATATCTTCAGTCACTCTCATAGCTCCAGGCATTTATATCCAAATGTTTACTTAAAGTTTTTCTCACAAAGAGCTTACAATCAACATGACCAAAACTGAACTTAAGGCTATCTCTCCCCAGTACTGTATCTTCTCTGGTATTTCTATCTTTGCAAAAAATCCCCAGAAATTTCATCCTAACAATTCCATCAAATAGAAGATATTAAATATTAATATGGAAACACACCAAAACACTTTCTCATTCATTCTGTGAACTCCAAACCAAAGACAGTGTTATATCCTTTTAGCCACTGATGACAGAAGGGTGGGGAAAAATCTGAATTTTTAGTGCTCCTTGCACTTGACTGCCTGACCTCCCAACAAACAGGAACACCTTGTCTCTGTGACTGGGTCTTAATCTCTGCCATGCTTACTGCATATCAGGCCATATGACAAGAGAGAGCCTGATCTTGAGGGACAACTCCCTGTGAGAATAAGTGCAGCACAGAACAGGACCAGTGCAGGCCACAGCTCTGAATTCTTTGTTTCGTTTGCAAGATGATAGTAATCAGGACTGACCTCTTGAACTTATTTCAAGTTCCTGGGAATCCTTAACTTCATTACAGTAGTGGCTCTGAGTTGAGAAGAAAGGCCTCATTGCAGTAAATGGAATTGGGACTCAGAAATATTTAATTTGTACTTTAAAAAGGAGTGGAACAAATCATGTTATATCAGCTGACAATGCCCTTGAACCTCTGTCTGCCTCACTAGACTGTGAGCTCCTTAAGGCCAGGAACAACATCTAAACTATGTCTGCTGTCCTAATACTGTCAGCAGAACCTAATACTGTCCACACTTAGAATATGTGCATTGAATCACTTTATATACTACATTTCCTGTGGCTAGCCATACATTGTCCATTTCTTTCACTTACACTATAAAATTAAGACATATATTGAATGGAGGATCTTGAGTTTCAGTCCATGCTTTTCAGTCATTTGATTTCAATCTATATAATTTATGAAATAGCCAGTTGGATCTGATTGTGGTAGATAGTTCACAAAGGTTGTAGTGAATGAATGTGAGGCTTGCTTGCTCTTTGGCAACCATTTATAAGAATTTACATCTTAAAGAGTCATATGGCATCATGGTCCATTTGGGTTAAGAGAATGGACTTATTCTTCAAGTGGATATACTAGCATGAGTATAAGAGGAGAGCTGTGGGCTGAACTGCATAGAAACCAGTTCCTACTGGTGCTACAACACCATTATATGCAACATCTGTATAGGAGGGTCAAAGCCACAAGAGGCAGGGTGGCTCTTAGGGTTGAGTTGAGATGGAGGTGTCTCTTACATGGTACTGGAATCAATTTATTCTTGCTCTCTCTTGTTTCCAGGACTCGGGCACCTGTTTCCTATTTGACTTTTCATAGCTACAGGCACAAGTACCACACAGGAGAAGTACAGGCATGGCAGGTCTTTGGGTTGAGTTTTTTTTTTTTTAAGTAAAATCCAAATGAATGGAAATAGATGTTAAAGAAAAATCATAAAAGGCATGACTGCCTGAGATATTTTTTCTCTTCACATATAGTATAATCCTTGGCAAAGTTTTCAGGGGCTGGAAAGTGTTATGATGTGAAGGTAAAACCCAGTTGACAGGGACCTTCTCTCTAGAGCTTCCATCCTGACTACTGAAATCTTTAAGGTGCCACGCCTGTCTCTATAAGAAGCACCAGTTAAATGGGTGGTTTTGGTGGATTCTTCCACTCACAACTTCCTTCCTTAACCACTTTCTATTTTCTGTAGCTCACATCTCACACTATTTCAACAGAGAGTGCTCTAGAAATGGCTTAACTTGTTGTATTTGCATCTTCTCTCCTTCCACTTTTCCACTTACCCTGTGGTTTTATAGTCTAAAACACAGGCTGCTTGGAAGATGGATTGCTCTGTTTCTCTCAACCAGATACCTTGTTTCAAGCTACCCTGGGTAACCCATCCCTGTTCCTCAGCCCTGGACCTCTTTGCTACCCTGCGTAAAAGACCCCTATCAATTTCATCCTTTGGTAAGAGGCAAGGCCCTGGCACATCCTTGAACTCTTGAAGCTGCTTTCCGATAATACAGCACCAAAGTGTTGGAGGGCAGGAAAAATCAAGAGAGTAAGTTAAAATAAAAGAAAACATCTAGAAAATGCCATAAAAATGATTAAGAACACACCAAGAACTAAAAATCCATCCGATGGTTTTCTAAAATTACAAAACCCTCCCAGAAAAGAGACATGGGGTATTCATGCTCACTACAGTCACCTAATTTTTATGTTGACAAACTTAAATAACTTGGAGCTTCTCTCACCCTCCAGGTGGCATAAAGCATTTCTACCTCTGAATAAAGTAACAAAGATGAAGTGAGACCTTAGTGAATAATTGTCTCTAGAAGCTAAATAAGTAGAGCTATCCCAAGAAGTACAATTAAAAAAAAAGCGGCTGGCTCAATGTGTTGGGGATCCAGTGTTGCCATGAGCTGTGGTGTACACTGGCAGCTATAGCTCTGATTAGACCCCTAGCCCGGGAACCTCCATATGCCATGGGTACAGCCCTAAAATGAAAAAAGACCAAAAAAAATTCAATTTGGAAAGAAGAAGACACATAATTTAAAAAGAAACACGTAAGAGGAGGCGGCAAGATGGCGGAGGAGTAAGAGGTCGCGCTCTCCCTCTCCCACAAATACATCAAAAAACGCATCTAAATATAAAACAAGTTGGACAAATCATCATCTGAATGCTGATCAATTTAAACCTCCAAAAACTGCAAGAAACCCCTGAAATAACTGGGTAGAACAAGTGAAGAAAAAAAAAAAG